>CM077462.1:63626782-64826782 GCA_039654755.1 Calcarius lapponicus | reverse complement strand
AAGGCTGTGACAAGTACAAGGGATTGAACTTCAAAAGGCACTTTTGGATTTAAGAGTATGTGCTCTCTGAACCAAAGTTGCATATTGCTATCATCTACATTCAGACTGGTTTATGAGCTTGCCTTATTTTATAGAGAGATGACATAAAATGTCAGCTTTACATATTTTATTTAAATTATGATACAGAAAAAGCCTAAAAGAAGCATTTAATGCTTGGAAAAGTGAATACAGCTTTTAGAGAATACTATCCTTTTAAAAATTATATTTTCAATATTTACCCAGAAACATTCATTACATTTTAAATATTGTCTTTTTCCATGGTGATGCCTTTTTATCTTCAATTGAAGATTTAAAGTATTGGAACAAGTCTAATGCTAAACAATAAGCAAAAGCACTTGTCCCCTTTAAAGGGCAGGCCATGCCTAAAACTCACACCAATGTACTGAGCAAAATTTTTCCCTGTGTGCTTCCAGAATAATCTTTGCTGTGACTACTGGAAAATGATGCCTTTAATGCAGAGAGCACAAAATCCATACATTAATTAAAATGCTGAGTTGTTGTGCACCATCATTGCCATACCAGAACTGCCTGACAAAATTTAAAGTGCAGGACAAAACAACGGCACCTGTAAAACCTTACCAAAAAATGGGGAATGTGTGAGGCGGGGTTGATAACTCACCTAGGAAGCTTCCACATCAGTGATGAGATTTAAAAGAGCATAGCTCAAGTTAGCAGTTGGGATTCAGGCTGAATTAGCAGAGCTGTCAGTTAAGAATACAAAGTATTTCTTGTCCTCTCTCCTCTGTAGGTTTCACTAACACTTGGGCTTTTTATTGTTTGAATAAAAACAAGTTCCCTTAAGCAGGGGAATTGGACGAGGTGAACCCACTGTGGTCTCTTCCAACCTTACCCATTCTGTGATTCTGTGATATGAAAAGGCACATTGCTTTTCTGACCAGATTTTTTTTGGGGGAGAGGAAGTTTTCTACGCTTTTTTTCCCCCTATAATTTTCTTCAGTATCATAATATAGCACAGTACAGACCTTGCTGAAGAGGGAATGATGCTCAGCACATCTTATTGCCGTAGCTCTGAGCTGCGCTGATACAGAAAACCATAACTGCTGCAAGACCATGCTTCCTATGCTAAATGGAAGGAAAAGAATTGGGAAGAATTACCTCCCTATTTTCATGTTAATTTTACCATTAATTAATTACTCAATTACGTGTTTCCTTAATCTCACATGGAAAGACAGTGTTTACATATGTAACTTAATTGGTAACTCATAATAATATGTAACTTGAGAAAAAAAGACATAAAATTTGGCTTTCACATTTTATTGCTTGTTCTCCAAATGTGATTTACATAAAGACAAAGTACAAAGAGTTGCAAAATAAGTGCACAGTTTAACTTTCAGCTTTGTAAAGCTAACTGTAAGCATAAACGGTGGCATGAGCAAATATGCAAAATCTTTTCTCTCCATTCCCACATTTTTAAAGCTAAGATCATCTGACAACAGCCTAGAGGTATATAATAACCCTGAATAGCATGAAAATGTGATAATTAATCCCTCAGAATTCAGATTTACCTTTAAGTGTAAAACGTAATTTGAATTCTGAAGCAAGGCAGTGAAGAAAAGTGTTTGGAAAATATTTATCCATGTGACTGTGTTTTAAGATACTGATCTTATTAAAAATGCTAAACATTGTGTTTAGGTATTTGAAGAAAAAAAAAAATACAGGGAGAAGAATTCCATGTGAGATCAAATTAGAACAGGTGGCAAAGCATTATCTGGCCATGCAAAGGCTTCATGCTAAGAAAACTCTGCACCAGGTGGATTCCCAGGGGCTTAGCCCTGCCTGAGCAATGTGAAGCAAGCAGGAGAAGGTGACAATAATTTAGTCTTCTGTATTGAAAAGCATCAATTTGGACAACAATTGAGACAGCTCTCAGGAGAAAACCGCACAGAAGCTGGCTAATCTCAGTGTGAATCCGGTTTCACAATGTGCTTTCAAGTCAGTCAGCAGTTGTGTTTGAATAATGCTCATATCCTTGTGTCTCTTGGAAAAGGGGTTTGAATTCAGTTCACATGCATATGTGACAAGTAAACAATTCAAAATCTCTGAAAAATAATATCCTGAGTTTCTTGATAGAGATCTGTGAATTTATTACACAACAATAGATAGTGTATGTTAAAACTGCATCTTTCCTGGAATTTCAAATAAGGGCTGCTGAATTACTGTCAAGTTCTCTTCCAAATTTTGTTTTCATTATTTCTTCCTCCTTACTTACTGTAGTGCACAGTCAGTGCTTGGATAAAAGACAATTTAAAAGTTTCAGTTAAAAACCAGAAAGATTAAATTATGGAGTAAATTTATAAAAGAAAAAAAAAGAAGTCACAGATGTTCCTCTAAAAATTCATAACTTTAAATTAGCATTTTCCACAAATAAAAGTGATTCATCTTCAGATCCAGGTCTTCGACAAATTGTGTCATTTCTTACATGGTAATCAGTCACAACTTTAATTAGAAGTTGTCATTCACCCCTACATACCACATCTCTGGCAGAGATCAAGTACGATTTTGTACAGCTGCTATCCTGATTCTCCTGTCATCTTTGGCCTGACTTTGAATTGCTTCCTCTTTTTTCTCTCTTTTTTAGATAATCCTGCTTCTTCTTCTCACCCCCACTGAGCTGTCAAGGGTTTCACTGCTGTGATATGGAATCATTGCCTCTGTAAGACTGAAAAAAAAGCCCTGCTTGCACTGGATTCTGATCAAAGAGAATCATTTATAGGAGAGATGCAGCAGGAACCTCAGGGAATTTTTTTTTAGCAGCAGGACCATGATAAATGGGAAAGACAAAGCAACAGATTTTCAAACATTTTTTTTAAACTTATAACTACTTGATTAAGGTTTCTATTGTATCATGTTTGTATTTTTTTTCTTTTTTTATTTCTTCTAACCTTGATGCCAAGCTTTTCATAAAGACAAGTGAAATGGGGTCAGACATGCTCATGTAGCTCCTGTGGAAACAGAATAGCTTAGAAAACCTAGGAATTACAGAACTGCCAAGGGAAGGGAAGGGAAGGGAAGGGAAGGGAAGGGAAGGGAAGGGAAGGGAAGGGAAGGGAAGGGAAGGGAAGGGAAGGGAAGGGAAGGGAAGGGAAGGGAAGGGAAGGGAAGGGAAGGGAAGGGAAGGGAAGGGAAGGGAAGGGAAGGGAAGGGAAGGGAAGGGAAGGGAAGGGAAGGGAAGGGAAGGGAAGGGAAGGAGAACTGGGAATATTTCACAGGAAGTAGAAAGTACGTGAGGAGAGAACAGAGATTATACTTTTGCAGATGTAAAGGGAATAGGTGAGAACTTTTTGCACCACTTCCCATTTCTGTCACTTATATCGCATCTGTGTTGTGAACCTTCTTGTTGCCATCCTCATCATGACTGTGAAAAAAGGGGATGTTAATCCTGAGTTTGCAAAAAGTGACCTCCTATTATTCTGTCTCAGATTTTCTGTAGGTTGTTTTACTCAAAGCTGTTGGTTTCATTCCTTCCTACAGATTAGTTGCTATCAATGGGACCATCCAGCAATTAAAAAGAATACTATCAAAAAATGGAAATATTTGATCCATTATTATATTTTTTGCACTCTCAACCCAATACACACTTTTAAATAGATCTGTCTTGTGCTGAGGGTTGTAAGGCAGAAAGTGGTTTGCTATGAATCATTTCTTCAGCCAGGAATAAAAGAGAATGAAAATAGAAAAAAAATCTAGGCAATTTCTTTCCGAATTTTACAAAGCTGTTCTGACATTTTTGAGGATGCTGCAATACCCAAGATCCAAATATGTTAACTCTGCTAAAAACAAAGAGATATAGAGCTCTATTTTTTCTTCTTGTATTTAATCTTTTCAGGATGATTATACAATGGAAGATGCTGGCACATGCTGATACTCTGTCCTAATTTTTTGACTGGCTCCAATGAAGTGGACACAGAAACATCAGAATTGAGATTCCTATTGTTTCTAGTGACTACTTCTTACTTACTATTCATTTACTAATCAAAACACAACTTAAGGCAGATGCATGTTGCCCATCAAGCCCAGAAAAGTGATCTGTTTCCAAACCTTGAAGCACGTAATCCACCTGCCTATACCATTAAAAAAGAAATGTCTTCCACTTTCAAAAACATCTCTGAAGCTTTTTTGGGTGCATTTGAGCTGCTGTCTCCCTTGGGGCTGAATTGCCTCATGCTTAGCTGAAGCATGAAGTACTTTACATGCTTTTTCTCTGAGACTGATATAGGGAGAGGTTTATGGCTTTGATTTTCTATGGGCAAACAAAACCAAACAAACAACAAATATTTTCCTAAGTCTAGCTGTGAAAAATGCTATCCGTGAGACTCCATGAAGAGACCGCCTAAATTCTTAGATCTTAAGTCCCTTTAAAAATAATTCATGCACTATAAATAATGCTGGTAGACCTTTTGTTCTAGTACTTAGAGGAGTCATCTTCTGCAGATTAACAGGAGGTGAGCCCACAGCTCTAGTTAATCACAGAAGTATCCAGGACAGGAGGCTACAGAGAATTTACTGCCTGCGCAACTTGAATGAGCCTAGCCAGGATGGGAAGAAACTGTAGCCTGCTGGTTGGATATGCAGAGGGGAAAAGTTTGTTGTGTTGATACATTTTTCTTTAGAAAGACCGTCCAGAACTTAGAAATGACACAAGGAGCCAATGACCCAATGAGGATGTCACCTCAGTTCTACCCATCTCCTATATTGATTGTGTTCTTGTGCTTTAAGTCACAAAATAAAAGTCTTTGATGTGCAGAATCCCAAATATGGGAATGCCTCTGCAGCCACAACCTGGTGTCTCTCAGATGTTTTCCATGTCCCAGCACTCATAATGACTTCTGTGAACCCCAGGCTTGGAGGCAAACTTTCCTCCCCTCCCTATGCTTACAAAATAAACAACTCAGCAATGTGAGCTGTCTGTACCAGAGGTGGATGTTTATATTGTGAGTCGTTCCTAAGTTGAATATCACATTAAATGCAATGTGTAGGTTCTGCCTCACACATGTAGCACTTATCTAACCCTTAAGATGTTCAAAGCCAGGCTGGACAGGACTTTGAACAATCTGGCCTAGTGGAAAGTGTCCCTCATGACAGAGAGATTGGAACTACATGATATTTAAGGTGCCTTCAAACCCAAATCATTCTATGAGGCCATGAGGACGTGAGCCTAATTTATCATCAACATTGTTATTTCATTGATGTTACTGAATGATGTGTTTTGGGGGTCCTTTTTTCCTGGCTATCCCCTGTCTTTGGGAACACGGCTGAATTCAGCCTATTAATTTCCCTCTGGACAAAGAACGCATAAAAATGCAGCAATATCTTTCACTTTTCCTTGATCAATATCTCTCTAAATCTGTATGAACCTTCCAGAGTCCCTTCAAAACAGCTGTAGTATATATGTTTTTGACCAGCAGTAAATTACATTTCTTTGACTTTTGATAGAAAAATAAAAAACTTTACTGACACTTTGTAAAATTTACTATATGGCTCAACTTAGCATACAAATTCAAATATTTCAATGCATCAATTTTTGTATTTTCCAATGTTCAGATAGTTAAAAACTTTATAGAGATCACAAAAAATTAGAGGCAAAACCAGCATTTTCATGATGCATATCTGACCCAAAATAACCTACTTTGAATGCATGAAAAAAAGTAGATATTGTAATGAAAGCAAGAGGAACAAAATCCAGTGG
Organism: Calcarius lapponicus; assembly: GCA_039654755.1. Taxonomy (NCBI): domain Eukaryota; kingdom Metazoa; phylum Chordata; class Aves; order Passeriformes; family Fringillidae; genus Calcarius; species Calcarius lapponicus. The sequence goes on along the minus strand of CM077462.1, from coordinate 64,821,015 downwards.
TAATATTTAATAAAGCTGGTGTGTCTAGGCAACTCTGAATATGAGATGCAAACCAAGACTTTGGACTCTAGCCCTTGAAGGTGCATTTCATCTCATTAGCTGAGTACATGTTTAATTTTAGGTATATGCAAACATGCCTTGGAAATTTAATGTAAGTATGTGCATATTTTCCTTCACTGAGAACTAATTTCTCAACCAAGACCTAAAAGATGACAAACTGCTACTATGACTGATCCCAGCCCAGCAATTAAGCTTTTTTTTTCTGGGGGGGGGTGGGGGTGAGGGGGGGGGGGTGAGGGGGGTTTGAATTAAGAGCTTTTTACAGGTGGTCTAAAATGGTTATCTGACTGTCACCTATATTTAATTAATCAAAAATATGACTAGGATCTTTTACAAGGTATTCCTTCTATTTTGCACGGTAGCCTTTTTGTGTTTAATTAAGCTGTTAAGGACTCTCAGATAAATATTTGTCTTGTGACTATTATAATAATTGGATTACTAACCTGATCACAAGATTAGAAATTTAGAGCCTTTTCTAAATACCTTCAAATGCCTGTCAATTTACAAATTCAAGTTATTTTAATAAAATATGGAAAGATTATAATAGATTTTTTTATACTTTATTTTTATTTTCAAAGTGGTTTTTATGCATACTGAGAATGCTAAAAATTCCTTACCTGGACTGCTGAGGCCCTGAACTGGACAGCATAATAAAATTTTATCTGATTTAATTGCATTCGCTCTGCCTTACTATGCCTTGGCTGGCATACAAATTTTCCAAGGAAGAAACAGATGCATAATTTCACAAAATGTCTCACACTTAAAGATACTATTCATTTCAAACCACTTTCATCATTTTGTAGTGTCATAAACAACCTGAATGCTAATGACTTGGATTTCAATCATTAGAAATCACACAAGAGAAAAGAAGAAAAAGACTGCTTTGAGTGACCCTTTTAGAGATGAAAATCTGACTGTCATTGTACTTTACTTGAGTCTGACATTGCACATTGCACTAGTTTGATAAAATCCATTAACAGAAAGATTTTGGCATTATGAAAATATTCAACTGAGCATATTGAATAGGTCCTAAAAGATCTAAATAATAATGACCTGAAATATCTTTCTCGTCAAATATTGTACCTGATGCTTTTGTAGAAATCCCATTAGAGTCTGAATATGAGTCTCCAGGGATGGAGAAACAATCCATGTATTACTCCATCCAGATTTCCATTTTGTCCTCAGTGAGCTGCTTTTCAGGAATATGTTAAGCAATTTGATGAAAACAAATACATAAATACTTAAAATATCCTCGGTGTGAAATGGCTATTATGTTAAAGATATTTCTGAGGAAATTATGAGTCTTCATTACATTTTTCTTATCTGTAAGAAATTAGTTACAATTTTAGAAATGGGTAAGAATAGTGATCAAAGTCATAACTCTCATACATTTGGGGTTTTTTTTCCCTCCTCACACCCCCTTTTACCTCAAGTAGACTTTTTGAAACTGACATTTTCTCCACCTGGTTCTGTTCAATGGGTAGAGCTGGGACAGTGGTGGCACTGCATTCTCAAGAAGAGACTCCTGCATTTGAGGGGCACTTTAGGGCTCTTGATAGTTATTCTGTCTCTTACAAGATCTTTTTGTGAGGTCCTTTCACAGATCCCTTCTTAGACACAGCCAGCTCATGAGCAAGTTTCTCTCCTGCATTCTTGAGGATGTTGGGCGCAGCTACTTTCTGCTTCACAAACAGAACTGTAGCTTTACACAGTTTGCAATTTTCAACCTGCAATGCTTCATCACTTCTTGGCATGCCTATTGATTAATGTGATTAACTAGTTTTGTTACATTTGTGACTAAAAATACTTTTCTTGTTTGTTTTTACACTGGATCTTACATACCTGCTTTTTAAAACTTTCTCCATTATCACTATTAATATTTTTCCCCTATGAGCACAGGGGGAAGAGAAGGGCTGTGGTGTGCCCCTGTGAGAGCTCTGAAAGCACAGGGCCTCAAATCTACACTGTCTTGTGTCTGGCTTGGTAGATTTTTTTTGGACAGCTTTTTCCTTCATGTTTTGGTAGGTGTAGCCAATGACTACAATAGTGATGAAGCTAGAAATATGAAGATTAGTTGTGTTTTGTGTAAAATTAACCTCTAATGTAGTTAAGAAGTCTGTCTTCAGTCATAGGTAAATGTTTCATGTGGAAAAACATAGGGTGATGTATTTTAAATGCTATCATGCTTCTGTGCTCTTAAAAAGATTTGTGAAGCCTGTTACCATGCAAACTATATTCTAACTTTTATTTTTCATCAGAAAAACTTACTTGGTGAACCCAAAAATAGTCTCAGAGAAGAAAAAAGAAATATACAGGAATCATAAGAAGACTAATCCAAGTATATCACTGAAGAACCACCCACTGACAACTGGCACAGAAGTATGATTTACTGCAAATATTTTCACCAAATTTTAATGTCTTTCATTATAAAATTTACTTTATAAATGGTTTACAACTTCTACAAGTTTTACAACTTCACCCTAATTTTCAAATTCCCTCCTATTTAATATATTTGTTTAGTCATGCTCTTATTCTCCAGATGAACTAGAAAAAAATCAGTGGTCTTGTACATAGTTTTCACTGCTGCTTTTATTTCTTCTCTTTGCAAAGGTATTTCCTCCTCTGATTTATCCAATAAGCATCTAACCTTGACAATCAGCCTCAAGTTAATAATCTATAGTGGTCAACTTATCATTTGCTCTGTAAGAAAAAAAAAATTAGGCTCTCTTCTAAGAATAATCATCTTCCTTAAATTCATGCAAGGGGATCACATTTATTGCCAGTCCTTTTGGTAAACAGCTAACTTAGTTTCTTTGCAGAGTAGAAATAAGAGGGCAGCCTGCATATTTCCTTTATTTCATCCCCCAAAGTTCATTTTTGTGCTCTTATGAACTGCTAGTATTCCTTAGCAGAAGAAAAGAGAGGAAGTTCATGCCAGCCAAACCTGTGCTCTAAATTTTGCTTTACGTTTTTAACATTGCACTGACACCTGCGCAAAGAAGAGCTGCAGAAACAAATTATCACTTCCCACTTTGTTTCCGCTTCTTGCTTCAAGGCAGTGGGGGCTGTAGGGAGGGAGATGGCAGTTCACACTTTTGACACAGGGAGGGAGATTTGGTCATTCAGATCTACATGTCTCCTCTGTAAATCCCTTCACCTTAGTGATGCCCTTTGCAATTCCAGAGTGACTGACTCATTGCCAGGGCAATTCAGTTTAGCTTACAGCAGATGTCTACAACAGATAAGATGAATCATGCTCTAAAAAACCTCATTTTTCCTTGTTGTCAAAATGGGCAGCTGAGAATACATGCTCAGATGTAGATATTTACAGTGTGAAGTCAGGCAGAATGAATCTAAGGCTAGAAACCTCCTCAAGATGATGTTGATGTCCAACAGAGAAACTAATGTGAAATCTGTCTACATCTTGTTAATTTAGTGGTTGTACTAAAGATTGTATGTTTTGGGAGGGTTTTTCACTCTCAGTTTGGGAAAAATACCTCATTTCCATCTCAAGATCTTGCTGTTGGAAACTTCTAGCATGTGTTTTGTGCATTTAAGATGAAATCTGGTTTGGTCAAGATGTTTCTCACTCACTATTTGCTCAGTATCCATCTCTTGGCTGCAGACTGTGAATTCTGCTTTGCAGCAGATATGGACAAAGAAATATATGATGGTTTATATGACTGAAACAAGGGTACAAAATCCAGCACTTTATGGTGTATTCAGCACTTCATACAGTATTGACATAATTTGTAAACCCACAAATGTACACTGTGTTCTTGCTTCTCATAGTTTTGCTTTGAAGTCTTTAATGACACAGGATGAGGAGATACTGTTCTTCTATCACTCATTTTTAATTTAGGTATATTGAAATGCCAGACAGCCATACTTGAAAATCTTTTTTTTTTTCTTTTTTGCTATGTAGCCCTTAATTTAGATTTTTATTTTTGTTTGTTTGTTTTTCTTTTAATATATATAAAAGAGCCCCAGTGAAGAAACAGAGCCTTGCTAAATATTCTGGGTTTATGAAAAAATTCTAATTTATACATCTCAAGCAAAATTCCATCATGCAATCATTCCTGGTGTGGGTAGCTGCAAAATTATTGTGTCAGGGAAGATATTTGCTCATAAATTATTGGAGTATAAAATACTGCTGCTTTTTGTTTATACATGATAAACAGAAAATAATTTCTGTACCCAGAAGTGTGTGTATTACATTTTTCCTCTCTCTGTCAGGCTGGTAATCCCTGAGACACCAAGTCAGTAAGAAAATCATTTCAGTAACATTCATTAATTTTCAGGAAGTTGTCAGAACTAAGTTGATAAAACCAGCATATTGGAATAAATTTTCCTTAAAGTTTTTCCTCTTTTATTTTGAGATTCAGAATGAAAAGAGTTGTTTGAGTAGTTTTATTGTTATTATCAGATTTCACATTATCATGTGGTTCTAGAAGATTTGTAATTATGAATGTTTTTCTACAAAGCAAATGAAATACAAGATTTGACAAGAATGTCCTGTTCTGTGATTATGAATTCATTTTTGGATCTCAGAGAATGTCTCTGTGCTCTAGATAGGCTTCTCATCTAAGCTGTCTACCAAACATTACTGACTCATTGCTGCCAAATCTAAGAAAATCACTGTTTTGTGCTGAGAAGTAACCCTTCATGTTAAATTAATTGATGTTGATTTGAAAAATTAGTAGTGAAAAAAGCAGACAACTTCTAGGCAAGACACTGTTCTTCAAGGTTCTGTGTGACTCAAAGCCTTTCTATTTCATTGTTTTTCCAATTGTATTAGTTTGCCTTATAAAAGTCCTGCTTCTTTTTACAGATTTTGCTTTGTTCATACATTTCGAATGCCAGTGCTGTGGCAGCATGTGTGCCTCCCTCTCAAGGATATCTATGTGAACTGGGGGCACAGAGCACAGAAAGGTAGCCAGACTCTCCAGGGGAAGGAATTTATACCCTAAAGAGTCTGTTTCTGCAGCAGAGATGTGCGGGCTGGTGAAACCCCTGGTAGCTGGCTGGACCTATGCTCCCCTGGGTACCCAGATACATCCCTGCTCTCCATCTCCCTCACTCTGGCTTTTCCCTCCCCTCTTTAGCCCAATAACTGAATTACCAGCTGAATGTGCCTGTTTTAATAGAGTAAAGGTGTGTGTGTGTGTGCCATATTTCCAGCTGGGCCTGCACACCTTTCTGGGAAGGATCTGAGTGCACTCAGAATCCTTTCAAGTTGAAGAGCCCAGTGACTTAGCTTAGAGCCTTGTTCTCCTACAGACTGTGTGAGCAATAAATCTCTGGCTCAGTGGGTTTCAACCCTTTTTATATTAGTGGTCCAAGTGTTCTCTGTACAATCGCAGATGAAAAAGCAAAGCAAAGAAAAAAATGAAAGAGAGAAGTCTGGCCATTTATCTAGTAAAGTTTACTGTCAAAATTAGTGTGATATTACATTTCCCTGTTAATTGTCCTGAATTTTCACACTAAAATGCTTTTCTGAAGTGCGACTCCTTGGGATGAAAGGTTTTAATGATGGAGGAAACAAAGTTGTAAATGGAAAAGCAGCAAGGATGCAGCGGGTCTTCTGATTAGAGGTACACCAGGTGAGCTCACATCAGGCCCTGAAGGGAAGGACAGAATAGTGTCAGCTCTGCGGCCTCATCTTCGTGGTCTCTAATTACATAGAACTTTAATTAACACAGAGGCCTTCTGTCTTCTGTTGGGCCATTTTTTTTTTCACAATACTCTTTTTGCTTATATCAGTAAGGGAGAGTGTAAACATGGCCCTGAGCCCAAAACCAACATGTAAACATAGTATCAACAGGAACCTGCCCATGGTGCTTCTGGCTTAATCACCACTGTTAGCTCTGTGCTTCAGTTGTTACTAGAAGGCTTTAACTACTTCTGATTGCTGCATTAAATGTCTTGGCTGCCTCTCTCCCTGAAGAAAAAAAAAAAAAAAAAAAGGGAGGAGAACGACATTTTGTTAAAAATACACTGACTGAATCACTTATTTTTGATGCATGATACCTGCGGAATATTAAAGAAAGACTGTCTCACAATGCTTCAATGGAAATTACCTGTGTTGAAAATTTTATACCTGTATTTTGACCTTTGCACTGAGCAAATGTATATGGCTAAAGTTAGGTCAGGAAATGCACTCTTGAATTTCAAGCAAAGTGATAATATTTGTTGGAGGACTTTTTTTTCTTTTTTTTTTTTTCACTTATATGCTAGGAGAATATTTGTTTTCTGTCTCTCAGCTGTTTGATCTTACTTCCCCATAAAGGAAAAAAAGAAATAAAAATCAAGGGGCATAAAACTTCTAACTCTTGTCCCATACCCTCAGGACACTTTAAAAGATGTCGATGTACAATTTCTCATGTCTAGACATTACTTAGTTGTTTCAAGCTTGATTCTTTATAAAGTGTCAGTGAGACCTGCCAGACTGATCATCTTGGAAGACAGAAACTTTCTCTTAGCTCCAGAGCACTAAATACTTGGAAAAGGAACACAATTTTCTCCACACTTTTCCAAGACTTGATCTTGGTATGAACAATCTAGGGTACAAAGAAAGACTCCCTGCTCAGCCTGAGCAGATGTCAATTGTACCATGTCTTCTCCTGTTCCAGTTTGATATGTTTCCTATTTGGGTGTGCAAAAAATACACTGGAAGCATCATCCACATCCACATGCAGGTGTGAGATTAATTGTTAGCTCTCAATAACATGAGGGCTGCATTGTCCTAACTGTTCCTGCTGTTGATTCCTACTGCCTGATGGTTTGGGGATGCCTAGCAACATTCAGCGTGAAATAGTCAGCAGAATTCAGAGTTTCTCTACATAGACAGGACCAGCCAGACCCTGTGGCCTCAAAAAAAAAAAAAAAAAAAAAATTGTTTTGCAGCTTGGTGCAACCCCCTGGGCCATCCAGACATTGCAAAGGAAAACTTAGTGCCTGTTCCCTATCCTGCTGCTCTGGTGAGCTCATCTGTTCTGGGTTGTCACATGGCTTCATTTCTGTGCCATAGGCACCTGGGATCTCTGATTAATCTTTGGCAGAAACTGGAAGAAACTGGGTACACACTCCAATGCTTAATGGGTCTGAAAAACCTAACTTCCCAGAGCTTGGCAGCTGCAAAAGAGAGCGATTGTTTCACAGCCCTTTGAGATAAATATAAATGTTGACCTCTTCAACCTTAGTTCGATTGTTAGATACCTGTTGGAATGAAGCAAACTACAGTAAAATATATTTTTGTGTGTCTACAAAAATCATGAATAGACAGAGACCATTTTATTTTTATAAACTTTTTTGAGGCTTTGTGTGTCCCATTTTGAGACAATATTTAAATCTATTCATTTGCTTTTTGCAAGGTTTCCTATGTCTCCTCTGGTTTTCATCTAATGGAATCAAAGCCTCCTGCCAGATTTCTGACTCACTGAAAAGCCTTTCACACAGGCTGCCATGTAGTTAAGAACCTGCATTGTGTAACCTTGAGAAGCTGCATTGTATTCAGAACACTCTGTTTATTAGACAGTCTTGTACCAGTTAGGATCTAATCATCTGGATGACTTGTTGACACTAAGTTTGGGATGAAATTTGAGGTTTACTGTAGCCAAGTGCTTTGCTATGCCAACAGTACAGGCTCCCCTTCTTTATCTATTTTTTTAAAATCTGGGTTTCTCTGTCCAACAAAACAAACACAGCTGAGCTATGTATGTTATTTAAAATGTAAATTAACACTGGTTCTGGTTTCACAGCATGATCAAGACATAATTTAGTCATACTAGCATTTTTATATTGCTTATCTAATTGGCTGTGCTTTCACTCTGGATTCTGGACTGCAAATTTCCAGCATAATTCTCTAGGAATTTGCCTAGCAGCCAGAGCAAAATAAAGGCATTTAACTCTGAAGTTTCCCTTCAGTTCTTTGTTGCTAGTTGTTTGAGTTTGGATGAATTGCATAGTCCTCAGTCTTAATAAATGTCTAACTCTCTTTGGAAGTGCTTCTTTTAGTTCCCACCATAAAGCAAGTTTCTCTTGAGCCATAGAAGCATTGGTGCTCACTAGACCACTCAGTATTGTTTGCACTTCTTTCCTATTTTGTCTCTGTTGTAGTTCCAGTGCTCAGAAAAAGACATTTCATTAAGCTTTCATGGCTCAAACACTTCCTTTTTCTCACTACCTTGCCACTATTATGAACAACAATATGTGGTAAAAGAAAATGAAGCATATAACTTTTCTCTGAATAAAACTCCCTTATCTTTCCATGTATTTAACCCTCAAGATGACAAACACAGATACTAATTTGATTCTGTCAAGATTGCTTAATACCATGGGACAATTTAATGTATTTTTTCTTTCCTCACAGACAAATGAGGCAATAATAAAAAGTGAGGGTCATCAAATGTAAATCAGCTAATGAAAAAGTCAAACAGATACTAAGTTCAAAAAATGTTGCATATATTGCACATAGGGAGTGCTCCACACATTTACTTTCATTGAGAGCACAACCTCAGGCACAACAGTGTGATGATCTTCTCCTTAGGATATGATTTTAACTAATGGGAACCGTGTTTCTTAATGAAGTTGTTTAGAAAGTGTAACTTCTGGCTGATCACAGAAGAGAGGATAAATCTAATGAGGGGAAAAAAAAACCCAGATTTTTTTAAAAATCAGATTTTTACAGAAAAAGAAAGTAATGCTAACTCAGATTGCATAAATGAACAACTTTAACCTAATGGTTCTGAAGGAGACATGCTACTGTCATTCCCCCCAAGGATTGTGCCTACCATGCAAAATGGGTGGTACTTTTTATTTCATGGGAAAAAATTCAGTAAACAAGCTGATGCCCATAAAAGAGAATAGGAATGCAACCAATGTTTTAGGTAGTATTTTACCTAAACATTACTGTCTTTTAAAGTGGCAGTATCCAGACAAAGGGTCTCAAGGATTCAGAAAGATCTGTGCAGTGTTTTGCTACCAGGTAATTTTTTTTTATGGAAAGTTTATTCAGGTTACATTTTAAACTTCAGCATGAAGAGTTTTGCTGTTATAATCATGCCCTCATTCTCCACATCTGTCCCATTACATCTAGATTATCCTGACTGAATACTGTGTGGTTGCATGTCTTCCTGAAATAAAAATAGTTTCTTATATCAAAATCAAGGTAATTTTACTTAGTTTTAGGAACTGTCTTTTCTGTTGGGATAGTGGTAAATGTAAATGTATTGTTTTAAAACTGTGCATCTGGAGCTTTTTTGCCTTGTAACAGAGCTATGTTCTTATTGTCTGTGTGGTAAACATAATGTAACAACTTCAAAACACAGTCACCTCATAACCTGAAATCCTTACCATAAGTGTGCTCTAAGGATAAGGCACAAGAACAAAGTTGTTTTCTAGAATCTTTATTTGTGACATACTTTTAAAGTATTTTTTCTTTTTTATTTCTGTAGATGAGATATGAAGATCTCTGTTCACATTTCTATAACAATGAGTTTCACAGAAGTGTGATGGAGTGTGTTGTGCTTTATCATGCACCTGAATTTTATTATTTTAATTGGATCCCTCCAACTGATGTCATGCATACTGCTACAAGACTTGTGACATAATCATCTCACATTCCTAAGACTTGTCAGATTAAATTTTATAGGAATTGATCAGTACAGAAATAATCAGACAAAACTTACATGAATGCAGGGCTAGATTCATTTCTCCTAAGTCAGATGGCCAGAGGGTAATAAATCAGCTCCTGAAGGGCATCTGACTGGTTTTTGTTTTGCTGCCACTTCCTCAGCCCAAATAACCAATTCCCCTCTTTAGCCACTTCAATACTTTGGATCAGAAGGTTTTCATACTGAATGAGGCATCTGGCTTTTTGTCTGACCTGTGCAGCTGGCAGTTGAAGGCCAGCAAAAAGATTTTTGTGATTGCAAATGTTCTTCTCTTTTCCTTTAGCAAAGACTATAGCAAACAAAGACCCATCTCTCAGCCAGAATCTTTCTTGTTTTAGACTGGACATTAAAAAAGGCAAGTCACTAACACTCACCATACTCTATCACTAGATGACTGCATAGTGCCAAAGTTAAATGAGTACTGGAATCTTACACTACCAGTGTCAAAATGCAGTAATCTCAAGGCCCATAAAAGGATTAGGAATTAATTCATAAAATGGTTTGGATTGGTAGGGAACTTAAAGATCATCTAGTTTCAATCTCTCTGCCATGGGCAGCACAGAGCTTCTCTGGGCAACTTTTGTCAGTGTCTCATCATTTTAAAAAAATGGAGTTAATCAAATACAAAGGTCATCTAATCTACTGCACGGACAGTTGGCCAGAGAAGGTTTTTTCCTAGGGGAAAAAAAAAATATCCCTCTATTGACTCACTACCTCTTCTGCCTCTATGATTTCACAGCCTATTAACTCCAAGGTCAACAGGGTAGGAGGAGGTCAGGGTTGAGCACAACACAGTGAGTGGTTCTGCCTGAGACCCTTCATTTCTGGGTATTTATGTCAGTCTGATGTCCAGCAAGAATTAAGAGCTATCTCACATTTAGGGTGTTTTAGGATTTTGGCAGCTACCCTTAAGGGGATTAATCAGAACTGGACTTGAATAAAGGCTTGGTGTCTAATTTGGGCAGAGGTGGAAAGGTTCTGCAGATGAGCAAAATAAGGAGCTTAAGTATCTATGGTGCAAACTTTCATTTGCCTAAATCTGGATGAAGAGCAGATGCTGATGTTGAGTGAGGGCTGAGGATAGGCAGTGTGAGTCATGGATTGGTACTTAATCATTTAAAACATCCAGATGGCTAATTTATGGTAGATGAATTCAGGTTTCAGAGGGTAATCACATCACCTTGTTTTAGGTATATAAATTAGATGCCAAAAATAGAAAACAGATCTTTCTATGTTCCCCCTGTAGCCAACAGGGAGACGCTGGTCTTCTAGAAAATTAATCAAAATTAGATTTTTACTCTGAATTCTAGAGAACTCTGCTGGTCCTTGCTGATTTTAGATGATGTGTTGATGATTTTTCCTTCATATACAGTGATTGTATCTCTATAGACTGTACAAAATCACTCTTTTCCCAAACTGAAAAAGCTTGATTATGCATGAACACAGCCTCAGGACTGAGATTCCAGAAGGCCGAAAATGAATCAATTCATTCAAAAGCTGGTCTGAACATGCATGATTCCAACGTATAAGCCAGCAGAAATAAATATTCTTTACATTTTGAGATGCAGTAGACACAGGAAGCTTTTGCTTAGTAAGCTCCTGAGACATGAACAGAAGAGGAATAGTTAACAAAAGTCAAGCAAAATGCATCTATTCATGGTTACAATGCAAACAAATCTGCTTTTCTGTCAGGTGCACAGGCTAAAGCTGCCTACAGGCAGTTTTAATTGACAAGCACAGCATTCATGAAATAGATAAACCATACAAATTCTGACCTTGCCCGTATCAAACAGGGCAATATTAACATAAGGATTCCCTTAATCCATTTTATTATGATTTATACTGGAGAAATTTATGATGAAAAAAAAATATTATGTGCCCATGTACCTATTCAACATTCTGCATGTCCTTTACTGAGGGAAATACATGGTTATTATAGTTCATGAAAGGAAAACAAAACTCCTTAGTTTTAGAGTATGGGAGTACCAAGAGAATATAGGATTGCCTTGCATAAAGAACAAACCTTTCACTAGGATTTTCACTTACGTTGTCAAAAATCCAAATGATTATGATAATTTATTTACACCTTTTGTTTTAGTTTTTTGGCATGGAAACTGATTCCTTTCATCCTGTCCTGAAGTCCAGTGCGTGACCTTTCTCTCCCAAGTGTCTCCAGCAGCACGAAACCATGGCACAATGTGTAATGTATAAGATCAATCATTGAAAGGGTGACTGAGGTCTCACTATTTCTTTGACAAGCTAAATTCAATAATTATATAAAGACATATCTCACTATTTCTTTGACAAGCTAAATTCAATAATTATATAAAGACATATGAAGACACAGTGTGAAGCTAAGATAATTTTCTATTTCACATTACGACCAGAATCTTGAGGTGATGATTCAACATCTGTGAAGTTGATCTGAAGACTGCACACAATAAATCTATCAATATCATGAAGGTGAAGACTAACTATTTTCTGGTTATGTCAATGATTTTATGTGAGTAATTATGATCTTTATGCATAGTTTGTAGTTGCAAGAAAAACAGCAACAATGGTTGTGACAGCTAATACAACTAATGTCTGTATATTTCCAGTTTTATCCTTCGCTGTAGCTGCCTGATCAATCAGTCACAATACCAAAAGAGATACAGTAATTTTCCATCTGAGTTGCATCCCAAAGCAAGGGCACACATCCACAAAATTTAGACAACAACAATTTGAGGACATTCCTCATTAAAAACATATAACAAAATAATTCATTTGAGAAGCATGGCTATATCTTAAGCCCCAATCTTCAAATTTTCACATTTAAGCTATCATAACGCCAGATGACTGAAGTCACTACTAATTTTTACAGCCTTCCAAGGTGCATCATTAGCAGTCTCACAATATCTATAATTGTCTTTTTATAGTTATAAAGCTACAGCAATGGAAGAAGACAGCTCGTGCCACTTAAATGGAACCCTGCAGTGCTGTTTCCTGATAACACAGAAGATTATGTATGGCACCTGCACAACCCTGGAATTACAAAAGGCTGGATAAGAAAATGCAAGGAAAAGCTTGGGGAAAGGAGGATGATCTTTAGTCAGCTTGACAGCAGTAACAGAAACTCTGCTGGAAAGAGCAGGATAGGACCTCAGGCAAGCTTAATCTTTACAGCTAATTTTATGTAGCACATCACAGTGTGATAACCTTGGTATGAGAACAAGCCCAGAGGTGAAGTGTTTCCTTCAGATTTGCTGAAGTCCTTGTGCTAATTAAGCTGTGTGTAAACAACTCCACTGTGTGATAGCTCAGGTCTTCTCCCTCAGCATTTTGCCTTCCTCTGACATGAAACACCTCTAATAACCCTTGCAGCTTTGCTGCCCTGTCTTGCAGACTGTGTCAGATCTTAGTTCTCCTGTTCTCTTTGAGCATCCCACCAGATTTCACCACTGTTTTCCCACATGGTATCACTCATTTCATCCTAACCACCTTGCAAGAGCCATAAGCATGCATGTCTTTGGCTCTGTTCTGTGCTTTTCCAGACGCTTGTCTAGACCACTATCTTAATATCATCTTCTAAATGTTCCAACAGCTTCTAAAATTTCTTCCTGTGGCTCTCTATCTCTTGTTCTGCCAACTATAAGGTCTTAATGCTCTCCTTGTGATAATTTATAATTTGTTGCTGCAGATTTTGTTTTGTTTTGCTTTGTTTTGTTTGTTTTATTTCTGATTCAGTTGCATTTTCTATAAACCCAGAGCTACATTGTTTTCTTGACCTTAGCTTTGAAAGGACTTTTACCATACAGCAACACATGTGTATCTCCTTTCATGTGTGAGCTCAGTCATTGACATTGTTAAGATTTTGATTAGAATTAAATTTTCAAAGTTTAAATAATTTTTTTTTTATAAATAAGAATGAAAAATACTCAGGAACATAGTGTATGCATTATTTTCATTTAGCTGCTGTGTGTTAAATAATGTATACTACCTCACCTTCTCTGTTAAAATACAGAAAAATATCTGCCTTCTGCCTACTTTCTGATTCTTCAGTAGCAACAATCACTTGGATTCTGAAACATCTTAAGCAAAGGAAAAAGTGGTTTTTTAATCAGTGAGAAGTCCATGACGTCTTGTCCTGGATCTGGGAATTCTACTCAGATTTTCAATGCAATCTTACAGGGAATTTCTTCAGCCATGTCTTGAAAATTAGGATATTCAGATGCCCTCACATGCCTATTTCCAGAGTTTACCATTAAACATCTCTCTTTTTAGGCAGTCTTTACAGATGTGTCTTCTGAAACATCAAGGACTGGATTTATCACATTTCCTTTATATGGCTGATAAGATGATGAATCTGTAACAGCAGTTGTTCTGTGTTCACTGTGGAGTAGTTTGAACAAGATGTTTTCATATTAGAGAAACCAAATTCCATATGTGCACTCAGGAAAAAACTCAGGTCTTAGGAGGAATGATCCACCCTCTGAAAGTACCAGAGTCTTGCCATTGTCTATAGTGATACCTACAATGTCTATGATATTTGTACCAATTACAGAGCCTGAGATATTCTTATGGTTTGCTTAGGTATTTAAAATTTGTGTTACGAATCTAAGCCTGGTCTATTTCTAAAGAGGAAACAGCATATACAAGTCAGCTGCTTTTAACATTTTTATGTCCTGTTTTAGAGCTGATCCATTGCTAAGTATAGGAATCATGATCTCATTAAAAGTCTTGTTGGGGAGGCCATCATGCTTTCCATTAGTTGCCAGAGAGGGAGTGAATTGAGAGCAGAGAAGAAATGAATAAAAGTGACAGTGTGATGGGAAAAAAACCCATTTTTTTGAAGTCTTTGTGTAGGAACTCTGGAATAAGACACAGACAGACAAGCTTTCCAAAACAAACAAGTCTTTAAATAGTCTCTTCATGCATGACAATATAAATCTAAGTGAAAACTTTCAAACCTTTTTAATAACATGGATCAGATTATATTAACCCAATATTATGTATTGATGACAGTTCTGCTCTGAAAAGTATCTTATAACTCAATATCTCTCACTATTTTTCCTCACTACATGGGACTTTAAATTCTTAAATTTTTTTTTGATCCATATATAAATTTGTCTGAGAGAAAGAAGCTAAGTTATTATCTTTTAATGTTTTTCCCAGATGGAAATTGCTAGTGTATTTTCATGCACTTTTTTAATGAGAAAATATTCTATTCTCATCCTTTGTTATGCATTAGGTATTTCTTTTTATTTTTGGATTTTTTTACAGAAGAGAATATATTGCAATCAAAAGCACTAAACTCCTTTGCTAGGTAAGACGTATACGCTAGAGAGAGCTTTCAAAAAATCAAACCAAGTATATGAAGTACTATAGAGATTATGTCCTTGTACTCTTGTAGGAGAAGAAATAAGAAATCAATTTTCTTTGCAATATTTATTTTTCAAATAACAATTCTAAAGCAGACTGGTAGTTTATGTGCAGAACCAGATCATTCCTTCCATATCAAGTAGAACAATTTTGTCAGATTCACTTTGCTGCTAACATGGATGTCATGCAGTTAAATATAAGCTGACAGAATGTACAACATAACTAAAGTAGATCTTATCCATAACGATCAATTTTTTCCTCAAAAAAATAAAAGTTCTTTCTTTGGAGTGGTTTTGAACTGCCAAGGGAAGATAGTACCCTGACAGAGGATATTCCCTTAGACAGTTTGGGAGTTCTCAGTGGAGGTCATCAATTATATGGATACTACTGTCCACGTGCATCTCTGTAGAGTCCTAATACTTCCCCAGCAGGCTTGGAATTTTATGCCAACTCAGCCCCACGTGAGAGAGTGAGAAAGTGAGAAAACTCATGAGTTCAGATAGAAACAGTGCATGGTCTCTATCTGTATGCAATATCCTTTGGTCAGTTGGGGTCATCTGTCCCAGTGGTGTCTCCTCCCAACTTCCCATGTTCCCCCAGCGGCCTCACCAGTGTGGCAGCGTGAGATGTCCTTGACATTCTGCAAAAGCTGCTCAGCAATGACAAAACCTTTTCAGTATTACCGACAGCATTTTCAGCACAAATCCAAAACACAGTCTTATCCTGGCTTCTGTGGAAAAAATTAACTCTGCCAAAGCCAAAACCAGCAGAGCCACCGATATTAAGTGCCACTGAAATTTGTTAATGTGAGAAAGCACACAGAAAAAACATTTTTCATTCCCAAAATTTAATTTCTGAAATTATTTCTTCTTGTGTGTAAGTATCACTAAGGCAAGCATAGAACATGGAGTGTAAAGGCCTTTTTGTGTCAAGCACTGTGCCCATGCAGGCAGCTGAAACAGATGTGCACATGCACACTCAGATGGACTCTTGCTAAATGCTTGTGTCTAAATGTTAATGAGTGGAAGCAGCTGAAAACACCTCTTCTTTTTTTTAAATCACCAAGGTAACACCTCTCTTGAGGACAGGGAAGAGCAGTGAAGAACAATAGTCACCCTAAGTGGCATAGTTAAGTAGCACAGGGACAAGGAGGTCAACACAGAATGGTCTCAATTCAGAGCCAACAAAAGTTGCTGTAATTCCTCAGCAAGGCACCTAATTGGAATCATGCACATTGACAGCTTCACCAATTTTACTTCATGCTCTGGAGCAATATAAAAACCACCTTGATTGTTTATCTGTCCCAAGTGCCCATGATAGCAAACACTAAATCCCAGAAATGGCCATTGATGCACATGAAGTCTCTGGCACAAACGACAGAGCCACCTTGTTCAGCGGGATCTATAGTTAAGGGTCTTGCCAAAGACATCTGATTCTAGACACAGATTTACCATGGCAATTTCCTGTTACAGCCCACATAAGTCTGTGTATCTAACATGGGAACAAATGCGCAGCTGCTCAGTCTATCCTTTTATTAGGTGAAAATGCAGCCTACCCTTGCAACTACAAATACAAGATTTGAGCACCCTTGCAAGTTCATTTGGCATTGATACATGATCTGAAAGGAAAGCCAGTGGGAGCTGCTTAGATTTCAGCAACTTTAAGGGCTGTCATAGAATTTTTCAGAAGGTTAAAAGACTTCACATGATTTAAAGCTAGTCTCAGCATTAAAAAAATGCTAACTACTAACCAGTCAGACTAAATAAGATCGCCATGGTGTGATTCTTATAAATGCTGTAACACCTGAGGAAAAGGTTTGAAGCACTTCTGCTCTTCCTCCTTCCCTTTTCCATCTGACAAGGAATATCATCTGATTTGAGGGCCAGTGCATAGGGAGCACAAAAATAGCACATGCCTGAAGATATGAAGCATAGAAACCACAGAGCTTTTAATATCCCTTGTTGACACATTTATGCAAGGCTGCAGACCACCTCTAGTGTGCTCAAATTCACATAGCTACAGAGACAGGGAAGCCTTGCTGAGAAACCTTCATGTTACTGGCTCTAAAATTAACTATAATTTATAAGTCAACATAGTCACAGAGTAGAGAACTATAGCATATAACCAGTGAGGACAGGAAAGAGGAGGGGTAATTAGATATAATCAGTCTTTCCGTATCTAATTGCTATTGACTGTGTAGTCAAAGCTTTAATCTTCTCTATTTTCCTACCACCATCTCTTCTTTTTAATCTTGTTTCCTTTATGGATGAAAAACCATTTAAACAACATTTAAGGACTATAGACATCATTATATTGATTGAATGAATGAATATTTCTTCAGAAGCAGAGAAAGACTCCTGTGATTCTTTTCTAAGGAAAGTTCATATGTTTTTTCTGGGTAGCCAAAATCCTACAGCCTTGTCTTCCTCTCTAGTCCTGCAGCTGTAGGTTATATGAGACTGATCACTGGGCAAAAACATATTAAAGAGTACAGCTGTGTCTTGAGACTGAGAGCATTTGAGTTGGGGCAGAAATATGCAGGGGAGGAGCTCATTCTGCTGTAAGCCTTGATAGACTCTGGAAACAAGCATGTAAACACCTGTTTCAAACACTGTTTATGAAGATACTTTTTTAAAATGGCAAATCAGTCTAGTTCTATGAGAAGATCATAATTATGGAAATTATCTCTCAGGGAGCTTAAAATAAGTAAGTTCCTTCTTTCTGAAGAAACATGACTGAACTGTCAAATATTACTTAGTAAGAGGATTATACTGGATTTGATTTTACTTAAGACTGTTTCATAGAGAACAGTTTCTCTCTCTTCACTTTTAGCGAGCCACTTTTGAGATATTGGTTTGGATTCAAGATTAGTCTTAATTGACATAGGCTTAGTTATTTCACTTGAGTCCTTTATCATAAAGCTCCATATATTATATAATTATATATAAATAGAAGGATCCATGCATGCTATAATCCTTGCACTGGAATGGAAGGCAGAGAAATAAATAGAAAAGCCTGGTTTGTGACTTTATGCCCATGAAATATATAGGTTAAAACAAAACATTATGCAGCAGCAGACTTACATGATTGAGGTGTGTGAATAATTTTTGGTTTAATTCTTTTCCTAATGATTTCCAAAATATATCAGTATGTGATTCACGAAACAGACACTTAGAAAATCAATTAGTTGCAAGAAGTAGGGTGAATTTAACACTAAGAAAAAAGAAATATAAGTAAAAGCATGAACACAAGAAGAGAAATCGGAGGGGAGAGGAAGAGTTTCAGTCACGTAATTAAATCTCATGCAGTGAGCTTTTTGCTATGGTCATCAACAGAGATCCTCAATTTGGATGAAATGTTGCATCAGACCCTTGAAGAATCTAACTTTGGAAAAAATGGACACATTGGACTTTCCTCAGGGCGTTTTAGGGTGGGACAACCCCAAATATGTAATTTATTAATTTGCTTCTGCAGTTTGGATCAATTGCACTTACGTCTGGCTGATGGAGAAGAGGCAAGCACAGAAGGAGATGCATTTAGATGGTCTGGAACACACCCAGGAGGGAAGCAGAATGGATCTGAGGTAATAAATTACTTGTCCCTGGGAAAATGTTTTTTGACTACAGTGAGAGAGCACCCAGAAAAGACAAAATAAGTCATTACCTACTCTATTCCTTTATCATTTCTGTGTTACTACAAGAGACTGCTGTATGTTTCACTGGGCTAAAAGAATGAGTAGAGAAAAGAAGAAAACCATCTGCTTGTGAAATCTGTTTGCTTACCACAGTAACACTGAGGTACCGTTCAGACCGTCATGGAAATACTTCACATATTTCCTAACATCAGCCATTTAGCTAAAATCCAAAAACTCAACAAGTTAAAAGAAGTTCTAAGAAATCAACTAGAAAAAGTATTCAAGGTTTATTTTGACTAATTCCATAGCATCGTGCTTTGGTTGTCTGACTTTTACTTGCCTGAACTTCAAAGAATTTCAAGCAGCATTAGAACAAATTCATCCCTGTTACTCAGCAATTTCATCCTTCATACATGTCTTTGAAAGTCTGTGCTTCAGATCCAAAGAAATAGATGTTATGCAAATTAAAACACTGTAATTCCTTTGGAATTGCCACATACATTCAGTTTAAACCATCAGGAGCTGCACAGAGACAGAAGAGATAAAACTCCTACCCCTTTGATCCCAGGGGCATTACCCCCCTCAGCCTGAGCTACAGAAGTGCTCGTGCTATGCCTACCAGCCCCATGGCCCTGTCCACAAAGGTCCTGCTAATAGAGAGCACAGGCTGTGCCACTGGCACAGCCCTGCATTAACCTTCAGGCAGGTGGCTGTGTGAGGGGTGGAAATGAACTGCAGTGATGGACTAGGTGCACAGGAGGGTTAGAACAGGGCAGAGGTGAGGCAGGGCAAGAGAATTTATTGTTAAACCTTTATGTCAAATAAATAACCCAGCTTACATGTCTGCAGTGTCAAAGCAAGGCTTCCACTTCTCCCTTTCAGTCAACTCCAGGTAATTGTATCCATACTGACAGGACAAGAGTGTGCTGGGTTCAGATATGTCTCTTCTCTTTTGGGACACAGCTGTCCAACTCCAAGCTCAAGCCAATGTACGAGCTGGCCCAAGTGCATGATAGATGATCAGGGAGTTTGTCATAAAGAATGACATCCAGCTTTAAGCTGACACAACATCAAAAGCACATTACAGCTCTTAGAAGAAATAAACCCTTCTCAGTGCAGAACAGACTCTAAATGACTCATACTAAGAAGAAGTCAATCTTTTTCTCAGTCATATGGCTGGTTTTGATAATGCATGACTTCAGCATTAAGGGATGCCCCAGTGAACAGTTACATCTTGGTGGATTTGGATTTTAAGAGCAATGCACACCTTGCTGGTACACTGGGCAATAAAGAAATACTGATTTAACCCCTGTCTGTAGAAGAGAAAGTCCCACACTCACCAGTTAAATACTGATTTAACCCCTGTCTGTAGAAGAGAAAGTCCCACACTCACCAGTTAAATACTGATTTAACCCCTGTCTGTAGAAGAGAAAGTCCCACACTCACCATTGGCTGTAAGGACACTGATCTGCAAAATATGAATTGTTTGCATGGAATCTGTATTTCCCAACAGGATTTTACATACTGGCCGATGTGATGTAGAAAAAGACAGCTCAGACACAGACATCTCTAGTGGCAATGCCCTGGTCATGCTCAAATACCTCTTAACAGAATAAGAGCCAAGAATTTTTTACTAGTACAATTGAAGTCTTAGCAGTCTGTTATGCAATTTAGTCTTAGCAGTCTGTTATGCAATTTAGCATTGTTAGTTCTGATGCAAAGACATACATAGAGAAGAAAATACAGAAAATGTTACTGTAACAACAAAAACAACAACAATAATAACAATAAACAAAATTATTTCTAATTGCTATACACACCCTTTTCCTGGTGTTCTTTCTGTTTTTCCTCCAAGCCTTAAGCTCACTAATTCTATTTGGGAGTGGGGTGAGGGAGTTGTCAGCACCTGTATTTTTTCACTAGGAGGAAATATTTAATGTTTGTGCTTTTTCACTCTACAATCCATTTTAGGTTATTATTTTTTTAACATACTTTTATACCTGGTGCCTTTTACATTATTCTGTAATTCCTCATCACATTTGAATTTACGGTAGATGATGGTTTGCCTTTAACATGCACTAGAGAGTATTCCTCTATTTTTTATCCTTAACACCTATTTTTGATGAACCCCAGGATTGCATTTTTTTAGCCGATCTTTTGTGTGTTTTTTATAAATATGGGGTTACAAAGCCAGTGTCAGGCTGTGCCCCATCTCTTATTATCCTGTGTCTGCCCCCCTTTGTGCCATCCCTAATCTCTTCACAAGATACAGCACAGCACTTTCACAGCAAGCCTGTATTTCTCTAACAGTATCTTTGATAATTGCTTATTTCTGCTATCTGTATAAAACTATTGTCATACTTTACAAAGATAACAAAACCAAAGGAAATTATCCCCAGACACCCCTAAATTAAACAAATTGCTGTCACAGCTAAACTAATGGAGCTGCAGGCTGGCCAGGTTCAGGCAGTGCAAGTCTGGCAGCCCTCACTACTGAGGCCTTGCAAACTCAGAAAAAAACTTTAACTTGTTCCTGAAAGCAGCAATTGTGTAGGATGGGACTACACAAACACACACCACACCTGGTTTTATCTGGAGTGACCTTAATATAGGCTACTAAAACCAGAGTCTGGAATACACAAAGGGGGTAGCCCAAATCATTCCAGTTTCCACTGATCACATGATTTCCTCTGAGTGTAATTTCTGATCTCCCTGTCTATGTTCCCATGTTCCCATCTCATTTGAGGACCTGGTTTTATATAAGGAAATGTGTCAGTAAACTCCACTCAGGATAACTAGGATACCCTCTTTGCAGAGGCCCAATCCACACCAAATACCTGCAATAGAAATCAAGAAACATCAGCCTTTAGAGATTACAAATCCTTGCTTTCAGGACAGGAAATTGTGTGACAGCAGTATTTTAAGGCAATAGAGTTCAACATAGTGCAATACAGACGCTACTGGCCCACATGCCTTTCCCTTCATGCTGGTAGTTGACAGTGTGCATTATAGTGACTTAATGGTGTATTTATCACAAACAGCATTGTCTAATGAATGAATACTTAATGAGCCTCCATTAAGCTTAGAAGTGCCCTGTTTTAAGCCATTAGCTCATTACAGTAATAAGGTATTTTCTGCTGCAGAGGAGTTAAAGCAAACACAGCAGTTCTTTGAAGCCAGATGACTGCTTAAGGCAAAATAAAAGAGAAAGCAGAATTATTAATTCAAAGAAATAGAAACCAAATCTACTATACATGGGAAAAAAGCAGCTTTGATTTTTTTTTTCTTTTTCTTGGTAGCATTTTAGCATTTTCTGGTTTGGAAAAAAAGGCAATTTATATTGGCAAGATTAGAGCAGAATAGAATGTTAGTAATGAATTGTCTGCTCGATTAGTCCTTTTGCCCTGCCTTTGGATTGGAATCAGCTAAAATCATAGCGTATGAGACTTTTAATAAGGAATTTCCCTTTACTTGTCTTGAATTGCTTGGTGTCTTATTGCAGGCCCTTTAATACCTTAGTTTGGGAACAAAACTTATTCCAGTGCCTCAGGCAAGAGAAGCTGAGAGCTAGTGAAATATGTATAGTGTGATAGGATTTAGAGTTATTTGAAGAATTATGTAAGAGAAATATTTAGATGCTTAAATAGATAAAACATGTCCTGATGGCATCTTTAAAAGCACTTGAGTCATGTAAAGTTAAATGTGAGGCTGGATGCCCGCAGTATATCTGTTTCCCTAGGTGCATATCCATTTCCCTAGGTGAATATCCAAACAAAGCAATGAAAGATTTCCAGTCAGAAGGATTAGAAAATTATGACTGCAGGTACTCTTATTGAACTTCTGATTTATCTACAGACTAATAATTGTAGGTCTAATACAGAGTTCATAGAATTCAATTAAATACTTTATATTGATTTAATATACTTTATATCAGGTTTCTATAATAATAGTAAGTTACACTGAATGTGGAATTAATCTCAGAGAATTAAAATGTATTTGTGGATAATATGCGAGTAGAAAGTGGGTACAAATTTTAAATTATTTGCTATAAATTATTCACCCAATTATATTGCATGTAGATAGATAAGGAATTCCTCAGAAATGATTATGTATTCCGCATAAGCATTGGCAACATGATGAAAAAGATTTATCATGAAGGATCCGTCCATCAGTAGAAAGATTCACTGTAAAATATTTCAAAGACTCCCATTTGACTCCTAATCACCAGCTATTAAACAAAGAATGGCTGGAAGCTGCCACTGTTCAGAAGTAAGATTGGTGGGGGAAATGCCATGTGGCGGGAGCATTATTTTTAGTACATTTCTCTTCTCCTAGCTCCTGTTGGAGAGGCTGTGTCAGTGTGGTTATTCTGTTAGGAAACAGAATGGGAAGAGATGAGTGGAGAATATATAGGCATAGGACTCAGCCTTCAGCTATTCTATTCTCATAATTTCCTGTAGGAAAATTTTAAAGCTAACGAGGTCACATATTAAATCCTTGTTGAAATTAATGAGTTTAATATTTCATCGTTTCATCCGTCTCCATATCTTCAGTGTGAGCTTAGGACACTTGCAATTTCCCTTCATCTGGCTCAACCTCAGTTTGGAAAAAAAAAAAAAAGAGTAGGAACAGTTATGTCCAACACATAAAATGAATTCCTACTAGATTTAAAAGAGCAAGCAATGAATTTTAAATTTAGAAGTGCCTGTTACCCTTATTTTAATTTCATGCTTTGCTGTGCCTGCACTCTGCGGCTGGGTGCAGAACACACCTCTGTATCATGGCTCGGTGTGTGTGCCCAAGGGTGTCCATGCATTCCTGCACCAACTGAGATCACAGCTCCGTGCATTCCTGGCTCTGTGTGATGCTGTGGCTCCATGTGTGCACACTGGTGTGTCCCTCTGTGTGTACAGAAACACAGAATCAGGGAGTATCCTGACAGGGAAGACTCCCACAGAGACCATTGACAAAGTCCCACTCTTGACCCTCTCCAAGAGTCACACCATGATCCTGAAAGCATTATCCAAACACTGAACTCTATCAGCCTTGTTCTGTGAGCCCTTCCCTGGGGAGCCTGCTCCCATGCCCTGGGTGTATGTGTTTTAAGGTGAAGAAAGAAATGGGCTTCTTGCTGTCGACATATGCCCAAAATGCAAACATTCTGTTTGTCCTTTTCAATCTAAATTATGGTGCAGCTATTTCATTGTGGCTTAGCCCATTTTAGTGACCTAAAGAGTTATCTTTAAATGGACATGAGGTAATTCAATCTTCATGCTGCATTAGCTCTCAGCAGAAATGCAAGGAAATTTCAGTTACAGGATTTAATAGTGTGGTAAGGAGGCAATTAGAGTGCATTGTATGGACTGTTTTATTGTAGTTATTTCACATAATACTATGAAAATAACTCCAAATCATCACCTCCAGGACTGTACAGCTTGTCACTGTCATTTTCAATCTTGGATAATGCCACCCCGCAATGTGTGAGTGTATATCTGCAGAGATAAAAATAATTAAAATGAAAATTCAGAACTTTCAGTGCGGATACACAGAATGTGGCAGAGAAAAAAACAAACAAACAAACAAACATCTCCCCACATTCTGATATGGTTTTATTCTGCTCCATTTTCCTACCTGTGTGATTTGGCATGTGTGCTTGTCTGTAGGTGTTCACAGCCATGTCAGAAACAAGGCTAGTGAGCCAGGCAGAAAAGGTGTAATTCTCACAGCAGATCTGAAGCACATAAGGAAATTGGCTCTGTGAGCCTGCCATTCATCCCAGATCCATGTTTCACTGTGAACAAATTTGTGGACCCTCATCTCATGGAGAGCTGTGAACCAAATCTTTACATTTATTAAAAATCCAGTGGAAGGAATCAAGTGCACCCTCAATCAGTTTGCTGAAGACCTCAAGTTGGTCTGGAGTGTTGCTCTACTGGAGGGCACAAAGGTTCTACAAAGAGATTTGGACAGGCTGGCTTGATAGGTTGAAGCCAACTGCATGAGTTCCAACATGGCCAAGTGCTGGGTCCTGCCCTTAGGTGGCAATAACCCCAGGCAGCAGTATAGGCTGGGGGAGAATGGCTGGGATACTGCCTGGTGGAAAACAATACGGGCATGCTGGACAACAGTGGCTGAACATGAACCAGCACAGTGCCCAGCTGGCCAAGAAGGCCAGTGGCATCCTGGCCTGGATCAGCAATGGTGTGGCCAGCAGGACCAGGGCAGTCATTGTCCCCTGTACAGGGCACTGGTGAGGCCACAGCTCCAATCCTGTGTTCAGTTCTGGGCCCCTCACTACAAGAAGGACATTGAGGGGCTGGAGCTTGTCCAGAGAAGGGCAACAGAGCTGGGGAAGGGTCTGGAGCACAAGTCTGATGAGGAGAAACTGAGGGAGCTGGGGATGCTTTACCTGAAGAAAAGGTGGATCAGAGTCGACCTTCTCACTCTCTACAGCAACCTGAAAGGAGGTTTTATCAAGGTGGGGGTTAATTTCTTTCCTGAGTAACAAGTGACAGAACAAGAGGAAACAGCCTCAAGTTGTGCCAGGGTAGATTTAGATTGGATATTAGAAATAATTTCTTCATGAAAAGCATTGTCAAAAATTGGAACAGGCTGCTCAGAGAAGTGTTTGAGCAGACATTTCTTGAGGGATTTAAAAGACACATAGATGTGGCACTCCGGGACATGATTTGGGAGTTGATCTGGCTGTTCTGGGTTGAGTGGGGCCTGATGACTTTGAAGATCTTTTTCAACATAAGTGATTCTCTGACTCTATGATTCTAAATTTTTTTTTATGCAAAGAGACATTGCCATAGATTCACCACATGCAAACATAGTGTCCACACCTTTTCAGGATTAGTGAGTTAGTTCATTAGCTTCTCAATGCTAGAAGCAGAGAACTGTGCATTAGTGCAGCTTCTTATCAGTCTCAGAATAACAGAGATACAACGTTGGATGTAATTTTTTAGCTGCTTCTAGGGATATTGAGGATGAAAATAGACAGGAAAGGACACAGAAGCAGTGCTCAGAAGTGGTATTAAGTAAATACCATGCTAATGGCATTTCCTGCCTCCTCAGTCTGCCAAAACTGTTCTGGGAAGAGATGGCATCACTTTTTTCCATAGATCCATGTTTACTTGTCCTGCCATGTCTCACCTGTGTGAGGAAGATAAACAGCTTTTAGCTAACAGTTGCTCTCTTCCCTCTGAGGGATCTGGCAGTGAGGGCAGTCCAACAGGAGACTAATGAGACTTCTCACGGACCATTACTCCCAGAGCAGGCATGTGGAAGGACTTACAGCTGAGCCTGTAATTAATAAAGTGGAAGGCTGAGACTGACTGGCAGGAGATAAGGAATCGTTTCTGGGAAAGGAGCAGAAGGCCTGTGGTTGGATCCAGCACAGTGATGGAGCAACACTGCTGCTGCTCACTAATGGGTGACAATTGCAGCTGGAGGAGCTGCTGGGAACAGTGCTCCTCAACTGCTGCTGCACATCTGCTCAGCTGGGTGGCCTCAAACTTTTTCCACAAGGCTCTCACAAGTGCCAGGAAGTCAAGCTTTGTCTCCTGAAAACTGTGAGGCAAGACACACGTTTGTTTCTGTTTTCTCTGTTTACCAAGGACGCTGGAGAGGTGGGAATGATCTGACAGCTGTTACTCGTTAAAAAGACAGGGAAAGGAAACAAGAAAAAGGTAAATGATAGGCACAAGTGATCAATACTCACTGCTGAGTGTGTACTATTGGTGAACAGTGGGTCTCAGCTTGTTCTCAGCTGCAAACCTCTGTACTGCCCAGATTGCAGTCTTGTAAAGACATGACCTGGAACAAACTGCAGAGCAACAGTTCTGAAGTGTGCTCAGTTTCCTCATACAGTAGTCGGCTTTTTTTTGGACCTTGTCTCGTTTGAAACAAGACTAGTTGGTAAGAAAGAGGTGGCAATGACTTCCCCAAACTCAGCATCAGAATGAAATTCCCTGAACTTTCCGCCAAGTCAAGAATTGCCAACCAGCCATTAAAATGAAAAAACACTGCCATACTGTTTGTATGTGTGTATGTTGCCACTGAGACTCTAACAAGGAGAGAAGGAGATTAACAAGGGAGTTGACAAAAAAAAGGTGTATAGTTCTGAATACAACAGGAAATCAAATGCTGCTTTTATTTTTCTTTTAGGATAAAACTTCAATTTAAGGAGAATAACACTCAAATTTCTCATCACCTCTTTATGTAACTTATGGAAAAACTAGACCTGCAGTGGAGGGCAGGGATAAAAGGGAAACCCCAACTTTGCTACAAATGAGAAGATTATTAAAAATTTATAACCCCCATTTTAATTACAAATGACATAATCTGCATGTTGATTAATTCTACTGGTGACTTGCTTTAAGCAGTACCTGCACAGTGACTCCATTGTCTTTTGAAGGTCTTTCTGTATTTGCACAAAATCTCAGCTGTGACACAAATTATTGAAGTCAGAAATTGCTGTTTCTATTGCCATCTCTTAGAGGCTTCTTTTTGATTAGAAGCCAATATACTCCACAGGAAAAAAATTAGGTGCACCAAATAAACTGCAGTAAATGAATTTTAAGTTGACAAGAATTCACTCCCTGAGAGTGCAAAGAAACAGAAAGAATCTTTATAAGTGCAGGGAGAGTAATTCTTGGCTTTTAGGACCATCTGGGTGAACCAGCACTGCTAGGCAGACTGACATCAGGCTTGGATCAGAGCAGGGTAGGAACTGCATCATAGGAAAGTTGTCAGCTAAAAAACACCAAACTGAAAAAGACTAATAAAATGTCAACACAGAAGATCCCTGCAGAGTGTTATTGATCAAACATAGTGGCTACTGTGCCTTCATCTCCTAATAATCAGTTAATTTGTTTTTGCAGTTACTAGGTGCAGATCAGTTGTATGAAGTGTGGCCCCCTCTCACGACAGCTGGGTTTTCCATTTTCTCACAACAGATTTGAGTTACTCGGTATTACAGAGTGCTTTCGACTCCACACTCACAAAAATATTTTATTAGATTGTAAATGAAGTTGTCTTGTTCTCTGAGGTTATTTTCTACAGCAGTTTCATTTCTTCTGTCTTTTTCTCTTATTTTGTTTTTATTGGATGCTAAGGGCAAAAATGTAAAACAGCATCAGTAAAAGGAACTAAAAAAACCCAAAAACCTTTAATGTACTTGGAGAGAGGAATTAAATTGTACTTCGAACTCCTCAGACTAATAGCTTATACAATATGAAATGGAACAGGGTTAGCTCTTTTACTATTTCAGCTTCCAGCAGTGTAGTTATAGGTAAAGATGTTTCATGCTTCCCATTATACTCATTTACACAGCTTTACAGAACGTCACAAAAAGTCACTCTTGATTGAAACTTACTCAATGAGGTCATAACCTAAGAACAATTTCAGAGAAATGTTGGGTGAAATTGGGTTGATGGAGAGCCAGGCATCTCATTTAAGCTCACTGAGTTACCTGGGAATCTAATACCAAGAATTTTATCGATGTTCAAAATACTGAGGTGTAAAAAGATAACCTGCTGTGGCTGATGGAATCAACACAATCACAGGGCTCATCTGAGCCAATTAAAGCATCAGTAATGCATTGTCAATAGGTCACATCAAGTGCACCAGCTGTTTTTAGGACA
This sequence comes from Calcarius lapponicus, assembly GCA_039654755.1. Classification (NCBI taxonomy): domain Eukaryota; kingdom Metazoa; phylum Chordata; class Aves; order Passeriformes; family Fringillidae; genus Calcarius; species Calcarius lapponicus. The sequence continues at coordinate 64,792,639 of CM077462.1, read as the reverse complement.
CTGAGCTAAGAAATGGTGGCAGTATATATAGAGGGAGGGATGACAAAAAGCTATAAATGAGCAGTCAATGAGTGTGACTGCTTGTCTCAACTAGCTTCTGTTTCCACGACATCTTTGTTTTTCAGGCTGGAGCCTGTCTACACACCTTTTTCTGACACCAACAGTTTTTTCCAGAGTATTTTTTAAAAGTTGTTTGTTTTTTTGTTTGTTTGTTTTTAGTTAACAGAAGTAGTCGCATCATCTAGGGATCTTGGCCTGCTTCCACTTTAAGCAAATTGTACTGCAAAACAGAATCATGGTACAATATAAAGACACATACACACACACACACACACACACACACACACACACACACACACATATATACACAAACATGCACAATATGTACACATAGATGTATGTACTTACATCATGGGAATTTTTCTGTCCTATTAAAATCCTTTTAGAATGGTGAATTTTACCCTCAGAACCAGAATTTCTGAAGCTCCACCTCTCCCATCCATCCCCTTTGTTGTTAAAATCCCTAAAATAGTGATGTTAAATATGAGTGATGCACAACATATCTCTGCTCTCATTCAAGGAGATTCTAGCCTTGTACCTTGGTAAGTCAGGTCTGCATCTAACTATTGGGCTCTGGCATCAGTTCGTTGTCTTAGGAAATACTCATTTGATTGTACATTGTGGAGTGGGTAAAAAGAAGAGACTGAGGATATACATCATGATTAAGGGATTAAGGAAATAAATTAGGGCACGGCAGGATCAAGTTTAATGATGATGAAGTAGAAACTGGGAACCACCACAGTTCTTGTGCTTCCTTGCTTTTGCACTCTGTGTTTGCAGGCATACAGTAGGTCTCTTCCTAGTAACTTGATGGTGTATAGGCTAAGCCCAATATGACCTTAAGAAGCATAGCATATTTTCTTTATTCAGTGATTTTCCATAAGTCACTAGTATAGCCCATAAAGAGGCCAGTGATCATTGGTTTTATACCTGCCTGATTCTTTGGTCAAAGCAGATCAGAGATATTTCTTCAAAAATATCCAACTTAGTAACCTGAGTTCTGTTTTCACAAAGGCCCTAGCACACAGTAACTGAAAGAGGGGATTTTTAGGTCTTCAGTGACAAATACCTACACCCCCTTGCTTTCCTTTGGAATTTTACATCCTTATGTGCCTTTTAGTCATCTATCTTTACCCCGATGTAATGTTTTATTATATTTCATCTGACTTCTGGTAACTACCACTAACAGCTGCATGGTGAAATGGAGTTCCACTGATTCACATTCTTTGCAGTTGCTGTGGAAAGGGGCTGCATCCAGACAGCCCTTTCTATTTGGACAACTTGCAGCAGCTCGAAGCACAATGCTATTAACATAGATGAAATAATCTGAGAGAGTAAACCTGAGGAAAAGATGAAAAATTAAGGTGCCCATTTGCTAGTCTGATTTCCTGTATCCTGAGGAAGAATTAAGTCCACTCTGCTGGCTTTGCTTCAGGATTTCTCTGCCCATATTATCTTTTTTATTTTCTCTTTTGTGGTTTAATTGATAAAATAACAAGTGAAAATATCACCATGGGGGTTATGAAAAAGAAAAAGAATACTCAGTGACTGATGTCTTCTTGAGTTCAGTGATTTCACTGAAGCCCCCCATAGCCTATTTATTTTTCCAGGCAAGGTAATTTTCACTAAATTCTAGACTCAAATAGCAACTTCAAAATTCCTCCTTTCCAATAATACCCACTGACTTCTTATAAGAAAAGGAAGTACACCAGCCTGTAAAGAGCACAGACTGTAAAAATAATTGCATTCATTCTCATTAAAATGTCCAGTCATTTGCTGCAAAAGTACAATTTGTGGTGGCAGGAGAAAGTAATTTTTAAAATAAGTTATTCATCCAACTATTCATAATATGATTTAATCAGTAGATTGTATGCAGACTTTAAATATAAAATGTCCAAAATCATTGTAGTGAATTATTAACAGTTGATATCTTTGGGAAGGGAGAATTATACTCCTTATTTGCAATGCTGGGAGAAAGGGAAAGAGGAAAAGATGAATTAGATCAACCAATGTGTCACATTTTTCATTCTCTAAAAATTTTCATCTTCCTGCTGAGTTTGGAGAATGATGTCCTAACAACTGTAATGTTTAATTCTCACAAATTCCTCAGGAAGCTATGACCTTAAAACTTATCAGCTTTTAGTAAAGCATCATATTTTGGTTCTTTTGAAGATGTCACTTGAACATAGTTGTTATTCTAATCAGTAGCACATATGTTTTCCAGAAGCTTGGCCAAGGCCTACCAAATTTCATACATATTGCATTAAAGCATATTTTCTGCCCTGTGGTTCTCTCATTTGTTCTTATAGCCCTTATTCTGCAAAAACACATGCTTTCCTTCTCTGTATTGGACAAATTTGCTGGAGGCTACTCACTCAATCCCATTGGCCTACGAGATAAAAAATTCATGTATGATGCATTTACCTCCTTTCAAAACCTGGCACTTTTTATATGCGTGCGGGAAGATTACCTGAAGCACATTTGGCAGTTTTGCAGAGTTCTAATACGTGCTACCTGTGTATGTAAGCAATTTTTTAACAACATATGGTGGGCAGAAGGAAACCTTTAGAAGCACTTTGTTTTTCACTCTAGATGATTTTAATAGCCTGTAGAGATCTCCAGATTTTTTAGGAAAATCTGTAGCAGACAATATATAGCTTTCTTGAACAAAAAGCAATGACAAACAGCCATTACATGTTGTTGCTGTATTTTTGTATGGTGTCTGGCATTTCCAGTCTGTAATTCTCAGGATTAGAGGTTTATGATATGTCTTGTTCACTGAAATTTGTAGTTCACTGGAAAAAAAAAATGCAATTTTAATTCTGTGCTTGTTTAAAAATAGCACAAATAAGTAGAAGCTATTATAATATATGACAAGAAAGTACATCAATTGCATTTACTAATCTTTTGTGCCTCAAAGCATGTCCCTTACACAAAGAAATCCTTTCATTCCTGTGGCTCTGATTCTCCAGGGCATGACACCCATTTTAACCTAAGGTAATTTTATCTCTTTTGATAGCATTGTACTTCAATGACACTGGTGTGATGAGGTAGAAAATTAGTGCTGTTTCCATAAGGTAGCCTACACCTGTTTCCATTACTCTGCAGTCAGAGACGGGTGCTGGAAATCACCAGCTCCTCTCCTACCCTGAGATGGCCTCTCTGGCCTCTCCTTTGCGCTCTTTGGCCCCTCCTGAGCACAGTGGTCACACAACCACTTGGCTCTGGGCTCAGTGCTGCTTGGTGGCAGCTGCTCAGGGCACAGACACAGCAGGACTGCCAGCACCTGAGCACTCCTTCCTGCTCTGCATGTCCTTGGGAAACACCCTCTGAGGCAAAGGATCATCACTGGAGTGATGTTCATGGCCATTTCTGGGTAGTAGTGAGCAAAGAAATACTGAGCACAATGAAAAAGGCACAGTCCTCCTGCCTTCAGCAACCTGCACCCCTCTCCACAGTCTCATTTACTGGCACCAGAGAAATGTGTTTATTAAATAATAAGAGGATAGGAGTGTTTTGCTATTCCTTTTGCCATTACTCAGAAGCAGATTATTTGTGGCAGAGAATAAAATAGACTGAAAGCAAAGGATAGGCAGTACAGTGTGTTTTTGTGTCACACCATTGGTTTCCTGAATTAAAAAACATCACTGAAGGACACCAGAAATGCAGTGATGTCACTGAATATAGTAGAACCTTCCTTCTATGGAAATTCTCCATATTGTATGTAATTCTACTAAATCAGATATAAAAGCAACATGTTAATCTCCTAAATACAGATTATAATTAAGTTTCTTCTAAGCTTTCATGAATTCATAATCAAAAGACAGCATTAATTTATTTGGCATAGGAAAATGACAAAGATCTCATATAGACAAAATGTCAAGACACCCAGAGAATAGCCCAGACAACTGCTCAGTTTCTTAGTGCTGGGAGCTTGGTGTTTGATTTGAATTAGTAAAACATTCAAAATGCTTGTGTATGTTATCACAGAGTGAAGCTGTCTGAAGTTATTTATGCTGGCATGTGTGGTATTCCTAACAACTATAAAAATACAGCTTTTGGGTTAGATTTGCTTACATTTTGTATCAGCCTGGAAGCCAAATATAGCACTATTAAGTTAAGTGGGGGTGATTTTACTAATATGAAATGAATGCTTTAAGAAGTTAAATTAATTTTTGTTTGTTTGTTTTAAAAAGAACTGGATACATCTAATAATTTAGATAGACCACTTTTTACTAAAGATTTTCTTTATTCTGTACTTAAAAAAGCCCTCAGGAGTATTCAGGCAGTTGATTATGATTATTAAAGGTGTTTATCCTCACAAAAGAACAAAAAGACTGATGATAAGATGTTTGATTTCTAACTGGCCTCCTGAATTTCACTTAAACTTTTGCTAGGAAACGTTTGATTCTGGCATTGAAATTTATGTCTAAGTAACAGTAAATACTACAGTTTCCAGGGTTTGGGCGCTAGCAAATCCACTTTTTAGGGTGAACTGTGTTCCTGTTTTCCCTGAGTACAGAAAGGTACAGTTAAACTATTTAAGGCTTTGGGACAACCTCTGTAATTTTGAGCCTACATTTTCTGGTATCTGTATCATATCTATGTATTTGCACATAGGTATGATACAGGGTTTTCTTCTGTATCTGTGTGACAGACAACTGTGTGACTCTTCCTCCTCCTGCTGTTCATTATCCAGAAACATTTTCAGAGAAAGATCTTATAATCTTTTGAGGTTTTATTTTATGGGTTTGATCAAACAAAACTCTTTCATTCTTCCATTTCTTGAACATTTATGAAGGCCTCTTCTACTTCTTTTTCACTTTGAATTAATATGATCTGAACATCAGAGAGTGAGATGGCACTGGAGGAGGTCTCCATTTAAGAATAAACTTTTCTTTACATGAAAAAATCCTTGGTGTTTCATTGTCATCCTACAATCATTTAACACTACCACTTTCTCCTCTTCCTCAGCTATTTACAGCTGACAATCCCCCCATTGATAATACTAGTTTCCTTCTTATGTTGCTTGTGTTCTTACTTTTTCTAGTCTTAGAGTTGCCCTGCATGTTTTGATGTGATATTCTGACATCCCTGCATATTGATAATACACTACGAAACTGAGTCATAAATAAATTTCATTAATAGACAACTTTCCATTTAGTTGAATGGTGCCTGGCTATTTCTTTTAATATGCCTTGCAAAGACGAGCACCTTTGGAAAATTCTCTATTTTATTCTTCTTGATATCTAGGATATCAAGAAGATATCCTAAGTGTCTTAGGTATCTAGGTTATAAGCTTTTATTATGAAGATTTCTTTCATTTTCTATCTTTTATATGTAGCTTCCCTACTTGCTGTCATCTTTTTATTTTGATTGAATAGTCCTCCACTTAGGAGTGATTCCCCTTTCAACAAGATTTCCCTTTTTTAGGGACATGTTCTTTACAGTACAGTCCTTTGACCGTGAAAAAAATTCAGAAGTTGTTGTATCCTAGAAACCCAGTCTTTCTGTTCAATTCTGAGCTAGTTTTAAGAGCAGCATCCTCCAATGCAGTTGTTATTTGTTCATTTCTGCATGTAACTGAAAAAAGCATGGTTTAGAAAAAAAACCAAAGAAAACACAAAAAAGAAAGAAAGAGACTATTATAGTATTCTCATTTCCTTTCAAAACGCTGTCTAAAGCAATAGTATTCTGTGCATTTATCTTTTGATTTCCTGAAAAACATTGTTGACTACTATCTCCAAAAATAGTAGCCTAGTCATTGCATAATGTCTGATCTCCTGGCAGGTAAAAAAAAAAAAAAAGGCTTCCTAATGATGTTTTTATGTAGTGTTTGCTTTCCAAATAATATGAGGGAAATCTCTGACCTTGTACAAATCCAAGCCTCTAGGAGCTCAAGTTCTCCCCTTTTGTTTCACAGCAGTGGTAGACAAATCACTAAACATTTCTGTTAAAAAAGGAAATAATCCTTTTTCCTAATCACTTCAGCAGCCTGGCTACAGTCTTGACTTATATTAATTTTTGCTTCATTTCAGGCACCTAGGCTCATAGTCCTCCTTTATCCATTATAGTTGCAGCTGCACTTGTCTATTTTCCCTAGGATCATGTGTGAAAATATCTCATCTCCCAATTTTCCTTTTTAACTCCTACTCTAAAGCTTTTTTGATGGGTCTCAATGGCCTTAGCCAGACATTTCTCTAGTGTAACATGAAGATAAAACATGTCCTTTCTATTTAAATATTTTTAAAGTTGAATATCCCTGAACTGTCATCATTTAATCAACTAATTAGTCATCTTTCCATCTTCATTATCTTGTCCTCTCACTTTCTTTGTCAGTTGTCTGAAAAAAAAAAATAATGTTGATGATCAACTGTGCCTTAGCACTGCCAGGCATCTTTCTGTGGGCTGGCACAGTGATCCTTCAGTTAGGATGCTTCTCAATATGTGAGATCTGTAAGAAATTGAAGAAATCAAACTGCCAAAAGATCTGGAGTGTGTATGGGAAATTTTGAAATGAAAATATTGAGAATGGTTCCAGATCAGGATAGTAAAATACCCAGAGTGAAATTTCCAGTGCATTAAAGATGTGATACAGAGGTTGCAAAAGGTTGTCTAGAAAATATTGCCAGAATAAGCAAAACCTTTTTTTCTGAAATGTTCTAAATGTGGTCTGAAAAAACCCTGTTATGGTGTCCTGATTTCCAGTTGGAAATAAAGGTTCACAAACATTGTAATACAAAGGTAAGAAAGGCTTTGAAACTATTGTTACTTCTAACAAAATTTTTATGTTTGTAAAATAACCAGTGCATTTTACAGTTTAGAAATACAATCAGGCAGACTTGTTTTTCCCATATATAGCAAACATTTTGTTTATTTTCAATAGTAATGAACTAAGTCTGAAAAATCAAAACAGAAGTTTCCATTTGTGCAATAATAAAAGTTTGCTGTCATTTAGAGATACATAGAATGATCATATATATTAAAAAAACAGTATAAAAATTTTTTTATTATGTCTTTGATGTTATATAAAATATCACATCATTACATGATCAATTTTGTTAGCATTGTGCTGTAGAATTCAATAAACTGCTGCTGAGATTGATTAATAACCAAAGCAAAGATGAAATATTGAATTAGTCTCAAAATCCTTTGTTTATACAGAAACAACAGATAAGTCCTACCATGAGGTATAAACTAAGAGGTAATGAAAGAAACAAAGGAAGCTGGGCTGGCGTCTACTTTCAGTTCTACAGAGTAGGATCTGAAGACATCTCTCCTCTACACAGAGTGGATGGAAAGAGCCAGGCTCTTTGAAAAGGTAATTTATTCACCCTTTCGTAAACACCCGTCATTAGACAAATCATCCTCTGGAGATGCCCATCTCCCTCATTGATTTGAGAATGTAGCTGAGTCAAATGAAGCACACACTTCTGGATGGAGAGGGTAGAATGCTGAAGTACTCCCTTCATTTCAAGCCTGTGGGTGAATTCCTACCCCACTGAGATCACGAGACTTCAGTGCTGACTGACCATGACCTAAGTCTTATAAGGAGAGGCTGAGGATACCAGGGTTATTCAATCTGTAGTAAAGAAGGCTTGAGAGATCCCTTATTTCCCTCTAATACTATGTGAGAGAAGGCTGTAGCAAAGTGGGGATCAGCCTCTTCTCCCATGCAGCTAGCGACAGAACAAGGGGAAAATGGCCTCAACTTGTGCCAGGAGAGGCTCAGGTTGGTTATCAGAAAATTTCCTCATTGAGAGAATGTTAAAGCACAGGAACAGTCTTCATCCCTGGAAGTGTTCCAAAAACTGTGTAGACATGATACTGCCCAATGGGGTTTAGTGTGTGTGGTGGTATTCAGCCAAAGGTTGGATTTGATGAGCTTGGAGGTCTTTTCCAACCTTAACGATTCTATGATCACTATCATTATCTTCTTCAAGACAGGATTTTATTAATATCTGTAAAAGTTGATTAAAATATCAAATCATCTTTCCCACTCAGTCATCCTGTATGTTTTTTATACTGACTTATTTCAGTGAAAATTCACTGCTTCATAAGGTACTGCAAAAGCTGCTGTTCATCCCCAAAGAGTCTTGTGTAGCCTGACAATTATAGCTCCTGTCTCAAATATTCAGAGATCAGTAAATATTCAAGGTGATTGAGAAAGAAAAAAAAAAAGTACAGTGAAAACATGATTCTATCCATTCTCTTTTCCTCTCTGAAACTGTTTTTATTTGCAAAATCTTGTGCACAAATTCTTACTCTTAATGACTTTCTAATCTACTGATTCCCTCCGAACTGGTGCATGGAGTTCAAAATCAGAGTTCAAAACTGTCTCTTGTTTGGTCAATATTACACAGATGCATAAGGATAAAGGCAGTCCTAGGGATTTGTTCTTTTACATAGTTTGTTCATTATTATCTTCCAAAGGTGTCATGGCTGCAGATTTTGAAAAGTAGATGCTAAAAGCAGACATGAAGAGACAGCTGAGGAGGGTATAGCATGAAGTGAGTGATCCTTTTCCAAATCTTTAATGTGTAATCTGAATCAGTTAATCAGAGCAAATTAATTGAACATGAACTATACAGAACATGACCAAGCAGCCACATTTGTTACTAGAATCCTAGTGGAATTATGAACCATGGGGCAAAGAGATTCTTGAAATTAAGTATGCAATACACACTTCAAACACACGCCACCCCCCATCCCTGCATCATTCATGTTATACCCAGCACATTTACTAAAGGTCATGAGAGCCCTTCAAAATGCACAGAATCAAGAACAAGGAATTCATATCTGCAAAATCTTCTGAGATTAATAACTCAAAGGAAATAAGTGAAAACTTTAACGGCTGATTGAATCAATTTTATGGAGGGGTTGGGGTGTTTCTGCATTTTTCTTAGTATTGGCCCAAGGCCAATCTCCAGCGCAGATACACTGGACCCAAATAAAACTAGACTTAAAAAAATATGAAGACTAGAATAAATCAAATTCTGTGGAAGTTTTGACAGAGCAGATTCACATCAGAGATTTATTCTGGTATAGCTCCCATGAAATCCATCATTATACTGCACCTGAAAATATCATATTGTCTAGAAAAGTCACTAGAAAATTGACAGATTCCCAGTTGTATACTAGTGTATATATTGGTGTAGCCTTATTTCTGTGAACCTACAGATCTTTACACCAATGACTGATCAACAACATGTAAAATATTTCTGTGGACTTTGCTGCAATTCCCTGTGGCAGCGCCAAAAGTGCAGGTAAATAAGGACTGCTTGTTAAGGTGTGTAGAAATCCCTGTTTAAAAAGCATGAATGCATGCATGACACTGAAAGAGCAGACCTGAATTTGACAACAGGGGAACATTGTACACTTCAGATACTGCTCCTCACCAGCAAAGATCCTCTGCTTCTGCACTTCTTGAAAGGCAATGATTACAACTTCTGCAAATAAGAAGGGACCTGTTGAAACAGGAAGTTATTGTATAATAACTTTAATTTGATCTCCAAATCCTCCAAAATTTCTACCCATCATCATTCCTGTGGTGATGAGTGGTCCATCTGCTAAAGCTGGGCACTTGGTTTTGTCCAAGTGACTCCCTCTGAACTGAAAAACTTCTCTGTTCTGCTTTGGCAGCTCAGTGCCCAAAGAAGTCTGCTAATGGACAAGCAACCTGGACTTTCTGGGGGTTATGGAGGTCATTTAATCATATCAGATACAGGTACATGTACAAACAGTACATAGTTATGTGGGAAGTGGCACAATACTGCTTGGATTGGAACTTTCCTGTAATTGCTTGCTTGGGGCATTAATAAGAAATAACATCCTACAAAATTATCTCCTTGAAGAGCTGAGTGTTGTAGCAGTGTAACATTCTGTGGTTAATCTTCTCAGAGCAAAAACTATCAGTAAATATCACATTCTAGTTCAGAGATCTTTAGTAGTAATTTTAACTATTTCATCATTGTGCCTGTTTTTTAGTTCTCTGCGGCAGGTGCAAAGAGAGAGAATAAAAGCCGCTTTCTGCCTTTGGTTGAACTAGAAGCCAGAATAGATTCTCACCCAAATACAAGGTAGAAGTTATCACAAAAAGGTCTAACAAGTGTGTAATCAGATTTAACCTTTGTTGAGATTAGGATTATTATTCTCCTTTTTCAAGATACTGGCTTTTGAAGTATGTTTTATTTCTTGTCTCTGCTCTTGGAAATCACTACCCCAGCACTTCTTCAGTAGGGAGTTCAGCTAGGTGCTACAAAGTTCCTGGCACTTTCATCTTGTCCGGGCTGATGATATCTTTCTGCTTTGCCCTCTTATATAAGCAGGCATTTCTACAGTCTTTCCATTCAAGCCAAAACTCTGCTGAAACTAGCAGGGGAAACAGTGAGGCATGATTTTGGAATACCTATTTCTCTTCTCAGAAGAGGAGCTTAGAGTTCAAATTACTGATTGTGTCTTTAATGAAGAGTCTAACCAATTATGCATATTTCACTGTGGTGGAGCAATATGCTTTTGTGTGGGAAGCCTTAGAGGCCAAGACTGTAGGGGTATTATCTTTTCTTTCCAGGAACTCAGAAGAATAAAGGATCAAAACTGAATGCTTTATCTAATTGTAACTCAGATGGTGAATTCAATTTAGTGTCATTTGGTAAAGGCCAGCTATTTGCCTAACTAGGGATGTGGAGCCTGAAGGAGCAATGAAAATGAGATGAAAATGTAAAGTCAATCAAAATGCATATTAGCAAAGTTTGAATCTATTTTTATAAAAGTATTGTAAATTTTAAATGGCTGGATTATAGTAGTTTTTCCTTCCTTGATCTACTTAATACATATTCTGGTGCCAGAACCTTCAGCTGCTCCATTTCAATAAAGATGAATCTTTGTGTCCTAGTTTTCCTGTACTCTTCTATACCTTTTTGGCAGACAAAGAGTTGACTGTTCTTTTCTTCATGTATGCATTTGTGGACATGTGCACAAATGAATGAGGTTGCCCAAAATCATCCTTGCATGCATCTGTCTATCTAAAGAATATGTGCCCAACTGCAGAAATATTCCTTTATTTCCTAGTCTTGGTTCTTCAACTCTTCAGCGGTTTTCAGTTTTAATGCACCATCTTTCAAGGAGTAAAAGATATGCATGACCTTTGTCCAAAAATCATTCATTCTATTTTTCCTAGCTATTGCTTTATTTCAGCTGGATCCACTCCCTCAAATCTCTCCTGCTACTGAAACTTAACAACTTCACACAAAGTTTCTTCCCTGGCAGAACTATGACCCTGGCAAATAATGATGAATTCCTTATAAACTGATGTATCACGCCAGCTAGAAGCTCTGCACAGTCAAGATTCTCCTGAATGCACATGGAGGCATAGCTTGGCAAAGAGATTTGATATGCTACAATGGCTCAAGAGACCGTGGGACTGGTGGCATGGTCAGCCACTTTCTTTAAGCCTATCTAACTAGCCTTACACCAAACATCCAGTGTATAAAGCCCAGAGACATTTCAGATAAATAATCACTGAGTTATTGGCAGGGATTGTTAATCTAAGCCTTTTAGGATACACCACTTATTTTCCTTACAGGCCAAACCCACGTATTGTTCAAACCATGTGAAATTGTCTACAAGAGATGGCACAACTATGAACATCCCTTTTTACACAGCAGCTAGCAGCTGGGAGCACTAAATCCCTTACCTGAAGAAACTTGAACCAACATTTCCAGTTTCTGTTTATTTGAGCTCTCTGATTTTTAAAGTGCTACATAAATATGTGAAGCTCTAGGAAATTAATTAAGTCATGAGCTGCCTAAGCATCCACCTTCTGAACTTAAGCTAAACTTTTCTTAGTCCTCTTCAGGATGCGACTCTGCCATCTCTTTTCTTTTGTCAACTACTTTAGCTGCACTGTACAGATAACATTTTTAGTTATGAGAGTAAACAAACTTCTGCAACAAAAAATTGACGTGTTCAAAATAAAAGAAAGCCAGGCGTCTTTTTAAATGTAATGGGGAGCAGATCCTTCTGGATTTTCAGAAAAATCAGGTTTTATTGTGAACCTGTATTTTTCAGAAATTCTCAGCCATGAAAGCAGAATTATCTTGCTTTGGGAGAAATACTGTTGCTTTCCATGACTCTTTTGTCCAATATTTTCCCGCTCCTGCCCTCACTCAACATCTTTAACTTAGGTATCAGAGCTTACATAGTCACCCTTTGCTTCTGTAGCAAGCAAGCTCCTCTGGATGACAGTTCACTTAATCTTTAAATAGGCATATATAGTAAGCCAGAAAACAGCCCTCTCCTGTCTGGGTTTTCAGTGCAGCGTGCATCCAGCTCAGCATTTTGCCACTTTGTGATGAATCATATTGTGTCAAGCCTTTCAGCGTGTTTGCCACAGTTCATTAGAGTTAGGAGGGGCTGTCTGCTCAGCACTGCTGGTATGTCTGGGGAAGTGCTGTGCTGTGAGACTTACACAATGCCAAAAAATCCCTGCTCTACAAAGTATCTGCTCATCAAAGGTGGAAGAGTTCAACCTCAGAGATATGTGACATACTTTAGGGACATTATGGACATAGATATTTGCAGCCTCTTACTCCAAAGAACACCAGAGCAAGGCTGCGAGAAGATTCTTTGGGGTCTCTTTCCCTCATGAAAAATACTTCTTAGCCAGACATGTGAATGTCATCCTGCCTGATCTCTTCTAAGCTGCTCATGCTCAAGGAAGTATTTTTCTTCTGCTTAATTAAACAGCATCATGATTGCTGTGACAATAACTCTCTTTAAAATCACCGTGTTTATGTTCCTACCTTTCTCTGCACCTTCCAAGTCACATCTATTCACATGATGTAAATGTCCGAATTTGTATTTCAGTGTTGTCAACTTTTATAGGCTCATGTCTTCCTAAACTACCAATGTAATTATAACTGTCTGCCTCCTGGTATTTATTATTAATATGAATATAATGAAGTGGGTGATTAAGCAGTCACTGGTTACTCCTGTAATCACCAGACCAGCCCCCTAAGGAAACTGGGTTCAATAACATGTCACTGGAATGATAAAATCTTAATGAGTCATCAACGAGATGCAGAATTGTGAGGCTCAGCAGAGTTCAAGTCCTGTTTATCATAAAAATGAGAGGAGTTGAGGCTGGGAGAGGAGGAGAAGTAGCACAAAATGGAGGGATAGATACTCAGTTAGTGTGATTTGCATTACCTCTATTGGATATCTGACAAATAAAACCTGCTGCAGACCTGCCCTTCATCATTAGCACAGTAGTTGCAAAACCTTTGTTTTGGTATAGAGTTCTATTTCCCCACACTCAGCTGCTGCTTGACATCTGCATTAATTCAGAGCATGTCAGGGATGGGACCACCTCCTCCCCATCTGCCCCCCGTGCTCACCTCCCCATCTCCCTTTCAGAAAGAGTATCTATGATAGGAAGTGATTTACAGAAAAAGAGTTTCCAAACCCTCTGGCATCTTGGATCTGCTTATACAAGCGTGCCCTGATTAATTCAAAATTCTTCTTGTTCCAATAATGCTCTCATTTCAAAGCATCTTTGTAGTTCCTTCACTATCTTTTGTTGGCATGCAAACGAGCAACCTCAGGTATGGATGTTTAACTTTTTTTGTTCTCCCTTTTTTCACATTCTTATAGGTTTGGAGAGATGTGATATACTCTGGGGTTTTTTTTTCTTCCCTCAATGTGTTCTTCATGTTATTAATAATTCATATTCTTGAGAAGGGAAATAAAAAACCAAATTACTCACAGCCCTGTTAGACAAAAAGAAGTGACAATGCCTCCACAAGAAAGACTGCAGGTCAAGTTCAGACTTGGGAGGAGCTGCTGCAATTCTATTGAGCTACTTCCAGATTATTCATAACATCAAGGCAATATGTCAACTGCTCAATAATATATCCTACTCCAACCTTCAATTAACCTTTTTATTCTTAAGCATTTAGCTTGGTAAATCACACAAATTAATTTACTGAGAAGCTAATAAACGATGAGTCAAAAGAATCAGGAGCTGGATGATTAGGTGTTTAGTTATATGGTTTATTATTTATTTAAACTGAATTTTGATGAATTATTGAAGCCTCAACATTATTCTTTTTTTTTTCTTTTTTCAAAGTGTGTTGTTTCCAAGTGCAGAGATGATTTTCTAAGAGCCCCATATGACATGATCTAAGGCACAAACATTTGCTTCAGTAATTTGATATTTCAGTATTTTGTGCCCTTGAGGCACAACTGTTATTCCAACTATATGCAAGGAGTTGATGCAAAAATAAAAACAAACATAAAAATATATACTAAAAGAAGAAGAGCAATTCAAGTACATACATCTAGAAGTCTAATACCTTCTCAAACATCATCTGTCCAAAGTACCCACACACCAGATATCATGACACAGGATCTACAGGAGAGCCACATCTTTCTGCAAGTAGCTATGGTGCAGAATAATCTGTGGATTGGCACAATACACCAGTGTTTAAACATATTTCTTGCTCCCTCACAGTCAAATGGCCATATTTATACCAGCTGACACACAGTGACTGTGTGTGCCTGAGGGCTCTGCCCTTGCAGCAGGGGAAGCTTAACTAATGAGAAGCCAATCTGCATGAAAACTTCCTAGAAACAGCCAGGACTGGGGTAACCAGCTCCCCCTTTGTAGGTCATGACAGAGAGAAGTTAATAAGAGTAGAACTTCAGATTTAAATGAAACTCTTCCCCCTAAAACTGATACATATCTCCATCCTGCCAAAAACCAAATGGCTTCTGATGACAATAGCAAACACTAATTTATGGCAGAGAACAAACATTCCATCATTTAGTTCAACACAATTAGAACTTTCTTTTTATTCTAAGTGACAAAAAGCTTTAATTTTTGTATTTCAAACATAGCTGAAAGCAGTAAGAAACCTACTGATTCAGATCAAAAGTGCCTGGGTGAACGGATAAATTCCTCTCTTTGTCTTCCATCTTCCAGTTATTCCCCATAGCTCAGGATACACGCGGTCTTGGAAAATAATGCATCCATAATATACTTTTGTATGTATAGTTTTTCCAATGTGTTTGGGAAACTATCTGCCCTAATATATATGAATAAAGATGAGTGCCTGTGCAATTTCCTCTTATAAAATGTAAATCTACTAAAAAAAGTGGTAAAAGTGAGTAGCTACTGTTCCCTATGAATATTGTTGACCAGTGTCATGAATTATGCATGTTATTCCTCCTGGGTCCAGTGTCCTCTGGCATTTCTTAAGCAGTAGCTCAATATTTTCTACCACTCTGATAAATCATTCAATAGAGAAAGGGTAAGTCCTGGTTCTTGAGCCACTGTTCAGTGGCACCGACTGATGTGGTTTGTCAAACAGCTTAGTTTTACATTCCACAGCTGAAAGTCTGACATCCAAGTCTTTATAGTCCACCAAGGTCACAGGGACACAAGACTTGTGAAGTGTGCTTTTAGCTTCTTGGATGCTGAAAATGGCTTGAAATTCAGCAGGAAAATTTTTGCTTCTGTAGAGGCAAGGGTTTCTCTGATGTTTTTTATCTTTTTCATTACAGAGATATGAGATAACAATGGTGTCTCAAGGAGATGGTATTTCTTTCTTTAAGGAGAATTAGAGGTCAGATATTTCTATAATGTTCACAATACCTACAATAAAAACTATTCAATGAAAATAACCTGGGGTTTTCTTTTCAGAACTTAATTTATTCTATGCAGCTCTTCTATGAATGTCATGAAAGAGACTGTGTAAAACTGATGGAGGACTTCCACTCTTCACAGATTATGGGTTAACTAAATAATGCTTTAAAGAAAAATAGTGTGGTTTCACTTCAAAATGAGTGGTTGCAAGCCAACCCTGAGCACTAACAGTTTATTCCCACTGCTGTACAGTACAACTTCTATTAAGTTCCCAAAGCTAAGTGAAATAACAAAGTAACCATGTTAAATGCATCTTTTCCTCTTAAATGATTTTTTCTCCATACTCAGCATGATCATGGAGCAGATCGTAATGGCAACCATGCAAAGGCACATGGAAAATAAGGAGGTGATTTGTGACAGCCAATATGACTTCATGAACAGCAAATTGTGCCTGACAAATTTGGTGCTTTTCTATAAAGGAGCTGCAGCATGGTGAATGAGGGAAGAGCAACCTATGTTATCTGCCTGTACTTGTGCAAAGCATTTGACACTGTTCAGTATAACCTCTTCATCTCTAAGCTGGAGAGACATGGATTTGACAGAAGGACCACTCAATGAATAAGGAATTGGCTGAAGGTTGCACTCAAAGGGCTGTGGTCAGTGACCTAGTGTCTGAGTGGAGAGCAGTGACAAGTGGCATTTCTCAGGGTATTGGGACAGGTGCTGTTTAATATCTTTCTCAGAGACATGGCCTGAGGGATTCAACACACTTTTGGAGAGCTTGCGGGTGATACACCACAGCTCTGTGGTGCATGCAGCAGGCTGGAGGGAAGGGGTGCCATGCAGAAGGACCAGGACACACTTGAGAGAGGGGCCCATGAAGAACATCACGAAGGACAACAAGGCCAAGTTCAAGGTCCTGCACCTGGACTGGAAAAATCACAAGCACAAATACAGAATGGGCAATGAGTGTATTGAAAGCAACTCTGTGGAGAAGGACTTGAGGATACTGGTGAATTAAATACCGAATATGACTGAGCAATGCGCACTTGCAGTCCATAAAGTCAGCTGTGTCCTGGGTTGCATCCAGACCAGTGTTGCCAGGAGGGTCAGGGAGGAGATTTTGTTCCCCTGCTCTGCTCTTATAAGACCCCATTAGCAGTGTGTCACGGACATATTTTATGAAAAATCCTTTTGCTAGGATTTTTCTCCTGAGAAGATGAGAGGCCCTAGAAATGAAATGTAAACAATAATTATCTGCTGCTGTGGAATGCAACAGGTGCATCTTTGATTGATCTCATGTAGTTGTTTTTAATTAATGGCCAATCAAAGTCCAGCTGTCTCAGACTCTCTGGTCAGTCACAAGATTTTATTATCATTCCTTTCTATTCCTTGCTAGCCTTCTGATGAAATCCTTTCTTCTATTCTTTTAGTATAGTTTTAATATAATTTTCTTTTAATATAATATATATTATAAAATAATAAATCAGCCTTCTAAAACATGGAGTCAAGATTCTCATCTCTTCCCTCATCCTGGGACCCCTGCAAACACCACCACATTAGTGCTGTGTCCAGCCCTGCTGTCTCCAGGACAGGAAGGACAAGGACCTGCTGGAGGGAGTCAAGAGGAGGAACACCAAATAATCAGAGGACAGGAATACCTCTCCTATGAAGACAGGCTGAGAGAGCTCAACCTGGAGAGAAGAAGGCTCCAGGGTGAACTTATGGCAGCCTTTCAGTACCTAAAGGGGCTGTATGAAGGCAGGAGAGGGACTTTTGACACGTGCATGTAGGAATAGGACAAAGGGGAATGGCTTTAAACTGAGAGAGGGCTGTTTCAGCTTAGATATTAGGAGTAAATTCCTTGTTGTGAATGTGGTAAGGTGCTGTCACAGGTTGCCCAGAGAGGTTGCATGTGCCCCATCCCTGGAAGTGTTCAAGGTCAGATTGGATGGGTCTTTGAACAACCTGGTCTAGTGGATGGTGTAATGAGGCCGTCTTTAAAGTCCCTGCCAAGCCAAAGCATTCTATAATTTTACAATTCTATGATGTTGAAAGCCATTATATTCTGTATTTTATTTGATATACAGAGAGATGATCTGTAGGATATTCAAAACCTACAATTCAAATGCAGAATCATGAGCATTCATGGCAGATAGAAGTGAAAGTTTGACCTTTTTTTCTGTCAGGGATCAAAGATGAGTCCTGTGCCCTGTATATCTACCCAAGTGAATGCCACAAAGAGTATTTAACAGATGTGGCTAAAATGCTCATGAAAGCTTTCTAAAAATGCATCTGACTAATACAAAATCTTTATTTTAAGGTCTCAAAGAACATAAAAACACATTCTGTACTTAGAAAAATTAATGCAGGTGGAAAAAAATTCAAAGCCCACTAATCAATGTCAGATTGCTCCTTGGAGCATTCTGATAAATGCAAACAGATCCAAGGATCCTGCAAGAAGATAAAATTAGCAAAGAGAAACTATAATTTATGGCTGAAAATAATGTGGAATAAGTGTCAACTTTCTCTTGCCTAAAAGAATTGAAATAAGGAATGACAGAAAATACTTCTTGTCTTTTTCTTTTTAATGTTGGAAGGGTAATAGGTGAGAAGTTAAATCTCTATAAAGGCCAAGGTAGTAGATTTACTTCAAGAGAGCAAGAGCTTCCACAGCTACCTAAAGCAGAGCAGTATCGTCCTGCAAGTATCATGTATCAAACACATTTGACAAAACCGTTCTATGCCACTGTTACTGATATCTTTGTTAGGCTTTTGTCTTGGTGCTTATTTCCTATTTTTATATCCAGCTGGGCAAGGAGCTTGACATGCTCACACCTTCTCAATATATTACATGGCTGCTTGTTAGGACTCAGTAGGGAGCTGATCATAAAGAATCCCAATTCTATTCTTGGCTCTCTGAGAGATGCATGCTGTGTGCTGCCTGGGGAACTGAATAGTCCAAACTGATGTAGTTACCCTAACAAGCAAGGCAGAAAAGGAAATTAATTGGGGTCTGACATATTGGCATGTTGGCCCCGAATTCTTAGTCTGACTATGTGAATCCTCTTTTATATCATCTTTAGTTCACAAGCTTCCTTCTAAACTGCCATCTATGTTAGGTTTATGACCTTGTTTAGTAATAACAGCAGAAAAATAGACAGGGATTCTAACAGGAGTGATATTTGTTTTCCTATTTTCTATTTCTAGAGGATATAGGAATATATTTGCTGAAAGTCTCTCTTTTCCTCTTAGATTTTTCTCTTTCTTTACCTGTTAGTTTGATATGAAATTTGTCCTCATAATTGGATGGTATCATCCACACAGCAATGGAGCTGCCATGAAATTAAAGTTCCATGTATGCGTGTTATCAGAGAATACATTTTCCTCTGTATCTGAATGATGCTGAAAACTCTCTGATGTGTTATCACCAGACTGTTACCCTTGGACTGAGTAAAAAAGAAGCAATGAGGACCAAGAACAGTTATTTCCCTTCCAGAAGGATACAAAGAGAAACAGTCCCAGGAAAAGCCTATCAAAAAATCATTATTATATTCTTTTTCTTCCCCTGTCCATTTCTCAAGCCACTTTAACACATTTTGTCCATGCTCAAAGTTTTCAAACAGGAGATTTGGGCTTTGTTATTGCATGAGTTCTCAAAGACACAGCTGAAGTTAAACCAAGCTCTGCAGCATGACCAGACAACATAGACATGTGGCACTGCACCAATGCACGGATAATTTTTGCTCGCACAAAAGGATTGAAGGGCTGCAGGTGAGTCTAGATCACACATTAGCTATGGGCCCTCACAGCATTTACAAGGTGCCTTACCCATAGAACAAGTAAACCACCACAGCTATATTAAAGTCAGTTTTGTGACAGGTTGATGAAGAAAGGAGTTAACATGCGGATGCAATGTCGCTAAAACAGTAGTACCACTAAAAGAAGGGATGAAGTATCCCAGAAAAAGGGATATTATAGCCAGAAAAAGGCATCAGATTGATGAAGGCTGATTTCATGGCTATATGAGCTCCTCTGCTCTTAGCATACGAGCTGCTTAGCAGAAACACCTGACAGTTTCCTAGTTTAGTTCAGTGTATCTAGTAAAGAGATTTTAAAAAGATCTCATGTGCGTGATGGATCTGTTACATTTCTTTTGCCATCTAAGACCACATGTTTGGTTAAAATAAACATCTACCAGCAGAGAAGATAGAGAGGAACAGACAGATACTCCTATCTTATGTAGGATACTTGCACTATCCAAGAACTACTTGCTTGGGTTTGATTTAATTTATTTAATCCATTGTATAATGGATTTCATTGTATAATATAATCCATTGTATGATATAATTTCATAACTAAAAAAAAAAAATTGCTTTGACTTTCATGGAAGGATATTAGCCAGCACTTTTGTGTTCATCTGTAGCTTTTTGCTGAGGTTGGAGGGAGGACCATGCACTCTGTATTACCAGCAGCTATTTTAAATCTCCTCTGCTACCTCTTGAGAGCAAAATCAGCTAATAGCCCATGACTTGACTGATAGACAATTAGACCAACAATGTGAGTGAATTTTACTGTTGAAAAAAATTTTTCCCCTTAAAAATGGATTTTTAAAAATTTTCTCTGTCAAAGCACTTATTTTAATAATAAAGAAAAAAAAAGCCCCTTACTTTCATAGCAAACATAACCCTATATGGTATTTGTATTGGCTCTCAACTTCAAGTAAAATTTATGCTTAGTAAAGAAAATTTGAAACTGGACATTAAGTTTAAAGTAGTTGTAAAAGTACAGTCAGAAAAGAGTGCTCAATAATACTATTTCCAGGTGTCAGATCAAGCGACCAGTGAATCATATTTTCATTTTAATCTTTCCATGTAGTGGACATGCAGCAATACTGAAGATGGCACCTTGCAATTCAGATATGGGGACAAGGCTTCCCCTTTCACCTTCTGGATCTTTTGTCAGTATGTGTCTCTACATTGAAAATTGATCACACCATTTACCATTTATGAGGCATTTTCTAAACAAAACACATCACAACGTCCTACAGAATGAAAGAGATAGAACAGAAATGTTAACTGCAGATTAAATAGTCAGAAGACTGTTGCATAGAGTGTGAAAGCACTGGAAGAGTGAGATGAAGGCCTTAATTTAGGCCTAAATGAAGGCCTTGAATCTCCTTACTTGGAGACATGTAACAGGCAAAAAAGGAGGACACTGAGTAGATCAGGTGTACTTCTGAGGTTAGGAAGCCAGCCAGTAAACATAGGCAAGGAGCTTGCTATGATTTAGACTTTCACAAGAAGGGCAGTGAAGACACAGCTAGAGAAGCAGTTTTGATTTCAGTTTTTAATTGATTGTGGTTTGGGCACAAATGCACAGAAGGAGATCACAGCCACTTCCTGAGTAATTGGGCTGTTCAGGGGTTTTCTGAAACAGCAGTTGAGGAGGTGTCCCAAGCCATTTAGAGTGGACATGGAAGAGGAGAACACAGTGTCTTTAAAATGTCCTCTTCAAGTCATCATCTGACAATCTCTTCAATCAAACTAGATGTTTGGTATTCATGTATGGTAAGATGGCACCATGTGCTTTGCTTGTTTCAGAGCCCTGAAATGCGGCATGAATTGGTGCTGCTGAGAGATGGGCAACTCTGTAGTTACTCCTGAGGAAGAAGAGATGAGGAAAGAGAAGAAGGCATTTTTCATCTAAGATCAGTTGTTTTTTCATGACAGCTTGTTCAGGTAGTAAAATTAACAGCAAGGCTACCTACCCTCAGAGACCTGTAACTCTCTCAGTCCGTTTTCTCTGCTTTCCACCCTCTGTGGGACAACCAATTCTAAAGAGAATTGAACCAGCCCTGCTTAATCTAAAACATCCCTTCCCTAACTCCCTGATTTTGATGCAATGCTAGCACATCTTTCTCTTTCCCCTCCTGCTTTGCAGGAAACCCTGAGCACTCTTGCTAATTAAATACTCTGCAGGAAACATGCAGAGAAGAAACAGACTGGAGCAACAGGCAAGCAATCTGGCACAGCTTCAAAGCCACCAACTTGATGGATGTGTGCATCAGCAATTTGAGCAGCCTGCTCCTTGTCTAAGTGATGGTGACCCATGAAAGAAGGTTGCAGGAGTCAGCTATTGCCCCATGTGCTGTGTGGCATCTGGAGAAAACTTCCTGAACTCAACTTGGAAACTTGTATTGCCTAAGAATCAACACTATTCTATTTTTTTTCCTTCCCATTCTTTTCTTTTTTCCCAAATGCCACTTTCACCAGGGCTTTCTGAAGCAAACAAAAAGTGTCCAGACATTCTAGGAAAGATATGTGTGTATGCAGGTCATTTGGGTCATGATCACATGAAGAGTTACACAAAATCCATTAGCAGAAACTAGTTCACAAAATTCTGTTTCTCATCTGACTAAGGTTTTGGTTTAAAGTTTTTAGTTCTGTAGCTCACGATTCCTTCATTAAATGAGTAGAAGATTTGAGGGGGGAAATACTTATGTCCCTCCATCTTACACATTTCAGCAGATAAATAAAGGGGTTTGATGTCAAACCCCACTCAAAGGGTTTTATGTATCTGAAATACCTAGATCGGAACTGAATTGGAAACTTGTTTTCTACTTCACTCTAAAATGAAATATGATATCTTAACTGATTGTGTAGAAGACTCAGTTGGAAAGATCATATTTTTGAATTTATTTTGCTTTCCTTTTAATCACATGTCCCCCTTTATCAACCTTGGTTTGTTCGTTTTTGTTTTTTCCTTTCTAGAACTGTAAAATTCAGAAATCATTCTTGTTGCAACTATTGTTAAAATCAATATGCCTTCATACAAGACTTTGAACAGTCAGAGTATTGCTGAAATACTCGTACTTTTCAGTCTCAATAGGGCACCATGGCTGTTTCTCCTAAAAGGAGCCTAACCACATCATTAGGAAATTTATCACAAAACTACTATTAATTGTTTGGCCATGCTTCAAAGTGTCACATCACTCACACATCCTTAGCACATTCTTGCTTAGCACTGAAATGAAACCTCACAGTTTTCAATATTTCCCTGCAGGGCTGTGCTACATTAGTCCTACATGCAGCAGATGCAGTGTTAATATTTGATGCATGGCTGGGTGCAGGCAGGCTTAAACCAGGGAATTTCTTCCCTCCAGGAATTTCATAAGTCCAGTGGGAAAATACTTTTGTCTAAAATCTCTCCTCCTCTGTCATGGAAAACACACAGCCACTGTGCAGCCACCTCTGCACCCACACAGCCTGAGCCCTGGGTTTGTCACCCTTACCCCCTTCTGTGTTACTGCTGTTATCAACAATTTGATACAATGGAGATTATCTATTTCTGCATGAGTAGTTAATCAAAAAGAAGAAAATTATTCAGATTACACTTTTATGGGAAAATGTTGAAACAGGACTTGTTAACATGCTCATACTGTTGAAATATTTAACCCAAACCACTCCTTCCCATGAGCACATGCAGTTTCAACAATTTATTAAAAAAATCTAAATGAACCAGGAAAGCACTGAAAATTTGCTGAAAAAGCTCCAGCTCTAGACCCAAACACAGATTTTAATGACAGAATCAGTGAATTAGGCCTCCAGCTGCAGTTTCTTGGAGGTCTGACTGGCACTTCTAGAGCAGAATCAGGAAAGATGCAGGAGGAAGTTATTTTCTTCTTATAATTATCTTTCAGGCTGACACATTATATATGTGGCTGTTTTGATTCTTGGATAAATATCAATAATTAATGCAACTTCTTTTAAATATATCTCAGGTGAGTGTTCTCATTTTGTTGTTTTGGTCCAAAGATTGCATCCTTGGGGATCAAAGTGGGAACTCTTAAGGCAGCAGTTTTCATTTGCACATGGCAGTTACTTGTGCTGCGTTCCAGTGTATGCATTTCAAGCTTAAATTGATTGAAAAAAAGGACAATGAGTTGGCTTGACAGGGAAGCACCCTCTTGCAGAGCAATCTGTGGCACAGGACCACGCCATTATCACCCACCTGTCACATGTGGCAGCTTCCCCTTGGAGCACTCACACTGCGGAAAAACTGTCAGCTGAGCCAGCTCTGGCAACTTCCACTGGCTGCTTGAGATCAACCAAAACTGTGGTTGAAGGAGGTTAATGAGGGTTTTTGTAAAGCCTGTCTTTAACCAAGCAATCTGAGCACAACTTTCTGACTGCTCAGACACACACAGAGGAGGATATCTGTCTGAGGGTTACTGCACATAAGTGTTTGGGGATAAGCTTTGAAACCACTTTCAATTTCTCTTTTCTCACTGGATTTACCCTCTGAAGGGCATCTACTCAGCATGGCACAACATTGGCAGAGCCCTTTCCTGTAGAAGCTGTGTGATTCAGCCAATTCTTTTTCATCAGTACCCTCATACCACAGTTGGAAACGGCATGAGCCAGCAAAAGCAGGTGTCTGTCAACATGCATCCAGGGTTTTGCCAGGATAGCTGAAAGAGGTTTAGGCTGCAGGGCTTCTTCTATACCTCTCACTGATGTGGCTTCATGGTTTTGTTGTTTGACCTCTCTTTGGTGGCCATGCATGTGCTGGCGGATTGGGCAGTGGGTCTTGGCAGGGAAAGACTACAGGATCTTCATACCCACCCCCAAGGTTGCCCACAGGATCCATCCTCCATCTTGTGCCTCAGCTGTTCCTGCAGCAGCTGCTGAGCTACTACATGGTTTGCAGCACAGCATGCACAGAAAATTCTCAGTCTGCTCTGTGAGTTATGATGATTAAGCAGTTGCAGCATGAAACAGCTGAACTTTATTGTAAGGATGGAGGGGGACTCAGTCTCCTTCAAGAGAGGGACAAGACCACCAATTCTCAGATTAAGCATCTGGGATGTAGACACTTAATTCATATGGGCACATTTGAACTTATTAACCTGCATACCCACATCTCCTCCCAGTAGAGAGAATGGATTTCAATAGGGCTAAAAAACAGCCTGTGTAAGAGAAGCATCCAATTGATTTTTGTGCATTTGCCTGCTTAAATACAAAGGATTTCTGATAAATGTTTGAAATCAATGCACCAGCAAGAACCGAGCAGCCTTTGTACCAATGCAACTGTGAAGCCCTGAGACAGCATGGAAGCAGGCTGACCTCTCTCCTTTTGAGCTGGTCCTTGGATGTGCAGCAGCTGCCCTGGCACTATTCAGCTCTGCACTAACATTTTTTTCCCAAGATGTGTCAGTTCCATGAACAGAGAAATTCAGCAAAATGAGGGCAAGTGTGACCCGTACTTAGCATTATCAATGCAGGGGGGAAAAAAAACCACAGTAAAAATCTATATTTCAGCACAGAGCAACACAAGTAGACAGCTGATCTATAGCTGCCATGTGGTTATCATACTGATTAGTCAAACAACATGTCCACAGCACTAATATACCCTAAGCTGAAAACATCAGGAGAGATCCAAAGCTTTAGTCTAGAATAAAGTCTTATGTGTTATGATAGACAGAACAAGGACAAGCTGCTGCAGACTCGACTACATCTTAATCAAGCTCTGAATTAAACAGAAGGCTCCATCTTATTACTGTAGTCATCTACTTGTAATTTCAGCAGAGAAGGGAAAGCCACAGAGAGATTTTCAATAACCTTTCTCTTGTTCCTCAAGAGCAAAAGTACTTCCAGCAATGCCAAGGCTTTTATACAGATTGTATTTGCTGTGCACATTTTCCAAACAAATGGGCTTGGAAGCCAGCGGAATCTGGGTCAGCTGGGATGCTGTGATCCTTGAAGTAGCTTGTTCGTGCAAACGACTTGTAAAATCTGCATTCTCAAAAGTCAGCCACATTTTCTCATTTACACGCTCTTATTTTTATTTCCTTTTTTGTTTGTTTGTTTTTTAAGCAACATTTATTTCTGCCTTTCTCTGGAGGTTTCTTAAGAGGGAGGCAAAAGTATTTTATTCTTCAGAAAAATATGTTGGAAAATTCAATAGTGCTTCATGTCTCTTGCCAAGCACAGTAATTACACAAGCTACAGCAAATATTTAAGGAAAAAGAAACACTTTTTTTCTCATTGCCACCTTCGTTGATGATAATAAAAGAGTGAAACAATATTAAAGAGCTTGAAATGAGAAATATGTATAGAGAAATTGAAAAATGAATTAGCACACAATTGTCTTCCCACAGGATATCTCCTCTATTTAAGGGAGAAAATCTTCCATTTTGGAGGAAAGGTTTTTAGGAATAATTATGGATTAAAGCTGTTTTATTTTTTTTATCTTGTTATCTAAAAAACCCACCCTAAAATAGGCTGTTGGAATTGATGGAATGTCTTGGTTGTCTTTTTTAGGATTAATTCCCAAGGAACAGAAACACCTTTAATGTGTCACACTTGTAGTTACTTCTCTAACAATATTTCCCAGACAACAGAAGAAATTTATCCAGCATTTTGGAAAGGGAGAACACAAACTGATCATACTGGGGATAGTTCTGTATATTTTTTTTATTCCTTGGTAAGATATTGTCTATTTTTCCTCAAGGAATACCCCTTTGCTGGATAGCCATGCAATGAAAGTTATATTTATCATTCCCTTAAGTGTCACAGACATCTTTTCATTAAAATCCTTCTTTAGGATTTTTTCTTCCTGCGAAGCTGAGAGGCACAAGGAACAAAATGTAGACAGTGGTTGTCTGCTGCTGTGGAATGCAATGGGTACATCTGTGATTGGCCCATCTTAGATGTTTATAATTAATGGCCAATCCCAGCCCAGTTAGCTTGGCTCTCTGTCCAAGACACAAACCTTTATTATTCATTCCTTTCTATTCTTAGCTTTGTTAGCCTTCTGAGATGAAATTTTTCTTCCTATTCTTTTTAATATAGTTATAATGTAATATATATATCATAAAATAATAAATCGAGCCTTCTGAACATAGAGTCAACATTTTCATCTCTTCTCTCTCCTGAAAACCCCTGTGAACACCATCACACCTTAAAGCATTAGGCCAGGAAAAAACCTAAATCCAGAGCCCTCTCTGACACATCCCTGCATTTCCAGACCACTGCCTGTCTCTGAGTTGCCAATGACAATTACCCACTGTCCCCTTAGAGGCTGACCTTAAATCCTGTCCTCATCTGCGCAGGACAAGCCTGGGACCTGCTGCAAGGGTCAGTGGAACAGATGGAGGCAGGAAAGGCTGGCTGTCATTCCCTGTCCTACAGCTGTCCCCAAAGATGACAATCATCGTACAGTCATTTCTGCTGGAGTTCCTTCAATTGTCCTAAAGCTTTGAAGGTACATAAGTTTCATTCAAGTAAAGTCCTCAATTGAAGGCAATAATATATAGATGTTACCATATATATTTTTCTCTCTACCTCACTGTTTTTCAAGGTTGGTGAGGAGGAATATATTTATTCTAGGAATTCTACTTATTTGATTAACTGGAAGGGAAATCCAGGGGTGTGCTAGACCTTTTTGTAATGTATAGGGACTATATGAGTCCTGTGGACATCCACCTTCTCTTTCAACATCTTCATAGTGCTTCACTGACCTCACTTAACATCCTCCCAAACTGGCATAGATGTTAAAACATATTTTGAATTTTCATTTTTTATTTCTTTCTTTTCCTCATTTTAGATCATTACTCCTAGTTTAACCACCTTAGGTTTTTTCACTCTATCATATTATTTCCTCTAGATATAATTTTTTTTGGCAGTTATCATAACCGTTCATAACCGTGTGATTTTCTCTGGGCAGCATTAAAATTACAATAGAAAAGGATAATCAGAGACTGTCTGAGTCAGTGCAATTTACCTCTAGCTAAAAATGGCCTTATTTAATCTCTGGTAAAATACACTTTATTTTGTTTCAGTATGGAATTTCTTAAATGGAAATCATGATTTCCAAAAATCATGGAGGCTTTGTGCTTTATTAAACTTTGTGGTGTGGCAATTAAGAGATATTCAAGAAATCCAATGTGTGGCAGTGCAGTTTCAAGTCTGAATGAAGGAAAGAGAGACAATTAGCAAAAACAGACACATAATACGGTTCTGCTCTTCAAGGAGCTACCACATGTCAACTAAGCATCAGTAAAGGCAGGAGGCTGTCTAAATCTCTCAACAGGTGGGATCGCTTATGCAAACCTCAGCAAGGAGAGGTATGAATTTCAGGAATCTCAAGTACCAGACTATTTCTCTCCATGACACTGTAAGTCTCTACTAGACATCAGGCTCTGCCTCAGGAGGTACAGGTGTCTGTGTTGGCAGAGACAGATTCCCCTCCTGCAGGTAACACAGCCAGCTGATGATGCATGTATTCACCAAAGCTATCAGGGAATTTGCTCCTTTCCATTCCATTTCTCTCTGACATTACTAAACTAGGTAAAACTTTTTAGTGTATATGTGCCAATATTCAGAAACTTCATGCATAGTGATAGGACAGGGGGGAACAGACTTAAACTAAAAGAGCCGAGATTTAGACTAAATGTAAGGAAGGATTTTTTACTCTGAGGGTGGTGTGGCACCATAACAGGTTGCCCAGAGAAGCTGTGAAAGCCCCATATCTGGAAGTGTTCAAGGCCAGGTTGGATGGGGCTCAGAGCAGCCTGGTCTAGTGCAAAGTGTCCCTGCCCATGGCAGGGTGATTGGAACTGGATAATTTTTAAGATCCCTTTCAACCCAATGCATTCTATGCTTCTATGTTCACATGGATAAATGAATGAGCCTAAGTTTGGCCAAAAAACTATCAATTATTCAGTGAAATTTCTAAATGTAGCTAAGGATTTTTGTTTGCCATTCCTTCAAGGCAATTTCTGGGGTTAGGGTCATGAGACACAACAAAACAAATAACCCTGAATGGAGCTTATATTTTTCTGGAAATAAAATACTTTTGTCTTCCTGCAAAATGCAGAACTCTAAAATGGTGTGCTTTGCTCCCTGTCTGGATGTTGCTTGTCCAGAACAATTATAATTTTAAATTTGGAGACAGAATGCTCACAAGATTGTAATTATCAGTTACTTGGCTTATCAGTTACTGCTTTTCCTTTTTTTTCCATTTTCCTAATTTTCAGAAACTGATAAAAGCCTTTCATTATCGTTTGTTT
Organism: Calcarius lapponicus; assembly: GCA_039654755.1. Taxonomy (NCBI): domain Eukaryota; kingdom Metazoa; phylum Chordata; class Aves; order Passeriformes; family Fringillidae; genus Calcarius; species Calcarius lapponicus. Next base: position 64,763,858 of record CM077462.1, on the reverse strand, counting down.
TCCACCAACATTTTTATGAGGCCATAGCAGATGAAAAAAATTCTTCAATTAATTTTTTTTTTGCATCAGCACAATGCAAAAGATGGGAAGCTCTGTCTTTTTTTTTTTTCTGAGGCTGGAGCTGAGATTTGTAGGAAGGAATTTCCTGCCCATGGTCCCGATATACCATCTCACATCATATGTAAGTACTATCTTACATTCAAGGTATTCAAGGGTTGTTTTTCAGTCATTGTTTTCTTCCTCAGTACAGGATTCAGCACATCAGGACAAACATCAGTGAGAGCAGGATGCTGCTCCTAATACCCCGCTCTATTTGTTTTGCCAGCTCTACTTTTCTTCCCTACAAGGCACCAGGAGTGTCACTGGCAGAGTGCACACAACACTGGCTGTTTGCCTGGTCCTTGGCCACATCCAGGCTGGGTCAAGGCATCATCCCACAGGACCAAAACCAAGGTGTGCAGGCACTCTGATGGGTATCAGTGGGAATGAGAGGGGGATCAGGACAGACACACTGAGTGGCTCCCAGGTGCCATTGGATTAATCTCTGCACTATCGATCACTGATTGCCAGGCTGTGTCATCCATCTTCCTCTTCTCACCCTTGAGGGGAAATCATTCAGAGGAAACTTATTAAGGCCAAAGAAAATGTATGTTGACTCAAGGAGAGGCAACACAGAATAATTGCTCAGGACCTGCCATTTTAAATGCTTCTTCTTACTCTGTTTTTAAGCTCCTTCATTTGGGGGAGAAGTTGTTATAAAGTGGTCGCTTGTGACAGTAATTGGAACTGCATACAGTGTTCATTAAGGCCTAAACAAGGATGAAGAGGATGATCATCAGGACATACATAATTGATGGTGCTGCATTAAGTATTATAGAGCAATTCTAATTAGAAAACATCCCAGGTCTTCTATCAATCATCCTTTTCTCATTCACCTTTTCTGTTTTGATCCCCACACACATTACTCACACAGCCTGAAGCAGGTCCCTTGCTGCATTTGCTGCGCAGCCCCAATGTTGGTTATTGGGAATACGCCTCACAAGGAAAGAAACCACAGCACTAGATGCAGCACAGGCTGCAACACCAAATATCTTGGTTCTGCAAGGCTCACCACACACACTCATCATTTGAATAACTAATGCATGTGGTTCTACTACATTTGCCCATTAATGAATGGGAGAAATGCATTTCAAAAACAACGTTTTCCAATTTTATCTCAGGTTACAGTTGGGAATGAGTTTTTAGCTAGCTTTTGAGGTATGACCTTTGTGTGTGTTGGTGTGCATAAGGATAAGCAGACTTGCAAGAAATTCAGAAATTTCCCATCCTCTTTTGATACAAAATTAAAGAGAAAAAAATAAAATTCAGTTTTGGGGGGAAGAAAAGGGATAAAAGAGGAATTTTTATGATTTTTTTTTCCACAATGAAAGCAAAATAGTTTAAAGTTTTTTAAAGCTGATTTTTAAATCAAAATATAAAATTCCATATTAATAAAATGAAAATAAAATGGTTTTTATTTTCATAATCAATGTTTTATCATAATCATATATCAATACTTTTTTTCAGAATCAATATTTTATTAACAACTTGTCGACATTTATAAAAAACAACCCTCAAGGAAGCAGGCATCATAAAAAAACTGTTGAGAGTTTTGATGAAGTTTTTCTGTCTAGCTGTGCTTCTGTCATCGTCTGCTATCAAGCAGCTAGAGCTGCCTGAGAAATCATACAAGCTTTGAGAAAAGGCCTGAGAGCAGCCTGGCACTTCATAGTGGCTGCTGAGCAGTCACTGAGCATCAGGGGATCTCAGCAGATCCAGACCCTGCTGAAGGATATGAAAAAGTTCCCCAGTAATTGTATCTGGCTTTGATCTAATGGCAATGCTAAACAAGGCATAAAATTAAATAACAATATTTTAAAATAATAATAAAAAAATTAAAGCCAGATTTGTCGAAATCATCACTCTTAAATAGTTTCCACAATCCATCATTAAATAATTCACACTTTGGCACTGAAGCACCATTATAAAAGAAGACTTAACAAATAAAAAAATTTCTATGATGATTGTCAAAAAATAAAAGATTGGTGTTACTATAATCCAAATAAAAATATGTCGTTTGCAGTCATCTTAGCCACAGACTGAACCTAATGGTGCAGATCTGATTCCTGATTTCCTGACTCATCCCTGTGTTTCCAGATGGACTCTTTCCTAAGAAATTTACATTATACAATGTGGATGTGTTATGAGCCATGGCAAAATGTGAAGGTAGTCCAGGTTTTTGTTAATAAATCCTTTGGGGTGGATTACAGTCAAACAACACTAAATGATCAACGTTTGTACATGTTACACACTTAGGGTTTATTGTAGAGTGAATTGGTTGCACAGGCAAACAGGTATTGTTATCCATAGTAGCATAACAATATGAAAGCATTAAAATAACACTTAAGAAAACATATGACAAAGGGAAGGAAAGAATAAGAGTAGAAAGGTCTCGCCACCCGCAGGCCTTGCAGTGAGACTTGGTGGTTGCAACAAAGAATCAATTCCTGCCTCAGGATTTTCCTCTTCCCTTGTCTTTTCCAACGCTCAGATGTAGCCTGAGGCGGGGTGTGCCCATCCTCTGCACCTGGGCAGTTATTTCCAGCTTGACCCTTAAATATTTGAGCCATCAGCACCCCAGTCTCTCTTCCAATAGGGTCTGTGGATACATTCTTCTCTCTAGACCCGGGACAATTAGACAGTAGCATCCCCTTTATCTTGTCTCAAGTTCCTGTCACAGACCAAATTCCAGTTTGGGGAGTGGTGGACTTCCCTGGTCACAAATGAGCAGTTGTTTCTTTGAAGTTTGCAACAGTAGGCAAAAGTCCACCCATGATTTTAAAAATGTCTAAGCCATTAGCCATTTCAGTCTCTCATGGGATACCACTGGATTTCAGATGTAGCCTGGAACAACAGCTCAGAATGGGACCATGAGGTATCTGTACTGCATCACCTGTGAAGCTCCAGTGTGCTAGGGGAGCTAGAATTTTATTTTTTTTATAATTAAGATAAAAACATCACAGTTACATTCAAAAAATGCAAACACACTGCTTCAACTTCTCCAAAATCAAAATCTCATGAAAAAGGGGCAGATGAGAAGTTTTTTAAACAAGCAATAGTGAAAAAAGTTTTGTGTATTTTCTTGTTGAAAAGAAGATTAAAATGAATGCAGGTTCAATACTGTATTTTTATTTTTTTTAATTATTATTAGTTTATTTATAATAATGGCCATAGAACAGTGGAACTGGAATGAAGTTCCATGTAGTGTAGCGGCTTGCTTTTTTTAGTCACTACATGAGATGATCCCTGTTATTCAAATCCTCAGCCATCCCAGTCTGTTTCTCTTACTCCTCTTAGAAGTGCTTTACTACACTAAATCCCATTAGTGTAGAGGAGGAGATCCCTCTGGGATTGTCTACATAAATCATGAAAACTCTTGAAGCTGGTGGCACAAGGGGCTAAAGTAGATAAAATTTATGTCTAGGGATCTCTAGCTCTAAAATGAAGAAGCAGGATTTCTTCTCTTCACAGCTCAAGCCACTGCCAGTACAGTAGTGAAAACTGAGAATACAACCTGGACTTTACTACCTGAGGCTGATACCTTAACTGTTTTAGAAAGATACCTCTTTCACTGAAGGATGACTACTATTCTATTTCCCTTAAATAATGAGGAATTGAACCCTTTTTAGTGTTCTGGGAACTTTTACTGAGTATATATAGATTTCACTACTCTGATTGTGCTGTAGTGAGATGGCTGGTGATGCCTTCCTTTCCCTAACATGCAATGGTATTCTAGTATTATGGGAAGCCATAATCCTGGCAGTGTGGAAATGTTTGATGAGTCATCAGGGTCCAGTAATACATTTTCCAGCTGTCTCTCTTGCTGTCTTTCCATGTTTGTTTCTCTTGTTTTATTTTCAGCATCTAAAGAAAGGGGAATGAGGCTTTCAGAATACTGCGTATGACACCCTTTGCTTAGAAGAGCTTACAGAGATATAAAGTCTCTTAACTGACAGATGCTGCTATCCTGCCCCAGGCTGCCCTGCAGAAATGGGGGAAACGGGATAGCATGAGGCTGCTTTTATCCCAAACTGCAGCTGAGAAGCAGTGCTGTCTCAAAGGGAGCTTGCCAGCCACTATGACATGGTCTGTTTTCAGGAAAGCTTGAAAACAACTGAATAATCAAAACTAATCGCTGTGGACACTGTTTGGCTCCTTACCCTACCCGTGTGCTCTGCACACACCTGCCTCTGTCCCCTTCTATGGGACAGGGTGCCACGTTCCATGACCATGGGGTAATTGTGACTGTGATGTAACTTCCCCATATCTGAAGGCAGACAACAACCCAAGATAAAATCTGTAGGTAGACCAAAGGCCTGATTAGACTTCCTAAGCTGCAATACATCATCAGACCATTAGGTGTTTAATAGTACTGATGGATCTGTAAAAAGATCTAAATCTTTCTGATTTAGATTAATTGTCTGATGCTGTGCAGTGGTATCTTCTGCATATCTTTATTCTGCAGCAGTAAAATTGGATATTTCTTGGCCCCATCTTTGTGTTCTACTTTCTCATTGAGAGGACAGAAAACCATTTCTCTTCACTTTCTAGGATGGAAGAAATCCCAGAATTGACAACAATGGAGAACAGGGAGTGAGAGACCTGGGAAACTGCTGCTGCACACATACCAGGTTAAGTGGTTCTCACACAAAAATGGATTTTAAACATTCCTTATTTCTGAATGCTTTGAGGAAAGTTGAACTTAAACTCAGCAGCGCAAGATTGGAGACAAGTTTTGAGTTTCAAGACACCTCTATGAAGTAGTGGCTTACAGGACTGTGCTGCATGACTAATGGGCAATAAGATATCCTAGGATACTTATGAGACTAAGTCCATTCATGAGATATTCCGTAAATGTTAGGTTCCCCTCTGACTAGGGGGATTTTCTCTAATCAAAACAGTTTCCAGTGTAAACAGAAGCTGGGGTTGGGGAGCTGGGGGAAGCCACATATGAACAAGAATTAAACACAAAAGGAATAACTGAAGACATACAGCCTCAGTCACTAAGGAGAGAAGCTCTGGCGCCAGCACAAGTGTTCTAGAGTGCTCTAGAACATGGTGTACAGGGGGGTCCTGAACCAGGGGGACCTCACAGGGAGCCAAGAGCTGCCAGGAGCCTGTAGCTCACATGGGAGTGACCGATGGGGCCTGGGCAGGGCCAGAATCGATGGTGGTCAAGGCTCCTGCTCCCATAAAAGCAGCTCCTGGGAAGCAGAGGTAACCTGGACCACTGCCAGCAGGATGGGCAAACAGGCCATTGCTATTCATGCAGGAGGGGTACTGTAGCCCTGACAGCTCAACCAGGGAGTCATGGCATCCACTCAGCAGAAATGGTTGGATTTGATGATCTCAGGAGCCTTTTCATATTTAAAGGATACTAAGATTCTGTAATTTACTCCTTTCAGAGTCTAAAAGAAAAAGTTTTGATTCATTTTTACATTTTGTATGCTCAATTTACTTAGTATTTCTTTTATTCTTTTAAAAGTAACTTCATGAAAAAATAGGAATTATTTTTATATGCTTTCAGTTTGCAATAATCACTGAGCTGACTGAGCCCCAACAATAGAATTTGCAAATCAGCCTATGTCTTACACAGTGGTGAAGTTGGGTGTGGGAGGAAAAATGACACCTGCTTATTTATATTTAACAAATTTTCTGCTTTTTCACCAGTCTACCAAGGATTTAAAAATGCTGGTCCCTGGAGACATCATGTGGAAAATGGCAGATGAAGGAGGGGAAAAGGAAAGTAGTTTGGTTGTTTTGATGACACAGATGGGTCAAATCCTGAACTCAAGGCCACGGTTTAGAATCAAAGTTATAACTGAGTTTATTATAATTACCTAAACTTATTTTTTGTTGGTTTTTGTTTATTGGGGCCTTTTTAACCTCTTTCCTTCCATATCTTTAAGCACTTCTTTGGCATTGGGGGACTAACTTCTGATTAGAAGACCAGGCCGACTAGTGACGAAGGTACTAGACAAATTAAACATCTTTTCTTTTCTTTTCTTTTCTTTTCTTTTCTTTTCTTTTCTTTTCTTTTCTTTTCTTTTCTTTTCTTTTCTTTTCTTTTCTTTTCTTTTCTTTTCTTTTCTTTTCTTTTCTTTTCTTTTCTTTTCTTTTCTTTTCTTTTCTTTTCTTTTCTTTTCTTTTCTTCACCTATGAATAATTTTCCATTTACCTAACCAGCTCATGTTTCTGTCAGCTAATTAGTGAATTTAGTAAAACAATTAATTCTTCTTTCTGAAAGATAAACTATATTTCAGAGTCAGGGAAACCAAAAGTATTTAAGCATTAAATGGAACTTGCTATTTTTGAAACACTAGATTCAAATCCACTTGAAGATACCTCAAAACCAATTCTTGGACATTCCATTGCAGTATCACTCTAGACAACAGGTAGGTTATATTTATGTATCTGTATAGACATCTTAATTTTCTTGACAGAAAATTATTTGACTTCCACTATTTATTAGCCCACTGCTCATTTTGAAGATAGTAATTTCTGTGTTAGCACAGTTAACATAAGTGCTTTTGAAAATACTGCTGTGAGTATTAGCTTTGTTATTTCAGGGAATATGAATTTTAAATACAAGCTCCTTAGATTCTCCGGCTCTAGTTAAGTTTGGACTCCCAAAGAATGGCAACAAAGCTGGTGAAGGATAAATTCTCAAGTCATATGGGGAGTGGGTGAGGGAGCTGAAGTTGTTTAGTCTTGAGAAAAGGAAGCTCAGGGGTGACCTTATCACTCTACAACGGCCTGAAAGGAGGCTGTGGCCAGGTCAGGGTCTGGGGGGCCACTTCTCCCAAGTAACAAGTAGCAGTACAAAAGTGAATTGTCTCAAGTTGCTCCGGGGGAAGTTCAGGTAAGAAAAATCTGTTAACTCAGAGAGAGGTTGAACATTAGAATGGTATGCTTGGGGAAGTGGTTTGGTGGCCATCCCTGGGGGTATTTAAAAGATGTGTAGATGTGGCAGTTAAGGACGTTGGTTTGGTGGTGGACTTGGCAGCGCTTATTTAATGGATGGACTCAATGACCTTAGAGATTTTTCCAAGTACCCTAAAATTTTCTATGATTCTATAACATACACCTGGTTATCTTTTAATTCAAATGAGAAATCTAAACTGCCTAAACTCAATTTTCTTTGGTTTTCTGCCTGCTTTGTCTGCCTTCTGAAGGACAGAGTACAGAATCTCAAGATCCAGGTAGTATCAGTTCATCACTTAAAATTGTTTTCATCACATTGGCTTATTGCAAAAATCTGACTATCTTAATAGAATGAATTTTAATGAGCTTGCCTCAATTTGAAGTAGACTTCTCTGTGGACAACATTTCTGTATCTATATTTTTCATGAAATCATAAAGAAATGTGGGGTTTGTTTAACCATCTGCTAAAATTTCTTTAATTTAAATTGTACAAGCTGTTTTGCATTAAAATCATAAAGGATAGGGAAAAATAATGAAGACATTCTAAAACTCTGTTAGCATATGCACACTAAACTTCACCTCGTGCTAATGGTCACAACTTTGTTATTTAGTATGCAAATATCATTCAATCAGTGCATAATGAGGTATTTTTTTGGTCAGTTACTTGTCATAGTTCATTGTTTTGATCTGTTGCAATGTCATGCACAATGAATTAAACTTCAAGAAAAGCCAGTGTAGGCCAAATTACAGTGTTGTCCTCTCTCCACACATCTTTCAGCTAATAAAACACAGTCACATTAAAAGAAGGAAAATTATAGAACAAAAATGAAGTAAAAAATTTCTTCTTTTTTCCTACTTAGCACAGATTTTTCTTCAATAGGTAAAATTGATTAGAGGCTAAGATATATTGGTTTTGCATTGTCATCAAAACAATTGGAAGGTTTACCTTCAGAGACTGCCAGAGCCCATTTTTGTACTCTATAATCTCTCCTTCACTGGGCCATGAATAAAAAGATTCATTACTTACAATTTCTCAGGTTAGAAACTTGCAACTTTTTCTCATATGATGCTTTACATATTTGGGAAGAATGTTTGAAGCATCTGCACAGGTGCTTCATTACTGAGTTTCAAGTTCTTCCATATTTTGTTCTTTGTTCTGTAACCTACAAAATACTTCCAAACAGGACAAGAATTGGTCCTCAGGTGCACCAAGGCTTACTATTTATGACATTGGTCTTGGAATTTCCTTTTCCTGAGCACCTCCTCTTATCTCCATTGCCTATCTAATCCAATCTTTGTTGGCCCCTATTTTTAGAAGGGGATTTTGTTTTAAGTTTCCACTTGAAAAAGTATTTTGCAGCTATGACTGAATGAAATTCATCTAGACAAGCACTGCTGTGGAGACATCTGCATCCAGGGAAGTCATTTGGGCTACACTTGCATTTACTACAAATAAAATCCCTTGGGGTTTATAAGCTGAGAATGTGTGTCTTGTAATCAATTAAAGTTGCAGTCAACTATGGCACACAGTGCAGACACTCACTTGAAATGAACTCTGTGTTTCAGGGTCAGCCAGCGCAGTTGATCTATCACAGGAGGTCCCTCTTATCCTGGCTTTCTTATCCTGGATTTCTACAAGTGTCACTACCCTTTAGTATCCACCAGATCCAGCTCTGTGACTGAATTATAATGACCTAGGATGCCTTGTTTCATGATGTACAGGCTGAGTCAGAGCACATAAAGTGACATGTTGCCCTGGATTTACCCTGCAATATCTTTTTTCTGTATTCCACCTACTTAGTCGAAGTAGTAACAATATCTCAGCAAAGCCTTGGTTTTAAACTCTTGTCTACCATGGCAACATTTTAGTTACCTTAAAAATTCTCCATGCCAGACTATTTTCTTTTTAAAGCTATATTTTTCATATAATTAAAGTAAAAGAATAAAATTACCTAAACCTCTGAGCTTTTCTTGTATGAGACTGGACTTCTCACCTAAGGGTCTGAGATCCCCAGCGGAATTTAGTGTGAGACACATTAAGAAAGTTCAGACAAATTTACTGTCTGGAGGAACCATTTCTGACAATCACTAGTAGGTGAAGGAAGAGAATCCAGCTCTCCTAACTTCAAAGACTAAAACGAGTTAGGATGTGTGGGTGCTTTCATGTCTTTCTGAATTCATCAAGAGATTGTTTATCCAGGAAGTAAGAATTCCCTAGGAGAGCTGAGATCTTTATGGCCGACAAGATCTCTAAAAATGCATAACATCTTCCACTGACTAAGAGATGAGGCAAATTAGACAATTCTGTTCAGCACCTGAACTGGGGCAGCATAAATCTGGTAAAGATGCGAGCATCATAAATACTTTAAAATTATTTAATCTTTAATTCAGCAAATTCAGACCTGACATATGGAGTTGCAAGGGAAATCTTATTTCCCTTTAGAAAGTACACTTATTTCTGGAATGTTAAGTACCATGCTTTTCAGAAAGCTCCCCCTTCATTATTGCTCCCTGATTACTTTAATTTATAATTACAATAATGCAATTTTCCTATTAACAGCTCTTTTGATAATAACATCCGTACCAGATGCTGCTTTATCTTCTCCCTGCTTTGCGGAGCTTTCCTTTGTGCTCTAGCACCTTCTATAGATTGTAGATACTTTTTTCTGTAGCCTGAATGCTAAGTATAAAAGCCTCATACACTGTTCTTCTCACTGGAATTAATATCAATTCCACAAACATTTCTTTCCAGTTCAGTCAAACTGATACTTCTTACACACATTATGTTTTCCTTTTAAGGCTCTTTTGTAAGATTCTCTCCTTAGTTACTCAGCATCACAGTAAGGCTGATACCTTTCACACACAAAATGACCTGTCAGGGTGTCCTCTCCTGTGAGGTTTATTTGCTCCTGAAATGCCATTCTTTCAATTTTGTCTTAAACCAAACCTAGTCTGCATTAATAATTTCTGCCTCAAAAGGAAATGAGTAAGATCTTCCAGAAGCACTTCTCAAAACAGAAACAACTTAATCCTTGGGTTTTTACCCTTTTTCTCATCATTCTCACTGGGACAGAGGGGAAGAGCCTATTTACAAGGTATCCAAATATAGGCTGATTTTCAGTGTAAATATTTTACCATGATGAAGGAAGTAGCTGCCTCTACTATTAAGAAAGCCAGGAGTCCTTATGTTACATGCTGTCTTGCCAGTAACTTTTAAGTGAGTTGTTTCATCATAAAATACACATGCTTCATCATTTTCCCCCTCTCATGTTATTTTTTTGGGCTTCCTGACTGCTAGTGTAATACAAATAAAGTTATGTGACCAGACTGTAAGTGCCTTTATTTCAATACAGGTCATTCAGAAATGTACTTTATTCCAAATGCAATTGTGGGGACGCAAACTCCTCATGCAATCAAACATTCAAGAGGTGGCTTCATCCTCTGGAGGAGTTTGAAGCTGTTGTTTTGTCTCTCATTAGCAGTAGACAGATTACATTTATTTTAGAAGCTGGATTTCTGCCATTCCATTACTCTACATGTCTCTCTGGATCTGGCTCCAGAAATCTTTGTAAGGTCCAAGTACCTGCTGTTGTGTTTATAGACACTAACAGAATTTGGAGTATACACAGTGATAAACACCAGGTGAAAATTAAACCAAATCTCGTGTCCTGAGGGATACTTCATTATAAAATGTAATATCTTTCTAGCTAAATTAACCAGATAAGGCATATTCCTTCAGCTCAATTTTATTTCAAAGAGGAATTGTGAAAAGATTGGTTTGCGGGCATGTGGATATCAAACCAGCTTGGAATTGTAATGAACAAAAAGCAAAGCAGCCCAGCTGAGAAAGTCACTGTACTGCAGAGCTGGGGCTTTAGATGAACAGCACATGAATTTGGAAAGCTAGCAGTGTTCCCGGCTTGCTGGAAATGGGTTAAAAAGTTGTTACTGTAACTTACATTGCCAGCTATTGGCATGTTGCACCCTGGAAAGCACATCATCCCATTTCATAGAGCCTGCTGTGAGAATTCCCTGTTCCTTCAGTACTACTAAGCAATGTTCCGTTGCTCTTGGTCATGGCAAAATGATTTCTAGGAGTAAATGAAGGAAAATCTCTAATTACATATGTCCACTGTGTAATTTCCCAGTATTTTTCCATACCTAAATATAATAACTGAAGACCAAGCGATAAATCATAGTGGAATCATATGCTTAGAAATGTGTGGTGCCACTGAAACCCTAGAAACATGATATCAGCTCATTTTGCCCAGTCTCTTTTTTTAAAACTCTCAATGGAGATTTACATGGAGGCAGAACAGTCAGGACATCCAAATTAAGCGTTCATTTGGGTCTTTAATTTTGAAATGACTGCCTTGGATTGCCTTTGTTTTATTATTTGAGGTGATCACGTATTGCAGTAAAAAGTAAATTTACAGAGTCCCTCTCAACACAAAAACCCTTCAGCTCTGTTGACATGAAATATTTCAAAACAGAAGGAAAAGATTCCTGTTTGGGTTTTTTTTTTTTCCCCTTGGAGAACTTTCAAATATGTTCCAGTTCAGAAGAAAGCCAAGTATCAAAATCTAAAATTTTTCAGAAAGACCAAAGGCATTGTCTGAAATCTGTGCTGCTACTCAGGACCACATTTCCTCGGCCAGCACAGGCTCAGCACCTAGAACTAGTCTCTGGGTCTAAGATATCTGTCATTGCCTATGTCACTGATTTTCCTGGTAACTAAGACTAGTCATTTTCTCTCTCTCTATTTCACTATCCTTATCTACAGAACGGGAAAAAATGATACTGACCTTCTTTGTTAAGGGTTTTGAAATGTGTTGAGGAGAAGGGCACGGCATTCATCTGCTCTCGGCCTCTCCAGAGATTTTGCAGCACAAATGGAATGCGCTCAAAGGGCCTCAGTCAGGAGCAAGGTTTGCCAAAGCGGAGCAAGCTGTCTGGAAAACAGAAACTAAAGGGAATAATAAGAGCACATCAAAAAAGAAGTACATGATCCCAAGTAGAAAAGACTTCAAGATGTCCACAGATATTTTAAAAGTTTCATAGAGGGTTTTCAAAGTCTTCCAAGGAAATCTACTTACATTTAGGAAGGTGAATATCATAAGAATAGTGAAAGGGAAAAGCCAAGTGTCTGAAAGACCTATACGAGGATTACAGTTCAGGGTGCAAAGCTTTCACCCAAATGACAGCTGGTCCTTTTTGCTGAATAGGAAACTACAAGTCTTTTCTAACTCTGCATTTCATACAGGCTGTGTTGGCTGAGGGGCTGTATATCAAGCTTTTTATAAGGACCCTCAAATTTTCCTGCATGCTAAAGGTTTCTCTTTGCCCAGCTGAGAACACTTATGGAATATCTGAAAATTCTTAATGATAAAAGAAATAGCAGTAATAGCAATAGTAGTAGGAGTAATAAGACCTTGAGCACGAGAGGCAAATTAGACAATAAGAATGAAGTACTATTTTCGAGACATTAAAAAATGAGTTCTCCACAGCAGATATGCTCCCTATACCTCTAACTATCTATAGATATTAATTAAGTATCTCCTTCTGTAGAAAAAGTAACTGCCCTGGCACCCTTAAGCAATAAAGAAGGTTTATTGCTGGTTCTTGTAATACAAGAACTAGGAAGGTCCCAGCAAAATTGTTAGAAAACATGCTAGAACCAAATCAGAACCCACTTCCTCATCCCACCAATCACAAAATTTAATGTGTAACTCATTGCCACAGGACACTATAAAGATAAGAGATTATAAAGAGGCTTTAAAAAGCACAGGGATCTTCCTGAAGGATGAGTCCAGCAGGGACAATTAAATAGGATGGTCCAGAAGTAGGTTTCAGCTCATAGAGTTGGCAAATTTCAAAAAATGTTATTATCCATTTTAAAGTAATTTCTTACTAAACCATTACTGTACGATCCATATTAAGCTATTTGCATGTTGAATATGATGCAGTACCTGAGCTGTAAGTCAAAGTGAATACAATTTGGACTATTTTTTATTTTAGACTTCATGAAGCAGTATAATCAGCAACAAAAGAGAAAATCAGACTTGGAAAAGACCCAGGAGCTGCTCACGGTAGACTCTGGCACAGTATGTTATGTTGTGCAGTACCTATGAATAGCTTCTTATTTTTATAGTCACAGTAAGGTACAGTATGTGTCACCTCTGATATTTAATGAACCCAGAATTCCAGGAAATGGAAGTAAAAAGCTAGACCTTATAAATGTATCTTTAAAGATGACTCAGGCAATTAATCTTTTCTATTACGGAAATCACCTTTTCTCAGCTTTTAGGTTCACTAACAATATTTCCACAATATTATGCTACGTAACACGTTGTCTTAAATAGTGGCATATCCTCACATAGGTAGAGGGAGCTGATAATTAATCTTTGGGGAAAAAAAAGGAGTAACTCTGAGGGGGGACAATTGGTTGTGCCTGTAGGTTAAGGAAACAAGGAAGAGTTCTTCAAGTGTGCAACCTCTGTGGATGAGGAAGGCAACAGATCTCTTTTTTTTGGGGGGGGGCAGGGGTATGGTTCTGTACTATTTTATGTTACTCCTGCTTGACAGAAACTCTGCTTAAATTTCACTACTCTCTTGCCTTCCTTTTGTCCCTTCCTTGCACATTTTTCTTACACCACCTGTAGGCCTTAGGGGAGGTTGGGTGACAGTGTTGTCCCTTCATTTAAACCCAGGGCTCATGAGCCCAGCTTACTCAAGTCTTAGCATCAACTGCAAGCTGACCCAGGTGCTAACGTGATCCAGTACCCAGCCACCTGCTCCTGGGTGTGTGCCAGCCATTGTACACATGGCTGTACTGTGCATTTAAAGGGGTTTCCTTGCTTCCTTTTCCTCTTTGAGCAAATTGACAGTGTTTGCATGCAATTACAGGCATGTGGATGGCAATCTGGCCCCAGTTTTGAAAACTATTTGGGTTTGAATATTTGAACCCCATGGAGGTCTATAAAGAAGAGGGAAGAGTTTTTGGTTGGTTGGGTTGGTTTTCTGCCTGCTCCTTTAGGAAGAGGTACCTTAGCCTTCCCCAGGCAGAGGGAATTTCACACCAACTTATCCCAGGCTTTAGTGTGCAGTCAGATAGGCATAAGTCCTTCTGTTAGCCAGATACATTCCCTGAAATGACATAGTTTGCTCATTTTCATTCTCACCCCCACTCACCTTCAGTCCTGAAGGAGACAAGATCAGTAATAAAATAAACCAGCTTTAATAAGCAAGATTCATGGTCAGATTGTTACCTGCAAAACTGCAAACATTACAATCAATAGAATGTAACTGCAATCTTCAAGTAAATTTTACAGTTGAATATTTTTCCACTTGCTTAGTTTTTATTAGATTTTATTACCTTTGAATTCCTAAGTTTTTATTATGAATTGATTATGCAGCTGCAGAAGTATTCTGCTTTCAAGCTTCCACAGGTTTGAACATTCATCTTAGCACTGGACTCAATTACATCAGCTGGCTTTGTCACTTATTTTTAAGGCAAATCAGGTATTGAATCATGTGAAGAGCATAAACAGTTCCTAATTTGCTGGTTAAAACATTTTTCAAACATTGCACTTCTACTGGATATCTTATAGTGGTTTGGTGGCATATTTTTGTTTATTTGTTTGGGTTGTGGTGGTTTTATTTGTTTTGTTTTGGTTTTATTTGTTTTTAAATTTTATTTTATTTTTGATTTTGTTTTGGTTTGGGGGATTTTTTGGGAGGGTGTTGATGGTTTGGTTTTTGTTTTTGTTTTTCTTTTTTTTTTAATTCTACCTAACCTACAGTTGGAGTTATAAAAAAATAGCATGTAGAGTACAAGTAAGAAGACATTCCACTCTTTCAATGATCAGACTATGTTCATAAAGCCTTTTATGCCTTTATCAAGTTTCATATGTTTCTTCAATTAAAATTACTGTTCAGCTATTTTGGTAAGCAAGCATGGAGTGCCTGCATGTTATATCAGCAGTGCAGAGACAGATTTAGTAACACAACTTTGTCTACAGACTTCCTCCACCCTACACACTATCTCTTCATTTTAGAGCCTTTAGTGTTACAGGTGATTTATGCCAACCTCGTGATTGCAGAAACCTAGAGTTAAAAGGATGGACAAGACAATCAGTAATCCATCAATTACTAAGGAATTGATTCACATCACTTGCAATTATCAAACCATAGCCTATTTAATTGTAGCTTTTCATCACCAAGTCTGCCCTTTTGGTCTGAGCCCTCTCCAGCTCAATTTTTGGCTTCTCAGCCAAGCTTCCAAGTCAGATCCCAGCTGCCACACAAGAAGAAACAAGTCACCTGAGTTCCAAGGTTGTAACTAAATCAATAAGAGCAGTAAACCAGTCCTTGAAAATGCTTTTTCTGGAAAGGGACATTTCTTCTCTGTCACTGCCTCTTTTATATAATATCTGTTTCACAGATGAAAACCAGAGATACCCACTGAGGTCAATCTTTCTGTTGTGGAAAAATGCCCAAATATAAAAAGAAAATGAATTAACCTACTCTTTTATTTTTTGGTGGTTTTTTTATTCTATAAAGTACAACTAGACAAAAATGAAATTTTCTTCAGCACTTAAAAAAAATATAACTGTTTTAAAGCTTGTCTAAACTTGCAGTTTGGCTTAAAGGCATCTCTCACCAGAAGGACAGTCTCTGTGCTTTTTTTATCTCTTAAATTCTGCCAAAGAAACAGAAAGCCCCTCACAGAATTATCCATGAATGATGACCAATTGTGAAAACCTTGAAGGTCAGAAAGATTTGAATGCATTTGGAAGCACTTCCACAAACTGAACTTCCACAGAATTCTCCTTACAAAAGCTAGTGGGCTGTCTTTAAAAAAACCACAGTGGAGAGTTGAACTTCTTGTTCACACTTACAAATCAGGTGTGAGAAACTAGTAATTGGAAAGATCTTGCATTTAGAAAACTAAAAGTTATCTGCAAGTATTATTTCCAGCAGTTGAACACTCCCTAATTATCCACATCATCTTAGAGCAGGTGGAGTGTGTTATTGCTTTAGTATAGTCTGACTGCTACCCAGGAGACAGTCAATCACACTCATTCAGAGATGTAAGATAAGGGTGATTTCTGCACAGTGATAAGGGTACCTCAAAACTCCTTTCAAGGTGCTGTATTCCACAGTGGTTTCGACCATTTGTCAGTTACAGTCAGGAATATTGGGTCCTTAAAATTTCACAGAGATCAAGGGTATTGCCTGAAGCAAAGCCATGTATTCAGTGAACTCTTAAAGGAAGCTTTCTTTGCTCAAAGCTAAAAAGGGGATGAAATGCATTATTCAAGGTCATTCTGAAGGAAAAGGTTGATGCTAAAGAGAGACCATGACTCATGGCTGTAGGACACACCCTTTCCTTGGGTCACAGGTTTCCCAGCGCTATCAAGTGAGGCGCCTTGGCATTACAGATTGCAAGACCTTCCTGTTGTGGATTCTCCTATGACTATAAAACTGTTCTGTTATACTCACACAGTAAATCTCCTTCCATGTAGGAAAAGATAATATGTTGTTTGGTGAACACAATTCTGCTGCTAACATCGGAGTTGGTGCATTTTTTTGTCCCACTCATGTCCGCCTTCAAACCTCCTCAAGCCCTCAGTGACAATGAGAAAGACAATCCTAGAACACAGTGCTATATTCAGGGACTTCAGTCTGTTCAGCTCAACAAAGAGAAGGTGGTGAGCAACTAGAGTCTCTTAGACTCTTCATGGAGAAGTGTGGCAATAGGGACCTCTTCAGCCCAGCAGGAAGAGATGCAAGACTGCAGTACTTAAAAGGTGTAAAATAACAAATTTAGAAATAATGGCCAGAAAGTTATTTCCAATACTATTTAACTGGAGAAAAACTCCTTGCCGGCTAGGGACTTTCCTAACCAAAAAGGGATACTATTTTAAAATGTTCACTAATATTTCAGACAGTGATTAATTTAAAGATAAAATACATGTGTGTTATAAAAATTGACAAATTTGTACAAAATATAAAATTTATACAAAATATTACATTTGAAGAGTCTTGTTCTAAAACTAGGAACTACTGGAAATAATAAGAATTTACATCAGAAGACAGTGTCCAAAGGAGAAATGGGGTTAGTGCAGAATGGTGCCTTATTAGAAATCCATGAGGAAGAATTTAAATCTGTCTCTAGGATTTGACTGAAGTGAGAATCCAATGCAGTGTGAAAAAAACTAAGATTGTGTGGGCCTGGTGCTGCCCACACTGTGGTTCTGCCTGCTGTGGCAGTGAAAAGCAGAATTCCCAGATGAGGTCCCTGCAAGGAGCTCTCTGAGGTGTCTGACCATGCCATGCCGGTACTTACCTGGAAGGTGTTACCTGGGCACTGGCATGCTGCACTGATCAGGCAGCTGCCTTCTCTGACGTACCTCCTGCCCTGACCAAGAAAAATTCATATTCCTGGCCAAGCAACAGTGATTTTGCTCTTATTGGTGCTCATGCTTGGATACAAGGAGGTTCTGCACCAGTTTCTCAGAGCAGAGTTCAACAGCATCTCTCCTGCTCCTCTAGTCTCACTTTCACTGTACGGTGTTTTGGCCAAGCCTGTATTTACCCAGAGCGGTTCATCCCTTTTCTACCCAGAGCTATTTCTACCTCTCACATCTGCACAAGGACAGATAGCTTCCACAGAATCTGAGACAGATCTTAACACTTGCCCTATGTTGTCCTCATTCCTGCTAAGAGGGTGCACCCAAGGAGTTGCTCTCCCTTCCTCTGCCTGTGCCACTCCTATGGCACCCCAGGGCTTTCAGAAAGAGAATGACATGTAAATCAAATGGTTGCCATTGATAACAAGTAAAATCTAATCCAACCAAATCTGGCCTATTCTAGTGTAACTGCCATTATATATTAATGTGTGGTTTAATAAATGCAGTTATATATATAACATTATAGTTCTATATTACTCTATACTGGATTGCAATATGATTATAGATCCATTGCACCAGGAAGTCTTTTGATTTGAGGGGGGAAAAAGAGATTGGAGTTGAATAAATTATAGATTAGAAGGGAAATAAAAAATGGACTGCAATGGCTCAGAGAGCATGGGAATTTGAATTTTTATCAGGATTTATTATGTTTACTGTATCCGCATTAGTAAAAACTGCAACTGGCTGAGCAAAACTTTTTTCAGCTGACATAGCACACAACATTTATTTTTCTCTTTTTGCTAAAGAAAGGAGATGCTTTTTTATGAATTAGTGTACCGCAATACTAAGTTTTATATTATCTATAAACTAAGGTAATAAAAAAAGTCACATCATTTTAACCTTGGAATCCAAAAGGGAATGTGGTGGATGTGTAAAAATTTAATGCTCTCTAGTGTCTGGTTAAGTGGTCAGTGCTGATGAGTGGGAGTTTTAATTTGTCTCACAGTAGTATATTTTCTTGTCATTTTCTTCCCAACGGCTCTCTGAAGTTTGGGCTGCATTTCCAAAGCACCTAGGCCATGCAATCAATCTGCTGGTGAGGAGATGAGGAAATCTTGACTGGAGCCTTTTTTTGGTAATTTGAAGATCAGCTAAATACTAAGCTCTTGTTTCATATCAGAGTTGTTTTCATTGTGCTGTGTGTCTTGCAACTAAGCTGTCTCAGTCTGAAAAAAAAAGCCATTTATGTGTGGTTGTTGGCATGTGCTACATTTCTCCCTCAGATCTCAGACCAGGGGTCGTTCAGGTGCATTTGATGCCTGTCTAGATAAAACTGGTGTCATGAGTTGCAGTTGTATGATAAGCATATAAGATGATAATGTTCTTAGTCTACAAAGACTTATGGCTTTTACAGTGTCTCTCTTGGCTGCTGCATTCTGGAAAAACAAAGTATAAATAATTCATCACTAAACTACGTTAAAATACATTTTGATGTATTTTAGCAAACTCCCAATTCAGCCAGTGACATTTCTGGATGAAAAGCTGAACTGGTCCAAATGAACCCAAAAATTTTCCCTTCTTTTTATCTTCTTGTCTTAGATCAAAGCAAATGAAAAGCAAACATAAGTTCTCTGGTTGAAAGAAATAAACAAGGCAGTTTCATAAGCATGGGTTTTCAAGAGAGTTATGCAGATATTTTACTGTTTTAACTGTTTACTAATATGTAAATCCAAGTCAAATGTAACTGACTGTGTTTGGATACTGGCATATTTGCTATTTTTCAAAAATATCTATTTTCCTCTGAGTTCCTCCCTGTGCTTGTGTAAAATATTGTCTTGTCTTCTCTCTGACAATCCTGACAACAAAAGATGATGCCGTAAAAGTCTTTGGACTACGTGCTTTTGTGGTTGTGCCTAGTGCTTGCAAATCCTATGGGATAAGAGCTGCCATATAAATGTAAAGATAAATCACAGTGTTCTTTGAACTGATGACCCTTTGCTGCTGTCATATTTGACAGGATAAGCAGCATGAATAGCAACTCTCAGAATGAAATGCCTCAATAAATCCTGTTCTTTTCTAATTTTTCAAAATCTAGGCTATCTTCATGTAATTAAGGACTTATTATTGAGTATTTTCTTCAAAGAAAAAAGAAAAAAAAAAGGCAAAGTTTAGGCTAGATCAAACTTTCAAAACAGCTCTAAACTTGTGGGTTTGATTTGCAGTTCCAGAAATGAAATATGTACCTCTGATTTTAACTCTTGCTGAAAGGTAAGAAAATTGGGCTACTTTTCATCTTTTTATTTCTTAGATCTACCATTTTTCTTTCTTTTTTTTTTTTTCTTCCCTGTTGGATGTTTTCCATAAGCTAAAAGTCCATTATCCACAAAATAGGTTCAACTGATTTCTTTGAAACTGTATGAACTCTCAAACATTGCCTCAAATAGTGTGTTTTTTCAGTGTCTGGGCTTACATTTCTAACCCAATGTTTACATGAAATATATAAGACAGGTCTTGCTTGTCTATGAAATGCCACAGCATTTTATCAAAATACTAAATACATTTTTGCATCCATCAAATACATATGCAAAGAATCTTTGTTACCATGCTGCTTTCTTTGTAATTCTTACAAATTAGTTTACTCAAGTTTACTGATCCTTTTTGTAAAACTTTTATTTTCACTGACAAAAATAACAATTACATTACCATTGTCTGAACTTTAAACATACATTATTTGGAATTTTGGACACCGCTAAGCTGTACAGATATCAGTGCAACATTAAAGCAACTGAAATGAACTGGCTTTGATAATACTTGTGCTAGCAGTCTTAGAGTTTGTAAATTCAGAAGCCTTGCTAAGGTCACGTTGAAAAGGAAGGTGCCTCTAGTTTGCTCAGGAATTAGTCAAATTTTTATAAGTACTACTGGTTTTATTTTATTTTGTGAGCTGATTTACTATATTTCTTTCTGATTCCATTCTTTTTGGCCCATGGTTTACTGGACCTGAACCATCAACTCCCACTGGTTGAGAACACAGAGGGTTCCCTAAACTCATTAGTGGCATGGAAATTTGCCATCCTCATTGTGTACCACTAGCTTGGCAAGCTGATATGATGACACAACCTATTTGCAGCATAATCCATCTAGTTGTCTTTTTCCAAAGGGAAACATCACTTTTATTAGAGGCCAAAAGTGATAGATGACACTGGGATAACAGGACCTTTTTTTCTTCTTTGCCAAAAAAGACTAAGCAGTGCCATGGGTTAAAATGTTTCTCAGGTAAGTGGTTGTCACCATGGTTATGCATGAAAGTCAATATCCACTTTTAGATTTTGACCTTTTCATTCAAACTTCGAATTTTAATAACAAAAATCCCAAGTGTTTAGAAGGGAATAGAACTCCCATCAAAGAACAAATATTATTGCATAATGCAATTAATACCTAATGACTCATGATTCATCAAATAAATGGGTTTTTTGTTTTTCTATTCTCTGTTCTGAAGAAGGAAATGCAGTGAATATAGCATGCATTTATTGCAACTTGGTAAAGAGAAGAAGTCAGGCTGGCCAACAGGAAAATTTAACAGTGAATCAGAAACCATATTGAAATAGTATTGTTTCAGAGATGTCTTGCATGTTGCACATCTTTACCCAGTAAAGTTAAGGAATGCTAAGGAAAACTTTGCTAAAAGCACAGGGATTAACTCAACAGTCATTGCATCATCTGAAAGAGATTGAATTAGTCTGTAAAGCAGATGATAATATTGCCTTTTAAAATGTAAAATTCTAGCACTGACATAAAACCACACAGAACTGGTGCTGTCTCTCTGTCAACAGGCAGGAGATGGACTGTGCAAGTCAAAGGACCAAGTCCATAACAATATCTGTCCATTACCACCATGTCCCAAATGCCATCAATTTTGCAGCTCAGATTTTCAGCTGTCTGCACATTATCATCACTCATCTTTCCATCTGTGCCATCCATCTTATTTTTGCTCTCTCAACTAGATGAGAACTACTTCCTGTTCCTATGAGTTTCCTTAAGAAAAAAGAGAAGGGGAAAGGAATATTATTTTTTTAGTTCTTTCTATGAGCTTCCTTGCCAGTGTGGCTTTTGTGTGTTTATTTCAATTGAATTATTCTTTGAAGCCATGAACAGAAGCAATCTCACAACAGCACCGTCTGAATCTGAGCCAGCCAGTGCCCAGGGTGGGCACCTTCAGGGAGCATGTCAACTCATCTGTCAATTTTAGACATTGACTATAGAATAAGACTACTCACATCCTAATATACTCATTTCTTTCTTTGGGTTCTGAAGAGAATTTTTGGAGTTCTGAAAAAGAGCTAAAGAGATATGGAATGTGTGCGTGTGAGTGTATCTGAATTTGAAGAGAAATCCTGTGCCATGAACACATCAAAGTAGAACGGTTCTTGAGTTTAGAATGATATGACAGGAGGTGTTGTCCAAACAGTTTTCACCCTTTGTTTGCTTTTCTTTTTCCTTCTTCTCATTTTCTAAAAAAAAAAATTATTTCTGTAATTAAAACTTAAAACAAGAATTTCATTTTTTCACAGAAGTTTTCACTTTTTTTGACAGTCAAAATTAAAAATATTTTAATCAGAAACTAAAAGAAAATCAAACTGTTTCATCAGAGTTTTCTCACCTATATTTCTGTTTCCTACAGATCCATACTAACGATGGCCTCTACATGGCACTACCAGTTCTTTCTTAAGGGCAGAAGAGAAGACAACATTGAAATCTTCCCTGAAAAGGCAATGGAAACTCATTTCAAAGAATTTGTTCCCTGAGAGTTTTATTAAAGGTAACTCAAACTGCTGAAATAACTTTTGACCGTTAATTGCAGATTTTACAGTTGTTGAAATCGTGAAGTAGCTCTGAGCCTTATACGCTGATCTTTGCATTCCTACTGTGATAGATATCCTTCAGGCACTCACACAGAAAGATCAGTGCTGTTTTTTAATATTTTTTTCAGTTTCACATGATGTGTCTGAATCCTTGTACCTTGTATAAACAGAGATCTTTACTGCAAGATTTGAGATTTGATTTCTCCACTGCGCTCCTTACTGTTGCTGTGCACTGAGAGGACAGCTTCATCTGCTTCCACAAAAACTCCTGTTCTGTTTGACATGGTATGGGGTCACTCAAAACACAACTGGGAGCTTTGAAAGTTTTGTGCTGAGGCTGCCACCATCTGCATGGCACCAAGGTCTTTGAGAATAACTACTGAGTGTGTAGCAGTTCTATACACAGTAACCTAAAAAGGAAATCAATCCTGATGCACCTAGGGCATGAATGTTTAATACCTTTTATCTTATCTCATGAAAGTACTTTTAATTAAAAACTGGGACATTTTCCTTTTTTCTCCTTGTAGAAACCTGCAGAGGGCAGGAGTTACAATAATGCAGTGTAAAAACGTTATCTTTGGCATTTTTAGAACAGCATCATATATTGCTGCTAATTGCAGCAGAATATTTTCAGAGCATCTTAAATTTGTTTTTCTTTCATAATACTCCCCAAAGAAATGTAACAGAGGAAAAGGTAAAAACCAAGATGTACTTCTAGATGAAGAGTCCTTTGGTTCTTCCATAGATGTTACCATTAAAGGCTAAGACCTTTCATTTTTTAAAGCAATATGCAGTCATCTGCGGATCTTGCCTAAGCAGCAGTCAAAATGAATTTGTAGATGATACCAGATTTTAATTTTTAATGAGGCTTCAAACTGCTGCCATAATTTTTTCATATTTATACCAGCAGGCAATTCTATAACTGAGACAGATTTTATTAAACTTGTTCTGTGTTTAACAAAACAAAAAAGCAACTGAAAATAACAGCAAAAACTCCAGCTCCTTCAATGCCAGATGCTAACAGATTATTTTTCTTCCAGGAAATGATTGTGTCAAAATGAAAAAGAAATGGGATTATGTGAAAACCCATGTTTATATATGTTAAGAGTTTTTGTTGCCATATGAAGATATTTTAAACTGTAAAATCCTAAGGAATAATCAGGGATATATTTTTACCTCACTCTGTTCCTATCTCATTGATGAGAAAGCCAATTGTAGATCAAATTGGCTTTGTATAAATTTTTGATAGATAAAGCATGTCTTTGGATTTATTCTTCCAGGTAATATCTGAATTTTCAACGATCCATATGCCTTCTGTTGGCAGCAGGTGTTTCAAAAAGAAATTTAAGAACACATTTTTGGGCTGCTTTGCAATGCAGACTCAGGGGGCTTCAAGCTACAAACCAGTATGTGAAATGCTCTTCCTTTTTGTTATTTCCTTTTTGCCATAATGCAGCACAACTTCACTGAGTGAGGTCTTTATATCTGTATTGATCTTGAAATAGCCCATATAGGAAGTTGATTATTCAATCACAATAAAAACCTATGTATTTGATTGCTTTGCTATGGTTTTTTTTTTTCCCTTACTTTGTTTTCCATGCAGAAGTAACTTTTTTTCCCCAAAACTTCCTCAATATTTTATGGCTATTCTGAGCTCTTTTCCCATCCCCCTACACCTGTTTCTCTCTCACTTTGTTATCCCCCCCTTTGATTTTAAATTTTAACTAGAATACAAATGCTTCCTCTACTGTTGAAATGCATTATTAAAAAAAAAAAAAAAAGGCATCTGTTCCAATTACCTTCCTATTCATGGGACTGTGATTGACTTGAAACAGTTTCCCCAGAGAAAAAGATGCCTTGATTGAACTGAAACTGTTGCTTGTGATAGAAATACTTGCAAAAGAACCTCAATGTTTAAATCTTACAATTTCTGCAAATGCTTTATGTGTTACCTGAGGTTCTTTCCTCATTGTCAGGCAGAAATGTGGTATATAAAGCTTTTTCAAATATAGGCAACAAAAATTAGGGCAAAAGACTGCTGCAGAACAACACAGCAGGAACCACAAAACAGTAGCACAGACAGATGCAAAAAAACTCCCTTGTTTAATTATAAGGTATCCACTGCAGTCTGATAAATTATTAATTCTCATTATTGTTGCTTTATAAAATATCCAAGTGGATTCCAAAACTCCAGAAGTGGAACTAGGTCTTCTTAAGACAAATGTTTTAAAGATGTGTAATAAATATTTATCTAATCTTCAAAACCTCCCAAAGGCAATTCATCCCATGTACTACAAACACTAATCTATTAAAAAACGCCATTTGTTGCACTCTGGAGATGCTTGATCTTCTCCGTCAACTTTGCAGAGAATCCCTTTGACTAGGTTGCAAACACTTTTATAATTAAAATGAGGTGAGATAAGTCCCACATGAAATAAATGAAGATAAATGGGCCATATTTAAATCAAAATATTATGTGCCTAATTAAGCTATAAAATCTATGATGAAGTTTACTATCAAAACAGTGGTGAATAATTCAAGTCATCTACTCTCCCAGTGGAGGCAAGAGAAGTGCTACAACTGGAAAGTGCATGGCAGATGCTTATGAATACGGACTAATATTAAATATATTATCTCAGTGTCACAAAGAAGGCAAGAAATAATTAATGCAAGAATCTTAGGACATTGAAAGAAGTTTTCAGTCATTCTGTGTTTTCAGGTTGGAGAGAGGCAGTCACGAAAGATAAACCCAGCCTCACATCTTCCTTAGTCTCCCACTTTAGTCAATGGAATGAAATAGGATCCTCCAGAGACTATTACTAAGATGTTGATTTAGGTGCCTGCTCTAAATTGCTCTCTCCATCAACTGCAGCAGAAGCTTGCAAGAGATTAGTCTCGCTCAGCTAAGGTCAACCTTCTGCACACCTGTTGTGCAAAAGGCAGGATAAAGCTTTCACCTCAGACAAGAAAATGTATAATGGTGTCATCATTTTGTTGTCATCTGTGAAGAAATCTTTGTTTCACTAGACACTGATATTAAGGGTGCCTACAGTTCTCCTAGCTCTCCACTCCTTTTTCACAAGGAATATGCATCTTGGGATGGCTACTATACTTGTATAAAGCACATGTACTTTCACAGACCAGAGGTAAAATGCTCTGGGTCTAGCCCATGTTGGTGACTGTACTTTTTGCAGTGTAATGATAACACTGATTTCTCCTTGTAGAGCATTCTGGGCAATTTAAACTCTGGCCAAAGTTCCATAAGCAGAAAAACATTATTTTACTGCATTGGCTTCAGGAGATGCACAAGGACATAAAGAGCAGTTGTTTGACAATACAGCAGTGGAGGTAACACAAGAAAAGAAAGAAATGCCATCCAGGGAAAAGCTCAAGAAATGGGTCCTTGAGAACCTGATGCCGTTCAACAAGGCCAGCTGGAAGGTGCTGCACCTGGATCAGGGCAGTCTGAGATATGACTAAAGACTGGGAGAAGAATATATTGAAAGCCCTGTGGTGAAGGACTTGGAGGCAGTCATGGATAAAAAGCTGAACATGAGCAAAGAGTGCCTCACAGCCCAGGCAGCCAACCTCATCTTGGGTGGCACCAGAAGCAGCATGGGCAGCAGGACCAGGGAGAGGATTCTGCCCCTCTGCCCTGCCCTTGTGAGACTCCACCTGTGTCCAGCTCTGGGGTCCTCAGCAAAAGGAAAATGTGGACCTGTTGAAGTGTGTCCAGAAGATGATCACAGGGCTGACGCACCTCTCCTATGAAGACAGGCTGAGACACTTGGGGTTGTTAGTACAGGAAAAGAGAAGGGTCTGGGCAGAACCCTTAGAGACCTTGCATTACTTAAAACAGCCTTATAAAAAAAAGAGGTAGCGTAACTCTTTAAATGAGCAGATAGTGACAGGACAACAGGGAATGCTTTTTAACTAAAAGAGTAGAGGTTTAGATTAGATGTTAGCATTAAATTCTTTACTGTGAGAGTAGTGAAGCACTGGATCATGTTACTCAGAGAAGTTTTAGATGCTCCATCCCTGGAAGTGTTCCAGACCATGATGGATGGGGCTCTGAACAACCTGATGTACTGGGTAGCATCCTTGTCCATGGCAGGGAGGTTGCAATAAAATTATCATTAAGGTCTCTTCCAACCCAAGCCATTCCTTGGCTCTGTGAATAAATATGCTCCTGTTTGCAAGGTTAGCTTACATGAGAAGGAGATTCTGCTGAAGACGCACCTTTCAAAATTATTTATAGGCTGTGTGGAGTTCAATGAATGACATCTGAAGAAAGGACAAATAATTTTTCTTTCTAAAAATGTTTTTATAAGAAGGCAAATCTGAACCCTACATATGATCTACATGAACCCCAGACTATTTTTTTCCATTTTCATTCAGGTCAACTGGAAAGAAATTTCTACTCTCTGCCACCTCTGATTTCCCTGTCAGCATTCAAGGTCCAGGATCACTGGGAGATATCAAAATATGTAGTCCAAATAGCATATAAATGGCCCTGCTTCAGTTTTTCTCAGTTTAGAATTATTATTCCAATTTGGAAATACCTTAGAACATCTAAGCATCTCCATATCACAAGGTTTTGCAAATTTACAGAATACAGTTAGAAATCTTTCTGAAATTGCTTTTTCTCAATGAATTCTGGCTGTTCCTTTAAATGGCTTACTGGTAAGCACACCTTAATGCAAAGGGGTGCAAAATTGGTTAGAAGTGATCACTTCAAATCACTTTTGCCCAATAAGGATTTTTCCCACTTCAGCCCATACGAAGGCTGCCAGCATTGCTAGAGAAGGAAGAGAATTGATTTCTACCCTTCTACAGAATGGGAACTGTGTAAGAGAAAGGAATTGATGGGAATCTGGCTATGGATCTTTCAGCTTGCCAGCATGCACGTTTAGCTGAGGCAGAGGGAGGAAGGATGTGCTCCAGAAGACCTACTGGTCAAAACTTTTGCCGCCTGTCAGCTTGCACCCAAGTCTGAGCTTTAGACAACATTTCTAAATATTGCTCATTAATCCAGCAGGACTGATGCCTCAGAGCAGACCATCAGTAGTGAGTATAAATTACTGCAGGAATGTTATGCTACACTAAAAGAGCACTAAATAGCAAAATGAAATGGCCAAACCCAAAAAATGTTGCCAAGGCTGTATGTCCAAATGAAACTGAAACTGCATGTGCACCTGAATGCTCATTATAAAGCCACAGCTAGTGACACACTCATCTACGCTTTCACACAAAGACAATAGCTTATCATTCTGCTTTTCCTACAACTTTTGCTTTCTATATATAGCATCTTGAAATTGTGCACACTGCACACATCATTTTCTATATATAGCATCTTGAAATTGTGCACACTGTTTCTTTACCTTACTGACAAGCTAATTTGACTGGAACAAAAGCTTCCATAAATAACAATTGTAACTAGGCTACCACACTATGGCCCATTTATCCTCTTTAGCAAAGCAATCCAAGAAGCCAAACTCAAGAATTTCCTTACTCTTTCTAATCTAAACAGTCGTATTACTGATTTTTTTTTAATGGGCAAGAAAAATTAGAAGAAAATTAGGGAATTGAACAATGAAAACTATCCAGTTCAGAACATTAACTAACTTAAGAATATTAATTTATTTCCGATTCTTCTACAGCTTACTGTATTTTCTTTCCAATCATTTCAGGAGATGATAACAGAAATTACAGATCAAACTTTGGAATTTCCCTTTGCCTTTGGGGCATTTTGTACTAGGTCCAGAGCACATGTATAGCTATTCTAAAAAATTCTGTTAGTATTTTCATTCCTGCTCAAATAACCTTTTCTGCTATAGGGTTCTTGCATTTTGCAGCTGATGATATCAGAAAGTTTAAGTAAGTTTAGGACAATTTGCATCTTTTCTTCTTGTCTGACTCTCAATAAGACCAAACCTCTGAAACAGAGAGTAAAGGTGAATTGAATGAAATGAGGAGAGACCTGATCCCCTTTGTGAAAACTAAAGTGAATCTAAACTCCAACGTTCATGTATTTTGTATTACAAGACTGAAACACATCATCTGAATTTAGACATCTAAATCTGCTTGTCCTTCTGCAATCATATAATCAGAATACAGAAGCACATTTAGCATAGAGTCTGTCTGTTCCACACAGAGATGCTAGAAGTAGGTAAATCATGCCCTCAAAATATCTATTTCTTTTCACTGATTTATAAAGAAAACCTAAAGGGCCTACTGAAGATGGAGATACCTATGATTCTATCTAATATAGCACATGATTTTAGGAGAATAGGATCAATGTTTTGAAGAAAATCAATTTAAGATACTCTACAACATCCCTCTCAGCCCAAGAATGTAATTCTTGAAGGTGTTAAAACATATCCAAACTTTCAGATAACACAAATACTTCCTTTGTGTCTCAGGTCTTTGAAAACCTGGTAAATTTCTTGCTTTATAGATAGAGAAGATCATAGGATGGTTTGGATTGGAAAGGACCCTTAAGATCTTCTAGTTCTTACCCCACTGCCATGAGCAGAGCCACCTTCCACTAGACCAGGTTGCTCAGAGCTCCATCCAGCTTGGCCTTCAACACTTTCAGGGATGGGGTATCCACAGCTTCTCCGATCAACCATCAAATCTAAATCTCCTTCATTTTGAAGCCATTCTCCTTTGTCCTGTTAATACATGCTGTTGCAAAAAAGTTTATCTTTCTTCTAGGCTTCCTTCAGGTATTGGAAGGACACACAGGTTACCCCAAAGCCTTTTTATTTCCAGGCAGAACAAATTTAACTCTCTCAGTCTTTCCTCAATGGAGAGGTGCTCCATCCATCCAGTCACCTTGGTGCCCCTCCTCTGGACTCACTCCAACAAGTCCGTGTCCTTCCTGCTCTGGGGACCCCAGAGCTGCATGCAATATCCAAGTGGGGTCTTACAAGGACACCGTGGAAGGGCAGATTCACCTGCCTCTCAACAGAATCACTGCTTTTGAGTCCAATCTAAGTATCTGCATGAATCTTCTCCCTAACACACGCCATGGAATTAAATCCACTAATTCCTGTGATGGTCCAGGCAATTTCTGCTTGACCTGAAACACATGTCTTAGAAAGACTCTAATGCTTTACTTGGGTCAGAGGTTTCAAGTGATGGAAAATACATTCTAGGCATGTTGTCCTGACCTCTGTCACTAAACTTGTACAGTGCATTTCTAGTTTAATTTTGTTGAGCTTCCACTTTCAGTCACCTCATCATACCATCTGCTGGCAGATTAAAGAGCCTTGCACTGTTAGAAGTTGTCTCTCTGTGTAGATATTTTTAAATGTGGTCAAGTTACCTCTTAACCTCTTTTTCTCAAATTATTTTTATAACATCAAAGAAGAAAAAAAAAAAAAAGGAAAGATGAAAGAAAGTCACATTTAGCAAGTAGGTTCATCTGGACATGTTCAGTTGAAAATCAATGTTACAGTTGTGTGGATCTGAACAAGGAGCATGTCTATTAATGATTTGCAGGGTATGGTTTCCAGGAAATTTTGTGAACATCAAATGATCATCCTGCTGCTTTTGTTGATGCTAGTTGAGTGGGTATCACCTGCTCTCTACTGAGGGCAGAGTTACTGCTGGCTGAATCAAACATAGAGCAGCAGCTGCAGCTTTCCTAGCCAAGGAAGAGTGCAGTCTGCACTGATTTTTAAAGATAAAGGACCAATAGTGGGATTAACACAGTCCACTTTCTATTTTATTTTAAAAACTAAATTTTAGCACCTCTCTTAAGTAATTTAAGGATTATTTTCTTGCTTGCTTTATGATTAATCTAGGTCAAAAATGTTTCACTTCCTTTTTTTAAAATGGCATCGTAGTAAGAAATCAGCCTTTCTCTGCCACTGATTAAAAAATATTGCTTGGATAGCAAGCATCCCAGGAAGACTGTAGCACTTTCAACCTACTGCTGTAAATGTTCTTCTAATTAATTAAATCAAAGAAGCTAGTCACTACTGGAACTGCAATACACACGTCCAGTTATCCCGGCCTGTCTGCTGTTAGGAATGGTCCTGATCATTTGTGGCAGCCACAATTCTGCTCAGCTTGCCCTGCATACGAGATCACTCAAAACTCAGATTAGTTCTGAGCTATTTTCCATCCTAATCAGCATTTCTCATGGACCTGCTGTCAGCACAGCCCTCTGACTCCAAGAACTTGCTGCCTTTTTTATGTGGCCTGAACTGATTCAAAGCAAATGAGCTTCAGAAGAGTGTTAAAGTAGTTATTTATGTGTTGTCTCGTTCACTGCTCATGGTAGAGCTACTACAGCCTTGAAGTTCAAACAGAGCACATCCTAGCCCATGTGAGTCAGAGATTCATAATTTAAAGTGCCTGTTGTACTGGTCATTCCCTCTGATACATTTCTTCCTCTAAGTGCCTTGCAGCCATTTAAAAGAGCTCTGCATTTATTTTAAGTGTGTAAACTGCTAAACCAAGAAAAAACAAACAGGGGCAAATTATAAATATGGCAAACTTTATGAGCTGGACATAATGATAAAGGCTTTTGGAGGCATTCCCAAAAGTGACTTGGATATTTCAGAGAACTTCCACATGGGCAGGATGGGCAGATCTTTTCTGCCCCCATGGAGACAGTCAGGTGTAGGCAAGTTACAATCCAAAGCCATAGTGTGATGGCTTGCCTCAAAAATTTCTGCTCTCTTCCCAACTCTAATCTGTCCCTTTCTACTTCACAAAAAATAATTGTCGACTCATTCCTTGCCCAAACCCCCCTGTTTGTACATTCATTTTCTCTAAGAAAAGATGTCTTTTTTTCTGTGTTATAGACCAAGATCTAAAATCATACTGATACCTGCAATGCTGTTCTCACCAATTTAAAAAAGTGGTGTGTCATTTTTATGTTATAGTGAGCAGAATAGCAATGAGAAAGAATTGAAAAATGTTCTTGAAGAAATTCCATATGTTTCAAGATCCCCTGAGATCACAGAGTAGAAATGGGAAGCACTCTGAATTTCTCCCCACCAGCCTCTTCCCCTAGAACAGGTAGCCAAGAATTCTCAAACTTTCCAGTCTCTTGGGGTGCTTTTGTACTTGATGTCACATAGAAATTCTAGGGAATGGCAAGGGACTTAAGATGACTGGAAAATGAAATTTTCTTCCTGAAAATTTATTTATTACTTGGGTCACATGGGGAGTTTTCAAGAAATAAAATGAGCTTCTGAAAATCAGGAACAAATCTTTCTTGAAAGGAAATATTCACAGGAGTTCCATTTTCTGGGAATTAAGAGGTAATTTTCCAAGTGTATCCTGTCTGTCTGAATCTGCTAACTCTCTACCTGAAGCTCTAGGAGGGAGCAGATGTCTGAGGAGCCAAGGGAGACAAGCTGATGAGAAATATTGGGCTGCATCAGCTCTCAGTTGATCATCTAATAGAATCCAGCCCTAATCTTTCCAGTGTGTGTGAAACTGCGAAGACGAAGTCTTGGCTTGCACTATTGTTTTACCACAGAAACAGCTTTTTTTCTCATTTGAAGTAAATTTTTAAGTATGTTAGGTTCAAATGCACTTCCTGAGGAAGTAGGGATCATTTAAAACTGAGGCTGTTGTGGTCTAACAAGAAGTTTGCTAGTGCAGGTTTATACAGCTGTGCAAGTTACTGCTGATAAAACTAAGCAGTATTTCAAATGCTCATGGGATAAGCTTGGAGTGAATATGCAGGAGAACAATCCTTTTCACACACAAAACTTCGCTTTCATCCAGAGGTTCTGGATCTACGGTGCCAAAAGACAAGAAAAGACTGATAGCACCCTGGACATATGATGGATTTGGTGCTTGTCTATGCTAATTCTTTGGTTTATGCACATGAATTAGGCAGTTCCCCAGACAGGGACTTAACAAGGACTGAACACTGAAGAGAGCCCACCCATATGTGTTTATATCTGTGTCAGTGACTTTCTGTGACTGGAGAGGCTGGTTCAGTGGAACAAGACAGTTTTTTCCATCTCCCTTTTAAGTGGTTTTTCTATGTGAATGAATACATGGATTTGCACACATGTATTTAAATGCATTCCCAAACATATCTTTGTGTATATTCATGTATCTTTGTGCATATGTAAATATTCTTTGTGTAGTAAGCTTTGTGTAAAGCTCATGAGAGGTCAAGGTGATCAAATATCTCACTCTTCACATCTTACAGTCAGAGTGTGAAAGCAATCACTTAAAAAAAAAAAAAAAAAAGAAAAAAAGTAGGGGAAACAGATAGAATTAAGTAATTCCTGTTCTCTCGCCTTTGTTTCACAGCTGGCACTCTCAACGTCTGTTACCCAGCTCCTGTGGCTCTCTGTGTGACCAGGGGGAGCTGGAAGGAAATGCAGGAATAATGGATCATTTGAGCAGCCCATCTGGGTTAGGGAATATGGGAAATATGCTGTACCCACAAGAATTTCTTACTCATGATGCTAGAGTGAATTGGACCCATACTCCCACAGGATACCTGCTTGTATTAGCAAGGCTGTTGTGGAGTAGCCCATAGATTATGGTTAGAAACTGCAAATTACCTAATTCCCTACTTGCAAGTTAAAAGGAAGGTTCATCCTTGCTCTTAACCTGCCTACTGCTTCCATGCAAATCCTTTTCACTTGGGCCTTGTGAATGAGGGTAGTGTTGGGCACTATAAGCCTCTACTCTGATATCTTTCTGCACAAATCATGTGAGATCTCGCAAACTCAAAAATATTAAGTCTATTATGAAGATTATGTATCGGTTTTTCATAAGCCACTGAACTGGATAAAACAACTGACTGTTGTGTGGAAGGCTGAGTTTTACCCTCCAAGTGATAATTTTTTTTTTTTTTCATCAAGATATCTAGCAATTTTCCAATCTACTCTTTGGGCTTTGAGCACAAGCATATTTTTTCTAATATACCATCTAGCCCACACCAGACAAGAGATTTCTCTATTTGCTGCCCTTGAGATGATCTCAACTTTTATAATTTTTTTTGTCCATAAAATCCAGGCTATCAGTACTTTAAATGCTAAAAAATGTCATTTTTCACCTCTGCTACTTGTTAAAATGCTGAGTGTGCCATTCACCAAGGTGCTTCATTTATGTAACTATGCTAATTTTCTTCTGCCATTCTCCTCTTCATGTTGAAATGCAAAAAGCTAAATTCATTAAGGCTTGTAAGGTGTTTTAATTTTGCTGGCTGGCACAAATTACAGAAATGTAGCAAATTTATCTCCAGTAAAATTTACAAAGGTGGAGTTTGAATGAAAAATGTTCTCTGGAAAAAATATTCTTTGTATTTTAACACATGCTATATAATTCCTGCTCACAAAGAATAATGAGAAAACTACTGGCACTATCTTACTCCAATTAGTTTTTCCCTTTGCCTCAGCCTCCCTGGGGCCAATACAGCTCTATCTGTTCTAAAGATAAACTGTGTCATTCAGTCCTCAATGTTTTCAAGTGGACCTTAAGCCCGTATTCCCTTTGAACCCTCATGGGATGAATAAGCAGGGATTTTGGGTTGATAAAAGCTTGAACTGATGGATTGCAGCTCCATCTATAGTCCCCCATCCCAGGGTGGCAGTGGCTCCCAGGAGCTGGCAGGACATCTGTCAGGGAAGGATCAGTACAGTTTTGCCCAGGTTTTAGGTACTGAAAAGGCAGGTGTGGAGAGCTGAGGTTTTTGCTGCCCTGCCCTCCTGGAGCTGCAGAGTACTTGAAAGGTGTTTGCACTGCGCTCCTCTGGAGCACTCAGTTATGGCCAGATGAAATCACTCATTACTTTATATCGCTGTTCCAAATTCCTTCAGCTTTGTCTGTTCCGTCTGTCGTTGAGACCGAAGGTGATACTAAGACAGCCTCAGACAATTTTATGTTAATGAATTATTATCCTTATACTGTTCTCCTAAGCGTCCATTGCTCAACCACTGTCTGAGACAAGATACAGCTAGAAAATTTTTCTTAAGCCAATATATGAAAGCTCTGAATAATCTGATCTCATGGAAAGTTGATCTGAAATCCTTCAGTAGTTTTGCATGAAAATTGAACAGTAGAATCTGATGCCAATTTTGTCTATTTAAAGTTGTTTAACTTTTAGATGCCCTAACACCATACTATTGTGTTGGCATTATATGCTGGAAACTTTATTTAATATGTCCTGCCAACTATGAGGGCTAAAATCAGACAACAGAAGCCTAATTGAAGTAAGCAATTGTGTTCTAAAAATGAAAACAAATCAATAAAAAGGGAATGTATTGAATTTCTCGGATTATTTTCTTACAGACAGAAGAAGAGAAAAGCAATTTCAAAGCCAATGTGGATTGCTCAGGCTCATGTGGCTGTTATGCTTTGGCCTGCTGCTACTAGAATTCTGGGAGTTGTCAGGCTTTTCCTGAGTATTCCCCATTGGCAAAATTGAAGTCAAATCACTGATTTCAAAGAAACAAACTAAGAATAATGTTACTTTTTTCATGCAGCTACTATCTGATTCTAAATAAGTACAGTACAGGAATAGCCCATATCTCTTTGAGTTGTAGAGATGTAAATACAGAGGTTTTAAGTATCTCTACAGACAGTAAAATCTTTGCCCCACTCTAGTAAAGGGCACTACCCTATCAATTTAATATCACCTACACAGAGAACTCTCCAAGAGAGGTTTTCAACTAAAGCTAAAGCTGCAAACTCTTTCAAAAGCAAGTATGTCAGGGGCTCCTAGTTTCAGTGACTCGCTGCAGGCATAGTTATTTGTTGGGGGGAAAGTGTGAAGACAAGGAGTAAAGCCACCAGGTTCACTAAAAGGATTCCTTCTAAAGGGAAAGCTCATAGAAATGGGAGCAGTAAATATCTGCCTCTTGAGTGACCACATTAACATTTGCCTCTTGACCACATTAACATCGACTCTTAAAATTACAAGAATTTTAATGACCAGAATAGAATCTGTTCACAGCTTATACATGAACTGAGAATTTGACATTTTGCTACCCATAATATCAGGATTTCCAATATGAATAAATCTCAAAAAAAACCCCTTGGGCTATCCTGTATTAGACTGCCTGCTATGCCTGAGTGGATCAACAGCACAGGGAATATGATCACAAGGACAGGGAAACAATCTTAAGGAGTGTTGAATTTTCCATGCACCCATTGAACACCCACATGTGTATGTTTTGTGCACAGTAGACATTTTTCCTGATGCTTTATTCTTCAGGCCATAGTACAGACCCAAACCATTAATCTACTGACTTCAGCATTCTTTACATTTACAAGAAAAAAGATTCACAGGATCATCTACACTAGACGGAATTTTTAAGATCAACTCAGCTAAGTTAACCTAACACAGTCAAGTCAACTATTAAAGATTTTCTTAAGTGCCACATTCACACACCCCTTAAACACATCCGGGGATGGCAACTCAGCTGCTTCCCTGTGCAGCCTGTTCCAGTGCTTGAAAACCCTTTCAGTGAAGAAATGAGAATAATAGCAGCATAATTTATCTCTGTTGTACTGCCAATTTCCAAATAGTGGCATGGCTCTATTTGAACCCCAACAGGATCGCACAGATAGGTCAGGGAGTGCTTCATTGCAAGGGAAGGGAGGAGATCCCATTTACCTCCACTGCAGGATCAGGATAGATGATGCTTGAATCTGAGGTTAACTAAAACTATAAATCTGGTCAGAGGATGAATCTCAGAGGGAGATACAAAGCAAGGTAGATTAGTCACAGGAGATCAGGACATTTTGTTTAATGTTATATGATTGAAGTAGTAAATAAAAGCTGTTATCTGATGGGCCTGGTGTTGTATGTGAAACCAATCAGCTTCCCCACACTGAACACTCTCATAAACATTTTGGTCTATAAGCCATGGCTTTGGTGAGCAACACAATGCAGCTCTCATCACGTGATATCATATTTTCTGGAAAACAATCTATATGTATAGAGATTTTGTTTCTGATATCATACCAAACCTTCAGACAAAGGCCCCAGGCAGTATTTCTGGCCAAATCTTTTTTGATTGGAACTTCTTCCTCCCATCTTTAGAATTTCTGACAAAAAATGTGGCCCTTGTTATTAGAGGGAAATTTATTTTCATTTATTGAAATATGTAGAAAAATTCTAAGAGAATAAAGGTATAGGTTACTGGGAGGAACCTAATTTATGTTTTGACTGTAAGTCAAGTCACTGTGACATCCTGCTACTATTTTTAACAGCCAGGGTCCTCATTTTTTTCCTGAAAAAAATACTCTTTGCCAAAATTAAACTCTGCACTCTCTGCATTGTTCAGGAAACCACTGCAAACCAGGAAAGAGGCAGATATATGAGGCTAATGCCTTCTCCACTAGTTACCTATTCTGAAAATTGGTTTGATAACTTGAAACTCCCTCAAGCACAGACAGAAAAGCCTGTGCACTCTGTGTCAGTGAGAATGGGCAGCATAGCAGCAGCTATTGAAAGATGGAGGATTAAATGTTCCTGATGTAGGAATGGAATTTGGCCAGGGGTTCTGACATTGCCTGGACTCTCTCCCTGCTTTGAACTCTGAAGCTCAGCAACAAAACTCATTACAGATCATTTAGGCTCACTGAGCCACTCTCAGTCTCTGCTCCCTGGAAGGGTATTCCGGTATTTGGTTCTGTTCTCATTTCTGAAGGGATGTAGAACAGAATGGACCCCCTCATTCATACACATATCCATAAATTCCAAGGGCTGTAGCAAAACAAGCGTGAAGGTGTCATGACAAACAAGGGCAGATACACCTGGCAGAGGGTCACTAAGGTGATATTGAGCCAGTATTTCTCTCTGCACTGTCAGTTCCCTCAGACAACATGAAATTACTTCTTCCAAATAGATTGGATCAGCTGTCCTCCTCTCTTTGGGCTCTTCTAAACATTTCTATTTGAATTCCTCTGGACACACAAGTCCAAAACAGATCATCACAAGTTTGCAAGCTAGATGCTTGGAAGATTGTCACACATCTGTGCTAAATTCCCTAAGAACAGAACTGACAAGATACCTGTTTAGAAATCATTATCTATGAGCCAAGGAAGAGATTTCTGTATAGTTCTGAGTGAAGGCTTAGGGCAGTGTATAAGACTACAGGCAAACTAACAATTTTGGAGAATTGTGCTTCTAATCTGATTCTGGGGAATTATAGTTTGACATTGCTTTATCTTTTTATCCCCACAAAGGCCCTTTTTCCCTTGTCACAGTGAGGTCTTTGTACTATTCACATTAGAGACTTTACATGAGCCTTCATAATTGTTTCGTATAAAATACATTGATTTCTATCATCTTGTTTAATGATGTGGTACATTGTTTATAAGATAATGCAATGAACCCCACTTTGAACTCATTCTATTATCCCATAAGTAATGCAATAAACTGCTTAACAGGGCAATTAAATCAAGTGATTTCAGGTTAATGTTATTAGACAGTGTTCAAGAACATGCAACTTTTGTTTTGAGGATTGGCTTCCCTCTTAAATATTGGAAAATGTACTTTGCTAATGTTTTTGTTTGCATTCCCTCAGGTACTAATCATATTATTCATTGCTCAAGACCAGAAATATTATAGCAGCTTTCCAAACAGAGGAGGAGTGTTAGTGTAGCCTCTAGTAGCTTGCAGCTAAGCAATGGATCTAATAACCTTGGAGAACTCCCCAGGGAATTATGCAGAGTGTTCAAAGCTCAGGAGAAAAAAACATTTCATTATACAGGCAGGAGAAAATCAAATACATGAACAAAACATAAAGGTTAAATATATTATGTGCTGAAAAAAATGACTGCCCAACCCACATATCATATGTGATTTAAATATTTGAAATGGATCCTAATAACTCTTTTTTAGACAGCACCACTTTTTTTCCATATACCTTTTTTGGCCCACCCAAAATTCTAGTTCAAATAATCTGTGCTACACGGAATTACATTAGGAACTGTTCCAGTGAAATTAAATCTCTATTGTGCATCTCGAGTCTGCTCTAATGATTACTGCTCCACTGAGTATGTAATTTAAAGTCTCTTGTTAATAGATGAGGGGCTGAACACCAACAGCTAGCTCTTCCAAACTTCACAATTGAAGAGCTATCTTGCTTACAGCTGTAGAAATCTACTTCAATTGGACTTTCATGAAACAATACTGACATCTAACAGCAGGAATAATCCTAATTAAATATAATTCTGTTATTTCAAAAGGAGTCTCTTTGCTGACATTTTTCTTTCTTAAAGTTTTCAGAAAGAGTATTCCAAAAGTAAGAGCAACTTACTAAGTGGACTTCTTACCTGGATTCAGATTTTCAAAATATAGCTAAAAAAAGATCCTGATAAGCAAACAAGTAAAACAACCCAAAAATAAGAAAGCAAAACAATGGTTAAATCCATTATGTTTAATTTTTTTTTTAATTTAATTAAACATATAAATAATGAAATAAAGATAAAAGAATAAGTATTGGAATTTACTGCCTTTCTTTGGGCTGAACAGTCTCAATTCTCCCAGCCTTTTCTCATAGGAAGGTTTCTCTAGTCCCTCAGTCATCTTAATGGCTCTGCACTGCAATGTCTCTAGTATGTTCTAGTCTCTTTCCTGCTGGGAAACACCACAGACATGGTGGCATCAGCTGTGCTGAATAGAGAGGGAGGATCAACTCCTTCAATCAGCTGACAATACTTCACCTAAAGTAGCCCAGGATTCTCTTTACCTTCTTTGTGGAAAGGACCCACTTCTGCCTCATGTTGGACTTGGTGTCCATCAGGACAAACTGCTTTCCAGATGGGAGACCTCTAGCACACATTTGTGACTGAGGCTGTTCCTCCCTAGGTGCAAGACATTTCACTTCTCCTTGTTGGACTTCATGAGATTCCTGTCAGCCCATTCCTACAGCCTCTTGTGGTCCCTCTGGATGGCCACTCCTCCTAGATTTTGAGAGTTTATGCCAGCACCCAGATCATTAATGAAGATCTTAAAAGGAATTGGATTCAGTATGGACTCCTGGTGTACTCTGCTAGCTCCTGGTCTCCATCTAGACTTTGTGCTACTCATCATTGCTCTCTGGGTGGTTCCAGGCAGTTTTCAGTCCACCTCAGTGTCTGCTTGACCAGCCCATTTGTGAAGAATACCTTGTCTATGAGGGTCTTATGGGAGGCAGTCTCAGAGGCCTTACTGAAGTCCAGCTAGACTATGTCCACTGCCATTCCTTCATCTACTAGGCCCAACATTTTACCACATAAGTTTATCGAGTTGGTCAAGCATGACTTCCCCTTGATGAATGAATGCTGATTATTCCTAATGATTTTCTTGTTCCTCTTGCACATGGAAATGGTTTTCCAGCCTTCACCTTCCCAAGGGTAGAGGTGATGCTGACTGCCCTATAGTTCTCTGGGTCCTTCTCCTTACCTTTTTTAAAGATAAGAGCGATACTTACTTTTCTCTAGACTTCAAAAATTTCTCTCAGACATCATGATTGATCAAGGTTGTTGAGAGTGACTTTGCAGTGACATCTGACAGCT
This sequence comes from Calcarius lapponicus, assembly GCA_039654755.1. NCBI lineage: Eukaryota > Metazoa > Chordata > Aves > Passeriformes > Fringillidae > Calcarius > Calcarius lapponicus. The sequence goes on along the minus strand of CM077462.1, from coordinate 64,724,056 downwards.
CTCTCAACACTCATTGGTATGTCCTATCAGGGTCTATGAATTTATGTATGTCCAAGTTGCTTAAGCACTCTGTAACCTTATTCTTCTCCACAGAGCAATTTCCTCACTCCATCCTTTACATCTGGCCTTTGGGACCTGAAGCTCCTGGTGTGTGCCATTGCTTGTGAAACCCAAGACAAAGAAAGTATTCAGCCATGTCCTGTCTAACAGGTCCCTCCTTTTCTTGTGCAGTGGGCCCACAGTTTTCTAATTCTTCCTTTTACCAGCTATGCGTTCACAGAAGGTCTTCATGTCTTTGACATCCCTGGCTAAGGCAAATGGGCTTTAGCTTGCCTAATTTTGTCCCTGGATGACCAGATAACGTTTCTGTATCCTTCCAGACTACCTGTCCTTGCTTCTAGCCTATATATGCCTCCACCCTCTATATGCATTCACAACTTCATGTCTAGCTCTTTTAGAATTCCAGCCCATAATCTTTTACAGAGGTGACCTGATTTTTCAATTGTGCTGAGCACTCAACACCTTCTACTGATACACTTGGGAAATTGGGTGATACATCACTTATGAGGAAACATTCTTATGTCCTAAACTATTGATTAGCCCTGCTGAAGAAATCAGGAATTCAAATTTTTTCTGTGATTTTTTGATGTAATCCTAAACTGAATTTCACTAGGTCCAAATGACAGCTTTTCTATCCATACCAGCTAAACATTCACTGCTTTTGAGTCCAACTATTGCCACTTGATCTATTTGTCTCACTTGCATATTTTGTGATTTCTATTTCTATTGCAGTGTGTAAATTGTTTGCAAAAAATGATTCACATCCAAGCATCTGATCACTTCTTCATAAATCTTTGCTATATGGTTCTCAAAAATTCCTTTCAACCTCCTGCATGGATGTTTTATGAACAGTAAGAATTCTTCACATTTATACACATTTTTAACGAGCACTGAACAGACATTAATTAAGCAGAACAGAATTTTCGGAACTGTCTAAAGTTAAATCCTGGGGTCCCCTTGAAATCAGCCAGAGTAAACAGTTAAACTCCTTGTGGGAGTGTAGAAATTTCATTTGCAACAATAATGGTCTCAGTGATGGTAACAAGCACACATGCTTTTAGACACAAGCTGCTTGAAATACGCAACAAAGGAAATGCCCCAGGACTGCAGATTCACTTAGGGGCACTGTTAGCCTGGAAGGCTTCTGTCTATCTGCAAGCATGACAGCCAGGTCATATGCTGCTTAGACACTCATGTTCATCAGGAGATGCAGAAAGTTATTTGACAAGGCTGAGATGAACCTCACCTGGATGCTGTAATCTGCTTCTCACCTCAAAAAGAGATAAAGACGAGGCACTCCTTGGTGGCCATGTGAATTTTCTAGAACTTAATTCAGAAAAATAGGTCTTCTGCAAGCAGTGCCTGAAATTAAAGGGAAATTGAGGTTAGACTAAGAGATTTAAAATCCCACACAAAGCAGAGCATGTCAGGTTCACCTAACAGTACAATGTATTTTTCATTTGATTTTGTTTAGCAATGTTGCGGAACATTCTGAATTTTTTTTTTTTACTCAGCTGTACACACATAGTATTTACACACTTCAATTTTTCATTTCACCAAACCCGAAAAATGTTATTTCCCTCTGCTGTATTTGACATAAAACTAAGCTACACCAGAAGGGCTGACTTTATTATTAAAGATTGCTTAAAAATTACAAGCTCTTTTTAATATAGGGACTACATTTTATTGAATCCAATCTGTTACTTTTCTTCCATCTTTTTTATTTTTTGAGATATCTATCTGTAGCATAATTAACTAGCTAGTCCTAAAATGTAATTTATATCAGTTAAATGGGTCTGAATTACGTCGTACTTAGAGAGGAAGAGTGAAATGGAAAATGCAAATTTGAGTTCACATAAGTTTTTTAAAAGTGATCATTAATCCTTCAGGGACTCAGGATTTGACAAAAGAATTATGTGAATGATGTATGCTCAGAGAGAGCATTGCTGATAAGGAGCTAAATCCTGATAGTTCTCAAGTGTGTGAACTGAGTCTGATTTTTATTTATTTTTTCACTCATCTTCACACAAGGATGGCTGGAGAATTGGAGAGGGGGACTCTAGACCACTTTTTTCACTCCTTACCTTTCATGCCTACATATTGAGAGATTCACATGGAAGCAGCATCTATCTAGCCATCATTTCCGTAAACATTTTCTGATTCTTCAACGTCTCTTACTGAGTTTCTGGTCTTTGGACACAACTGTGTATTCCACATGGATATGGTCCCCCACATGGCCTTGTTCCCAGTCAGACCCCCATGCTGGAATCCCATCCTCCCACCTCTCTTCAGCTGTGTATGACAGAGATATTCTTCATCCAGAGCCTCACATTCAGGGTTTTTCACTCTGTTTTAAGGCTCCTATCAATTATAGAAATGAACTTTGTGCAGTTGAAGGTGAGGGTCACCAACACTAAAGTCATTATAAACAGGTGATAATGAGTGGAAATTATATTAGATCACTATTTTCAGAAACTGCTACGGAAAATCAACAAGGCTTTAAAAAATTCCTGCTGGGATACTGGACAAAATTTTTATCCCTTCATGTTCAACATGGACTGGAAGAGAAATCAAAACATTCAGAAAGAACCAAACTACAAGATGAAGACAGCTTACCTTGGTCAGTACAGAAAAATAGAAGCTTAGAGCATTTTGATTGCTTTCCTCCCATAAATAAGTCATGAAAGTAAAAGAGGATTTTTTTATGCTAAATGAAATTGTCCACATGATTGGAACCAACTTTTGCCAAAAATTGTGAAGATGTGTAGTATGAATAATTTATGAGAAATTTTTCAGAAGACATGAAAGCAAAAGATTACTCTCCACCAGTTTGCAGAAAAGGAATATGTGACACAGCAGCAGCCTGTTATCATGAAATGAGACAAGCTGATCCAAAAGATCTGCTCTTTTCTGCCACTAAATTTAAGAGAATTTTAACACACCTTTCTTTGCTTATATTTTTTTAGGAAGGTAACTGAATGTATCATCTGGAGTTGTTCCCTCCTAGTTATACAAAGCATGCTATATTTTTGTGCTTTGCAAGTCAAAAGCTATCACATAAAATAAGAACATCTCACAAATTGTCAGTGCTGGGATTTGCATATATTATTACCATACTTCCTAATTATTTCTGGTTCTATTTGCATAATGAAAAAGGGAATAGTTTCTTCTCAGTAACAGTAAATATAAAACTGTGCCTGCCACTCCTCCATAGGGAAGGAACTTTATTTGTTTTCATCTAAAGCCTTAAAGTTGAAAATTCAGAGAAAGCTAAATAAAAAAACAACATAAAAAAAACCAAATAAGATCCTCTTCCAGGATATCCAGGATTTACAATGAAACAAATTTATCATTACCAATACTTTTAGCTCTAATTTACTGACAGATAACTGATTCCTGTATTTTCTCAGGCAAAGTGTCTAAGTTACTAAATAAACATCTTGATGATCTTTCAAGAAAGTAGATGCTTCAGTTCTATTTGCTTTTGTTTTACTATTAATGGGGCATGTCAAGCTGAAAAGGTTGTGAAGGTTTGTGCATTGGGTGACACTTTCTCCTACCCTCACTTAGAGAGAAGAAACATTTTATTGATTGCATATCTGTCTTTTTTCAGAGGCCATCAGCCAGACCATCAGACATACTCGCTTGCTTTAATGGCAGAAAGTTAATTTATTGGTGTTTGGTAGAGATCAGAATGAAAAAATATCAATTATATAAAACCTCCAGGTATATTTGATCCCTTTTCATACTTAGCAGGTAAAAATATGGAACAGATAAATTCTTGCTTTCAGTACTGTGGTGGGAGACACAGACTTTGAGCTCAGTTCCCATCCCAGGCAGAGGATTTTTACACGACACAGAGAAAATCATTCCAGGAATATTAAGGAGCCCCAGCATATTTTCGTGCTCTGTGTGGATGAGCCAGCTCTGAACAATATGTCTGGACCAACTCCATGAAAAGGCAGGAGACTGAGTGGGAAAAGAACAGCCAAGACAGACCACTTCAATCAATTAATCTGAACTCTAAGGGAAGCAGCCCAAGGGGACTGCTTTACTAACATCGCTGTGCACCTTCCAAATAAAGGAAAAACCATGATAAACTGCAGAGGGGGGGAGCCTTATGTTTTTATCAATTGCCATCTGCAGCCTCCTTCACAGGACAGTTTTGCAGGTGTCCACAAGTTGTGCGATGATTGGGTAACATGATATCAAAAGTTAATTTCAACAGATAAAAAATGCTGAACCACAGGACTTCAAAACACACAAATGTCTCTAAGTAGAATTTACTGTCCATTATCACCTGTCTTTTATTATCACTGGTACAACAATTTGCTTCCCCTTCAAAACAAAAAGGCCAACAAGATAGCTGACTTTGGGAGACAGCTCAGCAGGAAGATGAGGGCACCCACTGGGGAACAGCAAACCTTTTGAAACATCTGAAAAAGATAGTAATAGGAAAAGGAATGACAGACATTGTGCAATCTATATTAAACAAATGTGAAATCTGCCATCAAAACAATCCTGATACAAGCAGAAGGATACTGCCAGGTGTAACAAAGGCAGGAGATCTTCCTGGAGATTACTAGTAAATAGATTTTGCTGAGTTGCCACATAAAGAAGGATACAGGTAGGTATTGGTGTTGGTTGATACCTTCCAAGGATGGCCTGAAGCTTGTCCCTCTCACACTAGCACCAAGAAAGAGGTGGTGAGAGTTTTGCTCAATCACATGACTAAATTATGAGCTGCTTCTCAGTGAAAAACTAAAATTTTCTGTCAGTCAGAGGCTCAAGGATTGCCATTACACCCGTGTGATATTCTGGATTATGAACAGCTGTAGAAATTTGATTAGATTTCTCCTCTTGGTTCTGTAGAGGAAAGTGTATTTAAAGGGGACCCTAGTCAGAATGTACCATATTGTGATTTCCTTAGGTTTTCTAGCTAAGCAGATGAGTAACAAGAAGTAAAATAGAGAAAGAGAGCAGAAGAGAAAAGAAGAAAGCATAGCAGCAGAGGAGTAATATTTATAGTTAAAAATGAAATATGAAGAGAGGGAGGGAGACAACAGAAGTACTGAACAATCTAGCCTCAAAACCAAAAGTGAGAGACAGAGAAATCACTCTACCAATTAAAAACTAAATAATTTCCATACATGTGCTTTTCCTGAAACAAACTCTTATTGTTTAATGCAAGGCCTGCTGGTAAACAGAAATAACAATTAATAATAATAATAATAATAATAATAATAATAATAATAATAATAATAAATGTATAAATAGTAGTGATAATATTATTTCCTGTTGAGTATTATTCTACTCATGTATGCAAAATAGCAAATTCAAAGGAAAAATAGCTGAAATTGTGAATCTGCAGAGAAATGTGAGAAAACATAAATATTTTCTTATTCATTGCTATAACAATAGGACCTGTACACTTATTATGTATAATTAAACACAATTTTATGATCCTAAAGATGTATAAAAACTTTTTAGATTTTTAAAAGAAATTCCTTTGAGATAAGATGAGGACAGTCAAAACCAATTTTTAAAAATGCAATGTCTATTTTTAATTAATTGTTACTATGGGGGAACACATTTGTTTTAAATCTCTCTCATGTACAAATCAACAGAAGAATCACAGAGTAACGTATTAAGCTGGTATAAGTTGCTATGCACAATAATCACAGTTTTTATCAGCCAAGAAATTTTCCCATGGTTTGGTTTTAATTAGCAAAGAAAATGTTGAATTTTTATTAAAAGCATTACTACTCTCTTTGGTTTTTTTTTTTTTTTGTTCAAACAAACCAGCTTGGAACATCATAATATGCTTTCTCATGAAATTTTTAATACTTTGTTTCACTTTCAGTGTGGTCAGAAAAAAATATGGAGAAAAGTGGAGGGGTTTTTATTAGATTGACAATTTGAATTGGAACTGAGGCTACAGAGGAGGGAAAGAAAAACATAACTTGGGAAAAAATGCCTGCCTGACAATCCAGCAATCAAGTACAGATGTATTTTGCTTTTCTTCTGTAAAATTAGTGTATTTTACATGAAAACCAGTAAGACAATACATTCAAATGCTTTGTCCAGGAACACATATATTACTAATAAAAAACAATACATAGAAACATACTAGAACACACTTAGAACAGAACTTCACTGTGAAGCATTTGTAAAATATTGCATATATTTGCTTGTAAAATATTGTATATATTTTATCTTAAATATACAGTGTATATGCATAAATTGTACATGTATATCATGTACATGCATATATATGTACATGATATACATCCGCATATATCACCCACCACTTGGCAAAGCTCTCCAATCATTTTCCTCCTTGCATTTAAATAGTGCAATGGTGGATCAACATCATTTAACCCATTTTCCAGGCAGCAAAACAGAAGACAGCCCAGGAAAAGCAATTTATCAAACTTGTTGAATTGTTAGGATTTAAGTCCCCAGTGTCCTGACATGTTATAGCGTTCCCCAAACAGGATCATGCCCTTGTCTGAAGACTGTCCAAACAATGCCAAAAAGGATTGAAGAAGGCAGGGATTTATTGTAGCACCTTTCTCTCAGGTAGATAGGACTGTGCTTGTTGCAACAGGTGTCGGAGTCACTCCTGAGAGAGAAACTTCTCCTCTGTTTTTCCAAGTACAAAGCACAGCTCTGCTCTGTTTCAAAACACAGCAGTCAGGGGTGACCAGAGCCACCCCTTTTAATGTAGCAGCCAACAGTCAGAGAACTTCTTCTGAAGACAGAAAATTTAGGTCTGAGATTCTTGAAGTCATCACCCAGGAGAGAGCCGGGAATCTTGATCTACTGGCCAGATTGCTGCTCCAAAGACTCTTTTGGTGGTCCAGTCAGTATCGCTTAATGTACAGTGAGAAACTTGAGCCAAAAGCCCAGCGCTATCCCATGAGTGCCTTATCCAAGAGTTAGGGAGTCATTTACCCACCTGAGATCCTTTTACGTGACTCAGGATACACAGAGGGACATTAGAAGTGGAGCCCTCCAGAGCTCAGTAGCTAATGTCAGTAGACAGTTGAAAGAGCTTTCCAAAACTGAAATTTTGAGCATAAACAGCTGAAAATTTCTTGGAAGCCTTATTTATGGCACTTAAATTGTGCTTTGAATCTGACCTTTTGTTTAACAGGTATGACATCATTCATCTCTGTTCTGTCAGGAGGAGTTAATTGCAATCCATATGCTAAAGTTCACTTCTACAGAATCAAAATCTAATTATAACCTTGAAATTCTTTTCGTTCCATTTTCAGAGAATAGAGGTTTTATAGGCCCAATGAAAGAGGAACATGTATTCAGCAAATCCTTTTCCTCTTGACAGTTAGGAATAGAAGGTAGCTCTGATTTGAGGATTTCCTGAAGTTTCTCTAACACTGAGTTTCATCTACTGTGAACATTATAATAAAAGGGGGTCTTTTGCAATGACAGAGTTGTTATCCATTAATTTTTCATTCTAGACTTGTGTGAACAAAATCTTTTAGCTGCTGCTGCTCCAAGTGTCTCAAATAACAGTAAAATAGCTACCAGACAGATCTTCACCATAGGGTTTGATGTAGCCTCATGGTAGCACCTAGTAATACCATGCACTTCCCCAGCACCATTTCTTCAATAACTTCAAAGCACCAGCTGGCTCTGACCAGTCATGTGAGATCAGGGGGGGATTTACATAGAAGATCCTTCTCAAAGTGTAAGCACATGCTGGGACACAGTGCTGAACATGAAAGAACAGTGGAACGTCACACAACTGTTTGCAATGAGGTTTAAAAAGAGTAGGTTATCCTTTAGAATCCCGCGCGAGTCTACTGGGAGAATGTGTGCTACTCAGCCTTTGAGCCTTCCCATGAAAGGCAAGGGATTTGCACTCCCCAAGGTAAATTAGTATAATGCCCTTGAATTCCAGTTATTTCAGTGAAACAATAGCAGCAGACCAGCTGTCTTCCTCAGATCTAAACAAAGGCTGAATTTCTTTCACAATTAAATAATACAGATGCAGCTAGGGGAAGAGTATGGCCTGTAATTGTTGTTATTGATTCATGAGCCAGGAAGATCGTATTTATGCTTTTGGCTTCCACAGTGGCAGTGGCTAGAAAAATGATCATTTTGCTTGTCTTTTGACCATATCTGACATAACATCAATAAGACAAAGCAAGCAGGGCACCCTGCAGTGCTGTCCTTCTCTCTGCAGACTCACTTTTCAACACATGCATTTTAGAAATGCTTTGTTGTTTTGTTCATGCAGATCAGCTGTAGCATCCCAAACTACAAACAGTGCTTTGTATTTTCCAAGTAAATGCAGGAAACCAGAATCATTGTAACTAAAATCTGTATAGACTTGGGTGAATTGAATTACATTTAAACACTTAAAATTCAAGAAGTTGTAGTACTGATGTCTGAGGCCCAGCCTCTTTAGACATCAGACCAAAGGCGCCGGTTTCAACAGCTAACGCTTGACCTGAATAACCAGAAAAAAATTTAAAACTCCTCTAGAAGACGGGGAGGAAAACTCAAAAACAGAAATTAAATAGGACATTTATCTCAGTGTGATGTCACAAGATAGAAGGCCTTCCACCTGCAGACTCACTTCATTGTGTGATTTCATCCAATATTTGTGGTTTCTCAAGATTTCCAGTCTGCATGCATTTGTGAAAGGCATAAAGTTATTCCAGAAAGTATATGACCATGATTTCCCCAAGGGAGGACAGACCAACAGGCATATTGTCCTGTGACAACGTATTCATGAAATGTAATGCTTTGAATTCTATCCACCTGTTTCTCCACATTCATCGAAGGACTCACCCTGACCTATTCCCTATTGAACTTAAGAGCAACACTGACCTTGGAGGGCCTGCACTCACTCACATAATCAAAATTTTGGCTCACTGTGTGTGGAAAATTGTATTACTTGAAGAGAAGGAAAAATTTCTTTCCATTTGTGAACACACTACACATGAAGTAATGATCTTCATTTCATAGCATGGCCTATATTATTGTCAGCAGCTTTACCCATCACAGAACAATCAAAAGTACCGCAAAATAAAATCAAAAGTAGTCATCTTCAAATGTAAAAAAAAAAAAAAAAAAAAAAAAAAAAAAAAAAAAAAGTGGGATGATTTAATTCTTCCAAACCATCAGAGAAGGAAAAGAAAATGGTAGTAGAAACAAACTCAACCTCCTGACAGCAAAGTATTAATTTTTTTATTTCAATTTAGAAACACCAAAATATTGTGAACTGTAAGAACAGACAAAATAGACAAAGTTTTTCATATGGATATTCTATTTTTATGGGATTTTCTGAAGAACGTTTCTGTGAACAACTTAGCAAGTGTGCTGAAGCAGAATAAAATCCCTAAAGCCAATAAAAGTCAGCTGCACTAAAGGCATTGAGGAATAGTATACTTCTGGAGTCCTTAATCCAAATGAAGTCACTCAACACTAAGAAAAACATATCTGAAATTACAAAATCATCATGGGGCAAAATAAATGGCAATACAGAGAGCATAAATAGAGGTGTCCCAAAGGCTGGAGTCACTTAGCTGCATAAGGAGAAAGTAGGGGACTTTCTGTGAAAATGATGAAAGATATGGCGCACGGGAAAAAATCATGGTTAAATTAAATTGGAAGTGAGTTTAGAATGAAAAAAAGAGACACACATCTGTATGCAATCTGTATTCAGCAATTTGGGTTTTATCGTTGAAAGAGGTATTTGATTTAAATACTGTGGCAGAAATTCTAAAGGGTTGGATAACTTTATGATCACTAATAATATTTGTCATTATGTATGTTGCCATTATGAAAAGGATAATCAACTCTCATGCTATAGGGCATAAAGTTATCAGCAGTGGGATGTGGGATTTTCTTTCCCTACCTATTAGGTGTCTAGTTAGATTTTTCTTGTTCACCTTTGCTAGTCAGTTCAGTGAAGTATCCTCCAATGCAAGTCAATTTTTGCTGCTCCAAAGAAACCTTATATAAGGTTATATGTGCAGGGGTGATTTTTATCCTGCTAGGCTGAACCCCCCCCCCTTTTGGAGGTGAAGGAATTTCTTTTACTTCAAAACAAAAGATGAATACAGGACTGTTATCAAAATTAATTAATAGCTAATACCTTGTCTGTTTGCATTCATTTACTAGATTAAATGGCTCTTGGGGTCTGAATGAAGCTGGAGGGGGTCTATTCATAGACAGTATTGATCAGTTCATGTTCCTCCAGGAGAATAATCTTAATTGGGCAGGAGAAATTTGTCTTGAATCAATAACTTGCTGGCAATAACAGTTTGATGGTGGAAAGACAATTTGAACTGACAAAACTTAAGAGATTATATTTGATAGCGTGCTTGATACCAGTACCTCATAAAATGTGAAGAAATAAAAAACAGGGAAATAAAGGAAGAGCTGCTCTTCAATGCTTAACTATCCTTTCTGAACCTCTCCAACTTTATAATATATGAAATTTCATTTCTAGATCTTGGTTTATTCCTGCTGAGTCAATGTAACCTGTGCTTATGAGAATTCTGGCCTCAGCACTCCTTGAAAATAAGGCTAATGTGAAACTTGTAAAAATTTTGAAATTTCCTGGAAGACTTTTGTACTTGTAGATGGAAGTCTATTTATTTTTCAAGTTTTCTAATTTGAGAAGGAAGTAATTGGTCCCAAAAATTCAAATTTTTCTAAAAATTAAAGACTTAAAACTAAATTAAACTAAAGATTAAGGTGAATTTATAAGAACAAAAGACTACTTTACCATTCCCTTTTTAAAAGTGTTTATGATGACAGAAACAAATGCAAATTAATTTTTAAAAACAAGAAAAAAGTCGCCTAACTGTAGATATTCAGGTTTGCCTTCAACATAAAGTGAACTTTTCTCTAGTCCATAGAGAAACTTCCAACTTTTCTGAATATTCCTTAGTTGCAGCAGTAAAAACTCTCTGTACAGGTCTTGCTTCTGACATTTCTGTTATGCATCTGTTGAAGGATTAAATTCAGCTCCAGGTTCAAATGATAACTGAGCAGAACCTGGAACATATATACCTGATCCCTCATCATATTACAGATAGACTCAGTAGCCTGGAGGCCAACATTTGGTAGGACACATTTGGTTTGTGATTATTTCGTCTTGAGACGAATATTCAAATAATTATTTGCTCATTTTACATGGCGCCATTTTGCAGGGGGAATTTGATTTGTTTGCCTACGTGCAGCACAGCCAGCTCAATCTTCAGCTATCATACAGCTGTCCCTGTAGGTCTTGTGTTACCCCAGTCAACCCCATGGCACTGCCAAGGGTAGCCCACAGATTCCCAAATCCCTACAGAGACCCAATGCAGAGAGAGAGAATAAAGGCTCAATGCCCTTTACAATTTTTTATGAATTAAAATGGCAATTAGTCCTAGGGCAGCTGCTACATGCAGAAAGTACCAGAGTGGAAAAGTGGATATGCCCCTTACAACCAGCCCTGCAAGAGACACTCCTTCAATACAGACAGAAGAAGGACATAAGGGCTTTGAATAAGGATTTACTTATGGAAAATAACAAAAGCTAACACAAATCCAAGGTTAACTGAAACATATAATTAAACTTCACATTTATTTTAATAAAATACAATATTGACTCTGCTCTTTAAAGTAGATTAGGTTGTTGACATTACAGCAGTACAATAAACAAGCACTAAGCTTTTTACTAGCAGAACAGAAAATTAAAGCTGGTTATGACAAGACAAATAAAATGAGTTTATTCAGGACTGTATAAATCATCAATAAGAATTCTTAATCACTTGCCTCCAAAAAGCTAGATTATTTGATCTGCAACAAAACTGGGGCTGTGTCAGCAAGTTGGATGCAAATCAAACAATGTTCAGACATCTCAAAAATTCTGAAAGTATTTGTCTGGAATACAGATGGAGACCAGAAATACAGTGAGGCCTTTTTAGGGTAGTAAAATATAAAGTAGAGCCCTTTTTTTACACTGAGATGTGGTTATTGAAATTAGTCTCTCAACAGCATGGTGTATCACAGATAAAACACTATCCCTGGTTTTCTAACCTTATTTTAATGTATGCTTTTACAAAGACTTCTCCCTTTTTATATGCATGCATTTTATACAGACTGGAAGCTATAAAATACTAAGCTGTTCATTTTGATACTTTATCATATTGTATTACCTTTCACTAAAGAGCCACACAGGTCCTGAAAAAGTTTACTATAATTTAAGGCTTGCAAGGCACAATAGCACACTTTGATTCATGTGTTTTATATGAAAAGTCTTATTGTAATGTTTGTGATCAATAAAGATGTTCACTCTGGCATGGAGAAAATTTGTCTACTATTAATATTTTACTATCTGTTTACCTAAAACATAGTCTGCTCCCTCAATAAAATGCTTGTTCTTGATCTTTTCATACCATATAAATAAGGATCAAAAGCAAAATAAAAATAACTATAAATTAAGTAACAAGAAGTTTATGACTTCAAAATCTATAATGCAGAATTCAGATGTAGCAAGAACTTCACATTTACCTGAACATGGATCTGGTTCATAATTCATGATAAAAGCTGAGAATTGAATCTGTTGGGAAAATTTTCAATCCTATTTTGCTTGCTTAAAGCTTTCTTTATTTCAGAATGGATTTTAACATTTGCTTGTGGGTTACTGATAAAAAAACAGTTATGCTCTTGAAGGAGGAAAAATCTTGAAGATATTGTGCTGCCATACTCTTTCTCTTACCAGCACTCCTTTGAATCTGATTAGGATACAAATGAAGGACACATGGAGGAGACTAAAACTTCATAGCCTTCTCTTGCTTATTGACCACTTTCCATATTACTGTGGCAGAGCTGCAAGTAAAGCAGAAGTTTGGCCAGATGATCTCCTTGCTACAAAATACAGAAGATACTGATCAAGTGTTGGACAAAGAACAAAAATAAGGCATGGAGGTAACATGGAAGATTAAACATTGGTAAAGGAAAATTGTGTCAGGTTAGACTGCTAGACTAGTTTCCCTCTCTAAACAAAAAGAAAAAATAGTACATTGGAAGATTTGTACTTTGGTGAATCTTTTGATTCAAGAGAGCGGGAAAAATTACATTAGCTGGAGAAGGTAGAAATCATAATGTTAGAGAAGAGGTGAAAGTGCAAATAACAATTTGTTGTGTAAATGAGAATTGCTTTTCCATGAAAGAGGAACTGTTCATCTAGAGAAATATTATCAGCGGAGTTCATCACCGTTTGGATTCGAGCCCTCCTTCGAATTATCATTATTGAGCAAAATGCAAAAGTGTGGATGCAATAATAGCTCAGAGTTGGAAGATATCTTTTGTTCAGATAAAAAGTATAATATCTCACAGAAAGAAAGAAAATCTGGATGCTTCAAAGACATGAACTAATCATAACTTTTGCTGTGAGCTGAAGGGTCATCACATGAGGCAAACAACACAGCAGGGACAGTGAATTGCTGGCACAATGTTACCACTCAAACAGAGAGGGCATCCAGGGGTGAATCACCTGGAGAAGTGCCTCTAGAGAAAGTATGTTTATACCATTGTAAAAGTGCTAGCTGAGAGCTCACCCAGCATCCAAGAAAATACAATTACTTTTGACCAAGTGAGATCACGGCTAATAAATTCATTGAACTCCTGAGACTTCGTTATCATGACAGGAGACTAGAGAAGCTCATTTTCTTCATCTTAGAAGATAAAAAGCTGGCCAGGGTGCAAACATCAGTGAAGACAGAGACTCATCAGTTCATGAGAAAGCAGGGCATAAACAGGCCATGAATACACTTGTGCCTGAAAATGGAATGGTGCTAAAGCATTGTGCTCTGGGAGAGTCTTTTGGCAGAGCAATGGGGAACGGGACAAACGCAAACAGGGCTCCTGCCCAGACATCACATTCTGTGTCTGCCCACCACAACATGGAGGTGGTGTGGATGATTCAGGAGAGCTTTTTGTACGTTCTTAGCTATTAAAAAAAGCTGAGGAAAGGTTTGTCAGAATACAATGTCAGCCATCAAGGGACTACAGTTGTAGGAAGTAAATTAGAAGGGGGCAATCTATTCCCCCAGTAAAGCAAACAAACAAACAAACAAACAAACAAACAAACCTAAGGATTTTCTTAGTTTGCTCTTGGAAATAAGGCAGAAGAGTTGAACACACATTGTAGACAATATATACTTGCTTATTCTTATATTTCATTCTCTTTCTCAAGCACAATTCAAAGATGAAATATAGGCTTCTCTGGGACCAAGGCTTTTGTGACCTTAAAGATTTTAAGTTCTCTCTCTGAAGAGAGAGTCATACCCATTCAGTCTAACTCAGTAGGCAGTCTTATCTTTTAGTTTCTGGCTTGAAAAGGCTTAGGTTAGAATTCAGGTACTGATTTAAAATATAGAAAAACCAGTAGGAATTTTACTATTAAAACTGAAAAAAAACCACCAAAAAAGTTAGCACAATGACTTTGCTGAAATAATTACCTAAATAAATAAATTCAGAGAAACTGGATTCTTTGGTCCTTGAAACACACAGTAGTCCAATCCCTTGGGAAACATTTTTAGTGGTGTAGCAGATCCTACACACAAAAGGTCACAGAATAAATTTAAAGGCAAAAAAAGTCCAGGACAACCTACTGTGAGTGAAATATGATTCTGTCATTCAGTACCGGTGTTTTCTGGAAATGTTGTTGGGTCTGATGTGGAGACTGGCATCAAAATGCAAGTCAAAATATGTAGAGGTTTCAGATATATGTTAGATATTGTTTTGGGCTGATTTCTTTTGACATCCAGCTGTGTTTGTGTTTGGGAGCAGTGCTTGAAATCAAGGGTCATCTCTGCAGGCAACTATGCTGAGAAAAATTAACTGGCACAGTAAACAGAAAGGGTTTGAGTGAAATACCATTCACAGCTGAATGGAAATACTTCAGGCTGGTTACAACAGTGAGGAGATTTTCATAGGGAAAAAATATTTCTTGACAGACTATGTGACAAAGGTACTCTTTTCCTTAGGTTATTAATGAGTAATAATTTCACATGCTTTCCTCACTCTCCTATTTCAACAAAAATCCAGGTATACCAGGGTGCTGGCTAAGCAGAATTATTCTAAAAATATTAATTTCTTCCCCTTATGCCCCCAGAGCTCCAAAGACTCATCGGCTCAATTTTTCTCACCGTTTCTAGAATTGATCAAATGCTATGAATTTAGATGATTACTTGGAGCATAAAAGACTAGATTCTGTATAGAGTTCAGATATGAATAATAAAAGCTCTGGAAATTAGCAGAATAAATTCAAAACCCCAAACAAATTAAAGAATTTGCAAACTGATGGGAATTGTCTGTTTGCAGCTGTCTTGTGTGAACAACGATGTTATGGCAGGTTTGGTTTCTGTGTATTGCAATGAACAGGAAGGTATGTTTCTTATGTTGTGCCTACATTAAGAAGTCATGCTTTGTACTTTCCTTGTTAGGAGCTAGGCAATGACAAACCAGAGGTCATTTGTCTTCACACACCTAATGATACAGCAAGTCACACCCAAGACCTGTTTACTTTCAGTGCCCGCTTCCTGAAGAGAAAGTGATTTTAGAAATGCACAAAATCATACTGAGATTAAGTGAGGGAGAATATGGTACATGTAATAGTCTCTTAGTCATTGAAGACTGATGAGATACTGAGATCTGCACTTACAGTTCTCTTTATTGTTGGATATTAGTAACTACAATTAGAATTATTTATATACTTGCATATAAATTTCCATCCCCTCTCTGCTTCCTGTGCAAGCCAAATTACAATGAGGGTGAGATGTATTTGAGAGTCACCCTGGCATCCTTTTAACCTCAACATGAGTAAGAGGCTCATTAGGGTAAAATGCTTCTGCTCCTCTTTAAACATATAGACCAGGGTATGGCAAATTGTTCTGCAGAACTGTCTTTTTCCACATTGATGAAAATTACTTTAAATAATAAGTGAAGATGTAGATCCTTGCAATTTAAATATCTAAATTTGTTCAGATGAATCTCATTTCCTTGGGCAATGAAGTTTGTCTACTATATATATGTTGGCATAGCATCAGTATATAAAAAATGGGTGAATGGTGGCTCTGATCCCTCTGCCCAGCCACTTGAAGCTGTTTATTGACACATAGCAATTCTAATTGAGAACTGGAGTCCTTGAGAATTATGACAGTTCTCTGACTTCAGCAATAGCCAGGTGCTTCTGGGAAACAAACAAAAAAAATCAAGAAGCTAACAACTGCAAAAGATGAATAAATAATTTCCTAATCAGTTTGATTTAATTTCAATTTGAAGCTTCTCCCATGTTCAAATGCTTGTTAATTAGTTCTAAAAAAAAATTATAATATATGTGAATTTTCTTTCATGCCCTATCAAAGTACATTTTGTCTTAATACTGTAGGTAAATGCAAAGCTTCAGTTAACAGCTTGCTACTACTAGTCCTTGGGTGTTTGACACAGAAATGAACATGTCTAGCCCATGCTCTAGTCTTAGAGCACGCATACATTTGTAGAAACAATGCAAATAACAAGTGTCACTGTATTGGTTTTTGGCAGACGAGGGTTAATTCATCAAGATGCTAAGCAAATTGATTCCATCACAGAAAATCCTTTAAACAAGTTCTTAACTTGGTGATTTCCAGCCTTTGTCATTTGCAGTATTTTTCAGAAATACCACCTCTGACACAAATACAAATAGCATCTATGGTCTCATATTTCTTTGCTGTTCTCTGAAGTCACTTCAGAAGTCACCAGTTTCCATAAGTGTCAGGTAGCACAGGTTCAAAGTCATTGTCTTAAATGAGGCAATCCTGTTTACCTAACCATATGGCTGTGTGTTTAAGTAGGACAGCTCTTCTAGTACAAAACATTCAGAGCATTTAGAATATGCACAGTGCACAGTGTCAGATACAATAAAGCCCCACTCTGTTTAGCATGTATAGGAATTTCTGCAAATCTGTGTCATTTCTTCTCTATGATATTTTACAATTGAATAAGTACAGTCTCTGGTTCATGGATTTAATCTTTTTCTTCATGTCAGCAGTGGAAAAGCAGCCTAAACCACCAGTACAACATTTCCAGAGAAGAAAAAGAAATGAGATTTACATGTATTTTGTGGGGGTTTTTTAATCTGAGGTGGCTGATGCCTATTGTCTGTGTAGTTTTTCTACTCATTAACATGTCAATTGAATTGCATTTATTGATTGCTGAGGAAGAATCTGGAGGGTTTAATTTTCTTATATTCATTTTAATTAACCTTCCTTCTTAAATGTTAAATTCACACCTCTGCAGTGCATAAACAATTTAATGTGTGCTCAATGTATCCAGATTTTTATGGCTATAGAATACTGGGAAACTCCATTGTTTTTTGGCTACACTAAAACAGTGTCAGTTTTTATTCTTCCTGCTCCCAGATGAGGGTCTGTGTATGGAGGGGAGGATACAACAGAAACATACCAGAAAAGTTACTCATTTTATTCAAAATATAAACAACAAGGGGGGATTTTGAAAGTGCCCAGTGTTGGCCGAAAATATTTTCAGCTCTACAGAAATGAGCGGTAAGACTCCTGCTGATTTCAACAGTGCATGGTTAAAAAACAGCATCATTGGCTTTCTTTGTAATAAGACAGTTGCAGCTAATTCACAGTACAGACAGTCTCCCAGGTTTGTGGCTTTTTCAAAATTATTTTGCAATACAAAGGCCAAAAGCACAGCTACACTCCAAGCAAACAGAATTTTTCTTTCTATATTTAGAAGTGGTCATGCTGTTATTTTTAACTGCTTCATAATATGACTGTGCAGCTCTGCTTTTGGTCTCCATGTTTCCCAAAAGTTTCTGCATTATAGCAATTATACATCTCTAGCAGGCAGTCTTATTAAACTGTTCCTCTCTGTTTCTATCCCACTGCTTCTTCCAAGTGTTTGGCACACAGTTTTTCATGCTGTAGAGCACCAGGTTAAAATGACCCTACCTTCACTTCTTCATCTACTCAGAAAAATTTTTGGATAAAGAAACAAAATTTCATTGTTTTTGCCCCCAGAGACATTGCACATAATGTACTAGAGTATACTATTTTCCATTTGGAACATTGACACTAGAATATTCATGACAGCAGTCAAAAAGGTGAAAATCTGTGATTTCATTAATTACTTTATTTAAATCTAGAAATCTTGAGCTTCAGCTGCTGATCTGTACCTGTGCATGTGATATCTGGGTCATAAAAAGTAAAATCAGTGTATTGCCCTTGATATAACTCACATCAGTTATACACAGATTCTTAAATAGTTCAACAGCTTTTAGATTTATATAATTTCCAAGTGAAAAGGAAACAATTGCTTACATTTAGTCACATTCCACTATGTTTGAAAAATATAATTAGTAGTAGAAGAAAATAAAAACTGAATTTCCCTCCACTCTGAATTGGCAAACCTCCTGACAGAGAAGCACAGCACACTTAGTGTCAAGGGGCTTGAAGTTTCTGAAAAACAAACCTAACATGCACCTAAATACAAAGATTAGCTTGAATATAAGAATCATGATTTTGGAGTGCTTTTCCAAATATGGAGTGCTATGCAGAGGAAAATTCTCTCAAAAGTTTAAATGTAGGTGTTTCAAATCACCTTTTGACTCCAAGGAGACCAACCATCCTGAGGTTGGAGGTAGCACTTGCATTTTTAGCTCTGTTCTGTGTAGGGAATCATCCATTACTGTCTGGAGTCATCCATTTGACTTCTGAACCCAGTGGCTACCCTCAGCCAATGCAGTTGCTGTGCAAGACCTGCCACCTTCAGAGCAGCTTTACCTAGAGGTGACAACACTTA
The DNA here is from genome assembly GCA_039654755.1 of Calcarius lapponicus. Lineage (NCBI taxonomy): Eukaryota > Metazoa > Chordata > Aves > Passeriformes > Fringillidae > Calcarius > Calcarius lapponicus. The sequence continues at coordinate 64,705,154 of CM077462.1, read as the reverse complement.
CCTGCCCTGAGAAAAACCAGCTGGGGGAGTTAAACCAACACTGGCAATGAGTGGACAGTAAGAAATATATAGAACTGCCTTCTCTCAAGAGTCTTGGTTTGTCTAAGGAGGTAGGGACATCTCTCACTAGGGAACTTCAAATATTTCTTGGGTGACTCTTTGCTGATGAGAATCTTTACAAATCTATGAAAGCAGAAGAGAGACGAGCACCCTTTGAATCACAAAGAAGTTGGTAAGGGCCTTTGACAAGTGGGAGGCTCAGCAGAGGACAAAGACAAGATACTGCACGTGGAGGCAAGCCATGCAGGCAGACACTGCTCCTGATATTGTCTAGGTTTCAGCACTTTCAAAAGAGTTTTCAAAGGTTTTAGATGCTTATCAGGGTCATCAAGCATCAAATTCTTTTTGGATCTCTGCATTTCATAGGAGAGTCTTGGTGTAATTTCCCTAAGTGGAAATTTTTTGATAACTTATATTAGCAGACAAATTAGCACAAATCTGAGGTAATGTTCCAGGGAACACAAAACAGACTGCAGTTTTCATGTGTATTAAATAGTCAGAAAATTCCTATGGGAGTTACCTCACCTGATGGACTACATTCAAACTTCTCACATGCCTTGTTCTCATTAAGGCCATATTTTGCATAAATTGACTTGAAGCTAAGACAAAGCATGACCCCCTCCTGCCTAATTCAACAGAGAGGGCAGGGTATGGAAGGTGTGTAAGAAGCAGAATAATATATTGTAATTAATGCATTATCAATTACAATAATAGTAATAATAGTAATAATAATAGTAATAATAGTAGTAGTAATAGTAACAACAACAACAACAACAACAACAAAACAACAACAACAATAATGATAATAATAATAATAATAATAATAATAATAATAATAATAATAATAATAATTTAAGCATATTTATTTCATATTTAACCATTGAAAAAGTCCAGTATACTTCCAGCATGCTTCTGTCTGCACCACTGGGTACTTCAACAGTTTTGAAGTCTGGCACTTTTGCAACTTTTACCTCAAGAAAAATCTGAAATACAAGTACTAATTCTATTGGTGATTTTAAACTAATGCTGGCCAATGTTTATTTTCGGCTAATGCCTCTAATATGGCACTTACCTTATTTTTTTGATATATTCTCTCTTACAAACTTAACTGCGAATAGATTCGCTTAGTGAACTCACTTCCATCAATTTTGCTCCCATTAAGGATAATTTGAGAGAAAATGTCCACTACAGAAAACAGAAAAAAAAGTATATTTGTTACTTCTAAATATGGCAGAGTCCCATCACTTTGTCTTGCTTTTCTCTGTGAAGATCCTATAACAGCAGTGCTTTAAGAGAACATGGGAATGACAAGACTTTGGTCTCATCAACTCAGATGTCTTTGCAACTACAGTTACAAAAACAGTGATAGGCCAAGGAACATTTCTTTCATCATTTGGAACAGTGGGCTGCTGACTTGCAACACATAGCCAACGTTGCTATGGTTTTGGATGGCCTGGGCAGATGAATTCACCATGAATTCATCTCAGTGGAATAATTAGGGAGACAAAATAATCTGTGTCATCATGGCCAAAAGTTTTGGTTGCTTTTGAAATATCCAGAGTTTGAGATTGGCCTAAAATAACCCTCAGGAAGCACACTAATGTGCCTCAGACTGCTAAAGCCCTACAGTAGGCAACAACAAGTATTTATAGGCCATTGTGATGGCAGCTCTGAAAAATATTGGTGTGATAGCATTGCACTAGGTATCCTGCAGAGATTTCTCACATAATTCTCCCAAGTTCTCAGTGTATTCCTCTTGTTCGGTAAATAGTTTTAGTTCAAGAACTTTTTTAACTCTCCAGGCAATAAATTCAGCCCTTTTGTGAAATTTTGCAAATACTGTGTGAAGTTAGCATTAGAATAAGCAATGAACTGTGTATTCAAGCTCAATAACTGTGTCATGGGAAATTAAAATTATGAGTACCTTTACAGTGATTCATTTTATCTCAGTGGCTTCCCATAAGAACCTTAGGGGAGGAGTTGCATTTTCAAGTATTATGGCTCAATATCTTCCCTCTGCTAACACAAAAGGGACATGAAAAGACCATATTAAACACTTCTTAAAATCCCAGCTTTTGACCAGTACTCAGTTTCCAACCTTGGCTATTGTGAGAGCCCAAGCAGAATTTGCTGTTTATCTGGTCAACTCAAAGAGATTTTGCTATGTTGGTATCACACAAGGCAGTTTTGGCTATCTCATGCCAGGACAGAATAAATATACTACAACTTAAAACCAAAAAATTAAAAGAGAAATTATTAAATTATAGTCTTTAATTAGAATAGAATTGTGAAGGTAACGAGGGAGTGGTTATTGTTTATTTCCTTGAGCGCAAGAAAAGAGTCATCCAAAGAAGTGGTGAGAGAACACGTTTAAACAAAATGTGATTTTTTTTTTTGTCCTCATGAAGTGCAATTAAAATGCCAATATCACTGCCATGGGATATTGTGAAAGTCAAAGCAAAATTAATTGACAATTTCTTATAAAAGAATTTCAGGCATGGTGTTTTTAAAAGATAAATAATGAGTCCTTATCAGAACTGGTAGAATTTACTGGAGCAGGATCATCCCCTACCTGCTATGTTTTTGTATTTTTCCCTATTGTATCCACATTGAGACATTCTTAATAGACCTATTATCAGAAAAAAAATATACAATCCAGGTGAGGCTTTGTTCTGACCCAATAGGACTACTTTGTGTGCTTATGGCACATGAAGCTTTTGCTACTTCTTTTTACAAAAGGTTTCCTCAACATCCCATGGCTTCTCAGATGCAAATGGAGAAAAGCAACAAAATTGCTTTAAAACTGCTTTGAAAACACTTGTGAGGTACAAACACAAGTCCTTTTTGAGAAACAAGCTTAACTGTTAGTGACATGTAGATCAATGCCTGCATTATTTATAATGTTCATTTCCTCACTGCAAGTATCAGCCTTGAATTTGACCTCATAGGCTCTTCTCTTCTAGAATTCCTATGTACTCTTCTCTTTGAAGTTTTTCAGGCTAACAAAAATCTCTGCAAATTTGTTTTGATTTTATCCCAGACTGCCAGAAATTGGTGAAAACATGAGAAGATATTTTACAATAAAAACCTGAGGCTTAGGCAGGGTTTGGTTTTTAGACACCTTATTTTACACTTTTCTGACAGACTGACTTTGCTGTAAAGGTTAGCGCTCCCCAGTGACACACACATGCTGATGAGCGGGCTACAGGAGCCTGGATCTGCCCTTTGAGCTGAAGAGAAACATGACCATAATTGAAAGCTCTTCATTTAGCCTCAGCCAAGACAGTGTCAAAATAAGCCAGAAATCATTTGGACTCCTGCGCTTATGGACAGTATTGTGTCCATGCAAGACCAGAAAAAAAAACATCCTAAAATTTCTGTTACTTTTTAAGTATTTGAGCTTCTAATGTTTTTATAATTATACAGCCTGGGAGTTGATTTCTTCTCCCAGTGTTTGTGATCCTAATTAAGCCTCACATTTTTTATTAACATTTCATCCTATTTTGTATGGGGAAGCAACCTCTGGAGACGCTGTTCTGTTGTGCTGTGACACCCGAGGCCTCGCATCTCTCTAATTACTGAGGCCTGCCTCTGCTCCATTAGGATACTGTCCTGTTTAATCCTCTCTTGCTTTTACAGTCTGGGAATGGTTTCTTTTCCTAGTATTTGAAGTTCAAATTAAGTCTCATGTTTATTAGTAAGAGCATCATTCCATGGGAGAAATACAAGCCCTGTGAGAAAGATCAGAGAGTGCTGTGCCACTTAGGGATTCCTGCAGTACGGAGGGGGTCGGGTCAGCAGCACAGCACAGGCAGAATTAGCTTTGTAGGGAACAAACAAACAAAACCCCTCACATCTTCAAATCTTATCCGAAGGCCACAACAAAAACCTGAAGCTTAGGGAGGTGCTTTCAGTTAGCTTTGATAAGGGTGCAGAGAAACTAGGAGGGTCTGAACATAAGATTTGCATAAGCCAAATAATCATGGTCTTGTGGTCTGGGCTCCAGAAGAGAAGAGCATGGGGGCAGTAGGGTGAGTGTCAATGACTAAGGAGGGAAAGCTTTTTATGCTGTTCTGCTCTTTCCAAGACAGTATCACTCCCTTTTGCCACTGTGACCACTGACACAGACTTGTGCAAAGCCCTCAGGACATGTCATTGCAAGGTGTAAAAATCAGGACAGCTGCTCTGACCGCCCCACTTTTATACATATCCTGCTGTCCTGCCTCTGTTCATTACAAGTTTTAACCAAGACTGATGTAACAGACTCTAAAGAAGCAGTACTGTGAAGTGGTTAACATGAAATTGTGCTGGCACCCCAACCTCTCTTGATGGTTCTGCCATGGACCTGCTTTATGTCGTATATAGAATTAAATCAATGGTTTCTTATCCAAATTTTACTTGCTGCTTTTCTCTCCTATGCCTTTTCCCTAATGTTTTATCATGTTCTAATCAACATCACTCTGCTGCTGATTCTGTATCTGTCTCTGATATACAGCTGACTCTGTTTTCAGCTCAAAGACATCAGCTTAAATGTAATAATGAGATGTGACAGCAAAAGCAGCACAATTTCTATGAGGAGCCTTCGCCCTGCAGTTATCAAGGTTTCAGATTTTTTTAACTCCCAAGAATATCATCCTCTGCCCTGTGAACTCCTGCTTGCTTTGCAGATCTGGATTCACTTATCTGTAATGAAACTGGAACAAATGGGGAAAAATTTTCTACTGCCACATGAATAAAAGGACAGCAGTCCTAAAAGGTTGCAGCCGTCTGCAATCTGCATTGGTAGAGATTCAGAAAATTTTGAGATGGCACCAAAACTGAATTACTTCAATTTTCAATAAAGATAATGGAACAATAATGGTCTTGAATGCAGAGAACAAAGGCAGGATGGCCAGTGATGTTATGGAAATAATAAATACCTGTATAGAAGAAACACTTAAAAAGTGCAATGCTATCACAATCTTGAAGGACCAGATAACCAACATCTGGCTCACTGTTGCAAGTCTAGCAGCAGGGAGCTTTAACTAGACTTGTGAAATCTAAGGAACATTTTTATGACTGGAACAAAACAGGTATAGCTCACACAGCATGTGGATATATGCTGAACTGCTGAGCTAAGGACTACAATGCTCTTAAATATCAGCAAACAAAAAACAGTTAAATGAAGAAAAGTGATAAGTAAGGAAAATGGGACAGTTTTGCAAACATCAAACTAGTGAGTCTGTGCCTCACTAGTATGATAGCTCTTCCTGATAAGCTAACTGATCTTATAAACAAAAGGTCTAATCTACCTGGGATTCAGTAAATCATTTAATATAGTCCCACATGAAACATTATTAGTTAGGCTAGGTAAAATGTGGATCAGTACAAGATTCACAGTAGAAGTACAAGATTCAAGTAGAAGGGGGGCAATAGCAAGAATAAAGACAAGAGAATTGCTTGTTTCAAGAGGGAATTACCAGTCTAGAGAAAAGCTACCTGTGGACTCCCACAGACATTACTTTTGCAATCAATTGCACAGGTGAAATTTGCTGATGCTACTAACCTGATCATCACAGAGACTATATAAATCAACTTTTTCCAGCAAAAGGAGAGTTTGCCCTGTCCTCAGTCCAGGGTGAGGGGGTATAAGCCACATCTGATCCAAAGCTATATAACCAAACATCTTTAGGCTTGATATACTAAATGAGGAAAGGAGAGACTCTCACACATAAGCAGAACCCCAAGGCATTTGCAAAGGATCTAGCTCCCATTGTTGGGTTAGAGCCTGTGATTAGATCAAGTCCACAAAAGGTTATGCTTTCATACCCCAAAAGAATAACCAAGATGCAGGATATAAAGAGGAAGAAGACCTGTAGATTAAACGAGGCAAGGCACAAGGAACCTGAGGTCTAGAAAAACAACATTTTGCCAGAAGTTCATTGTTATCAGGAAGAAATATGAAATAGGAAAAGCTGGGTACATTATCTAATTCCAGGATGAAAGTGATCTGCAAATGTAATACACTGAGGAAAGCATCCTCCTAATTTCAAACACAGCTATGTTATTGTGGAATGCTGTAGTAAGACTTCTTTTTATAATTTAGCAGAACCACAGAATGAGTTAGATGGGAAGAGACCTGAGTGGGTCATCTGGTCCAACATCCCTTCACAAGCAGGGTCATCCTAGAGCACATGGCACAGGATTGCATCCAGATGGGTTTTGATTATCTCCAGGGAGGGAGACTCAACAGCCTCTCTGGGCAACCTATTCCAGTGCTTGGTCACTGCACAGCAAAGTTCTTCCTGATATTCAAGTGGAACTCCTCGGGTGTTGGTTTCTTGCTCATTGTCTCTTGTCCTATTGCTTGGCACCAGTGAGCAGAGCCTGGCTCCATCCTCTTGGCTCCACCCTCCCTTCAGGGACTGATGGGCATTGATGAGGTCAGTCATCAATCACTCTCATTTATTTTTCCTTGAGGCTGAACTGCCCCAGCTCTCTCAGCCTGTCCTTGTAAGGGAGATGCTCCAGTCTCTTAATCATCTTTGTTGCTCTCTGCTGGACCTGCTCCAGGAACCCCATGTCACTCTTGTCCTGAGGAGCCCAGAACGGGATACATCACTCCAGATGTGGATAGAGATGGTGCCCCCACACCTTATCAGGGATTAAGGTGAGTGTGACTGGATGGTAGTTCCCTATGCTCAACCACATTCACAGGGACAAGAAAGGTGAGCACAGAAGGCTGCAGATGACAGTATGAGCACTGCAGAGCCTTTCTTCTGGGATGATTTTTTTCTTTGTTTCAGTACATACATGGCTATGTCCTTATTCCTCATTTGCTTACTACAAATGTTACAGTGGGATTCTGTATGGGTAGAGCTGTGCTTTGCTTCCTTCTGGCTGATACTAGCTGATAACATGGGCATGTTATTTTTATTTCAGGACAAAGTCACTAGAGTTAATTTAGGCCATAACAGTAAGAGAGAACTGCTCATTGAATCAGATGCTGATCTCAGCAGGGAGGTGGTAAATGATTTCCATGTGGTAATTTAAAAATCTGCTCCTTATTGTTTCTCATCTGTTAGCTGTTGCCTCCCAACTGGGCCTGTGCTTGACTGTGCGCTAATTGGACCCAAAAAAGCGTTGGTAAGGAGGGTCAAAGAGCCAAAGCCTTGGTTTGAATCTTGGCCTATGATACAGGGAAGCCATGCTCTGCTCAGCACCTGGAAAATGAAATGCTTATATGAAACAGAAGACAAGGTTAACACAAGAACAAATTGCTTTAACCTGGTCATAAATATATTTTGGCTGGAATTCTTTCTGAAACACTTCTCCTGATCATAGCAGTGGGATTCTGGAAAAACCATTTTTGGAAAACATTGCATGATACCCCATCCAGCCAAAATCAGAGAACAAGCTCAGCAGTTGTGGGCACCCCTTCAAGTTCTTTGTTCTTACCTTTGAGAGAATTGCTAAGAAAACTCTGTCCTAACCTGTGTCTTAGGTCAGAATGCATGGGCCAGAAAAAAAGATGCTTGACTTTTGGTTCTCAGGTGGAGTTAGCAGAACTGGCATTTATGACGACCATCTGATCTCATTAGGCGTTGAAGCCATCAAGACATGATAAATGTGTAATCCCATAGCACCATTTTTGCAGTTACACTTTAAGAGCTGAGCAGCATGTAATGCCAAGCTGAATAAAAAGGTTCTGTTTTAAATATTGCCATCCTCATGTGTTGACTTAAGGAAAGGCGTGTGGGTGGTACACACACACTCCCCCCCAGGCCATGTCTCTTTACCTACTGATGAAATAACACTAGGTGAGGCAGTACTAGTGTTATTTCATTAGTAGGTATAGGGACACAAAGGGTGAATTGGAAGATGGAATTTGGAAAAGACAATGGGCTTAAGGCTCAGCTGTGTAGCAGCCAGTGGCAGGATGACACTGTGTATATGTACAGATTCCAAAAAGCACTTGGTGCATGTTAACTGCTCTGCAAACTCATATGATCCAATATGTTTGTTCAGCCAGCTTCTTTCTGCCTGCCAGGTGGGTTTGTCTGTAGTGTCTGATTTCTCTGCAACAATCTGGTTTTGTGCATGTGTTCCCTCTTAAAAATATGGCTTAAAAAAAGTTATTTTCTAATTGGAATTTCAAAAGACAAAATGCTGATACAAAACAGCTTTCAACATTTTCTCACATCACCGTAAAAGTAAGCACAGGAAAGGTGAGCAGATAAGATTTACTGTGCTAGCTTAATTTGTATTTAATAAATACCACTCATAAAAGATAATGCTCACATTACTATAATAAAATAATTGATTGAATGAGAGGGTGAAATAAGAAGGGCAATTAATTATGATCACAGTAAAGTTTTACGTTAGTACTCCTCTAGAATTTATGGAACAAGGAACAGCTGCACGGTACACTGTTGGAAATCAGAGGGAGGTGCTTGGTTTTGAACTGTGTTGGGACCAGAGAATGAACTACACAGTTGATTCCTATCATGTTCTTATTATGTTCATGTTCTATTATGTTCATGTTCTATTATGTTCATGCTCTTTAAAAAATCTGGCTGAGGCAGGAATTGCCACTGATTTGTCATTTTAGGTTTTTTAAAGTAATTTACTTCATTCCAGTGAGCAATAGGTAACAGTGTTAAAATAAATGGATGTCACCCAACATATAAATGGTGCCTTGTCTAATGAGCCCTCTGTGTCTCATGGAACTGAGATATCTTTTATCATCTCAGTTTCTGATGTGGACACAAGTAAAGAGCTGCAATATAAGCTATAGCAACCAGGAGAACAAGTGGGTAGATGTATTACTTTTAGCTTGTTCTTTGAGGTGAAACTTGGGGTATATAATATAAAAAATGCAAATAAAATTCATGGTGGTATAGATATATGATTATATATATAAATATGTGTGTGTGTGTATACATATATTATATATATATACACACAAACACACACACACACAAACACACACACACACACACACACACATATATATATATATATATATATATAAAGCATCATATGGAGACTAGAGACTGTTTTATCAAATATCTCCTTCTATATATTTTAAGATCTTACTGAATCATTAGATCATCTGTTTGGCCTTCAGGATATCAAAGGAAACATAATTTCATTCTGTTCTCCTTTAATGACTCCAATAAGTTAATTTTGCATATCAGTCCAAAAGATATCCAACCAATATCAATAGCATTTGAAACTCTTATCGGCGGTTTTAAAATTTGTGTTGATGTATTTTTATTGATCTCCTTTTCTACATTCCCCCTCTCTGTCACAAGATCAGTAATTTTCTCCTATGGAGTCAATTGGTCCTGTAAGAGAGCTAGGGAATCATCTAATAGATGCAAGGGATAACTTCCTCTAAAGCAAACAAATTAAACAATGCCAGATTGGGAAGGTAATCCTGGGGATCAGAAAAAACAAAGATCATCCTGAAAGGCATTTGCAATGGACCTTCTTGGGATCATCCACTCAGAGCAGACTCTAGGAAACAAGAAGAAAAGGTAACCCTTCTTACCAATGAATGATATGAAAAAGAAAAAAAGATAAGAAGCTTCATACATGGTGACAATTAAGGTATACTGAATGTGGGTGACAGCTAATAGGGTGGAGGAGCCCTAAAAAAGCCTGGAAAACCTTTGAGCTCAGATGAAAATTTATGTGCACATGTAATGCCTTTAAGCCAAAAGAGCTGTCTGAAGGTGACATAGTCAGAAGATTTTGAATAATCCTGTGGAAGTTAATCACACTCCAAAGGGAAATAGCACAGAGAAACAACTCAGGTATTCACTGTTTAATGTGAGAGGGAAGGTTGAGTGAGACAACACACAACCTCTTAACAACACAAGGTAATTCTTCACTGTGTTCCTTAATTATATACCATAAATGTCAGTCACAGTTCATGTTACCTGTAGTTAACTGCAATCCACCTGCATAAACCCAACATAAATTAGCCAGTTTGTACAGGTTGATGTTAAATATGCTTCAGAATAGGGTACATCTGATTGCCAGCGGAGATGGAGGGAAACATCTGTAATATCAGTCCATAAATCTCATTTTCCTAACCTGGGGCATTCTTAACCACACTTCTTAACAAAAGATCTGCATCAATGTAAGTTTTTTGTCCCTGTCTGCCTGTTGAATCTTCTAAATCCTCCTTGCTTGTGCAGGGTGAAAAGAATTCCTCTTGAGGCAATGGCAGGCCCCTGCTTGTAAAAATGACAGACTATTAGAAATGCAATCCATTGTGTGGCAAGGGAACAGAACTTTTATTCTAGATTTCCTTATAAATGAATATATTAGAAAATGTGGTTATCAGCAGGCTGTTTATGACCAGAAATATTTTCTTATACCTTAGTGCTCCTTATATCTTTAGATTAGACACTTGTAAAATAGGCCATTATGTGTAATAAAAAGCATTTAATGAAACTTTCATTCGGAGGACATTGAATTCAACAGATTTAACTTTGACACTGACAAATTTCTCACAAGAGATGATTTGCATGGAAACCACTGGGGTCTCATTTTAGTTCCTGTAATACACCAGAACAGTGATTTTATCATTTCAAAGTCATTTATAAGAGCCTGGAGCTAAATGACACAATGGCAATGCTTAGGATTGCAGCAGTACATCATCTGCATAAGTGGCATAACTTTCACTGCTGTGATAATCATTCCCAGAGCCTATATCATACATATAAACATGTTTCAATCAGGGGGGAAAAAAAGGTCTAATTGATCAATTATTTCCCAAAATGTCTTATCATTATGCAGCACATGTTTATCTAAATTTTAAAAATGACTGAAAGGTATGGTATACTGATTAGGTTATAATTTCATACCTTTTAGTAGACCAGATGCTATACTACTACAATTTTTCACAGTTATTTACAACGGAAAAGTAAAAAATAAATACAATTTACTAATAAATTTATGCCAGGTAATCCCCTTGACTGCAAGAAAAAAAAAAAAAAACCCAAAAACAAAACGAAAGAAGGATCTAATTAATACTCTAAAATGAACACTCTATGTATCTTGGACAAACCTTGGATTCAATTTCTTATTTTAAAGCTGTTAAATGACAGTCAAACAGACCCACCTAGCAAGAGTCACAAGTGCACAAACAAAAAGGGCAAAAAGGAAAATCAATGCAAATGTATAGCCTCTAAAGTAGGAGGATCAATATCCTCTGATGTTAATACCACAGTTAGATTTATTAACCACCTAGGCATCTGAGAAAGAATTTATATAAATACTTATCCCCTCTATTATAAGGATTTATATTTGAAGTTCATCTTTGCAAAAGTCTATTATAGTAGGCAGCCTTTTACTTAAAAATACTCCCTACAGCAGTGACATTTCTTGTATAAATCACTCCCTAACTGCTACAGAAACTGAAATGGGATTTTAGGCTCCTGATGATAGTTCTTCAAAAACATCCAAACTCTTTTTTTTGAGGACAATTTAGAGGAGATTTTTTAAAACATATTTGAGGACCTAATACCTAAACGTCCCTGATTTCATAGGAGTCAAGAGTTTCCTGTTGTAGGCTGTGGTCTTTTCTTTCTGCACTGGGAAAATGAGAGATCTTCCCAGCAAAACCAGGAGTTTTTTTGGTTGGTTGGAGACCACAGCAGTGGACAACAGAAGCAGGACAGGTTGTAATTTATTTCAGACCCTTCTGCGTGTGGTGTGTATTCACAATGCCACCACAAGAAGAAACTCAAGGAAGTGGTTTTTTAGGTAGTACTCTCAGTATCTGGGCAAATCCAAAAATACAAGCCTTCAAAATAAACTTGAAGTGCAGAATTGCATGTGGCCCAAAGATGACCTGTGGGGACCAGAGGAAAACCCAGCACTTGTAATGGTTTCCCTCAGGCTAAATCCTTCAGTGGCAGGGCAACTCCATATCATGGGGTTTAAGTACAGCTTTCATTCATGCTGACTGAGATAAATAAATAGGAAGACTAAGATAAGCAAGAGCCAGCCCACATTCCCAGCCTACAGAGAAAACAAGCGCAGTCACACAACATATATAAAGCCAAGCACCAGACACCAGAGATGCGTCCTGGGTTGTTTTGAGAAGAGAAAACAGAGAGAAGAGAAAACAGAGAGAAGAGAAGGATTGTTCCAACTATTTTGATTTCCTGTAATTAACTCCTCTGTTAAGTTCTCTCTCATGCATTTATATACTTTCAAAGGCACATGGCTTTTAATGTATTAATTCTTCCTAGTACCTGAGTTTCCCAAGTACTCGTGCATGCCTCCATGCTCTTAAATAGTGGCTATAATCAGTACAATTGTGGTTTTAACAGTTCTGGTTTCACTACATTAAGGTAGTAAAAATCATTGAAAGGATTCTTCAAAATTATTATCCTGCCTTGGTGCATGAGCATACGTGTGAGCAGGTTTGCACTTGCAACAGCTTCTGCTTGAAAGAGGCAATACAGAGGAGGGAACGATTTGTTAGCAGTGCTGTCAGGGGAATGTTCCCCCTCTACCCATGTGTGTAATTTGCTTACTCTAGCTATCAGTCATTTTTCCTATGCACCACTCCACGATGGTGTTTACTTGGAATATAATCCTGCTTTTTGAACCTGTTATTGTCAGTCTCTGCTCCTTTGCAAACTGACTTCAGGAATTTTTTAATTTATTTTTTTTTTAGATTTCAGATTCATGTTTTCTTCTAGAACCTAGTGCCTCATTTGATATAGTACAAACTTATCATCACAGCTTCTCCTAAGTATTTTCTTAAGAGATATTTCCTGCCTAGTAGTAGCCAAATAGCAGATTGGCAACTGTGCAAAGGATGCATGGCATACCAGGGAGTCAGAGTATTTCTAACTGTGTTTTTATCTTGACTAGGACATAGGAAAAACTGACACCATAGGAACCCCTGACTCTGTGGGGGAGGAACAGCTGGGTCTCAGACCCACACCAGACTGCAAGGCTTAGCTTGAGACTCTGCATGTTTAAGCATTAACACTGCTTATGTTATTGTTGTGTTATTCAGCAGCTGCAACAACCTTTGAGGATACCTTGCTGTGCTTGCTGAGACAAAGCTGTTTGTGAAGCCAAATGGCATTGTGCCTGAATAAGATCTAAATTTGGACAGATAGTTATATTCCTGTAATTCCTTCGTTTCTGCCTTGAGTGCCCCATGCTATGAGGTTCAGTACTTATATTAAAGATGCTTCATTTTGTCAAGGTGAAGGGTGTTCAGCCTGCTGAATATTTTGCTTAAGAAGGGATTTACTTTCTCTCTCCTTTCCTGCAGTTTCCCCCCTGCTGATGGATGATCTTTCCCTAGCGACCCTAGAGAAGGTATTTTTCCCCAAGTGTGAAATTGATTCCAGCTGACAACAGAGTGTGTCAATCACATCCCACTTTTGTCATCTTCAAAGACTCCTCTTCCCCTTATTAAAATTGTATTTTCATAATTGAAAATTGCTTTCAGATGACTTAATGAATTCCTCCACTATATTAAAGGCTGAAAGCAGATGAAATGCTGCAGCTTTCAGATTAAGTGCCTTTTTATAGAGAAGCTTTAGCAGAAGCTTCAGCAACAACAGCAACAATTTTTTTCTATTGAGACATGCCCACTAAAGAAGTAAATCAGAGTGGTAGAAATGGCATTTTCCACTAGCACCACTGCAAGAATATAAGTCCTAAATTGTATTTTGACCTTATGGATATACTTGTGAAGCTTCTGAATTGCTGGAGCTGACATCAATCTCCAAACAACTAAAGTGATCCATTGATCAACTGAGATTTGCATTCTTTCCTGTTGATATAGTGCTGCATTTTCCATTGTGATATCTCTTTAGAATGATAAGGATGACCCTGGAAAGCATAAATGCTGACGGCAAAACATACTGTGCAATCTCTATTAGCTATCCACAGTTCATCTTATGATAGCAAGTAGAGAGAGACATAAACTGTTTTCTTATGATGACACCCCTGATCACTGGGGCTTAAAATGCAGACTTGCACAACAAAGTACTGGTTGATAAATGCAGCCAAACTATTAAGCCATCTGAAGCTATGCTTTGAGACACTGTAGTGCAAATATCTGCTGATATTTATGGTCAATTATTCACGTAGTTTATTTAAAAGCAGTTTATTTAAAAACTTTTAAGACCTTTTTTGTACAGAACTGTGAACTAGTGTTTGTTTATATTCTAAAAATAAATAACAGTATCTATATTTGGATATCAGACTTTATGAATCTTAATACTGTTTCTTTTGATGGTTTGGGTTTTTTTTAAAAAACTGGACAGTGAGTTGGTATATACTGGTGGGCTTCAACACATGATTAAAAGCCAGCATCTCCTGGATTACAATGAGTCAGACTGATTTTCCAGGCCCATTTATCTACATACTCATTCAAATGCAAATTTAGAGTAACTCCTGTAAGACAATGAAGTTGTCTCAGTTTTGACTGGATATGCATAGTGTCAGAAACAGGACTACTGTGTTTGTATGTGTTTGTATGCATAAATCCCTCTGCCCTCTTACCCACCTGCACTTTATCTCATTTCCACCTTTTATGGTAGTAGTGGTACTGGTAGTATGGACAGAGCAAATGCAGTTCAGTCCCTTTGCACAGTAGACCTCCACAGTGCAAAAAGCTCCAAAAGAAGGAGAGGGGGAAATGAAGTGTGTGGGTGAGCAGGTGAGATATAATATGACATAATATGTAAGGCCTAAACAAGACATAATTTTGTACAGAACTCCCCACTTGAGATTATCTTACAAACCTGACTCAACAAAATTATATCTTGGTTTGTAACCTACATTTTGGTAAATGTAGCTTTAAACACCATGGCCTTCCCAATACTTACCTCTGGTTCAAATTATCTGACCTGAAACTACACTCAGGCATAACACACCAGCTGTGTGAAACAGGGAACAGTTGTAGTTATTTATTTCACATTTTTTCATGAATAATAATATGGTAAAAATAGTCTAGGTGCTGCAATGCAAAGAAACCCAGCATTACCTGCAATGTGTTTTGGGGGGAAAAAAAGTGATTAATTTTTCATATAATGTAATGCATATCTGAGCCAGGGCACCCCTGGCATATGACACAATATGTGTGAGTGATTTATAGACCAAACTGAGGCTGATGAATGATGACACGTTGGCTCTATATTATTGCCTAGTTTATTGCAGAAAAGGCCTAACATGAAAAAACCTTTTCCTTTTCTATTAGCTTTTTCTTAAATATCACAATTGATATGTCTTAGAGGTATAGCACAAATCTCACAGCTGAGAAAGCTCTAGTGGCTCCAAGCCATCTTTCAGAACACGACTTGTAAGTTGCATAGTAGCATAATTTAAGGCTATCCTGAAATACCCTGCACATCAAAACGTATTCTTAAGAGAATGTTAGAGCTGACTGCATTGACAGAATTCTTTTCTTTCCTGCAAGGTCTAGAATTTGTAGCATTATCAACACTTGAGATAAGTAATGATATCCTTTTGTAGATTTGGCTTACCCAGCTCCTGATGAGATTTGTATTTCAAGTGCTTCTCTTAAGGAAAACTGAATTTTGATTTCACGTTTGTGAGCAAAGCTGTAGGGTATTCAGGCCTCCCATTCAAAATATGCCATAATTTTATGAACAAGAACTTGTCAGGCATGTTAAAGTCCTTCCCTGACAAGAGTTTCATAGCTCAAAGGCTTGTCCTGATTATGTCTTTCTCAAAAATAACATTGATGATTTTCAAAGGCAGATTTCAGAACCTACTAAGACCCACATATAGAATCTTATAGATTAAAAAAAGCCTTTGAGATCATCATGCCCAACTGTTATACTGGCCCTGCCAAGGCCATCACTAAACCATCTCTAAACACTGTATCTACATCCTTTAAATATCTACATGGATGGCAACCCAACCACTTTCCTAGGGAGCCTAGCCTGCTTGACAGTGGACATTATTGACATTACGTATGGGAATATTTTTTTTTCCTTCTTTACAGTCTAAACCTCTTTGGGCCCAACCTAAAGCTATTTTTGGGCCCAACCTAAAGCTACTTATTCTATCACTTGTTACTTGGAAAAGAGATCAACTCCCATCCGGCTACAACCTCCTTTCAGGTTGTTGTGGAGATCAGTAAGGTCCCCTCTGAGCCTCCTTTTCTCCAGGCTAAACACCCCCAGCTCCCTCAGCCACTCCTCATCAGCTTTGTGATCCAGACACCTCTCTAGCTCTGTTGCCCTTCTCTGGACATGCTCCAGCCCCTCAATGTCCTTCTTGCAGTGAGGGGCCCAGAACTGAACACAGGATTTGAGCTGTGACCTCACCAGTGCTGAGTGCAGAGGGACAATCCCTGCCCTGCTCCTGCTGGCCACACCATTGCTGATCCAGGCCAGGATGCCGCTGGCTTTCTTGGCCACCTGGGCACTGCTGGATCATGTTCAGCTGCTGCTGACCAGCACCCCCAGGTCCTTTTCTGCTGGGCAGCTTTCCAGACACTCTGCCCAAAGCCTGTAGTGATACGTGGGGTATTCTGACACAAGTGCAGGACCCAGCACTTTGTCTTGTTGAACTTCTTACAATTGGCCTCAGTGCATCAATCTGCCCTGTACAGATCCCCCTGCAGAGCCTTCCAGCCCTCCAGCAGATCAACATTCCAGCCTAGCTCAGCATTGTCTGTAACCTTACTGGGAGTGCATTTCTGAGAAGCTCCTCTTATTGCTCTGGTGAATGGACATTTAACTTGTCTGACATGATGTTAGCATCAAGCCCCATTCAGCAGTGCATCTGATGAGTGCTGTACTGTGAAGTAAACACCTGAGATAGGAATAATTTCTGCTAAGTGAAATCCTCTGGATGTGAGGTCCTGAACTACACACCTAAGCTTCTTTAACTGAGAAGTGAGAGATACATTTTGACATTTTAGGGCTTTACACTTAACAGCATGATTGTATGAGCAGCCCATTTCTGCAGCAAGTACAGAGCATCAAAGAATAATCATAGAAGAGTTTGGGTTGGAAGGGACTTAAAAGAACAGCTAGTTCCCAAGCCCTGACATGGCCAGGGACACCTTCCACTAGACCAGGTTGCTCAAAGCTCCATCCAGTCTGGCCTTGATAGAGCATCCATGGATAGAGCATCCACAACTTCTCTTAGCAACCAATTCCAGTGCCTTACCACCCTCACAGTGAAGAATTTCTTCCCAATATCCAATCTAAACCCACCCTCTTTCAGTTTAAAGCCATTCCCTCTTCTCTGATTGCCACATTTCCTTCTGAATAGTCCTCTCCAGCTCTCTTGTAATCTCCTTGTAACAACTAAAGGTGTTGTAAGGTCTCCTGGAGTCTTCTCCAGGGTGAACAGCTACAACTCTCTCAGCCTTTCATAATGGGAGGTAATGTTCCCATTGCTTTTCATTCCCATCCCAGGAACAAATTGTGTTTTGTATTTGTGCTTTTTTCCTTGCAGTGTTTTTGTACTTAAAAGTATTTTTATTTTTTCAAGAAAATTGGAATTGTATGGCAAGTACTGGATCAGCTACTGAGATATTTTCATTGGGGAGGAAATAAGATTAGCTGTTAAGACAGGTTCAACTCCCTGTGAAGCCAGTGTCTTTAGGTACTTATCTTAGCCAGGATGAATTATCCACTGGAAGGATTTGCCACTCTCCACAGGCTCTGAATCCAACTTACCCTGAGTCATTGCTAACAGAAAGAAAGCTGCATCAAGGTTAGCCAAATCCCCCAGTATTTCACGAGCACATGACAGTACTAGTCATGCATGCTAATGGTTGCATGGATCTTGCTCCAAAGCAACAGAATCATGCAGGGGTTTTTTTTGCATTTCACTGTGTTCTTATCAGTTTTTCACATGCACATTATGCTGGGAAGCAAAAAAGCAGAGAGGAAACATTAATCAGACATTCTAGAACGGCATCTGGTAGATACGGTTCCTGACCCCACATATGTTGTCACTGCAAAAATAGTTTTCCTGTATCTTGAGTATTTTGAGCCCAAAATTGTAATACTGAAAAGTTATTTTCAGGAAGGAAACACTCAAGTTGTGAAGCAAGGAAATCAAGTGGTATGAAATGCCATGTTACTGGGGCTGTGTTGCTAAGATGAAATGGACTGTGCACATTTTGGTCTTTTAACTGGAAATTGTTGCTTACAAAAAGTAGTCTCATTTGCAAGGCTATTTGGAAAAAAATGACTGTAAGCATTTTTGTAAGTCATGCTCCATGTTGAAGCTTCAACAAAACTCTAAAAAAGTAATGCATTTAAAAGAATCCCTGGGAAAAAAAGATAAAAAGATACTTTCCTCTTCAATTCATATATAATTTTCATTATCATTGTAGCTATGGTATTGTGTTCTCCTACTCCAAAAGTATTATTTTGAACTGAAAAACATTGGAATTTAAAAAATAGTGTCAAAATGAAAGCTAATTATAATATTTTCTAGATTTTTTTTTCCACTCAAAATGGATAATGCTTAACTGACTTAGTTCTTGAAGACTTTGTTATTCTACAGAAGAGATAAATAGTGCAAAATAGAGCTTCTCTGGCAGTTTCATTTTATTTAAAGGCTTCCTTCTGGTACCACAAAAAGAAATTTATATAGGCATGGATGGTCACTTGCTACAGACATGAATATGAAGCTGGAGAGGGCAAGAAAGATTATGATGAGAAAAATCTTTTGAAATAAATGAGTGTGGAAAACTGGGGCAGTCACAAGTCATGGATTTTCTTTCAGATTGATGTGCACTGATTTGTATATTATAAAATATTGCCTGGACCTCTGGAGAAGAACAATTATAATATGAGTCACAATGGATGTAGCTTAATTAGAGAAATATAGATTGGATTTTTTTTTTAGTCAGAAGCTTAAGGGAGCTCAGGACGGTATAAGGAAATATTTATTAATATCATTAAAGCTTTTCATAATCACTTCTAGATGACTAAAAGCCTCTGGGTGGAATGAAATTTGGGGTCTTCCTACCACGTAGGAAATGACATTGTGATTAACATTAACACTTATTTCCCATATTTTATCCTGAGCCAATGTCTAGTTCATGTACCTTGAATATGAAGATAAATTAGACCCATACATGGGAAGTTTCTTTCTAACCCCAAAGTAATTACTGGTAGCTATAATTTTAAAATCATATCACTTTACACATTTATCCCACAATTACCAGAGAAACCTTATGGATTTACATGACTTATTAGATTTCATGAGATCTTTTTAACTAATCTTTTCTTGGCTATTACTTTATTTCCCTTATATTCTTTATTACGTGTACTCCTTCTTGGATGATAAAAAAAATGGGATGTGTTCAATAATTTTCAAGCTACATAGCTTTCAAACAGCTTTCATCTACTGCCAGGATATCAACGATTAAGTTTACTAATGGCATATTTATTTGAAATACGTATATGCACTAATCATATAGATAAAAGTACATACTATACTGTGTATGTGCTATACTGTGTATGTATAGCATCATTTTTTAAAGAAAATTAACTTGGAAGTAAAAGGTTCATGATTGAAAATTTTGTATTTACTCGAATTTCCTGCCTTATATATGGAGCATAAAGCTACTGAGCTGATCAAATTATTTGAATATTGTTCTTTCTTAAATGAAAAATAATGGTAAAACAATGGAAAATAATTATCCATGATGCAATAAAATCTCATTGACTTTTAATCTGCACCCTTTCTTCCAATAAATGTATTCCACTTTCTAAATCAGCAGAATAAAAAAGGACATATCTTAACTGCTATCTAATTTTAAGGCTATGCTTAGATGAAGATAACATTGTTTTAGTATCCTTGTATGCATCCTCAGCAAACTCCCAATAAAGGCCTCTAGGCATTTGGAGACAGATTCTCTTCTCATTTACATCACAGCAAACACCATTCATGAAAACTAATTGAAAGGAGAATTTAGCTCACCGAGCATAAATCCAGTTTATGAAAGGCTGTTAGACCCGACGATATAAATTTACTTCAAGATGAAATTCGTTAGATGTTATTTCAACCTGATATAGACTATATATAAATTAGGTTTTATCTCTTTGTGTTTTATTGCTTATTTTAGAAAATTTCTCTTTAATATGAACAGCAACTCTAAAAACTAAAGTCATGTCTGTACGCTGTTACACTCTGGCAAAGGATTCTCTGCAAATTTTAAGAAAAACCAAGAAGTGGCAAAAATGCTCACCCATTCTCTGAGAATATGGTGTTAAATGCAAATTTTTTCCAATTTATTCAGCATAAAATCTTGTATTAAATCACTTTATCTTTGAATAAGATTGTTTGCAGGTTGTATGCATTGTATCAAGCTTTAAACCAGGACTGTAAATTCTATACATCTAAGGTTTAGACTCCCTTCCTTTAAGAGAGAGAGAGGGACAGGTATTCCTAGAGGTGCTGGTTAATCTTTCCATAAATGAGTTAGGTTTTTTTAGCAGGGGCTGTATTGCCTTGGAGAAGTGACTGTTTGTCTCTACTGTTTGTTTATACAGCTGGCTTAGAGCTAAACTCAAGTGAGATTAATCCAACTGCTAATATTTTTTCCCTGAACTTCCACTATGCAGCAGTTGGAGATTACATCAGAAACACAAAATTCATATGCAAGAAAAACCAAAATTAACTCTACTTTAAGTGAAATGCATGTGATTGCAAAGATGAGACAGAAATCAAATTAAAGGGTCTTTTAAAACACTCTCAAGATGTCTAAGTTAGTGTTGCAGTTAATTTGGTTTTGCTCTCTGGAGCTTGATTTTCAAAAGAGGATTTTCGATATGATTAAAATGGGGGATGTACAGGATAACAGCTTCCAACGAAAATATTTCTAATAACTAGACACTGGGGGATTCACCCAAACTTTCTCTTTTGTTTTGTTTTGCTGGAATACTACAAAAAAGAATAAAGAGAAAGTGAGGTTTTGTTGGATAATTAACCTTCGCAACTAGGAGCTTCAGGAAGACTAGAATAGACTAGACTGTCTATTAACTTTATCACCATCTGAAATCATTGACTTAACCCAAAGCTTGTTTGTTTCTACACTTGCTTGTTCTCCCTGTAGTCAATTAATTTGCTGCTAATAATAGGCAGACTACAAGAACTGATAGAAAAGAGTATGAAAGGGGATTTATATGTCTGTAATTCATGCCACCGAAAGCCCACTAGAGGCTCAAGAGCTTCTTTTAAGAACAGATGCAATTGCATGTGTAGTAGTGTAATTGACCACACAGTTACCCTTGTTTAATAAAATTTGGAGATGCACAGAATAACACATTTTACTGAATGTACGTGGTGGAGTTATTACACTGAAGAGAGTAATTGTAAACCAGAACTGGAAAGTAATGAATACAGGACATTTAATTATAATGTAAGCAAACACATGAAATCCTGCCAAAAAAATGAATATTGAAGCTCAGCAAGACAATAAAATTGATAATAGAAAGTGTAGAAGATGCACAGCTTTTTGACAGTGCAAGAGTAGGACTTTTACCAACAAAAACTCTCGGAATCAAAACTGTGCGTCAGATGAACTCTATGGATAAACTATTTATTTCTCATCTGTTCATAGTCTTGCTAATTAAAAACCTGGTCTCCGGCATTACTTGGAAATGGAATAATTTTCTGTTTGCCACTTAGTCAAATGATACTGTTTTCAAGATAGTGATGCTCTGTCATGTTTGTATTTTGCTTGGTCTATATTCATCCAGCCTTAATTCCAGGAATCCTGCAACTGAGTCACTCCTTCTTAATGCTTAACACTATGGACTACTTTGTTCCCTCTCATGCAACAGCAGACAAGAAGTCTAGGTGTCTGTGTCTTTAGAGAGGATGAATGCCAGGAACTTTTTATTGCCTTAAGTTATCCTCTGCTCTCCCTAACAGTTTTCACTTATGAATCTGAATTATAGCCTTTTCTCATTTTAAGGCCAAGAAAAAAAGTTAAAGAGATGAAGGAGGAAGGGTATAGGTACAGCTGCAGGTGATGGGTCTGCTGGGAAATAAGAATAACCTACCCAGAAAGAAAAAAATGAGAAAGACTGGTAAGACATAAGGAAAGAAAATTTCTGTGGATTAAGTACTGAATGAGATCAGGGTTCAGCCACAACCTTATTTTTGGGAAAATCTTTAATTTGTGTCTCTCTCTTGCCCTGCTAACCAAAGATAAATCTGTCTGCAATAATCTATTTTATATTTCCCAAAAAACTTGATTTTTTTCTCTACTGTTCATATCAAAATTCTGCTTGTGCCTTAGATTTAAACCTAAGGTTTACTGCTATTAGGTCCAAAATATTACTGATAATTTTCTTATATATACTTTGTTGGTTGTAGAAATGGTTGGGGGGGAAAAAGTGGAAAGAGAAAGAAAGATATTCATCAACAAAGTTGGTTTCCCAAGAGGCTACATGATCTCCTTTAGTTTTCTGAGATCTTGGATCATGAAAATCCATTTGAATAACAGCAGATGGTCCTGTCCAGGGTCACATCCAGGAAAGTTATGGGAATCATGTGGTTAAATGAAAAGTGGCACATAATCAATCTTCTCAATTCTTAGAAAGCCATGAAATCTCTGAAGTCTTTAATATTTCATTAATAACCCAAACTCAAAAGAACTCAATAGACACTTCTCACAGATTTAGATCTTTCCCAATGACAATTTTCTCCTGAAATATCTTTCACACAAAATGTAATGCTAAATCACATATTCTCCTCTTTTAGACATGGGACAACTCATCAGACCTGAGCCCTGGTCCCCAATTCTGCCACTATTAAACAGTGAATCTTCATCACCTCATATCTCTGAACCTCTTTCATTTTTATTAGTTAGTCTTCTCTATATACTGTGTGAAGGCTATTTGCAACAGTGACTTACTGAAAATGCCTTATGGATGTAGACAATGTTTTCTAGTGGGCACCTCTGTGTAACATAATGAAATAATGAAAAGTGTTCCTCAGATATCTTGTTCCTGGGAGCTCTTGAACATTCATTTTCAGCCCACATTTCCCTGTGAATCTCGGATTAAGTGGGATAGAGTAATTAATTATTTAGTCACATATAAATGTTCTAGATCTAAACAATGACATCTGTGTGCATTTTTCTGAGCTGGCCTCTATCAATGACATTGTAAACAATATTCTGTGCAAGTTAAACCAATTGTCTTCAGATTAATCCTGTTAGGTTTATGTTGCATTATGGAGTATTTTCTTCCAGAAATAAAAAGGTATTTCTCTAGCTGCAAATACCTGGCTGGAGAAAACAGGCTCTTTGAATCAAGTCAGCGGTGGAATGTCTAATTTTATCCTAAGGATAAAAACCATCAAATGTGTTGCTTTCTCTTAGTAATTGATTTAATTATTATTGCAAAATGTTTAGTCAGATTTATGAAATTGTATACCTTGCAAGGAGGTTTAATAGTTGAAGAGGTACTTTCTGGAGGTTATTGTAAATACACAGTCAATAACATTCATGCCCATATAAACAATATTGATTTCAGCCTCTCACTGAGGTAAACTATTCTAAATCCTCCTTTTTTTTTTTTTTTTTTAATACAGTAACATACTAACTCTTAAGACTTCCATAAAAGCAAATAGAAGCCGAACATAACTCTACTTAAAAAATGAATGCCTTTGCATGTACTTAGCAGTCTGGAGCATAATGTTTGGTTACTGTGAGAGGAATAAGCATTGTGAAGGAACTATGTCATTAAGAGGATAATTATGGAATGAGAACCACATATTTTAGGTAAACCTAACCATTCTGATCCTGGAGTGCCTCTGTGATTCCTTCACAGCCAGAGAAGTAGTCGACAGTGAAAGACACAACACACAATGAATTGCCAGTTATCTCTTTGTAGGATTATCTAGATTGCAGGCAGTTGCTTACAGATATTATGGTGCAGACACAACCCAAGTGGATAACTAATGGTGTTACTGTCTCAAGGACAATAGTTAACCATGGCTAAGTTTGTGCATAGTTTGGAGGAATTGGCAAAGCCAGCCTGTAACAAGTTTAGCACAAGCCAGAGATCAAATGAAAATCTGATGTGTTTTTCTGAGTATGAGGTGGGAGTGGCAGAAACCTGGATACCCATATTACCCTTGCAAAACTTCAGGGTTTTTTTTTTTCTGGCCTGTTGTAGTCACATATTCCTGTGAAGTAATGCTATTTCATCTAACTCCATGTCTGATGGAATGGTTTGAATAACAGCTAAGGGTTAGAGCTTGACATATCCAAAATGAAGTACAGGACAAAATGAAGTACAGGACAATCACAGACAAAATTTCTCTGAACATACGTGGGCAGTGGGACAGGTAGGAGAAGGGAGGCTGTCAGTTTATGAAAAATTACAAGCCAAGGGTGGTCAAGTTAGTTTATTGATAAACTCAATGTATAGCTGTCCCTTGTATAGCTCAGAAGACAAGGATGGGGGCTGTGTTTCCCAAGAGTCAACAATCCATGTCTGCATAATATTCCTTTGACAACCAACAACTTTAAGATTTAGAATTAAAGATAGGAAAATCAGTACCACTTTCTAGTCACTTCTGAAGTGCCATCATAAGTCCAGCTCACAACTCAAAATTTTTGGTATTGATTTTATAGTAAGTGGTATTAAACATAAAGAAGAGTTTACTTGCCAACATGTTCTGGGTTTGTTGTTTTTCTTGGCTACTGTGCAGCCCACCAGACGAGACTGCAGATTGATTTCTGCTGAGGTCCATAATTTATACAAGCTTTTTTAATAGGTATTGGACACCTGTCTGTGGTTAATAGTAGAGTTAAATCTTATAAGAAAAGGAACTGGGTTGCCAATTTAGGCCTGAATCCGATATTTCCAGCAGAGAACAGAGTGAGCTTTGTTTCATGAAAGTGCAGGCCTTGCAAAAGTAGCTGTAGTTAGAACTTTTAAAGGTCAGTGTTTGAGAAAGGCTTTAAAGAAGAAATAATGAAGGGTTGACTCTATTGCATTTAGAATCTAGGTTAAAAATACCCATACCCTAGCAAAAAATAAACCTGGAATAAGGGCTTTTTTCTTAAGATTTGGGAACAAAGATTGAAGATGAATGTATTTGCATAGGTGAAACTAATTTTCACAGGCCTTGACATTATCTGATAGATCAGAAATCTAATATGGTGAGGTCCAACAGATTCTGAAACAGTCTAATGCTAGAAGCATTGCTTCACTGAAGTTTTAAGCTACAGCTACATGGTGAATGGGGAAATTGGCATGGTGTTGAAGCTTGATCCACAAAAGGCAAACATTCCTTTGTTTGAAAGATGTATTTTGAATTACCACAGGGAACCTGTTCATATTTTGAGCTAATTGCAGTGTCCTGAATGTTAAAAAGTCCAGCTCAATGAGACTTACTGCTGAGCAGAATTGGGTGCAATACTCTTTCAATATTTTTTGAAGAAATCATCTGAAATCAGGGTGGCTCCTTTCAGTCTGAAACCTAGATCATGCTCAGTGTATTGTCAAGGTTATGTATATCAGGCCATGCAAAATTATCAGCACATTCTTTACATTGCAGTAGCTGCTAGTTCTATTTTTTAAGCCACAGCAGGAATTTCTTTTACTTCCAGGGATACTTTAATTCCCCCATCCATTTTCTACATCTCCAAGCTGAAGTATATTGCAAAGAAAAAACACAAAGCATACCAGCATCACTTATCACAGCGGAGACAAGGAGAAAACAAGAAACTGATATGTTCAGAAAGTAAAAGTAATCTGACATTGTCATGTACTGGCTGTTATAAAAATTCTAACATTTATAACATCTCACACCACTGTATTTCAGCTGGATTCAAAGAAAAACCTCTTGTGGAAGAACTGAAGGTGGCATGTCTCAAGCTCATTTCCATCAAATAACTGAAATGTTGATGCACTCTGCTGCAGCCTGAGTGTATATCCTGAATTTATATTCAGATCTCTGACAGAAGAAATTTTGTATATCCAGTCACATGCCAGGGTAAGGTTTCATATATTCAAAGATCACTCATGTTGCATCCTTATAAAAAATTCAGTTCTGCAAGAGGCTAATAATTCAAAATAAAGACATGCAAAGATAACTTTAAAAATCACTTGCTAATTTTTAAATTCTTGCCTGTGCATTTCTGAACATTATCTCACTTATTGCATAATTTCCCATTTACACTGTAAAGGCAGCTGTACTGGCTCATATCAAGAGTTCACCAACAGTGCCCATAAAGGATAACTATCTCCACAAATCAGCGTGTAGAGAAGTGATAGTGGAATGGGCCATGGGATTACAATGGGATTGCCTTACATCTGTTTTACACATATAAACAGTGAGTTTTTTAGGCTGCAGTCCATTTTATTGCTTCTCCAAAATCTCTTGATATTCTCACTGTACACGGCCTTTCACCTTTCTTACAAAGCTCTGTTTAACCTCTGGTACTCCTCAGCCCATCCTTCTTGACCTTACTCAAGCCAGACCCCTATTGTATCTGGAAAAGGAAGACAGGCATGTGGTGTATTTCTGCTCTTGTGTCTTGACATATTGCCAGGCAGAACATGACCAGAGACCTTCTACCAGTTTCTTGGATGCCTTTGGAAATGCGGGGATGATGTCAGGTTGTCTGACACTTGGAAATTTGGTCTTCACAAACTTTGGGGGGTTTTGAGCCTTTGATCTTCATCACCATCATTCACAGATCCTCAATTTTTTTTTTTTTTTTTCTCAGATTCTTTTAAGTGGACTCTTTCTTTTTGTTTTTTTAGGCAGGAGCTGATGACTTTCCAGAAGAAATTAACCAGACAGAGCCCTGACCCTAAGTCAGTGTATAGAGATCTGCAAGAAAACAGTGTGCATCTGATTGCTTCTCTAATTCTATTACATCTTTCAACTGTTTTCAGCTAAGGGGGGTTTCTGAACTGACTGTTATCCTGCATATTTTGAAATCTTTTGAGAATTTCAGTGTCATGTGCTTGTCTAGTGAGATCTTCAACCAACGTCAAATTTGGCTGTACACAGCATTCTTTTTGCAGGAAAGCCCACACTGATAGCACATGTTCTGTGTAAAACCACTGCTTTTGTTGTTTATATGAAAATGAATTTCTGTTGTCATTATTTGGCAATCAATAGTTCTTGTCTTAAAAAGAATGATAAATAATTGAGTCCTACCCATGCCCTCCATGCCACACATAATTTTATGGAAGCTTATCATATCTCCTCTGAAATATTTGCTTTGAGGACAAAAAAACATCTTCACCTACTCAGCTGCTTCGTGTAGAAAAAGCCTCAATATCTTTTAACCCTTGTTATCTTTTTTCTCAGCTCTTTCCTATCCCCTTTCAGAATAAGGAGGAAAAGCACAACACTCAATGTTCCAATGGCTTGCAAAAGAGACTTGAGCTATCTGTACCATCTTGTTCTGTCTTTGTGACCTGCAGTGAAAGGCAGAGATCATCTCACATGGAAACTACTTTTTGTCTCAATTTTCTTGCTTTTTCCTACATTTTGTTTTACACCATGGCCAAAGCTGCCATACAAGCAATGTCAGACCTCAAAAGACAGGGAGGACAAGCCCTGAGATTCAAGTGGAAGTCAAGTGTAAAACCCATATGTACAAACTACATCAGTTATGACCTCACCTTGGGAACTACAATATTACAGGGAAAAAAAAAAAAAAACAACACACTGAAAATTCTTTGGGTTTTACATATGGGAATTAAATGGATGTAACTGCTATCATCAAAATGGAGTGCAAGTGGACAGAATATGTGTGAAGACAAAAGGAAAAAACTCAGTGGGGGTGAGTTGTGAGTTTATAGTTCGACATTAAAATTGCTTGAGCATTCTTTATAAGGTAACGAGTAATAAAATCTCAAAGGCACCTACAGTCCATTAGCAGTAACCTAAAAACAGTCCAAGGAACTAGGCACATAAACAATCATATTTTGCAAGTAAAAAAATAATGAGAGCTACTCAGAAGTTTTAACTTTCTGGTCAGAAAATATTTTTATCTGTTTGACTGAATAAATAATTGTTTTTCAATTACTGCATCCTGCATTAGGAGTCATCTCTCCACATTTCCATATACACAGCTTCCACAGTAATGTAAAAGTTGGAGTGAGAGATTTTCTGCAGAACTCAAAACATCATTCAGTTTTGACTTTTGTGGGTATATCAGACATTCTGAGTATGTACTGGAAGTTTTAACCTATAAAAACTTACCCTCTTTTACTGCTGATCAAACACATGGTATCTAGCTCGACAACACTCATGCGAGAATTAACAGATTTAACAATATGCATATAATCCCCTTAACTACTGTAATTATTCAAATGTGCAAACTAATGTATGAGTAAACACATGCGCAGAGTGAAGACAGCTGTCATTTATTCTTTTAATTTCAAAATCACAGCCCAAATACTGGGAACAGAGTTTTTAGAAGCTCAATTTTCACATTTTGAATTGTTCTATATTTTCATAGTCTGGAAAGGAATAAAGCAAATATTTTAGTTTGGGAGGGGGAGCTGAAATCCATCTGTGACTGGGAAATATAATTGCACTACCTAACCATTACAGTAGCATCCCCAGAGTCTGTTGTTGGAACTGACAGCAGAGTCGAGCTGATGGTACTTGAAGCACACAGAATGACAAACACCACTTGCTTAGCAACTCTACAGCACATTTACTTACGAGTAATGCTGAAGCAAAGCCTAATTCTCACTTTCCCACCTCTCCAGCAAGTATGCGCTTCACTCAGTATCTGACCTGTAAAGATATGAATCTCTCCTGCCAGTATTTTATCATGCCAGTTTTCCTGCCACAGCCTCTATCCCACATCCCGCCTCACAAAAATGAAACAGACAAGACGCAGAAACAAAAGTGATGTTTGGGTCTCATGGGAACAAGGACTGAGGCTCACTAAGATATAGAATTTCCACTACCAGGGGTTATGTTAAACCCTCAAATGGGATATGTAACTTTTCACAACAGGATTGAATGCCCCTGATGGAAGTGATGAACTAACTCAACTATAGCAGTGATGTATCCCAGCGTACATCCGAAACATAACCACAGAGTCAGTTGTGTGAAAGGCATGAACCTAAGTGAAACCTCAGATATGTGGAATGTAAATTGCTCACCTCTGATGAGCACTGTATTCACTTGATTGATTTAAAATGGCTGTAAAAGTGTTCTTATACATGTTGAACCTGCATAAAAAAATTAAATAGCTCCCAGTGGAATTTTTCTGGTATTACACTCTGAAATTGAGCTTAACTTGAACAACAGAGTTTAAATACCTTGGGATGTAGTTCATCATAGTATGATTTTAATTTTAATTCAGAACCATAAAAATGTGGGTGACACAGTCATTTTGAAAAGTGTCTCATTGAAGGTATAAGACAAATTCATTATTTCCAGTATTATTCCAATTATTTTCATCAGATATAGAACTGGTATGGTGTTTTCAAGTGACTCGAGTACACGTAATTTTTGATTTTAGATTTCTTACAAAAATGCATTCCAAGCTGCTGTTTTGAACCTCTTAGCAGAATAGATATTTTTCAACATACCTTTTCTAAAAACCTTTGAAAGAGGAATGCCTTGGACTTTTTTGCTTGTCACTCTCTGTATTTGCTTTATCACAGTGTCTGGATTCAAACATTAAGCTCTTAAATACAAGATTACTGCCACTTTCTCCCCATTTATAAGCTGATGTGTCTATGTGTGATTGAGCTCACTAAGCCTACTGAACCTTTGGTCTTTCTATTACTGAACTCCATCAAAATACCTCTTGGTATACTGCATCTCTGGAAAGATGCTCATCTCCACTTAATCTAAAGCTTATTCCAATTCAAGCAGAACTTGTTATTCAGTTGCTCATTTAAACAACAAATTGATTTCTTGGAAATTTCATTTAACTTTCATGCTTCAATTCTTATTATCCAGGACACAAATGAAACTGAGCTTTATAAATCAAAAGTCAATACAATCAAGTAAAGTTCAGAAGTTACCAAACAAATCTGTGATTTGATGCCTGTGAAATTAGAAGCTTGGAAAGAACAAGTTAAATCAAAGGCATTTCCTGTACACAGAAACACAGGAGTGTCTGGGCTTTCCTCACTTCCATTCACTTCCTTCATTGATACGTCAATATCTTAATTCAAATCCAGCAGAGCTGATGACAGACCAGCCCCACATGGTAGTTTCTTCAGCTTTTAAGATATAAATCACTTTGTTTTGCTCCCTGCCATCATCCACATGTTTTCACAATGTTGTATCAATTAATGCTAGAGGAGGGGGAAAACAAAACAAAATAAAGCAAAACAAAGCAACAACAACCCCCCCCCCAAAAAAAAAAACCCCAAAAAAACAACAACAACAACAACAAAACCCCACCAAAAAAACAACAGGAAGGAGGTTACAAGTGAGTTGGAATACTTTGAACCAGATTGTAATTACTGTCTCAGATTTTCTAACTTTGCTAACCTGAGCAAAAAAAGGTTGTAAGGATCTCAGCTTTGCCTCTGAGACTATCTTTCTCAAAGCTCAGGATATACAAAGAACTTTCTGCTGTGACCCTACATGAAAAGTAGAAGAGGAAGGTCAGTGTGTGAGTGAGTGCAATTTTAAAAGCTTTCAGGGGAGAATATATATTGAATTTCTAGTCAAAAACTCATCATTTAACAAGCATTAAACTCAAAGTAAGGATTGCCAGCTGTAGGAAGAACTTAATGCAGTTGTATTCTCTGCCTTGGACAGTTAAGTTTTCCCCCTTCAGCCATCTCTGAGGAAGCTGGCACTGCCTGGTTTGGGTGCAGGAACTGGATTTCCTCCATTGCTTAGCTAACTTTCTGAGACAGCTTCAAGAATACAGTCTAAGGTACCTCATTATTTCCTCGAGCTGCCAACTGAAATATCGATAAGTAAATGTCAGTCTCTGCCATTAATCACAGAATAACACTGATTATTTAGAAAGTGTTTAAATTTGTTGAGACACTATTTAAGACTCTGTATATATAGAACATATTGTTTGATGTATGGAGACTTGGATCATTGTTAATTTTTAAGTGAATAAAAAGTAAAAAGAAACAAACTGTGTTGCTGTTTTTCAGAGCATTTGTAGATTGACTTAGGAGGGTTTGAGATCATGACTTAATAACAGACTTTGCATGTTACATGCAGCCTTTAATTTAGGAATTTATCAATGGCAAGAGATAAGCCATTTTTTCCCGACTGCTTTAGTGGCATTCCAGGATCATCATCACTTTGATAAAGAAGAAGGAAATAAGCCCTCTCCCTTCAGCTGGGACAGAAGAATACATTTCAAGAATTTAGGATTGGAAAGAAACTAAAATTTCCAATTTATGACAATAAGAGGCTTTAGTATGTGACTTTATTCAATGGGGCAACAGGAATACAACAACTTGTGTCACTCTGTTTGTTGTGAGAAGTCTCACCGGCCCTGATGCCACCTCAGAGCAGGACAGGACTTACACAAACACTGCCCTGTACTGATTTGCTCTACCTAGAAGTCTTGGATGTTGCACAAGCTCCCAAATGGCACTGGCTGTGTTTCAGTTAAAAAATGAACAATGTCCCAGTGCAGAATAATTGAAGCACCTAAAGTTAGTTGTCTAGCATACATTTGAACGTATTGCTTGATTCCAAGAGCGCTCCTGTGCTGCATATGGCAGCTTTGTGGTATAGAGGAACTGGGGGAAGTTAAGCTGGAAACACAGGGTGCAACGTGGGAGATGTTTTCATTTTTGTGTTTGTTTCTCACTAACCTAGACTATTTAAGTTTGCAATAAATTAAATTATTTTTCCTTAAGTCTACTCTGCTTTGCCTTTGATGGCAATTTCCAAGGGATGTTCCTGTCTTTATCTCATCAGCCCATGAGCTTTTTCATCTTATTTCCTGCTTCTGCTCTGTTGTGGAGGAGGAGTGAAAGACTGGCTGAGTGGAGGTATGGGAGCCAGCCAAGGTCAGCCCAGCAGAGAGGGGCTGCCTGCCTCGATAGTGAGACCATTTTCCAGCTGTCAGGAGTGTGACAGGGCTCTGCAGAGCTGCTTTATGTTGTTGATCTGAACCACAGAGCCCTGGGACTGCTGAAAGGGCAATTCTGTTGTGAGAGCAACAGGGCCTGATGTGTCTGTTCTGGTGCACGGTCTGACACAGCAACAGAGGAATCTGCTAATGAAGGACAGAGTAAAGATGGAAGAGATGCTTCACCTGTGCAGAGCTATCCAAGTTGGAACACTAGTCCCAACCCTAAAGTCATCTCATCTTCTTTTATCTGACCCAGTTCTCACTGAAGAAAACCTAAGGCAAATGATCCCCACTGCTTGTGATGGCTGGGTTATCTGGTTACCTATCTCAATCACATGGATGATGGTCTACAATCTCAGGAATATCTAAGCCTCTTTGAAAATATTTCTAGTGTCTTTATGAGCAGAAATACACACAATATTAGTGAAATTACTGTCTTGCTTGTCTCCTTTCATGATCCCACTACAACAGGATTTGTAGATGTTGAAATTGCTTAACCAATACTGGGGTTTTTTCCCCAACAGTCTACTTACTTGTGGATTTTATGTATTTTACCCCTGTTACAATTCTATTAATTGTTGAAATAAAACTTAAAGAGAAATTTCATTGCCAGTGCTGGTGGACAGACATCTAATCAAATAGCATTTCATTTTTTAAATGTTATTAAACAATAATTGGGCAAAATTAAACAAAATTTAAAACATATCTTATTATGTTTTAAATATGTCTTAAACTCCCCCGGGCAGAGAGACAGTATCAAGTCTCTCAAGGCCTTTCTGCAATGCTGCAGTGAGCACGGAAAGCCACTACTGAACTTATGAAGAATGAATAAGTATTTTGATTTTCAAGGCAGGAAAGATATTGTTGTGTTCCCAGGTCATGTGTGCTAACTAATCCTACCACATACCCTGAGACAGATGTTTTCAGTGACCTTGGGTAAATTTCTTGAGCTAAGTGTATAGATACCTCATGACGCACATAGACACTAAATTTAACCTCAAAAATAACATTTCATCTTCATCTGCCTCCTTAGGCTTCTAAATGGCTTTTAAAATCTGATCCTAATGTTTCGTGCTACTATTCACCATCTGGTAAATTATGATAAACACTTTTCTCCCAACTTTTTGGGTTGATAAGGCTATAATCAAGTAAAATCTCCTGTTTTGTATTCAAGGTTGATCTGAGACAAATGGATAAATTCTGCATAATGCAAACTGATGTTCATCTCCCTTTACCTGCCTTCACCTTAAACTACATTAGTGTTTTTCAGAAACTTGTCTTTTAGTGTCTCTTTGCTCAGTGACAGTTCAGCAGTCTGAATTGGGGCTTCAGGAAACTGTAAATTAATCATAGAATTATGGTGATTGAATTAATTCACGTGTATCCTGTGGGCAGGCATGGGAAATTCTATCATATCTTAGTGTCAGGTAGTAATAACAATAGTAATAGCAACTAAATAGATTCCATCAGAACGAGTGGCACTGGTGAATTCCTGAATTTGCAATGCTTGAACATGGTCTTTCAGCAGATCTAGTGCACCAGAGCACAGGATTTTCTTTTCTTAAGGAGACATAGAAAGATTTTTTTCCTTCTTTTGAAAATGTTTGGTATGGAATTGTCTCATAGAGATGTATCTGGAGTGTCATTGCCAAAGAATCATAGAATCAGGGAATGGTTTAGATTGGAAGGGACCTTAAAAGACCATCTAGTTCCAATCCCCATGCCACAGGTGAAGACACCTTTCACTAGACCAGGTTTCTCAGAGATTCAATTAACTTGGGAATTAAAAGGAAAAAAATTATGTATATCCTTAGCTGAGATAGTTCAAAGAGCAGTATGGCATACCCCTAACACAGTTCTGTGCTATGATAAGGGTCTTAGATAAGCTCAATATACATTTGCATCCAATCTGGATCCTCACACAGAAATTGCTGGAAATGACAACTAACCATTCTGTTTTATAGTAAATTGCACCCATTTTGTGCAGGTCAGAACAACATCTGACGAGGCAATGACAACTTCCACGCAAAGCAACAGAGAGCCAGGCTGATGGTGTTAAACTATTTCAGCAGGTTGGTCTCTAGTGTGGCTGAGTTGTGAGCAGAGTGTGACTGGAAAGAATCAAAGAGAATGTCTGCACTTTGCAAAACAGATAGGTGAGAAGATCCCCAAGGAACTGCCCCAGACACCAGCTCCTAGCAAACACATTTTTCGGCTGCACATTGCCTCGTTAGCAAAGTTAAGAAGCAGACCTAATTGTATTAAGCCCAGTCCCTGGCCAGTGTTTCTAGAAACTGAGATTTTTGCAGTACAATGCACATCCCTCTCTGTGGTATCACATCAAAAAGCATGGAGACATCAAAAAATGGTGTTTTACATCATTTCTAAGGAATAGAGCAAGACTCTGCGTAAGCTATGAATCCAGCAGGAAATTTCTATCCTGTGTACAGTGCTAAATGTTGTCTGTGGTTTAATTTCATCCTATTTGGAATAAATGGATTTTTAAGGATTCCTGAAAAAGTTTTCTTTAGCAAGAACTAACAGCTTAATCTTTAGGCTGCTGACTTGAAGGGGAAGCCAGAAAGAGATTATCTGTGATTTTTTTAAATGGAAAATGGAAAATTAGGATAATATTTTTAAAGCCTGGAAAGCCTCTCTGACAGCTTCTACCTTCCAATAATTTCTTACTTCTTTAAGACTTTGAAGAAGTCCTAAAAATAATTCCACTTGTTCAGTAAGACAGAACTTTCATTCTAAATATAAGCACATTCTAAATAGAAGCAAAAAATTTACTTTAATGAAATTAGAATTACAAAGCCAGGGGAAAATATTTTTTTCTTGCTTCTTTAATCACATTGAATATTTAACTTAAAGGAACCTTGCCACTGATACACCCCATAAAATGAAACAGGAGAAGAAAAATATATTAATTTTTTTAAATGTTCATAACTGGTTTTATTTTCATACAGTTCCATTTTGCCTTGAAGTTGTTAGGGCTACATGTTAGAACTATGGGGGAAAACTGTACTGTTTTTGTGAACATCATTGGAAATCTCAGCAGAAAGATGATACAACTTTTAAATTTTTAAAAAGCTAAGTCAATCTCCATGGCCTGCCCTGATTTGTAAATTCTATATTTTATCATACTGTATACTGTAAATTATTAGTGGTTTGAAGGACAAACACCCTGAAACTGGCTGATACTAGGAATTGACTCCAGGTGCAAGATCCTGCAAGGCTGGGGCCATCCCTGGTGGGATCAACACAGGCTGGGGGATGAACAGATCAGAGCAGCCCTGCCCAGAAGGACTTGGGGGTTTCTAATGGGTGAGAAACTCAACAAGTCCCAGCCATGTGCACTCACAGCCAGAAAACCAACCTCATCCTGGGCTGCACCCAAAGCAGCATGGGCAGCAGGGTGAGGGAGAGGATTCTGCCCCTCTGCTCTGCTCTGGTGAGACCCCACCTGGAGTGCTGCATCCAGCACTGGAACCCTCAACACAAGGACATGTTAGAGCAGTTCCAGAAGAGAGCCACAATGATCAGAAGGGTGGAGCACCTCTCCTATGAGAAAAGGCTGAGAGGGTTGTGGTTGAACAGTCTGGAGAAGAGAAGGCTCAAGGGAAACCTTATTATGGCCTTTCAATACTTAAAGGGGGCCTGTAGGAGGAAAGGGACTTTTAACAAGGGCATGTTGCCAAAGGACAAGGGGTAATGGCTGTAAACTGAAAGAGGGTCAATTTAGAATAGCTACAAAGGTGAAATTTAATAACAGCAAGAGCGGTGAAACACTGGCACAAGTTGCCCAGGGATGTGGTGGATGGCTCATCCCTGGAAACATTCAAGGTCAGACTGGAAATGGCTCAGAGCCGCCCGATCTAGGTGAAGATGTCCCTGCTCACTGCAGGGGGGACAGACGGACTAGATGACCTTTAAAGGTCACTTCCAAACCAAGCTGCTCTGTGACTATATGACTCCATGAAGACACTAGAAGTGCTTCCATGAATTCCTCTATGTCTTGGCTTAGAGTGGGTTTTTTGAGAAATTTAGGACTCCTAATCCTGGATTTCCTCACACATATAATTCATCTTCAGTTTACAGACTGTATGGAAAAAAAATCAACTTGTCCATTTGACAGGTCTAACAACTCAAATGGCCTAGTTTTTCATGAGATATCAGTGTTTACTTTCAAGAGAAAATATATACATTACCAAAACTATCCTATTTGAGCAATGATGCTTGAAAATTTACTGCCAA
This sequence comes from Calcarius lapponicus, assembly GCA_039654755.1. Classification (NCBI taxonomy): domain Eukaryota; kingdom Metazoa; phylum Chordata; class Aves; order Passeriformes; family Fringillidae; genus Calcarius; species Calcarius lapponicus. The sequence goes on along the minus strand of CM077462.1, from coordinate 64,668,784 downwards.
TTTTTCAGCTAAAGTTGCTAGCTTTATCAACCTGATAGCATTAACATGGACATAAAACTGAAGAAAAGATTTAAAAACTGAGCTACAAGTGTATTTAAGGCAGTTTTGCTGTCGTAACATCCAAATACACATTTACAGCTTGAAAATGAACTTTCATGTAATTTCTAAGTCAGAATTTACAAGGACTTGTGTGAGCCCCCTTGTATCTTTCACAATAAGAGAGCTCAGAGAGCAATTTCTCAGATGTATAAATCTATGTGAACAGAATGTCTATTTCTTAGCAAGTTCTGATGTCTTTTTTGGGGGGGAGGGGGTGAGTGTTGATATTAAAAATGAAGAGTGGAAAATCACTGGTAAGGAATGTTATCAAATCCACTCCTAAGGACTTTGCATCAAAGCTGGCAAACTTGAAATTTTGATCATAAACTTTAATGAAATAAAGGTGCATAGTTGCAAACTCCTATTTTTTGTTATCTTTTTAATCTTAAAACCATCCTAAATAAAGATTTAACTATGTTTTCCTTATTTTTAAATCTTCATTTTTATATATTTCATACAAAGTGCACAACATTTTCGACTAGTATTTGGTAGCTTCCTTAAAGTTTCTTTTACTGCTCTTAATAACACCATTCAATAGTGAATTAGAGGGTCTTGACTGCTGAAAGGAAAAGGTTTCTGAGAGTTTACCCAAACCACTGAAAAATGAAGCTTTAGTCTTTCATTAAAGCTTTGTAAAACCAAGATTCTTTGTTTGTTTTTTCTTAGTACATATGGACTGAATAAGCATGGTTCTCTGCTGTTTTGGGACACTTAGTAAGCTGGCTGGCATAATATAAATACTTGAGAAGCTACAAATAATCCAAGTCCATGTTCAGTCTGCAGAAAATAGTAGAGAAAAGACATCATTCCAGAGTGTTCTGATACCATATGGCAAAGAGCATTTTCTGCTTGTATGCAGCACATTTTAACTCCAAGGAATTTGCAATTATATTCAACTAATTAACATCATTTATTTTTTACCAAGCTGTCTTTCCTCTTAAAAGGAAAGGGAATTCAATCTCCACCCACTGTGACTACAGTTTTTATTAGGCGTGTAACTGTTGAAAGAGGAAAAGGCATTTTAAGGGCTACTTAGTAAATATGTGCACAACACATATCAAGAGAGAGATGGATAAAGACTGCCAAACAAACTTTTATTTAAGTTCTCAGTTCCTGACAGATACAAATTTCCTTTTAGGGTCATCAGAAAAGGTTTTTAAAAAGACAAAACCTCCTCAAAGAGCCAGAGTATGAACATATCTGTTAGCAGCCCCCCTTCCCATCCGCTGCTGTTGACAACACCCAGGGTCAGCACTGTGAATGTGAATGTGTCTGATGTCAACTACTCTTCAGGTGGTCCTTTCAGTGGTTTTTCTCATGCAAGAGAAAAAAATAAAACTGGCAAGAGAAGCTCCTCTTCCTCAAAAGTATCAAGGAGAAAATAACTCCTCTGGCTCTTACGTTCTCCTTGTCCAAGTGATGTGTCAGGTATTTCAGCTGTATTTATGAGCCTAATGTTGTTCTGCTGCTGTCTTTTCAAACCATATTATTAAAAAAATATTTATGACTGGGATGAATCTTATTGTGGGATACTGTGTACCACCTCCCTGGTCTTGCTAAGATGAAGGTAAGGTAAGAAAAGGTAATAAAGCAATGGGAGAAGGACCTCCACCAAGGCAGGGTGTAAGAATAGGCTTTATGTCCCACACAAGTCTCTGTTTCCCTAGATTTGAACAGATCTTAAGTGAGGAAAAGAATCCTGCAGTAGTTGTACAGGACTGGAATAGTGGGCACAGTTAAGGACTGTGTAATGCCACTGTGGTAGAGAAGGTAGAATACTTCCCAGCCCCTTGCCTGTAGGAGCTGTCTGACATCACATATCAATTTTTTCCACTTCCTAATTATCTACAGTGAGGTAAAGACTGTCAATTCTGGGACTGTGATATGTGTTTTTGCAGAATAAATACAGAATCTGGAATGTTAAACTTCTTTGGCAAGTACATTCATTTTTGTTCTCTTATTCCTCTTTATTATTATTTCTCACATACAAAATCCCATGTGCCTCCTATTTTCAGAAACAATCAGTTTTGAGAGATGAAGCCTCCAGTTTGGGCAGCCCTCTTGAAAGGAGACTGCCAAGGTCATAGACCCATCTTGTCTCACCTAATTAAGGCACTTGGAAGTCAGATGTTTGCTGATAAGATCGGTGTCCTGGGTTCTCTTTATAGTCAAGGCAGAGACATAGGCAGCTCCAGAGGAAAATTCATCTGTATTAAATTTGAAACTTATTTTAGGAAGAAAAAATCATACTCTGAAATTGTCTACTTCTGTTCATTGAATTTAAAGCTACAGTGATAAGCTCCAACATAAAAGTCTACTTGAGTACGTTTGCATAATGTCCCCTATGTTTGGGATCAGTAAAGCTTTTTCAGACTACTGCATCCTTTGTGCTCTTTATAAGGCTGCCTTAAAAATGCCTATTTTTCCTTGATCTTTCTGCATTCACTAGGAACTTGAAGCATGCCTTATAAGGAAGGGACAAGAATGACTGAGCCAAATTAATTAGTTACCTGTGCCTGTGGTTAGAACTGAGAGGTTGCTGTAGCAGGATCTTGGGAACATGTCAGGAGGAATGAAGATTTCTAAAACCCAGGACTGAAGATTTCAGGCATGCCATTGAACAGCCGCTTCTTCTCATATTCTGACCTATGTAACACAGGTGATACCACCCAATAGTGTGACAGATGGTGAGATCAGTACACAGTCCCCCTCAGAGGATCTGTGCTGGGATATAGCACTTGACTATATTGCTTCAAGGCCCAGATCAATGTTCATCAAACTACATTGCCCATTTGAACAAACTTACTTAACAGTTTGTGTGACAGGTTTATGCCAATTGTCAATGTGCTCAAGAATGAGCACAGGGAGGACTGTGCAATGATAAACTGAAGAGCCTGAATTCCCAGCTAGCACAACTCTAAAGTACCAAGTCACTGAGGAAGGAAAAGGAAACCCAGGGTCATGTAGCAAAACTGCAAGAGTCCAGTCTGATTTTTGTACTGTTCAAATACATCTGCATACGTACTAACACAAATTTTCAAGTGGATTGCAGGAGTTCCTGTACTACAGTCTAATGACAATCTACACTCTGCCATGGGCTAAAGAGTGCTTTGGACATCAACCTGTCATGTAGCCCTGCCAGGAGAGAAGTGTTCCTTGGGGGATAAGGATATCCTTTGGATAATGGACATTAGATGTGATTTTGTATGCTTACTTAGCTTGCTGGGTACTGAGAAAGGAGTCTGCACATAGCTTGCTTAAACTATTTAGCTGTATTCATTTGACTCATTAAAATCTCCACAGACTGCCCTATATCATAATATCATTATGGTTGGTGGTAAAATGTCTGTGAATCTCACTCTCTCCTTTCCAATTTCACTCTCCGTCACTCTTTCTCGATCTTACCTCTGTCAGCACTTCTGCACTCATGGAAACAAAGCTGAAAGCAGCAGGATCTTTCTCCCCTGTTTCACCACTTGATGTGATGCACAGATGGCTTCTCCTTTCACTCCCTGCCTCCCCCTTACTCAGTTCCAACAGAGTAGTAGGAGGAGGGCTCTACGAAGCCTGCATGTTACAACACTTAAGATGGACTAAGGACGGTCACAGTACCTAAGTTTAAATGAGCAATTCAGATTTTTTGCTGTGCTGGGACTGTCAGGCCCTAATTCCCTGTAGCATCACAGGAAAGAAAAGCCACAATGGTTAACTTATGCAGCTCTTGCTGGTGGTCTAAATATTGCTCCTACCTTCTCCACAGGCAGTAAGGGATGCCAGTTCTTAATAGCCAGAGGTTTGAATTGCTTATTTCTCTTCTGAATTTAGACACTGTAATTGGAGTTTCATTTCGTATAGAAGCCAGAATAGGCAGCCAGACCACAGCCCTAAATCACAGTCTGAGCTGTTCATTGCTCTCGTGAGGTTATTAGATGCCATAGCAGATGGCCTGAGGTACCAGAGGAGGAACTCCAATTATACCCTCAGGGCCTTTGATAAAACTGACCTCTCATACATTTCATGAGACCCTCACATAAGAGTGTGTAACCTCAGGACTCTTTCAGACATATCTGCACACAATTTATTTTTTTCAATGCAGTTTTACCTTGAATCACATTGGGCAGATAAAAATGTTCCCTCAAATAATAGTAAACTTGTTTCTACTCTAAGTTGACAAAATTTGCTTTCACTTAAATAAAACCAAGAATTTTTTAAAAATAAATATAGAAACAGTGACTCCAATATGCGGAAATATTAAATAGTCTGCTTTCATCAAATGTGGAGCTAGGGGGGCTGAGAAGGAAAAAGAGAGGCCATCAGTGCTGGCCAGTTTGGTGCATTCACCATATGCTACTGCTGAATGTCCATCCTGTCTCTAAAATAAGGCTGGGGGGCTAACCATGACTGGATCCAGCAGAGTGATAGCTGACACAACTTCATCAATCTTACTTCTGTGACTCTTGAGATACCCATTTCCTTATAGAGTTGTGCTGCCCTTCATGCTATAAACCTTGTGCATATTTAAAAGCTTATTTTTACCGAAGTTAATTTAATAAAGGGGGCAGATAACTGCTAATTCCTCTTTAAGGAGAGGGTAACTGCTGAATGATATCAAAGCCATTTCCCAGCTCCCCCACTTTAGGTGTAGCTGTGATGACCTTCATATATAATGGAATATTACATTGGAATATGGTTCCTTCTTTGCCTGACACGATAGACTCCTCAGGACAATAATTATCAAACTGTTACCTGAGCTTTCTTAGGATGCAGCAAACTTGAGTAAAACCATCTCCAAAAAAGCTAGTACTGTTGCCTGGTCCACAGAAGAAGAAACTTTAACAGAAGATCCATCAAAACATATGCACTGCTTTGTCTACCGTCACTTAAGTGCCAACCATGAAACATAAAACATCTCTGAAAAATGCCCACATTCTTCTAATATTTCTGGCAAGCAGTTTCTAGTACATGATCAACATGTAGGTGTTTTTAATTGTTAAGACTTCACCTCTAGATTAAATTACTCAAGGAATGGTTTAAACCTGTAATAAAACTCAGTAAACTCAGTAATAACTAAACTCAGTAATAAAACACCCCCCAAAATATCAGAGGAAAGAGGCAGACAAAGAGACCGATATCCATCCTGAAAAAAGTAAATATTACACAGGGAAACAAATAGTGCCTGCTTAAGACACCATTTTGGTTTTTTGGGGTTTTTTTAACCACTGGAATGATTGACCTCAACAAAACTATTTGGATTTAGCCTCAGTGGCTTCACAATTCTTCAGTGTTCAGTTGGAAGCTGACTGGAGCACACAGAAAAGTGTATATTAAGCAAATAATTAAGTCTAACTGGGGAATAGCTTTTATATGGCTGATTCCTCAGGCAAACCACCAAGAAGATTTATGCTGGTTTCACATAACAGCTGCATGGAAGAATTATTGGTTTAAACAGAGACTATTATTAACCTTAACTATTAAGACCTTGAGCTCAGCTGGCTGTTGTGATCCGAGAACATTTCAGTACAGCCATAATCAGGCCATGTTTGATATGGATTCACCTTTTTCTTCCTTCTTATCCAATATCCTAACTCTGACACTGGCCAATGCAGGATGCTTAGAGGAAGAGGCAAATAACAAAAAGCTGTTTAGACAATGGGTGAGTTTATGGTACACAGAGCTCTGGTATCAGCGGTGCTCTTCCTGCTCAAAGCGTGCACCACTGAGAGTGTGGCTTTTCAGGCTGTGTATACCAGGAGATGATGATTTCTGGACAGAGCCCAGCTTCCAGACCTGTAGACAAATCCTTATCGATTGTTTGCTTGAGATGTGGGAGAGCTGCAGGAGTGGTAAGTTGGACCAACAAGGACATAGGCATACATTAGATTCTGCTGACCTTCGGAACTACAAGGATGAGAAGCAGCAGAAGAGAGACAGGACAGACAACTTGAGACAGCAATATATTTAACTATATAGGTAGAATTTTCCATAACATTCCTGTCCATATCTTAAGACAAACATTTTATGACTCAATAGAGCTTTTTGAAATACTATTTCCTTTCTATTTAGTAGAGTAAATCTGAGGAACAAGCAAAAAACGTCAAACTCACAATTGCTATCAATTCAGCTTTTGGGCTCAGGTCAAGGTCATCTGGATTTTCCTTCTTCTGCATTTCAGAGGTTTCTTTGAAGTCCAGCTAGCCCACTATTACCACAAACAATCTTCCCATCTCATATCCAAAAGGAACATTCTTTGTAATCTGGCTTTCCCTATGTCTTTGAGAGCCTCCCCTACTTTCTAAACCTCTGGCTCAATAGCTAGATTCATTGTACTCAGGAATTTGCCATGCAACAGACCTTTGCCTCCTGCAAACATCTGGAACACTCCAGCTCTACACAGTTTTAAAAAGCCACATTAAAATGTATCTAAGATGCACATATCAAAATACAGTCATTACGATTAATCACTCTACATATCCCTTCAGGGCAATTAGATGAGGAGGACTACTGCACAAACATATTCAGGATGATTCCAATACCAGAGACAGGACAGTAAGCTACATGTGATCCTGCCATATATAAATACTTTAAATCAAGTAGGCACATGCTGGAAGCCTTTTCAACAAAGACAGAGCTACATAAAGACATTTCTTGTAAAATCACTGCTCACAGCAGCAATCAGAATTCCCTCATGAATTCTTAAGGTGTTAATTTTTTTCACTTTACAGTTTATCTCAATTGTTAATGTTAAGAATGATACCACAATTCCTTAAGCTGATTTTAACACAAAGATGTCTTCCCTTTTAGGCAGAGCCCCAAAACACTATATATATATTCTTAGAATGTAGAAGTCTTTGCTTCCAAGACTGAATAATTTTTGCTATATATACAAGCAAAATCCCTCCAACTGTCCTGAGATAACAACATATATGGCTTACAGAGAATTGAGTTTATGAATAAAAAAAGATTAGGCTGGCTGGCTCCCAGCATTATTAACTAAAATATGGTTGCTTATCTTGAACTGTAAAGTAGCAGTGTATCCCACCATGGCCCATTTCCAGAAGCTATAAACATTTTTCCTACTAGAGTTGCAGTACCGTTTTCAGGCATCTATTGATAGTTGAAATGTAAAAATATCATCAATTTTCCAGTTAATGTGTTCAACCTCTTCCACATGAAGAGCGCTTAAATAAAATAAAATCAGTGGAATGACCTACTACTGGTCAAGATCTCAAATGAATGTCATTTACCGTTAATATTCTGGCAGTAAAACTGGACTGCAATTATTAAGATCTCTAGTTAGAAACGACAAATACTTTGAATGTTGTATGCCTTTATCATTTTCAGGGCTTTTATATATAGGAAAAAAACCATGTGGCAAACTGCCAGATCTATCCAAGTTATATATGCATATTAACTCTGGAAATTGGAGTCAGTATATCCTTAACTGTAATCTATTTATCTATCTAGAACTGCATATACACATACCAAAGCAAAAGGGTAATACTTTCCACTTACAGAAAAAAATTCTCCTGTCTATTTTCATGGAGTGGAACAGAGCTTGGCAGAACAATTTTTCACCTTATTTTCCTTCAAAATAGTTCTTTATTTGTGCAGACAGTTTTACAAAGATTCATCCATAGGTTTTTCCATCTCTCCAATGACATTTTGTCTTGATTTATGGAGAAATTAAATCTCTTCTCTGAGTATATAGGGTCAACCAAAAACTTTGAAAGCAAATCTTGCACCTCTTTTGCTAGTAATGAGGGCTGAAGTCAATCCCTGGTGAGTGTTGATGAGAATATGCTCTGCTGACATGATACATTCTTCCTCCTTAGTCCATCTGGGCGCGCCTAATGTTTCAAAATGTAGAACTCAGGATTTCATGTGAGAATTGTACTTCACTAATAATTGCTAATTAATAGAATAATGGAATGATTTAGAACAGAAAGGTCCTGTGAAGGTCCGAAAGTGTGACCTCTGCTCTAACCAGGACCATCAGTGATTTTATTGCTCAGAGCCTTGTCCCATTGAGCTTTGACAGTCTCTAAGGATGGAGGATCCAAAAGTGCTTTAGGCAGCCTGTTTCAGGTTCTTGTGGTTTTGTTTTTTTTTTATGTCCAGTGAGACATCATATTCGCCTTATTATAACTTGCGTCTGTTGTACCTCATCCACTCTACCTGCAAGCACTTTAGTTTTAACTTCCCACAGTTACCAAAGAAATCTGACCTGGATCAAAAGAACACTGAATTGTTGTACATGGTACCTGTATTAGAGATGAAACTGGTGCATTGTAAAGGGCTTTGTTTGGACAGTCAGGACACGACATGAGCTAAAACATGCCCTCAGATGTTCACTGTAAACAGCACCTCACTTATAATAGTAGCATAGAATCCTGAAGGTTGGAAAGGACTTCCAAGATCATCAAGTCCAATCATTGACCAAATACAACCATGTCCACTAAACCATACTGCAAAGTGAAATGTCACCATGCAACCTAGTACTGTGCAACAGGACGGAAAAAGATGGTGCAGTCCATTTGAAGTAGTTGATCTTTCCAAAGTACAACAAGGTACAGACACAAAAGGTACTGAAAAATCAGACTTAAGCATTCTCAGCACAAATGAAATGTTTAGTCACATGCAATTTTATTAGGAGTAGTTGCATCTCCTCTGCAGTAGCAGATGCCTATTACTAGGATTACTAAAATACAGACAGTGCTGCGCAGCCCCGGCAGAGTTGGAGTAAAATACACTAAGAAACACATTAAGTAACTTGTCCAGACCTATAATTGGAAACATTTCATTCGCTTAAGATCCAGCTTTTTGGGTCCTACCTATAGATGTGGGAACAGGTTAAGGGAGCTGATGATGATGAAGAGAAATGGTGATGTTTTCACATAACACTTATCTTTAAAGATATGAAGATAAGGAAAGGGCTCAGTATTTCCCAGTGGACAGCTCTGCAACATTGTGCAGGATTTTAGCAGGGTAGTATGGAAGTTGATTTAATGGGCTAAGAATGCCGGATCCTTAGATAGGAAGGAGGTCTGTGCATCCTAGGAGACCACACACAAAGTCTGCATAAGAGAGTGCAGGAAAATGACACTGCTAATGAATCCTGCAGACAGGAGGAATTTTAAGACTGCAATATGAAACAATTAATGGAGAAGGCAGTTCTAAAAATACACTAAAGAATAACCTCATGAAATGGAGTCTTGCAGTGTCTAACAGGCTCTAATGATAGCTGAGACTTAGAATGTGTTACTGCCTTCAGGAATCACCGCCTCCCCTGGATCAAAGGACTAGTTTTAGCTCTGTGCTAATTGCAGGATATCTTCTCACTCCAGAGTGAAGGTGATTATCTCCAAACACAGAATAAGTTGACTAACCCCAGATAAACAATAAGACATTATCTTTCTTTTCCAGGCAACTAATTAAACAGCTTCAAGCTGTAGTAATGTGTGTTCACAAGTTCCACAGCATTGCAGTAACAAAAATTAATGTCAGGTACCAAAAGGGGCAGGAATAAGGGATAGATTGTTGAAAGATAATTAGGTAATTATTACCTAAATATCTGGAAAAGCATATTACGTTTGCAATGTAAAAATGCTGTTACAGATTATCTTTTCCTCCTACAAAGTTTTGTCATCTCTCTTTTGTTTCCCTGACTTGCTCCATGTCATTGTGCAATACTTGGACCCCACACCTTTTACCACGTTAGAAATACCAGCTCAGAGGGTGCTTTACCAAATGAATTTAAATTCTTTTCCAAGCATTTGCAAGCCAAAGAAGGCATGTAAAGTTTGGGGTTTAATGTGTTTGAGTTGAAATTTACTACTCAAAATACCCCTGGAATCCTGGAATGCATTTCCAGGATTCCTCAGTATACAACAGCGAATACATCCATCCTTAAAAGGAGAATGAAGGTAAAGACTGAATAAATATCAAAAATTACTAAATGAACAAATCTAAACATTCAAAGGCGCCCTGGGTTATGCTCCAAGTCATTCTTTCATCAACAGATAGAATGGCCTCTTGAAGGCATAGGGCATCTCTGACCTGTATTTAAAATGAGTCAGAGGCAAGGGAAGCTTTGACACTGCTTTATAGTCCCTGACTGTACTTGTTTCAGAAACCATCACTTCCTTTTGTCCTCTCTGAATTTGAACTAACACCTGGCAAACAGGAAGCTGTTCAAACAACAGTGGTCCACAGTAATGATGAAAACATTTGAAACATAGACATACAAACCCTTTTTGTAGGGGAAATACCAGTATCCACTTTCCCCATACAACATATTTAGAAGCCCATCTCTGCAGTGTTTTGAAAAAGATTTTTCTATGTAATTTCTGTATGTCCTCTCTTATTCAAGATTGTGGCATTCAGTGCACTCAGCAGAAGTCATTCAATGCAAGCAGCTGGACATCAGCTTTAAGGGTTAAATTGCAAATGCCTCACACCAAAAACTGGACAGCAGGCTTGCCAACATCTACCTGAGGAGTTGCTGGCTTGAGACAACAAAAATCGGCTTTTATATTGTTTCTCTAGTTACAGGAGTTCCCATATTAAAGTGGCCTAGTGCTAAAGTTTTCCGACTATCTGATGGAAAGTTTCGGAAGCTTGTTGTGACCATCCTCAATCTTCCCAATAATGCAATTTTCCTGCACTTAGTATTTTGCTCCAGGAGCTATAATGTGTACCAACACACTGTGAACACTTTGTTCTCATTTTGTCCACTCAACAACCATTCTAAATTTCAGAAATAGCTGAGAGTCTGTCAGAGAGACTAGTCTCATACATGGCATTTTCCTATGAATGACACTGTAAATGCAGGCAACAAGTGTGCCAGGTATAAGATTTTGGGAAAACAGTAATGTTCTGCAATAGGTGTGAGCATATGCTGATGGCATAGCTGCACAGATAGAATCATTTTCCCAGTTTAATTCAGTATACTTCCATCACTTTTGATGGAATTATGTTGGTCTCTCAGTAGATAGCAAATATGTTTCATTTTGCAACAAAAGCATCACCATCTTTTATATGTCTTGGAGACTGCAAGTGTAACTGAGTACATTAAAGGAATAATTGTGACCAAGCAAATCAACAATCAGTATTGAAAATGCATTTTTTACAGTAATTATTGCCAGAGCATTAACGACTTAATTTCTCATTTTCCCCTCACCATGTTCAGTCATTAAGTTCTCAGTTCTCTTGAATAAGATAATTCTGTTTGGAAAAAAATTTTGTTTGATGCTTCATCTTGATGCACAGAAGCAGCTTCTTATTTCATGGTTTTGCCAATTAAATAAATATAATGCCAATACTGATAAAACTAATGAGGGAACATGTTTAACTCCTACTTCAAGTTGAGACTCAAAACTATTTGAATACCTGTAGGTTTTTTCAGCATTGCAGAAGTAGAAATTGGTGCAGAAGTTACCAAGGGCATAAAAACTAATCCAAATTACCTTCTCAGAGGGTGGTTTCCAAGCCAACCTTCAACTTTTATTACAGGACAGTTTGGCTGCATAACTGTTAAAAATACATTAGATCTAAATTTTTATAGTAGCAAAGTAGTTTTTCTCCTCATATTGTAAAATTATAATTATATATATTAATTATATTGAGTATATTTTCAGCAATAAGGCTGCCCTTGGACAAAGTCTCAGCAAATTCAGCTTCAGAAAGTTTTGCAATAGAAACTATTACACAATCTGAGCTAAGATAAGCATCATTATTCCCTTTAAAGCTTCATCTTAACTAGTTTTGTTGTGGTCAGTAGGGGTTAGGTATTGGTAGGAGGTATTGGTGCCTGTAAGCAGGGAGATTTAGAATGAAGAAGGGGAATTAGCTATGACTTTATGTCCCAAATCCACAAAGGCTATGTGGTACCCACCTCTCAGTGTAGTTGCTGGGAATTAGATGGCTACATTATTTTTAGTCAGATGTACTTAAACACAAATTTAGATCAAATGCAATCCTCGAGGTCTCTACATTTATGTAAGTCTAACAAGTGCCCAGTTGTCGGAAGAATTTAAAAACAGATTTGTCTCATTAGTTCTTTGTCAAGAAATAAGATTCTCTAGTGGCATCTCTTGATGTTTCTTGCTAAAAGTACTGTGAATTGTTCATGTATGCAGAGCAGAGGACATGAAGAAGGAAATGAAGTCTTCCACACCACAGCAGAGTGAACAAACCACTGGGTCACTGGGAGTCAGAGGGAAGGAAATCATTTGGCTTGAGAACCAAAGTGCAGAAAACAAGTTTCAATGTATCAGAAACTCCTAAAGTCCATGAGATATTTGGTGAAGAACAATAGAAGATTGCTGCATTGCTAGGACTTCATCAGTCTTCTGATTGTGACTGTCTTTGGACAATTTATCAATTTTATGTTTTCTCGGTCAGTACAGTTTTTGAAGGAGAGCTTCTTGTTCAGAAACCAGGAAACTTTCTTCAGGAATAAATATACTAACATGGAAGAAATTTCTGCTGACAATGAGAAAGGCAGCTCTAACCAGTCCTGATAAGAAGCTAGCCTAGGTTTTGAGGCACTCATCCAATATAAAGCAAGGTATGCTTTGATATTTCAAAACATTTCTGAAGCAGAGGGGAAACTCCACTTCTCCAGCTAGATATCATGGAAAATGCATGTAAAATGGACCCTTTCTGAAACCCCAGTAAGCTTTTCTTTGCACTTAAAGTAATAAAATTATTTAAGCCTGAACTTTATTATTCTTTTTGCTTTCTTCTCTACACACTCTCAGCATCACATTCTCAACCCACCAATATCTGATCATCATTGCAGGAGGCCTCTCATTTTGTCCCAGACTTCACTTCTTGGAAAGTCATGCAATTTTTCTCAAAGTCACTGGTTCCTTTTCAAATTTAACCCTGTGTTAAATTTCCTTTTTCTTTATGATCTGACCTCTCATTCCTGTCCTGATATGGCCCCCCCTTTTATTGAGACAACTTTGTTCTCAGAATTACTTAATTGGTTATTGACTGTTGTGGAAACACTGGAGCTTTGTCATTAATTGATCACACCATGTATCCCATATTGCCAAGTTCTGTTGTGCCACACAAGACCAGGATGTCTGTTCTCATAATTTAAAAAGATGATAAATGGAACCAGAATCACTCAGTGCTCCTGTTTAATTTATCCATAGACGTTATTTCAAATAATGTGTTTCACAATCATCAGATAACATTTCAAGAGATACTTGATATTCTTCAGATTCATTCCTCCACAACAGTCTTGTGTTGTACATTGATAACTGTAAAAAGCTATCCGCAATTTAAGGAGTCCTATGGCAACAATGTGGAAATCCTATAACAAAAATTAAAAGGATTCCTCCAAAAGAAATGGTGCTTGAAGCACTCGGCACCTTGCCTGTGTGCAGCCATTCACGGTTGGCGCTCCTTGCCCCAAAAACTGGCGTGCCCTGTGTGTGCCGGCATCGTGCCATCCCAGCAGATGGGCTCGAGTATAGGCAGCCAAGAGACCATCTATGAACATCAAATGCGTTTTCTGAGATCATAGTTCACAGCCAAGAATATTTCAATGGTTAGCTATTTTGTCAGTGTAGACAAGGAGAAAAGCAAGACAGGGAGAGGTAAGCTCCCTCAAAAAGACACCCATTTTGAAAATGGCAAAACTTACAGTTTGCAGCAGCCAAAGTGAGTCTCCCCCCAAAATTTCTTCTATTCTGATACAAAATCTGTATACAAGGAGTTGAACAGGAGTCTCACTGTAGCAAACTTTTTGGAATACAGCAAATTTTCCACTAAATTGCAATAGGACCCTCCAAGACACTTAACTCAGAGGTCATCAGCTCAGAGGACACCCAATTGAACATCAACACCAGCTTTAGTTAAAACACAACCAGCGCTGCACGGCCAAGCCTTTGGAGGAGAAGTCTCAAATTTTCAGCACTTTCAATTGTATTTACTTTTACAAGCCTATATTATAGAAATCCACAGTTTATGGTAAATGCAGTTGATACCCCATTAAAACTGTAGCAATTTACTAAGGAGCTCTGCTTTTCTCATGTGGGGAAGACTTTGAACCAGGAAAAGGAGAAAGAAATATGGTTTGAGCATCCCACTAAACAAGGCAAATCATGTCTTCATGATTTAAAGTGCTTTGCTGAATTATTACTTGAATGTATATGATCAGTATCACTGCTCACAAGAGTACTGTAAAGATATAAAAAGATGGAATCTATACTGAGTGTGTTCTGAGTGGGAAAGATGAAGTATGACAAGAGCTTTTCTTCAGTGATCACAGTTGCTGGTTTAAACTGGACTGTAGCAGACCAATGTCTGAGGTGGAATGTGTACTGTGCACCCATTCCTGAAATCCTCATTTTGTGTTGGCTTAGGTAATACACAGCTATGCCAGGAAACATTATTGCTCTTTTGAGTCTATTTTGTCCATTCCATGGCTCCTAGTATGGCATGTGAATTGCTCTCAGTATGCTATTTGGGAATATGTGGGAAAGAGTTTTAAAAAAGCCCTACCAGGCTACTCATCTCACTTTTGACAATTAAATACAGAATTCAGCTTAAATATCTCAAATATATTACCAGGTTTATATACAATATTTTTTCTTTTGTTGTTTAAAATTAATTTAAAATGTGCTGTAAGTAAATTTTATTTGTGTTTTGTAATCAAGCACTCCAAATCACTTCAAAGAAAATTGAAGAGTACAGAAGTGATCTCTATCCCACATTCCTAAGGCATGCCAACAGAATAGCAATCCTGCTGTAGTGGTTGAATATGCTCATTCTCATCCCAGCTGATCAGATATTAGGCCCATTCTATTACACATATACATCACAACTATGACCTGCAGTCTGCTTTATACACATCACAACTATGACCTGCAGTCTGCATTATTTCAGTTCATGATATTACAAAATAAAATCACCTACCATCAAAATTTCTTATTAGTTTAAACCACAGTTCTTTCTTGTAGCAATAGCAATCAGTTTGGAATAAAACATTGTCCTTGTTTCAACTGGGATACAGTTAATTATCTGTGTTTCAGATTTAGGATGACAATAATGTGTTGTTTCTGAGCAATGCTTATTCTAAGTCAAGAATCTTTCAGCTTCTCACCCCAAATTACCAGTGAGGAGGCTGCAGAGGCACAAGAAGCTGTGAGGGGACACAGCCAGAACAGCTGACCCCCGCTGGCCAAAGGGATATTCCATAATATATAGTGTCATGCTCAGTTTGTAAACCAGGTGTAAACCTTGCTGGGGGCAGCTGCTCAAGATCTGGTTCATCATCAGTCAGCAGGTGGTGAGCAACTGCATTGTATCACTTGCTTTGTATATTATTATTATTGTTGTTGTTGTTGTTGTTACTTACTGTTGTTTTCCTTTTCTGTCCAATAAACTGCTTTTATCTCAAAAAATGTGTTTTACTCTTTTTTTCTTTTTTTTTTCCTTCCACTTTTCTCCCCTACTCCACCTGGGGGGAGGGAGTGAGCAGCTGTGTGGCATTTAGCTACCTGCCAGGATAAACCACAGCAAGTACATTGCTGATTCACGCTTCTGCACCAATTTCTCAGTTTTCAGGGATCTCATGTGACTTGTGACTCAACCTCTTCCTTAGCTCCACACCCATGACCACCCAAAATGCCCACGTTCCAATGAAACACTGCAAATGACTAATAGCAGCAAAAGACTTACAAGAAAACCATTTTCTTGTGGAGGACTTAAGTAGAAAATAGTTTTCCCTCTATTTTTCAAAGAAAATTTAAATGGAGCATCTCAACCAAATCAAACACTTCACCATTTTATGGTAAATATTAACGAAGTTGTATTTATAGTTTCTTTGTGATTTGTACTACATTTTGCATTCATCTGTCAGTGAGCAGCTAGCAGTATTCTTTAGGGATCAGTACTGGAATCATCACTGATGCCTTCATTAATGACCTGAATGAAAGTATAATCTCACTCAATTTGTGTTTGATATCAAACTGGGGAGAGCATCAGGACTGGGCTGCTACTGCTAAGGACCTGGAGAGCCTGGAGAAATGGAATAGAAGGAACCTCATGTTGTTCAAACAGACAAAAGTGAAGGGTCTAGCATCCAGGAAGGAATACACTGGTGCAACATTATAGGCTGGGATCCAGCCTTCTAGGAAGGAACTCCACAGAGCTTCTCTATGTAGGGGTCCTGGTGGATACCAAGCTGAATGGGGGCCAGCCCATTCAGTGCACCATTGTGCAGAACAAGCCAATAGACTCTAATCCAGGTGAGAGATCCTGTATTCCTTACCTGGGTATCTGAAGCAGTGTGCTCAGTTCTGGACTTCCCAGTACAATAAAAACTGGTAATATTGGAACAAGAGCAGCTGTCATCCCCCATCACCAAGGTGGGGAGGAGTCTGGGGAACAGAACATACAGGGACAAGCTAAGATTGATGTGCTTGCTCAGCCTGGAGAGAAGGAGAGAAGGAAGCTCAGGAAATCATGATGAATTCCAGAAGGAGAGAAGGAAGCTCAGGAAATCATGATGAATTCCAGTTGCATACTAGGAAAAATATTTCTCATAAAAAGAGTCAAATATCAGAATCCTTGGAGGCATTCCAGCTCAATGGGACACGGTCTCTGAGACCCTTATCTAATTAGACCTCCTTTGGGCCGGAGATTGGACTAGATGTCCTCCAGAGCTTTCCTTCCAACCTAAAATATTCTGTCATTCTTTGATCAAAATCTCCAGTTTGAAGCAGCTACCTTCTTTGCCTGGGTACTGATTCCATACTTTAATTTAGGACTGGTGACACATACCATGTAAAACTTTTAAAGACTAAGTAGAGAGGAAGCAAGTGCAGTTTAACTAACAGTGGTAGAAATGAAAGCTGTACTATTCCAGATCTATACTCAAACTGTATTTCAATAACTACTTTGAAAAGTAGAGAAATAGGCAGATCTGGCACTTTATTCACTAAATAGCTTAAAAATACTATTAAAAAAAAACCCAAACAAACCTGTAGTTCAGTAACTCCTTTGATGACAGTATCAAGAGTGAAAGGTGGTTTTAGGAAGTTGTATCTGTGTGCTTTAAAAAAAATTTTAAAAGGACAGGAAAAGACCAAAATGCTCCAAGTAAATGTTCAAAAGAGTAACAAGGTTCTCCAATTTTGACAACTGATCATAAAAAATTATATGCTGTTGTTCTTGATGTTTAACTGAAAATGGAGAATGAGGCATCAAGAACTAAATTAGCTTAGGTGGTTTTTTTTCTTGCTTTTCTAGCTTTTCAGAGATTTTATTACATAAACATGGGTTTGCCCTTTTAATCAGCTGTAAGATTTGTCTAATATCTTGTCTTCTATATCAGCAGCAGATACATGAGCAAAAATTAAACTTTCAGGTAGTGTAGAATGAAGCACCCTTCATGTTAGATAGCATATTCCCCTTGTACTAGTAACTGGCTTTAGCCTTGTAACCTGGAATGTTAATTATTTTAGCTGTACTGTTAATTAGAATAACTCTGTCTGTAATTGCAACCCTAGTACACCCCTTCTTCTACAGTGGAGATGTAATGTCCTGTGGCAATGAGTTCTTCAGGCTAATTGTACATTTTGTAGATAATTATAATTGTAGATAATTTTGTATTTTATCAGTTTTGACTGCTCTCCATTATAATTTTGTTAGATGCCCTCTTATTCGAATATTTGAGGAAGTGAGAGAAACAGCTCCTAAATGTACTTAAACAAGCCCATGCTCATTCCCATAATTTTTGCAAGCTCTTTTTTGTTCTTCCATTTTACACAAGATATTCACACAATGTCTGCCTGATTCATCCCAGGCAACAATAGATGGACTTCATCATTATGTGGTTCCCTTTCTGAGTCAATCAGATATAATTCAGCTCCAGTTGAGAAGTTATAGGTGTTTTGCATGACCTGACCTACCATGTCTTGCCAGCTAATTAGCAAAGTCTGCAATGAATGGGCAGACACAGCCCAAAGTGATGATGTCTTAGAAGCAACAGAAATAAACTAGACTGAGTCCATTCACATTTACAAAACCAGTCCAAGTTCAGAGTCAGAGTATAACAAGTCCTCTCTTACAAACTCCTCAACATCAAATCCCATATTCAAATTAACTTAATAATATGACATCTATTAGTAACAATTCACACCTGCTGGACAATTCCATTTACCAGAGAAGCCCTGAAACTATGCAACAAATTTTCCTCCCAAATTATTTCTTTTTGACAGGATACTTAATATTTAACAAAGCAAATACTTGTATTTGCTTTCCATGGCAAACTTTATTTTTTAATGAACGAAATCCGCATGTGGTCACTTGAATTTTGTATTTAGAAATATTGCTGCTGAATCCCTTTGGAGCTGTAAGGGAGATTCCACACTCTTCATCACTCAGGAGACTCTTTCCAAGCAGCATATCAAAGTTGTTGATCAGGGTCATGATGTTGCAATTCAGAAGTGAAAACACTTGGATTGCACTCACATCTCCATTTGATCAGCAATTGTTCTCACCACCACTTTAGAACATTGTTTCTCTTAAGCCAATATATTTGTATACATTTAAAATAAAAACATAATATAAATATATCAATTATATATTGATATGCTAAACAAATTAAGATAAAGGCAATAGTGATAAAATTCTAGAATTGACAGCTTCAGAACTCCAGATTAAGATATGCGCCTTTGTATGAGTTTCCTGCTATAGTTATTAAAACATTTATATGAAGACCATGGAAGCGCAAATTCCTTGGACATTGTAAGGCAGCATCTCCATAGGACATTCTAAAAAGCAGGTCAGTGCTTTGCAGAAAGCCTGTGATGGCTCAATTTTCAACAAGATCTTTTCTTAGAGATATGTTTAAAAGAAAAGTTACATCATTAATTGTGGAAAACTGTATAAGCAGATACCTTATACTGATGCCTGTGTATTACCATGGCAGAGATTTTGATAAACTAAAGAGCAGCCATGCTACTATTACAATCAGTAGATGATTATTTGCCCCATTTGAGCAGAAATACCTGACACTGTACTGAGCACAGCTAAACTACACTGACCAATGAATACAAAAGACAGAATGAGGCGTACAGTCACTGTGTGTGCTAGAGGTTGAGAAACTGGTTTATTAGTGTCGTTTATTTCCCCACAATCTGACTGAAGACTAGCTAGTTCATGCAGGAACAGAAGAGAGAATATTACTTATGATTTTGGACAGTTTTTGCTACAATCCAGCCTACAGTGAGGAACAATCTGTGAAAAATAGATGTCTTTCATCCTATTTTACTAGTAATTTTTACTAATAATTTTTTAAGACTAATACATCACAAGGAAAGACAAGATTTTTTTATACCTCCTAGAAGGCCATAAACTGAAAGGTTAAATCATTTGAATGATTTAGCCAAGAGAAGTGCTAGAGAGGAGTCAAGAATAAAGGGCCGTATTTGTCAGTGTGCAACAAACAAGTGAAATATTAGTGGGCTGTTTAGCCACTTGTTCCCATGGGACACAGTCTCTGGGAAAATGGGTCCCATGGCTTTTCATTCCACCAAGTTCCTGTGGGAGAGGAAATGTTGCACGAGGGCAGCTGCTCCCAGGTCCCAGTCCCCACATTTCATGGACTGCATCTACACCACATGCTGGAATGGCCAATTCCCAGTGGTAACCACACACCATGCATTTCCTATTATTTGAAAGTTTTCCAGAGTAATGTAATTTTTCTATCAGTTGTTTCACCCTTGTCCTGAGGACTATAGTGGCCAAAGAGTACAATGGAGATAATAGCATTATTTGCAGGGACACAAGAAGGCAATCTCTACACTTCCCAGCAGGAAAATAAAACTTGTTTAAGCTATTAGACAAGGATATGAAAGTTCCTGGGATGCCATCATGGCTCTGAAGATACCATTATGAGCTAATTCATCTATAGACAGAATATCCACCAGGGCTTTCTATTGACCTGGAAAGGCCATGGGATGCACAGCAGTGAAGGAAAAAACCTCCTGGGGCTCTCCCAGATGCCTCTATCAGCAGCAAATTAGCTTCCACATTCACCAGTTTAAGTTAATCTCTCTGGTGCACATTGTGGCAGGTCAGCTGCACACCCATGACTGATTATGACATTTCAGCTGGGGAAGGGTGTCCTCTCAAACTATTCTTTTGTTAATTTGATTATTCTCTTGTATTTTTCCTGTATCCAAAAAAATCACATTAGAACACATCCAAGGAAAAAGTCTGATTTCGTCAGTGGTAAGAGAGTCAAGCACTGAGATTCAGTTTTTAAGGCGATAATTTTTTTAATGCTAGTAATACAAACTGGAATTACACATGTTAAGGTAATTAAATCTCATGCGTCCAGGAAAAAAATGTCTCTGTCCTACTGGTAGTCCTGGATATATGATTTATTGAACAGATGTATCTGTATCAAACACTGCTGAGCACAGAGCAGTGGTTTGATGAATCTATTACGTCCCCTGAAGGGGAAATCACCACTCTTTTGGTTTGTGCTACTCACAAGCTACATTAGCATAACAGATCAGACAGAGCAGAAGGCAGCTACTGCTTTGGGAATAGAAGGCCAGGATCACATCCAAACTACAAGGCTTATTAGTGGAACAAGCAAACATCAAATCAGCATCTGCCGGGCCTGATGGGATTCACCATGGGATGCAAAACTGGGAGTCAACATATTCTTTGGCATAGATCAAAAACTCATTAAAATCAGAGATGTCACCAAAAGACCAGAGGAAATCTAAGTGTGGTGCCAATGTTAAAGTATGAAGGGATGAGAGTAATAGACCAGAAAATTTGGCTTCTGTAGCCGTAACCATGTTGGAATGAATCTTTCAGTAGAGATAAGGTGATTGTAAAACAAATCCAAAGGGGCAAAATGATACAGTGGCAACAGCTCAATGTTTGCCATGTCAATAACAAAGGAGAAGCTATGGCCCTCTATTTTCATTTTGCTCCATGGAGTTGTCTATAGACACTGACTTTACACTGGTCTTTGCCACAAATAACAGAGAAGAGCACAGGATCAATGATTTTCAGAAGAGGGGAGACATGATAAGAGAAAAGCAGCACATTTTGGAGGGATTATCTTAAATAATAACGTGTCTGTATCACATATACATATGTATTTAGCACATACATATATGTAAATACTAAATAATATCTATTATTTATCACAGAAAATATGAGATTAAAGTATCTAAACAACTGGAGGACACAGATGGCATTCAGCATAGCAAGCAAGAGACAGAGCTTACAGAAGTAAAACTATAAAGCAATAAAAGAGCCTTTTTTAGCTTTTTCTTTCTTACTTATACTTTTCTACATATTAGAAAGCAAAACTGGAATCTACAATATCAATGAGTGCACTCCTCTCTTACAGTAAATATTATTCTTGAACTTTCAGTATTTTCTGTATTCACAATGGATAGAATTATCAGGGGGGCAGTGAATCAACCAGTATTCATTTATGTCCTCCATTTTTTCTGACAATTATTATTAAAGAGGATACACTGGAAAATATATATGCACTAAGACCTGATTGCAAATGGAACGAGCAAGTTTTATTACATTACATGGGTACATTCCTAATAGGAATCCATACTTGAAGAAAAATTAACTGAGCTAGTGAGTGAATCAGCATCAATCTTCTCCATTCTGTAATATTAATAGAAATTACAAAAAGCTCATGCTAGAAATCACTTTCAGAGACAGAAATAGATATTGCCTTGCTTAAATGGATGTTCCAGGCAAACAGACTATTTTAATCATGGTGTAAACCGCCTCTTTGAAAAACTCTGTAAACCTTGAGGGCATCCTTGTCACTAGGACATATGGCTTATGGTTCTGCATCACCATCTTCTAAAAACACACCATGAGAGGTCCTTTCTGGTTTCAAGCATTCATTTTTTATTATTACTGGAAAAGAATAATGATGCTTTATTTTCCTATGTATAATTTTATCCAGCAGCTGGATCTAACTGCTTCAAAGAAGTCTGCACCACACAAGGTAAATCCAGTAAGAGATACCTAAATAAAAGATTATGAAATTTGCCTATAGATACTAGGTGGGTAGAAGCAGAGGGCTTGAGGGTGTTTCTGGTAGTGGCAGATGCAGGTGCAAAATCATTTAAGGGAAGTCAAGGTGCAAGAGGGTTTCTGCAAGAGTTTATTCAGGATATCAAAGGTATTACAATTTTTTTCTTTATATAATACTTGAAGACATGAGGAGAACAGCTGATTTGTTGTCACAAAAGGCAGGCATCTACTGGCTTTGAAGCTCAGCTCCAAACTGAATATATCTCAAGCAAATTTACACAAGGTAGCATATGGTAAGTGTCTAGGAAACAGAAAAAATCAAAAATATTCGTGAAAGAAATTGGATTAGCTTCCATATCTCTGAATTTGCAGTGATATTTAGCCCCAAGACCTTCTTCATATCCTCTCCTCTCCTTTTCAGAGGAGAAATCTCTCTGGATGTTTTCCCTTTTCATAATACCAGAGCAGGCAAAGCAATTTTGCTTCTGATTCTGGAGGAGGGTGAGCTGGTAGGAAGAAAACTTGGGATCACAGAAATTTCACATTTACTGTTTAGAAAAGACTTATGCTCCCCAAGCATGAGTCTTTAGGTCCTGATCAAACATCACCCAAGGAAGGTTTATTTTTTCCTAGAAGATGTTGGTCAGTCCTTTCTGATCCTCATGGATCATTCATGTTTTAGGGCTGGGGAGATGAACTAACATGAAAAAATATGAAATATTATAAACTTAGATAACACCTAGATCATGCCAGTGTAATGAGGCTTAGACATCCACCTCCAGTATAGAAATGCTTTTTTTCCCGCTTTATGTCTTTTTTAAATAAGAAAGGTATTTTTTAATATTTTAATACTCATTACATTCATGCAACTATAAGCCAAAAAGAATTTTTAGGATGTGCTTAAGTTGAATCTTCTTAGAAAATAAAGGGGCAAAAGGGCAGGAGGGGGTTTGGTGTGGAATGGAGACAGAGGAATTCCAATTATTCAAACTTGTTTTTCTCCTTGGGATAAAACATGATTTCGTGACCACTATCCTGGGTAGTCAGCCACTCATTTGACCTGGTCTGAAGGGACACTACAAATGGGGAATGGTTGAAATTAATGCCTAGTTAACTAATGTGTTATGTTTATGCGATTATTGCACATTTCTGGATAGCTCAGTTAACACATTACCTGCAAATGAATATTTATTGCTATGGGGTTATCATTATAGTCTTATTGAAAATTGAATTGAAGTTTGGAGGCTTTTTTCTGGGATGCTTTTATTATTTAATTCTAAATGGTCATTGTTGACCCCTGCACAGGTTTTGAGCTATACTAACCTAGTGAATTCAAAACTTTGAACTATTACAAGTCTGCAGCAACCATGAGGGAAGAATCTTTATATAGGAAAAAGAGAACACAAAGACTGGGAGATATTAAGATTGGTATACCTATAAAGGTAATCAAAACAGCAACAGCAGAAGATGTTTTTCAAATTGTAGCTAGTTTCAAACATCATTTAGCAGAAAACAGGCATGGCTGGGTAAGAAAAAAAGTATAAATCAGTATAAATCCCTCCACCTGGAGGGATTTCGCACAGCATTTTTTTTCCCTCACATTTGCAGGCTATTAAAAGCATTCATGCTGATTTGGATAGCTTTTACTTTCCCAGCCCTTACCCAGTGCATTGCATGTGCCTTGGCAAGGAAGGGAGACAAAAAAGTTTAGCTCAGTTTCTTTAAGAAAAGAGGCTCTCATGATCACAGTACTATTTTCTTTGATTGCTGTGTCCTTCTCTCTTCACACTCCAATGTGTTGTTTAAATGTGGCAAAGAGTGTTTAAAATAACTAAATTAGTGTACTTTTTTGACTTTTAAGTGCTCAGATGAAAGGAAGCTTCACATCTTTGCAAAACACAAGAAGATACACACAGGGGAAAACACGACCAAATACCACAATTATGAGTTGCTTCAGACACAACTCACAAACAGCAAATTCAAGGGCAATCAAGTTTCATTAGCTCTGATTCCTACAGAACTGCTTCTTTATTGCTTCTCTTTTTAATAGGTACTGTGTTTTACAGATACTAAGGTGTGCTGGGTTTCACAAGACTGACTGAAGCCTGCTGGAGACAGCATGAGTGTGTCCATTGGCTCCAAAGGTTTTCAGACAAAGCCCTAACACAGCAGGGGATGACATATTCCAGGAGCCAGAGATGTATCTCTGTGAAATATATTGTTTGTTTCTGCTACTGCTCTCTTATTGTTAACATTACAGAAGATATATATATCACACTAGCAGTCAATAGAAACGGCAATCAAAAGGTAATGATGTATTTCCTAGGAGCTGGAATGTGGGGCTTTCACACTGTCTGCCTTCAGGGTTTCTAACTTAACAGTTCAGTCTTGCTGAGTTTTATATTCCCCCATTGTTAAAGATCATTGTTGCCCTCTCCAGAGAGAATACTAATAGAAACCCCTCTACAAACTAACGCTTCAAATGGATTTCTTCCTCTTCACAGACTACATGTACATTAGATGGCATTTAAAAATAGTGTGAACTTTGCCTTGGAGAAGCTGGCATGGCTCCTGAAGATGATGTGAAAGAACAGCCTCCATAACTTACCCTTGCACGGCCTCCCTTAGTAAGCTTTTAGGACTCAGGCAAGTTGATTTTTAATACTCCACCTTTTTATGTGCTTGCTGCTGGGTATTCAGCCTGGACACAAATATTACAAGCATCCATAAATCCACTCCTCTGTTTCCCACAGCCAGTTCTAAGTTTTGGTTCACTGAGCTCCTGGCATAGAGTATTCCACAGCCAAAATATGTGCTTTCACTACTTTTCTTCTAACAGTTGGCAATCCATACATTTAAAGAAGTCCAAACAGCTCTCTAACATTTTGACAAGTCCCATGTTAGCATATGTCTTCATGATATCCATCAAAAAGACATGGCCATCAGTTACAAGAAATGAAGCTTTAGGCAACTAAATCCCTGATCACCAGTTCTCACTGTACCCTATCATCAATGCTGCCATGATTCCTTATTTCTGTTATACAGACCAAAACAGAAATGAAGGGCTGCTAAGTTTTGTTTCCAATGTGTAAATCCAAGGTACCTATCAGAAGTTCATTGCTACTTTTTTCTGCTCATAGCTACTGCTGGTCTTCCACTGTGGAAGAGACCATCCAGCTCACCTTCCACTAATGGCCTGCAAGACTGACACTACCCAGTCTTCTCAAGATAAGAACACTTTTCTACTACTGAAAAGCCTAAAACTGCCTCTTTATAATGCAGACTTTTTATAATTTCTTGGTACCTCTTGTAAGTATGTAGGAACAAAACCATCATCAGAAAATTGAGCACCTACTTAAGTCACTAGTAGCTATACAGATGCAAAATTCCTAAAAAAAAATAAAATTGTTTTCCTATATGAGAGAATTCAAAACATTATACTGCTTGCACACTGGATTTGTTAATATTTTATATCTCTGTCAGTGAGGCTAGGATTGGGTCAGTAATGGCTGATGGCAGAACTGAGACTTATTCAAATGACTGTAACTTATGTCAGTGACTCTAGCTGAGGCTAGTCCTGCAGGAAAATAAAACTCCACTTGTACAGAATTGACATCTTTTGCCCTCAGGTACATAGCCACAGGCTACGCTTCAGCTTCCCTGTGTGGACAAATTACAAAAAAGGCAGGAAATGGTCTGTAGAGGTTCCCTAGTCAAGCCCCAAGTTCCATCAGAACTATTTACACCTGTGTTATCCATTCCTAATAACTTCTTCTGATAAAAACCCCTCAAATTCCCTAAATAATATATTCCCTGTGCGTCTTTTACTAGCTCTTTCCTACAAAATTCATGGCATAAGTCTTATTAATTCTATATAAAGGAACAAAGACTTCTTACATGACCAGGGTCCTATGTCAAATAAAACAAGAATGCAGTCATCTGC
This sequence comes from Calcarius lapponicus, assembly GCA_039654755.1. Lineage (NCBI taxonomy): Eukaryota > Metazoa > Chordata > Aves > Passeriformes > Fringillidae > Calcarius > Calcarius lapponicus. Next base: position 64,642,686 of record CM077462.1, on the reverse strand, counting down.
CAATTTGAGCTGTGGGTAACCATCAAGGTTCTGAGTAATCTGTACTCTGACCAAAGCCAGAGGCTGTTAGGAGTCTTATACTTTGCAAAACTTGTTTCCCAGGGAAATAAAATAAAACCATTTGGCATGGCTCAGCCAAGGACTGTGTTTACACTGCCTGTAAACAGCCAGCCAGGAAGCAGAATCCTGACAGATTACTGTGGAATTCCTTGCAGCACCTGCCAAAATTAAAAAAATCATAGACAACTGAGGTAAGAACACACTTCTGAAGGTCACCTTGTCCAACACCCCTGTCTAGAATAAGTTCAAGTAGAGCAAGTTGTGCAGGGCCATGTGCATTTGGCTTTTGAATATTGCCAGGGTGGGTGACTCCACAATATCTGCCAGCAATCTGTTCCTGTCTTCAATCATGTTTACAGTAATTTTTTTTCTTATTTTGGCAACATCCTAGAAATAGGATAAGCAATTGATCTGAATTATTAAAGGGATTGGTTATAAAAATGTCTATAAAAATAAACTAAAATAAAGGAGTATTTCTGCCAGTATATTAGTGGGATAAATCACAGCTAAAAACCAAGTCAGAGCTGCAGGGTGTCAGTGAACTCAGATTTATGCACTATCAGAAGCAAACAGCCTGGAAATCTATGGCAAAAATAATTCTCTAATACACATGCTGACCCCAAAGACATCTCCTTCTGCTATGCTCAAAACCTTGTTCATGGGCAAAGAGAAACACACCTAAAGGCAAAATTTTATTCTTAATATAAATGAAGATTCAACAGTCTAATTCAAGAATCATTATTACTCTAGATATAATTTACAGAGAAAAATAAAGAACACATAGTAATCGACTTAGAAGCCTCAGTAATGGCAATATTACTATTTAAACTGTAACAAACACTCTGAAATCTTTTCTCCCCTGAAGAAAAAAGACGCCTCTTCTCCCAGGAAGCTAGTAACAGGACAAGAGGACACAGCCTGAGGTTGCACCAGGGAAGGTTCAGGTTGGCCATCAGGAAAAATTTATTCATGAAAGGGTTGTCAAGCACTGGAATGGACTGCCCAGGGAGGTGGAAGAGTCACCATCACTGGAGGTCCTCAAGAAATGACTGGATGTGGCACTCAGTGCTGGGTTCTAGTTGATAATGTGGTGATCAGTCAAAGGTTGTACTCGATGATGTCAGGGGTCTTTTCCAATCTAAATGATTCTGTTATTCTGTGATTCTTAATTTACATAATTCTGCACTTTTACATGTTAGATACTATTTCTTTATACTTTTTCTTATCCCTAAAGTGTTCTTTTTTCAACAGTAGGTCAGAGTTTCATTAACTACCATTACTGGGTTTTTTACAGGGTCAGCCTGTTTCCATCTCTAATAATCCCATGCCTGTACTTCTCCTCACCACACACATTGTCTCCACTTCTCCAGGCTTGTGTTTCTCTACAAAACATCCTTGTGTTAAGGCCATACATATTTCACTTTACATGAAACATTTATTGGCATTTTGTTTCTGCTATCTACCTAAAAGTCAGGAGGTATCATAGAAAAATAAGGAAGTGATGCAATTTAGCCATTTACACCTGGTCATTAAAAGGAATTGATGTCAAGGCTAAATAAAGTCAAAACAAGATGCAGGCAGGTCAAACAAAGTTCACGTAGAGGAAGCCTGACAAACCTCCCCCTGAGAACTGAAAACTCTGCAGGATCCCCGTGTCTCCAAGCAGCAATGGTGCAATACAGAGCTGTGCAGGCACACCGGGGAGGGGATGACTGTGCTCCTAAGGTGAAATCACATCAGGTTCAGAGCTGTAGAAGGTCCTCTTTGGACTTCATACTAGGGCAAAATATCATTATCTCCTCTTCATTTTGCCCAAGGTGCTAGTAATGGAGGTTTCTGACATTTTAGCTCTAATACTTTAACATATCAAACTTATTCACACATAATTATACACCAGTTTGAAATACAGTCCTGAAACACCATCCTTCCTCACTGGTATTGTCTACACAGATTATGCTATAATGAGATGCATTTTGAGAAATAATACACTGCATCTGTCTGGTCTGTCTGGGCTAAATCTGTCTCATCCAGATATCTTTGCTATAGAATAATGAGAGGTAACACCTGCACTTTTGGGTGTTTTTCCATAAAGATTGAATGGCATTTCAATAGTGAAGACAAGAAAATCAAAATTGTGCAAAATTTCATTGCGTAATTGTGTCGGAGTGCATAGTAAAAAGAGTACTATTCTGTATGAGGATGCACAGCTCCACAAAGCTCAGTGGCATTATACCCCTTGATTTAATTCCACCTTCCTGGAGAAGTGCTGCAACATGCTCTGAAATTAACTGATAAAAAGCAATATAAAATTTCTTAACATGATAGATTTTTTCTTTGTGATTGGCTCCTCACTGGAAGAACCTCAACTGTTAGGACCAAAGGTGATCTGTAAAAGCTACCCCTCAAAAAAAAAAAAAGAACCAAAAATCAAACCAACCAAAAAATACACCAAAACCAGCCAAGCAAGCAAGCAAATAAACCCCAGAAACAGGCAATATTTTTTTTTTAATTTGAAGATTCTTATTCCCTGTGAATATTGTTTAAAGAGTATAAAAGATATATCTCTTCAGAAGGAGAATAAGCAGTTGCAGGATATTGGTGTGTGTACCATGCTCTCTAATTAGTTAGCATTCTGATCACAGAAGTATTTTTATAACATCATAAGAGAAAAGGTTTCCCCATAACAACATGTCAAAATAATAAAATATGATCAAAACATCTTGCAAAGGCATGATTTTCCATCTGAAAATGCTGACTTCATGCAAAAAAAAAATTTAAAGATCAAACAGTAATTTTCCTAATTTTCACACTTTGATATCATTAAAAAGTTTTGAGTGGTATTATTCTGACATTGAAGATTTATTACAGAACATATGATGGAAGTTAAAACAATGTAGATGAGTATCAATGAAATATCTTTTGAAGTGATCTGTAAGGAAAAAAGAAGCACAAAAAAACCAACAGCCCTTAATCTGAGATGAAATTAAATCATAAAAGTCACATAAATTACTGTGGGACAGAATTTTTATTTTCAAGCTGATACCAAGCATTCTATTAGTTTGTCAAATAATGTTTGAATCTTGGACAGTTAGAATAGGTAAAATAAATCCAAATATTCTCATAATAGTATTAGTATTGGTCTCAAAGTATACCACTTTCCCCAGATACCTAATTTCCTTGGAAGAATAATTATTCTTTCATAGACATGAAACTCCTCCATTTATTAACTGCAACCTCCAAAGACATTTCAATTTTTCTCAACCAATATTAATTTGAAAAGATATATTGGCAGTGATTTTCAGAGACTGACTAAAACCATCCAGAAACTCTCTGAATAAGAGATACAAAACTTTTTCGTTTAGATATGACACGAAATTCCCCATTAGATCTGTTCATTTTCTTGGCTTGGTTCATAGTGAACTTCTAACCTGTCAGAGGAATGTATGGAATAGGAAAGTTTCCCTAGGTTTTTCTTATCTATTTTTAAATAAAACAATATCTATCAAAAGTTTTTTAAATAAAAAGGTTGGTCTTCTAACAAGAAAAACTACTTCTGGTACTGCATACTGAGACAAAGAAGATAATTCTGGGTCTTCCATGCATTGTGACCACAATATCATCTTTTTAGAAGGTATCTTGTACTGAAAATTGGCAATGCTGCTGTTTATGTACTAAGAATGTTATTTTCAAAGGTAACTTACTTGCCTAAATCCCACTGAAATCAAAAGGGGCTATAGATTCCAGGTATGTATTTTCAAGTACTTCCCTGCACTACAGGGAGGCATTCAGTCCATCTAACCTCACCCATTCTGAGAAGTAAATATACCTCTTGTATTCAGTGCAGCCAGGGGATCAGTAGGCCTCCTAACTCAGGTGTTTAAGATTCATTGATGTAAGTGCTTAAGATTCATTGATCAAAGTGTTTGCTGTTTTATGGGAAATTGGCTCAGAGCTGAATATCCACACTTTCAAATGAAAAATCTCTAAGCAAGCCTAAGCTGTAAGCAAGTAAAAGTATATTCTACTCGGTTGTTTTAAAACGCAAACGATGAACTTTATTAAGTTAGAAATTATTATAACTGATATTGCTATTATGATATTTAAGTATGGTCTAACAGCACTATCTCATTTTAAAAAGGTGATTTTTCACAGAAACTGAAGCAGGTGATATGCATCTCTCTACCTTTCACTATCCTGACAAGTACCTACATGGTACATGGAGACACATGTGCATATTTGACCCAAAAACTGAGGTCCAAGTCCATTGTCAATAGCAAAATAAGGGCTTAAAATGGCATATTTGATGACCATAGTTTTTATGCCTACATTTCAATGGAAGATGTATTGAGAACAAGCCACATAGAATAAAAGCATCAAGCATAATAAAAATTAGAACTTAACTGCTATAAACAGTGAAATTATTGATGTAGCTAAAAATATTGATATGGTAAATTACCTCTCAAGAGCAATAAACCACAAAAATCTGAAGAGTTTTTCTTTATAAAAGATACTGGTACTTGTTCTGTATTCATCAGATAAAGAGAATAAACTGACTTAAAGGGTCTGAATAATGATGAGAAATAATGATGAGAAATTTAATTATATGAATGTATCCCACAGTGTCTTAGTCTTTCGATACACTTTAGACTACCAAGCCAGAAAGATCTTAGTTAGAGCAAACAGAACAACTATCAGAAGCTGGGTCTAATGGAGATGTCAGCTAATACAGCAGAACATAGACTATCCAGTATTTGAAATAAACTGGAGATGGGAAGCTCATGGAATAGTCTTCTACAGTGTACTACAAAACCAGGGAATTGATGGTGTGAAAGCTGGAGGAAGGGAAAAGTGGCACTGACCATTGAACAATAGCATTCTTGTCTCAGGAAATGAAGGAAGAGGAATAGAGAAAATAGACGTCAAGAAAATAGCAAACTCAATTCATAACTGTGGAAACTATGTCAGAGTCTACAGCGGAAGAACTGAAGCCACAGATATTTAGGTTACTTGTCATTGAGGGCTGATGGTGTCCTGGGGTGCATCAGGCACAGCATCACCAGCCAGAAAAGGGAGGGGATTGTCCTGCTCTGCTCTGCACTGAGGTGGCCTCAACTCAAGAGCTGGGACAGTTTTGGGTGCCACAACAGAAGACATTAGAGAATAGCCAAAGGAGGGAAACAAGGATGGTGAGGGGTCTCGAGGAGAAGCCATATCAGGAGTGGCTGAGGTCATTGGTCTGTTCAGCTTGGAGGATGCTGACGTAAATTCTCATCACATTCTACAACTTCCTCGTGAGGGAAAGAGGAGGTGCAGGCAGTGGTGCTGACCAGTGGCAGGATCCAAGGGAATGGCCTGAAGCTGTGTAAGGGAAGGTTTAGGCTGGATATCAGAAAAAGGTTCTTCACCCAAAGGGTGCTTGGGCACTGGAACAAGCTCCTCAGGGAATGGTCACAGCACCAGCCTGACAGAGTTCAAGAAGCGTTTGGACAATGGTCTCAGGAATAACTCAGAGGATTCTATGATTCTGAAATCTTTTTTACTATAAAGTTATGTAAACATGAGGACAGATCACCTAGGGAGATTTTAGTCTTGCTGTCACCAGAGATTTTCAAAAGCAGCTCAGAGAATCATCTGTCAGGAAAGAAAGATATGGCTGATCCTTCCTCTGAAGTGGCCATGCCAGCCTTCCTAAATTCTCTCCCTTTGATTTCTTTGATTTTTATGATCTGTGTTAATTAGCTTCCCAAATTCTTCTTTGCCCTCTTTTTGCTGTGTTCTCCTTAGGGAATATATGTCACATGAAATAAAAATGCATTTCTTTACTGGAACCTCTTTTACTCTAAATTCAGCATTTACAAAATCAATACCAGTTAGACAGCAGTGAAACCTTTCTGCCTTTCTTTCTCCAGTCAACTCTGTTTAAAGAAATAGGAGGGCTATTACACTACATATAAAATATTGATCTAAAAGATACTAAAAGTGCATAATGCATGAGAAAAAGCTGAGATTTCTGTTTTGAAAAAGTCTAGCAAGATTCTTTTTTATTTTGTTATATAACAGTCCTGTTTATTGTCATTTTATTTTGCACTTGGAATATGGATGAGCAACCCTCAAATGATTCCCCATAAAGAAATATGGGAAATATTTAAAATGCACATTGAACTGCTAGTCCTTGTCTCTCTGCAAACACCTAGCTCTCATTCCTCAATCCATTTCCCTCAGTTTCAGCAACTCTCACGAGAATTGGGATTTAGGTCACCAGTGCCATTCCAGTCAGGAGGTGATTTTATTTGATCGGGAGGAAAAGCTGATAAGGAGAACTGTCAAATGCATCCTGGCAAGCCTAGTAGTATGGGTGGCAGGCAGTCTCACCCAGCAGGAAAAGGTATTCAGTGGGACAATTCCCTCCCAAAAATACAAAACTCTGTATTTTCAAATGTCTTCAATTAGCTAAAACAAGTTTTCAAACACATTTTATTTAGTGCTATCTCTCAAAATCAACTTAGTCAATGACTGTTCAGACATCTCAATTTTATGTGCTTGGCTCTAGAGTGGAATTTAACACTGCACAAAAACTTGGGAAAATGTTAGAATAATTACTGGAGAGATTCCATATCTCTCCTACCCTGAAAAACTGCCCTACTTAATAAACTACATAGACATGTTCAGTGTCCTTTGCTTCACCAAGGTAACGAGTCTTGAATTTTTCAGCAAAGCAATGAGAACGATTGAATCCACTTCCTGATTTCTCTCCAACTCCTACACACACTTGCAGAGGCAAAGACTGATCACAAGTAGGAAGATAATGCTTCAAATTGCTCTTGTTTCAAAGCAATCAAACACTCCTTTTCAACTGACTTTTAGAGGACAGCAGCAAACATAATTCCTCCATGAATGAGAACTATTCTTACAGAAGTGTGTCAGACTTGCTGTTCCTGAGAAAATCCCTCATGTGAGGGAATATGTGGTCTCAGGATCACAGTCAAGCTTAAGAATGACAGAGAAGTCAAGCTGCCCTGCCACTGTCTAAAGTACATCAAAGTTAAAAAACCGAGACAGCAGCTGGGGTTGCTCACATTAAGAACTGGGTGGCAACAGTATTAGTTTTTGGGGTTGAATTCTATTTCAAACCTACTTCAAGAATGGACATAGATCCTTAAACTTAATCATGACAGGACAGATAACAGCAGACACACAATCTTTACTTTTCTGGCTTCTGATCAATTGAAATGCTTATCTTGTAGGAGTCAATTTATGATTTTGAGGGCTGAAATAACTCATGTTTGGGAAAAGTCTACACTGCTTTGTGGGTATAGATGGGACCAGTTCTCTTCAACATCTTCATTAATACTTGGATGCAGGATACTAATCAAGTTTGCAGATGACACAAAAGGAGGAGTTGTTGACTCCCTCGAAGGCAGGGAGGCCCTGCAAAGGGACCTTGATAAATTAGATGACTGGGTAATACCAAGTGTATGAAGTTTAACAAGAGGAAATGCCCAAATCTGCACCTGGAACAGGGCAGCTCTCGGTGGATGTACAAACTGGGGAGCAAGAGGTTGGAAAGCAATGCTGCAGAAAGGGACCTGGGGGTCCTGGTCAATGGCAAGGTGAACAAGAGTCAGCAGTGCCCTGGCCAGGAGGGCCAGCCCTGTTCTGAGGGGCATCAGGCACAGCATGGCCAGCCAGGAAAGGGAGAGGATTGTCCTGCTGTGCTCTGCACTGGGGCAGCCTCAACTTGAGGGCTGGGGGCAGTTTTGGGTGCTACAACAGAAGAAAGACATTAAACTATTAGAGAGGAGGACAATGAGGATGGTGAGGGGCTTTGAGAAGAAGCCACATGAGGAGTGACTGAGGGTACTTGGTCTGTTCAGTCCGGAGAAGAGGAGACTGAGGGGAGACCGTATTGCAGTCTGCAACTTCCTCATGAGAGGAAGAGGAGGGGCAGGCACTGATCTCTTCCTTCTGGTGACCAGTGACAGGACCCAAGGGCCTGGAGCTGTGTCAGGGCAGGTTTAGGTTGGATATCAGGAAAAGGTTCTTCACCCAGAGAGCGGCTGGGCATTGAAACAGCTCCCCAGGGAAGTACTCACCAAGCCTGATAAGAGTACAAGTGTTTGAATAATGCTCTCAGGCACATGGTATGACCCTTGGAGATGGTCCTGTGCAGGGCCAGGAGCTGGATTTCAATGCATGTTGTAGGTGCCCTTCCAACTCAGAATATTCTGTGATTCTATGAATTCACAGCTTCACTAACTCAGTTTTGCTATTGGCTTTAAAGGAGTGATTAACCTTGGGCTAACTTTTAGAGGAGTGACTTAGTTTCTACCTCTCTTATAAGAGGGGTGCTACTTAAAAATCTCTCTGCTAAACAGAGCTATTGGCATGATAGATCATAGTTGAAGTTTAGTTTCTAATCCTACAAAGACATATAATATGCTTAAATATAAGAATGTGAAGCATTACAGAGATGCTGCTCACTTTGGACTGAGTTTTCCACTCTCTTCCATGCTGTTAATTGCAATAATCTGGTGTCTTGAAATCTTCATTACTCAGTTTGCTCTTTTTAAAGTGTGAATTGAATTTGTGAATTTTATAGCTGTGTTATCAGGGTACTAAATTTCATTTCAGGATAAACTTGTATTGAGATCTTGGCCTGCAAATCACCATATAAGAAAGGGTTTTCAAAGTTTTAAATATTAAAGTACGTGACTGGACTTCTAGAGATGATTGGCATTAGCACTCAAAACATGAGGCCACCAGAAATTCTCTTCATCTGAAAAATACATTAAAAAATTTAGGTCTTTGATTACCTCTCCTTGCACATGGATTTGCATTTCTATATGTAGACAGTCAGATATACTGCCTATGCATGTTCACAATCTTGAAGATTTTTTTTTAAGGCTTACAGAGATGTGTGTTTGAGCACTGGTGAGCAGCGCTGAGTCTTGGTAGAAAATCAGCTTAATTTTCTTCTTCATCTGTTTTCATTTTCCTAGTTTCGCTTGAGGGATTCATCCCTCATCTTATTATAACTTTGTGGCAATTTATTGCAAAGTTTTCGTAGATTTCCTTAGTAGAATTTAGTTATTTCAAGTTGTAAACTGATCTTTTTACACCCACATTGTGACACTGACTTTTACAAAGCCATCTAAATGACCGTTGCTTTGAAACTAAGCTGGAAAAAATATACTACAATACCAGACTTTAGTTCTGGTTGAGAAAATTGTTTGACAGAGGCAGAATGATTCCATTGTCTAGGGACTAAGTCCTCACCTGAGAGGAAAATCACCTCCTTCTTGTAAAAGTAATTTAATAGAAGTGACTGGCAGACAGCCCTCTGGCCCCTCCACTCTCAGTGGTGTATGCTGTCTGAAGGATCAAGCTGAGAACTTGTGGAGCACATCTTGCTCTTAAATATTAACACATCTCTAAATATTTCATGTATAATGGCAGAGCTTCCATGGGAAATACTGAAAGCTATCCCACCAATTTGCTGATAAGCTGGGTGTCAAGGCAGTCCCCAAGGAAGCAAAAGTTTGGACATCTCCAAGAAAATTCAAAAATGGAATATTTATCTGCCATATCCTGTAAAAAAAAACCTCAAGCTGCCAAGTATCAGATGAAAAAGAGGCTGCACATCTGCTGCTGCTTTTTTTTAGGACCAAACCCAGCAATTATGGTTTGGAAATTCCTTACTGATGCCTCCTGCAGACAGCCTGATGGAATGCTGCACTTCTGAGCTGAATACCAGTTGTATAAATCACATCACAGTAGATGAAAACACCTACAGTTTTTAAAAATATCTAGGCACATAAAGGTGAAGATAGACATGTCTATGGGATCTTTGCAGGTCACTATATATCTGAATACGATTTGGAGATTGCATAACAGGGAGTTTTGCACTTAGTGTATTTGAAAATATCACTGGGCTTTACACATTTTACCCCAAAAGTCCTGCTTTTACCTGACCTTTCAGCAAGCAGGGTTGTTTCTTCTCCTTTTCACTGCTGTTTTTTATACTGTCATTAGCAGTGTTGGATGCTTCATTTGTGCTGGAGCACAGAAGAGAAGAGTCATGTCCAAGGAATGTCTCTTTGGATGGACATTTAGCTTCTGCTCTCAGTTTGGGATGAATGCCAGCAGTGCTGGTGTCACTGAGATCTCTCAAACCTCACTCTGTGCACAATTGCTGATCGATATTTATATAATGAACTCTTGATTCACCAGGTAGTAAATACACAAAATATATGTACACATCTACTGAGGCAGAGTAACCCAAGAGGCTCAGCTTCTCTGCAGACCCTTTAATTTTAAAAAACACCAAAGATTTGCAGTTACGCAGTGATCCATTTGGGAGCTTACATGTGCTAAGATATATAGATCTAATATTTCATTTTGGAGAAATCGTTTATTTCCAGCAGTAAATATGATGTTTGTGAAATGAGAATAGGCTATTTCAAGCTGTTATAAGGCCACTGAATAATTGAATTATTACTCATCAGGGGGCAGTGTAATTTGTTACCTGTGTGATTCCAACACTCTGAATCAAAGTAATTACATTCATGGTGTCATTTAGTGAAATAATGCCATGAAGGTCTCTATGAAGAGAAAGACAATTGCTGAAAGGATTTTGTTGAAATAATAGCACAAATTCAATGGGTCCTCTTGATTCATTCATTTATTATATGGCTAAATAGCTCCTTCAGCTCTGCTTTGTTAGAGTGGCAAATAGAAGCTTTGCAAATAATATCTATGAAGGGAAAAAACCCACAGCTTTGAAGGGGAAAGTACCAAATAGGCATTTTTAGAATCACAAATGTGCAAGTGGCAAATGGTAGAATAAAATTAAAAAAAAAAAAAAAAAAAAAAAGAGCAAGAACACAAAAGCAGATTTTAATATCCTTTGAAAGTTCAGAGGTAAGATTCCACTAGAGGTTTGTCTGGTGCAAAGAACTGGTGGGGGATATCTGAAGATTGCTTCAAACCACAGAGCAATCACTTCTAAATCTCATGAACTTGGCTTCAGAAAACGATGAAATTGGTATTAAAAAACAAGAAAAGGAGTCACTTTAAAGAGTAAGTATTTTGGAGTTTTTATTTTATGTTTGTCTAAAAAATGTTAGTATGCAAGAATTCATGTATGCAAGTATGAAGTGTTTTCTGTTATGCTACTTCATCCACATCGTACACCTTAATTTATTGCCAAGACGAGTCTGTGAGGTGGGACAGTCCTGCACTCAGTGTTTTGAGAAATCAAAGAGAAAGAGCTGAAAACACACAATGGAAGCTGAATGCATGGCTTACAACCACTTTCTCTTAAGATTTATTTTAGTTTTTTCTTTAAAATTAGGTATACATTGTTGAACATGATCACAACCAACTTTGGCTTTCTTTATGCATTTGTCTCCAGTGTGACTTAGAGAAGCACATGTAAGAGCCAAAAAAAAATAGGTGTCGCAAAGTGGTGACCTGAAACATCTTTTTTCAGATACGTAAATCAGCCTTACAAAAAGAGATTACTACACAACTATGCCAAACTACTCCTGATGGTCATGATAATTCTGGTGAATTTGGGGGGGGGAGAGGAGGGGTAAGTTTTTTTGAGATGTTTCACAAGATGTTCATGCACTCTATGAACACAGGTGGTGAACTTTTAAAACTGTAATAAACTGTAATTGGGTTTTCCTAGGAGGTTCAACACTGACCTGGAGAAACCACTGACTACCTGCAGTTCTGAGGTTATTTCCAGCGGATTTCACAGTACAATATTAATAATCACAACAACTGGCACTAGTGACCCAAGATGAGAGAAGAACAGTCAAATCTGCTTGTTCCTTGCAAAGTCAGCACAGAGCCAGTGCATGGAAAGGGAGGAACAGCAATTCATTAAGAGTTTCAGCCACTGAGATGAATTCAATAGGAATTGTTGGCATTTTCTTGAAGCTGATCTGAAAAGTATGACTTTGTTTTAAGCTAATCAGCTATCTGCTTGAGGGACACAACTTGCAGCTATATAGGTGCTGTGAAGCCTTGTGGTAAACTTGGCAACACTTCAGAACCACTAGGATAGGAAAATAGTTCAGGCAAGCCACTTTTTTTTCCATGAACCACTGCTTCCCTCCATGAGGTCTAATATTTTTACTTACCCTAAGGTGGACTCTCTTCTGCTGACACCAGTGCTGGTACCAGAGCCATCCCAGAAGTGATCAGTTCAGGCAGTGAGAGAGGTCTTCCCAGCTTGAAGAAGACCTCCCTCTCTTCCCTTGAGAGGGATTTGTGTTTAGTTAACTAAAGACACATGCCAGTTCCAACAAGCTGTTGAGAACCTCAGTCCTGTAGTGTTTTTAATTCCCAGCCAAAGGTTGAGACCCTGATAACTGAAAAACTTTTGCCCTAAAAGCAGATTTCTTCACATTGCTGGATTCATGTAGCATTTTATACAATTACAGCCCTTAGAAAATTTAACTTCTGAAGATCTGGGTAATAAATCCTCCACTTTAGAGTACTGGTGTGGCTGTGTTATAAGCCCCTACTGCTGAGTCTAACATTTATTACTGGGTAAAAAGATGGAAAACAAATCCACACAGCAGAAAGTGTTCCACAGTACCACAGTGTTTTAGCAAATTCTGAACTGCTATTTTCATCTGTGGATGTATCATGGGGATTTATCATGGTGCTTACACACAGAAATAGCAGGCCAATATGAATTTATTTTTTGGGATGAGAAACAAAATTATGATTTTTTAATAGGAACATGGTTTTCCAATGTGTGTAATCATTTGAGGAAGCAGTCTTTCAGATGAGTAATTTAAAAACAAGAGTGGTTTTTGCTGAGGGATTGTTTTCAACCCTTTGGAAAAATCTGTCTCATATTATCGTGAGGTGATCTTCAGGAGTCTGACAGTGCAGTTTCATATCATGGTATCTCAGAGCATAATTTTAGGCTGAACTATCCCTATAAGGAAAAACCAGTATAAAAGATGTTTGCCTTTCTTTATTTCTGGTTGCTAGTTCCTTGTATTCTGATGAAGACACCCTAATACAGATCAGTGAAATGATCTATTTTGCAAAGAAAACACTTTCCACTGCTTTTGTACTAAATATTTATCAACATCCTGTTAACCCTAAATCAAAAAGATCATCAGGCCATTTTCCTGCACTTATAATCAGAGATTTGCAGTTTTCTCCTAATCTCACTGTGAGACCTTACAGACAACTGTATCCATGGCACAGAGCAGCTCTACAAAGTGCACACAGCTTCCTTCCAGCAAGGCTGGGACTAGCAGGCACACAGGACCATGGTCATGGGATGGTTGGGAGGCACCTCTGAAGCTCATTACTGTGACCCCTCTCCAGCGAGCTCCAGCTACATCAGATTGCTCAGAGCCCTGCCCAACCTGACTTTGAACATTCCTGAAGCAGCCTTCAGACTGGCCAAGGAAAGCTCTGAGGCAGCTTGAAGACTAGCAAAAAGTGCTATCCACACCATTTTTTTAGGTGTTTTTTTCTTTGGGAATGCGGGTTCTGGCAATCTGAGCAAGGTTCCAAGACATGATTACATCCTATCATGTTACATTCTCCTTGCAATTGATATTTACAGCTGGGACACAATAAGAGAACCATGGACAGCCTTGCAAGTAGACAGCAGCAGTACTATATTATTTAAGGGCGTAAACACTGGAATGAAAATGCTAGAGTGCATGTGTGCTATATGAAAAGAAAAAAAAAGGCATTTACATAGGGAACAGAGGGAAGAGCTGAAAAGAAAAGAAATCAATCAAATAGGGAGGAAATGTGACAGAGTTAGTAAGACAAAAATTACAGCCTTTCAGTGTTCTTATTAAGGAGGACACAGGAGTCTGAGTCCCTGGCCTGATTGGAATCCCCTGTGAGTTTATGGCAGATGGTGAAGTCCCCCTCAGGAATGCTGTGTGCAGGAGTTCTGAGGAGTTATCAGTGGGAATGGCTGTCAGGTGCCATGGTTTAACAACTACCACTTCCAAAGTGCAAGGTCATCCCCACTTCAGCCTGGCTAATGAAAGCTTTAGATTCTTGGAGAAAGGCGTATTCTGAAAACATCTTCATTTACTGCCAGGACTGTGTGACCAAAAGCTGTGAAATCAGGAACCTTCCCTGCAACATGGTTTGACTATGCTCCATGTGGCACCCTGGCTGGTGCCACAGGAAAATGGTGCTTTCTGAACAAAGCCTAGTTGAGAAAAGTTCTTGTTTGAGCATAAATCCCTGATTGCCTCCAAACAAATGGAAAACTTGTAGTTAAATACATATTAAGTGCAGGTTATTTCCAAATATCCACTATACACAGCTCTCTGTTTGATGGAATGAAACGTCTGCCAGAGACAGCTTCTTCTCATCTTCTTGCTGATAATTTTTCTTTCTTTCTTTCTTTCTTTCTTTCTTTCTTTTTCTTTCTTTCTTTCTTTCTTTCTTTCTTTCTTTCTTTCTTTCTTTCTTTCTTTCTTTCTTTCTTTCTTTCTTTCTTTCTTTCTTTCTTTCTTTCTTTCTTTCTTTCCTTCCTTCCTTCCTTCCTTCCTTCCTTCCTTCCTAGCTTAACTCATTTGCACAAATAATTCAGTTTTACACGTCTTACCAATCTGACAACTTCTGAGCTTTGTTTTTCTGGTAGCTACAAGATCTAGTTTCATTTTCAGGAGAAATTTGGAAAGAAAAGGGAAAGAAGATCGCCAGTTAATTAGTTACGGTAAGGACTTGATCTGCCCAGCATTTTAGGAGAGGAATTGAATACAAAAATCAAGATTCCAGACATAACAATTAAACAGTTTTGCTATTGTAAAAATGTGCAGCCTCTGCAGACTGGTTGTCTGAGCTGAAAACAAGTCTGACCCATGACAGAACATTAATTGTGGGTATGGTGTTGAACTTGCCTCCTTAAATCCATTGGTACTGGGAACTTCACTATGATACTATGTCACTACTGGGAACTTCACTACATTTAGACTGTATTCACACAATACAGTCCAACTGGCAAATTCTCTACTTGAGCATGAGTTCCTGCTCATCAGCTCGCTCACTGCACTGACCATGATCACAACCCCAAAGCGAGTGCAATTGCATCATGGAAGCTGACACGCTTCGCTCAGTCTTTGGACTAAATGCCTAGGAGGTAAAAGACAGTAATTCAATTTCTCGGCATATATCTGCTGAGAGCAGCAGTGTAAGACTATGCTTCTAAAAAGGCAGTAAAGGTGTTATGTTTTCAGTTCTCACTTGGATTTGGAGGATGTGATTTTTAAGGGCATCCAGAAAATTTCAGGTAAAAAGGGCACCAGGAAGAATCTTAACTGTTAACTTCAAAACCATGATGTTTCCAGTTTTGAGGAGACACACAGAGCTTTTAGCGTAGGAGGTCTGAACTATCTTACAAGACCCAAAACCTTTATAAGATGCCATTTTATACAGATTCATTCCTATTTAACCCTCTTCTGGACACTGTTCCTAAAGTCAGCAGCTATATTAGGCCTTAAGATATGATAGTAAAGCAGGCTAAAAATGTAGAGCTGTTAATCAGCAACATCATTTATTTGATCCAGTATTTATTAGCTCATTTAAAATGGCTGCTTAAACTGATATTTATTGTTATTTCAATAGGATGGAATGCCTTGAATTTAATGAAGTTAGCTTTATTTGAAATCATTGATAATAAATGCCTTTCTCTGCAGTGGGGTTGAGTTTTCAAAAGAATTTATGAAATGTTAGACCAATGATGTGAGACCACTGCTTCTGTAGAAGATGACCTGTACATGTGACCATCCCAGCTGCCCTCAACTAAATCCTTTGGGAAGATAGGGTTTCATGACATGGAAATTAATTGAGCCTCAGAGTCTTGTATGCTATATGAACTGCTTGTCCCCAGACCCACATTCAAAGTCCATATTGGAATAACAGCATCCTTGTCCCCAGTGTAATACTGTTGTGTGTGGGCTGCCAGGGGAGAATAACTCATCCCAGCCAGCTCCACGGTGTGGAGTTAGGAAGTGCTGCACCACAGAGTGTATCTGCTTCATGGTGCAAACACTCACCAGCCTGGTTAAAAACTCCCTGACTCTGCTGACTGACACCCCTGCTCCTGCTGGTCTGTCTTTTAAGCTGCTAACCATCTACAAGGAGCTCTTTATAGGCCTCAGGAGACTGAAGAGATTCAGTAACTTTTACAGATTTATATGTGGCCGTCCCTTGCTAAACTCAACACTGGATGTAGCTGCCTCTCCTACGTGGCTGTGCCGCAGGTAAGACACCTGCACTGCTGCTGCTCAGAGGTTTCCTAAAATGAATGTATGCATTTTTTATAGATTCCTTAATGTGAAATGTCACATTCCTGGCAGAGAAAGCATATAGCTTTTTGAAGTGTTTCTAAAAAAATGTATGAATGATAATTTTTTTTTTCTTCTTCAGGTTCCCCTATATCTGTGACTAAGTGGTGGCGTATTTGCAAAATTTAGAGAGGGATCAGAAACATGGCATTGCATTTGAGGTTCATTTGTAGAAGGTAAAGCAGCATATGTTATGAGTCAGTTAATCTCTTTAGGGCTTTATCCAGCACAAATTAGGCTCTGTGGTCACCGAGTCACAGCAGGCTGTGGGCCGCTGTAGCCTTGGAGCTTTATTCCGATTCAGCTGCCAAGAAATGAGCTGCTCTGTGGGCACAAAAATTGGCTTGTGCTCTGTGAACGCCAGCCAAGCATGAGCAGTTTCAGAGGCTGCTCTTTCTCCGTGCACAGCTACATGATTTCATATTCACCTCTCCAACAACCTTGATGCTAAGTTGCAGCCCCTAGAAAATAAAGAAGCTGCTAATTCAGCCTCATTAGCAATCAGTAAAGGTTGTGAAATAGTTTCAAAATATGTGGAAGCCTTTATTGCTTTGGCTGCTACAAATGTCCACTGCAGGGATTAGCTCTGTGCTGCTGTTGGAAGCAGGAATTGTCTTTTTTTGTTTGTTTGTTTGCTTTGGTTTTGCTAGTTTGTTTTGCATTTTGTTTTTTCACTAGTTGCCCTCAGTCTACAGCTGGAGATACTGCAAAGCCAATAAAAATAAAATGCCCTGGATTTTCTAAGTAGACAAAAGGAACCCTAGGCATAGTTTAATTGCAACTAATGTCTTATGGAAGCTTGAAAAATCTCACTCTTAATTCACTTAACAGAGACACTGATCAAATCATAGGGAAGTCATGGGTGCTCACCTACAGGTGTCCAGATGTCTGGCCCTACATGCAGCTTCCTTCCCTACTTAATCCTTGACCTTGGTAAAGAACTCATCATCTCTGCACTATATATGGCACATAATAAATGAGGCTATAAATAGTTGCCTGTGTCATAGCTGTAGTGCTGATATCAAATGAGTACTTACTCTTTGTACAAACTACAACAAAAATCAATTTATTGTCGCCCTATTTATTTTTGCCATGCTATTTATTTATTTAGTTATGGTATTTGTATGAATTAATGACTAACATAAACATTGCTTAGTTATTTTCACTTCTACTCAGTGATTCTCTTAAGTGATCATTCCTGGAGAAGGGGTTAATTTTGATACATTTAAGTAGAAAATATACAGGATGTGCACAAATGTGACACCCTGAACACTCAAGACATTACTTGAATACCAATGACAAGAAGCTGTTGTCACTGATGCTTGGCCAAGAAACATTGCCAGAGGAGGCCAGACACAGGGCTAAATGCCACCTTGTAAAAACACCAAGAACTCCTCATTTCTGCGGAGCAAGAGCAGGAGGGCATGTGGAGCAGGAGTCCAAGAACCAGTCAGGCTGGCTATTGACATGTTATTTCAGCTGAGTGCCCACAGCCCTGTCTTTCCCTCCTACAGACAAGTGCCTGAAGCTGTGATGCTGCACAACTTGGACTCCAGCATCCCAGCTCAGGTTCAAGAAAACCTCCTGCTGAAGGCTGTCTGGGATTCAAAATTTGGGTGCCTTTGTATGTAAAGTTACCTGGGAGGTCTGATCTGGCAGGTGTGCTGAGATCACATGCACATTTGCTGGCAGCTCTGACTTCATCATGAAACGTGGCAACCATACTTGTCCTCAAAAGCACAGCCAGAAGATTAAGCGGCATTTCAAACTATTTAGCTTGTGGCATCTCAAAAACATGTCAAATTTAGATTCCAAATGCTCACCTGGTAACAGTTAGAGCTGGTAAAACCTAAGATTGTATTCAAAAGGTAGAGAAAGGCATGAGGAGCCTCCTTGTGCCTCTTACCCACTTCATTGTCTGGCTCCAATATTTTGTGTTCACTCAGGAATGTAACACAACTGCCACAAGTCCATTTCTCATCAATAGCACTGATTGAAAACTTTACAGCACAGGATAGATGTAAATATAATAGGAAGTCTTTCTTAACTCTCCTTATTATCTAAATTATGGATCAGGTATGCAGCAGCCTAAAACAATCTGTTGAGGGATTTTGAACCTCATGATCCAAAACAGAAATCCAGTAGCTTGGTTATGTGTACCCATCTGTAATTTGCCAAATGCATTTTATCTGTGAGTAATTTTTCAATTATTCTAGTCTGTACCCAATAACAGTTGCAAAAAATATACTTGGACTAAAATGTATGCAGATGTTTAAGGGGCTTGCTATATTAGGGCATGTGGGACTGACCCTAATGCATTTATGTTGCATAACTGGAAGAAACATTTCATCTGGTCCTGGTAATCCTTCCTTATATTTTTCATTTACAGAACTGTAACATACATAGGATTGCCTCAAAAATACTCAGATACCTGTAGCACATCAAAATAGCTTAGAAAAACTCTAAAATTTTATTTTCAGTCATCTCTGCTGGGGTTTTCTGTTCTTACTTAGGAATGGTGGTCTATATAAGTCACAAAGACAGTTTTCCAAGAGATCTGCCAAATGTTTGTCACATTACAATTGTCATAAACTCATGCTTTTATTATTATTTTTATGACTAGGCCTCATAAAGGCAACAATTAAATGTGTTTCTGCAAAGATCTCTGTTAGGAATGTTAGGAAATGTGGAACCTTGAACACAGAAAGTTCTTGGGAGGCAAATTCTTGAGGGGCTGGACCTTCCAGATGAAGCTGATCATGCCCTTTTTTTATACGCGACATGCAGCACCTCTACTTCTGCTTTAAAATAAGAAAACACAAAAGGAAGGCTTCCAGCCATTCCACTGGATCTGGTGAACTGCAGATCCATGATATGTATATTTGTTCAGCCCCTGATGATGCATAATCCCTGCAATTAATACAGCCACAAGAGCAGTGATGTAAACATAACACAAAATCATTGGCATGAAACATAAAAGACCTGAGTAATTTATGAATATTGCTTTTAAATCTATATTAATCACTGTTCAGGGGGAAAAAAATAACAAACCAAAAACATTCACAAAAACTATTTGCTTTGCAGTTAAATCAAATTTAGGATAGGGCACAATGCTTCTTAACAATTAAATTCTTCTTTAATTCTTACAGATTTGGTAGAGAAAATAGATCAGTAAATTCCAAGACAGAATTCCAAGTAGGCATGAACAACACCACATGACAGCATGACTTGACTGTACAAGCAGCAGGTATGGACAAGATCACTACAAACAGACTTTCAGTGCAGAACAATGCTGTCAACTTTCCTGTCTGTGAAGGTGACAAATCAGGATGAGCTGCTGGACTACCCCTGAAATTAATGTGTGCATTGTGATTTCACAGCCCTGACACACAGCTAACCCACAGTTAAACCAAAGCGCAAACTTCATTTTCCTATAGAGAACTCACATCCCACAGCTCTTGCCATGGAGTTGTTCTGGATAGTACTAAGCTGGATGCCTGCAGAAAGTTTTTGTACTATTAAGGCAGACTCCTGGTCCTCCATGGGTCTGTTTTACTAAAGCTTGGCTACTCAGATGTGTTGCAATGCAACAGTGAACATGGCATGCTGCTCTGGGTTTCCTTTTGAATAATAATCCAAAAGCCAGGAAAGTATATTCTGTTTTTCACTGATCCGCATAAAACTTTGTTCAAAGTGGGTCACACCATCATGCAAATATATGAGAATCAGCCCACCACTGTGGAAAGAAAAGCCTGGGGAACAGAAACATACTTAAGGATGACTTCATATTCCTTGAGGGTTTCATGGGGGAAGAGAAAAAGTAAAAAAAAAAAAGCAGCGTTTGTAGTTTTGGGTCCTGGTTTGCATAGTATCTGAGATCTCCATTCAACACCAGCGATGCTCTAGAAATTAGGCCAGAAATCATGCTGTTCCTGCTGTGATGGGAGTGACAGGTGCCTACTTGGATGAGAGCTGAAATGCTCTCTCTGTGCTGGTAGGGAAAGCCCTGGGCTTTTCATCCCGAATGTGTTCTTTACTGAAGCAACAGATTTGGGTTTGGTTACATCTTTTATGAACACTTTTTCAATAAATTAATCAGAAGCTTCAGGGGATTTAAGGTTTTTAAAAACAGATCTGTTCTTTTACAATTCCCTTCTCAGAGCTTCAAAACTGGATTTCTTCCCATTCAATTTTTCATATTTCTATATTGCAAAATTGAAGATCCCCAAGTCTGTACTCCCCTTGACTGGAATTTGCCTCATAGCCACTGTCGTGGGGTCTGATGAGTGCTCCATGCAGTTTGCCCTATTCAAAGATCTGTGTCAAGGACTCACAGTCACCATGATCATGTATGTCTGAACTACAATTCTTCCAGCTTGTTAAAAAGCTCCAAACACCTTCTTGTCTCAAACTGCCACTCTAAGTTTGGACAGGGTGAATAATCAACAGAGCTCCTGCAGTGCCTTCTGAGACATTCAGCATGCTGGGGAGAGCATACTTTTCCAAATTCCTCTTTGTACCAGTTTGGCCATTCCCAATAGCCGTAGTGAACTGCACACATTGCTTTGAAGCTTCCTGATATTGTTTGGGAAGCCAGTTTATAGTTAGTAATTTTCTTATATTCAGAAACAAAGAGCATTGAAATCACCAATAAGCTCATGCTGTGGAGGATTTCAAAAGAATTAATGCTGGATAAAGAGGGTTCAAGCAGAGCCTGGAACTGCAGCTAGGAGTATCCCCTCTGTTACACTAAAATAGGAGGAGCGGGTATATGCAGTTTGTTTCAAGCACTTTCCTTGTTAGCCAATATGGTAGTACCCTTTTGTAAGGAGAGACCCCAAGGAGAGAACAGAAGCCCCTATGACCCCACAAAACCATCCCACACACCATATACTGCATCATTTTTAAGGATTCTCCATAAAACAGGTGCACAAAAGGCAGGTTATTTGTGTTCTTTTGCTGTTTGCACAGTAAAAAACCAAGGCAAAGGAGACACAAGGGCATAGTCATAGCTCATAACTTTTTACAACAAATACACAAACGTGCCATTCCTAGCAATATACTTTCAATCTCTCTTGTCTTATTTCTGGTTATTTCTATAATATATATAGCTCCATGTGCACCATTAGAGGTTTCACAAGAGCTTTGAAGTTCTACTGATGACACACCTGACATGGACACAAAAGAGATGTCAATATTACTGATGACAGACCTGAACTGGACACAAAAAAGATGTCAATATTTTTTCAATGCAGCCTTGGCTCAGACAGGTGTCTAGGCATGGTGTTCACAGTAAGACACAGGTTTTCAGAATCTGAGAATCTGTGTTAATATTTATGAAAGCATACAAGACCTTGCAATGATGTAGAAAACAACTGTGGTAGCAGAGCAGTATTTGGGCTGAAGACTATAGTGTAAAGAAGAATTGAAAACTGAACCTACTGATTCTGAGCAATGTCAAGTCTCCTGGTGCCAAGACAGCCTTGAAAATACTGATGTTTGACTGTTTCGAGTTTGGTTTTTCTTTGGATTTTTTTTAAAGCTTTTCTTCTTTCTTTCTTTTTCAAGCTAGCACAGGATCTCAGTAGTCTTCAGCAGGAAATCTCTCAAGACTCAAAATCAATACAAGCTGAAAAGGGTAATCGTGGTAAAGGCTTTTCTTTTGGAATCCCTTGGCCAGAGACAAACTGTGCATTTGCCAAGAATATATCTACTCCGAGTAAAAGCATGAATATGCAGTAGGGAAAAGGAAAAGGACAGTCCAGCTGATGTGGGTTGACAGCAGATCTGTGGTTTTTCAGTCTGGCAGCCCACAGAAAATTTCTAAGGAATCTGAAAAGGGTAACTAAGAAATAAAAGGCTTTTGTCAGTAGGCTAGAATATGGTATTCAGAGGTCTACTTCCACAGAAAAACTTGTAAGAGCTTGAAATTGAAAGAATTTGAAAGCCACAGGAGTGGAAAGACATTTGAAAGAGAGACAGGATGGCTGATAATATAAGTTATAAAATTGTTAATATTCAAAAGCCTTAGAGAAAAACTAGTGTAAATACACATTTTCTGAAAGATGACTTCCAATCTGAGAATCATAGAATCACAGAATATCCTGAGCTAGAAGGGACCCACAAGGAACAGCAAGCTCAAAGGCTAAGAAAAAAAAAGGTAACAGCTTAGAGACTAATCTGAAACCTATATTTTACTGGTACCTCATGTTAACATTTATTATAAAAATAAAATACAATATGGACAGTCACTTTGGTTACATCTGCAAATAAGGGATTACACTCAGATGTTAATAAAGTTTGAAATTCCTCTTGAAGGAAAAAAACAGGCATGCCAGTGGTTTTCTGTGCTGCAGCCTGACCAAAATTTTTTGAGAATATTTTAATAAAAATCAGGTGGGTTTTTTGACATTTTTATCTGGAACAAAATGCTTTGACAAAGTTCAGTTGAACAGTTTCACTACTGACTTACTGATAGGGTCTCACATGATCTGGCTGGAACTAGCTTAATACACCCATAGGGCTTTTGCATCATACCACCCCACTGCACAGGCCTTCTACCTCAGGAGAGTGATGACCATACTTCCTCTAACAAGCTGGATTATTTTGGCAGCTATTATGCACTGGAGTCAGATGATTTCTACCTAGAAACATAGAGCATACTTGGAAAGAAATCCATTTCGTCTTGTGAAAGAAGGAAACCATTCTTTGGAGGCCTCCAGACCATCAGGAGTGATAACATCTCAAACTGCCATCTCATGCATGAACTGGAAATGCAGTATAAAAATTTACTGAACAGAGAAAGCCAAAACTTCTGAGGCTACTCAACAGAATAAAACAATTTAACCTGTGCCGCACCAACCCAAACTAAAGCAATCCTACTAGACTCTTGCTAAGGAAAGAGAGTTTAAACAGATTTAAAAAAAGAAAAGGCATAGCATTTTGGCATTATATAAACAGCATTTTTCATCTAAAAAATTGCAATCCCCTTTACCTGAAAATTCTAAAAGAACATCAGCCATTATTCACAGCTTTGTTTTTCTTTCCCACCAGTTTGTATACATATAATAACATTGGGTGAGTGATAGAAAATTTGTATTATGTGGAAAAAAGGTCTCAGCAGCTGCCATTTACTACAGCATTGGTTAAAAACTTATCTTTCACCCACAGGAGAATAAATTACATTGTTTTATGGAAGATGGTACCTGGTGGCCATGGTATCTGATGGTCAAGATGAGCCAGAGTGGCCCTTGGCTCAACTGGCATATGTAGGCTGAGAGTCTGGTCCCAAGGGCAGCAAGGCAGGGTTTGCAAGGACAGAATCATGGAATCACAGAATGAGTAAGGTTGGAAAGGACCATTGAAGGTAATCTAGTCCTGCTCAAGCAGGGTCCCCTAGAGCAGGTTACTCAGATTTGTGTCCAAATGGCTTTTTCCTGGAATATCTCTAGGAAAGGAGACTCCACAGTGTCTCTGGGCAGCCTGTTCCAGTGCTCAGTCATCTGCACAGTACCTCATGTTCAGGTGGAACATGAAACACAGAGGAGCAAGACATAAGAAAGTGGTGAATCAAAGAAAAACACTTTTGTGCTGGCAGCCCTGAAAAGGGGACAAAGTTAAAGGCATTTGAAGCATTAGATTTTCAAACTGTGTTCAGGAGGTGCCTCTAGGGGTTACTGCCAGGTTCAGGGAAGCATAACTTTGTGAATATTCATTGTAAATAAGCAGGACAGTACCAAAAAACCTGTCTGATTTCTGTCATCAATTTCTCCTCTAAATGGAACCATCAACCTGGCCAGTGCCCAAATACTAATGGCTTGGGCCAGGGGTTAGTGATCAAAGAAATTACTCTGGTAAATGCCATAGAGCTTGTAGAGCTTAAGCAAGTGATCCAGGCCAAGCAGGAGAACCGTCTTTAAAGCTCATTGCTGTAAATCCCACTGCCTTCAGCAGAAATTAGAGCTGCACTTAACAGTCAAGCTCTACTATAATAATTAGGATAATCTTGCACAACACTTTCTGACCAAACATGAAAATATATTTGCAAAACATTCAGTGGATTTATGGACAATTAACCAAATTGTAAAATCCAGATAATGGGCAATCAGCTAAAATATAAAGAGAGGTGCAGTTCTCTGAAAAAATGACTCTTTTTTTTTTTTTTTTTATAAATCATCAGTCTGCTTCTGATTTACAGACAGATAAGTGGAATGCATAGTGATCTCTAACAGATGGGAAGAGTGAATTCTTTATACTGTGAATATTAATCACTTCATTATTTTGCTTATTTCTACATCTGCTTTTCTGCTCATCTCTACTGAGGTGGTTAAATGTAATTTCAATATTAAAAACCATCATCCTAGGTTGAGAACCATGCTAGGGTTAATTACAATGTGTTCTTTTTGCCAGTCAGTTTTCACTCTGGGCATACCACACCTGTACACAACAATGAGGCTGCTGGTGACCTGGATGGCCACAACAGCCCTACAGAATTAGAGGTGCTGTACCATAAAGGAATGACATCTGAGTAAACAAGGCTCTAGCATGTCTACTTGAAATCCAATTATTTTTCTACCATGTAGGAAAACCTACACAGGTCCATTTATTATGAAAGAATGACACAACACAGCTACATGAATGGAAAACTTCATACAAAGATCTTTTTGTTCTGTGCACACACACTTTCATGTTCGTTTTTACAGGTTCTCTGAACAAATATAGCCCATTATAAGCTCCCATTTCCAAGCAGCACTCTGCTTGGATAATATTTGTAAAAGGACCTGAGGGACTGGGAAACCAAACAATGAAGGTTCCAGTGCCTGTCACTTCAGAAGTATTTCAACTAAATTTTTGAAAGTCTCGCAGACACCTGAAAGGCATTGGCTTTGAACGGGATTTGGGCTTCTTTGAAATCATAGAATCCTAGAATCAAATATAGGTTGGAAAAGATTTTTAATATCATTGAGTCCACCAGTTAACCCAGTATTGCCAAGTTACCACCAAGCCATTCCCCCCTGTGCCACATCTACACTTCTTTTAAATCCTTCCAGGGAAAGTGACCCACCCACTTCCCTGGGTAGCTTTTTCCAATGCTTGACAATCCTTTCCATGAAGAAATTTTTCCTAATATTGAATCTAATGATGGAAGTGGCTCAGTGAGCACTTCTGCCAGCTCCCTCACCACCCAAATCTTGAGCATCTTTCACATTCACTGAGAGTCTTTTCACCACATCAGAGAGAATACCTGAGAAATGGAAGAGGAAATCAAACTGGAATCCAAATTTCCTGCACTTTAAATATTTTTTGCATTAATACCATAAATAATTTTTGTGTTAATAATGCTTAATACTAGATATTAAAGCTATTATTGATAATAGAAGCACTGCAAAGAATTGACTCACCTTCTGATTTTCCTTTCCTTTGTAGACCAGTTTTTGTATCATTCTTTTTGCAATTTTCCAAAGAAATGCCATACAGAAAGAACTGACAGAATCATCCAGTGGAATGATTAATGTAGCAACTAGGCTTTTGGTCTGCATATGATACAGAGGGACAGCTTTATCATGAAGAGTAATAACAAAATCCTGTGTCTGGTGGTAACTGGGATGTCTGATATGAACTGTACCCACCACAGAAATATAAATAACTCTAACTGATCTTCTGCATTTTGAATGTCTTTCAAAAGTGTGCCTTCTCAGAGCTGGAAGGGATTTAGTACGATTTCCTAACTTACATGGCAAAGTGACTTTATTCATCTATGGTGTCAAAGGTAATTGTTGGGCTAATGAGATTTTATATCAGACATTTATCCAGCTAAATAAACAGACCAGACTCAGCTTGTAAGAATGGCCAGGAGATTAATTTGAAATGTGCAAAAGAAAGAGTGGAATTTGGGAAAAGTATTTCTTGCTGCAATATGCAGACAAACTGCAAAATGGAAAAAGGCTGAAGGTTTTTTATTATGTGGTGTCAGTCATAGAGCTCAGGCCAGGCTGGATCCCTGAAGGATGCAAAAATAGCTTTCAACTAGTTCAAACTAATGAAGTAATTGAAAGCAAGTGTTGATTGTCATCTTTGATGTGAATCAGCATTCTCTCATAGGGGAGATGGAAGCTTTCACATGTGCAGAGAGCAAGGAAACATGGTATGGGAACCCCAGCCTGGTGCGGGAAGGCAAGCAGTGAGTGAATGAAGTGTCTGCCCTTCCCTTCACCCGCCCCAGCTGAATTCACATTCAACATTACCCTGCTCTCCTCTTGCTCTCCCTCCCACTCTACATGGTTCATCATCACTGCTTCTCCTAATCCTTGCCACACCAGTTTCCAGCCAAGTTTCTCACCCCAATCCCAGCCATCAGACATCAAACACTTTCAGATCTCAACTCGCTGCTCTTTCTCCTGCACCAGGCCCCTTGCCCAGTCAGTCCCAGCTCCCTCCCAGCTTGGATCCTTGCCTAAGACGTGCCCATCTCACCTTCAGTGCACCAATGACCTGCTCCTTGCCCTAATTCCAATCCATATTGTTCAGGTCATGTTTTCACTCATTCTCTGTAGTTTCTTTGCCCAGGTTCAGCAATTCTGCTCCCCCTCTGTTCACTTTCCATATCACAATCCAGGTCTGCTGGAAGTTGGAGGCTGCTAAGGTACAAGACCATTAGAAAGAGTCCAGGAGGGACTCACTATTTTCATGCCTGGTACTCTTTGCACCCTATCCCCAAACAGCCAGGAAAAGTCTTATTAATGAAAGCATAAGATATTTTTGCCAAATAAAAACATGCAACAACAACAAATTGTGGGTCCCATTCCCATTACTGAAATATTTCCACCCTTGCTGGATGCTTTAAAGTCCTGATGCTTAGGCAGAAGAAGTTCAAATAAATAAGGCCTATTAGCAAAATTATTTGGACATAAACTGCCACCTTAAGTTTGCTCACTGGAGCTTGGGGACAGAGATATTCATGCAAGAGACAGTCTTTTCGAGAAAAACAGCCAAAGAAGACTGGGAAAACCCTCCAGAGATTCTCTGAAAGCAACAGAGGTCTTCCTGAAGGGGAACAGAATTTAAAGGCTGAAGGGGAAGAATGTACTATACTGAATCATGAAAACACTAAGGAAAATGAAGGGATACTCACTGTATCCAAATCCTCCATAAATTTTGACCTATAGCTGACACAAGAGATATCAGGAGGGAAGCTGGAAAAAGCATTGAAGGGATAGTATGAAGGAAAGGTGATTGGTCTTGGCATGACAGAATTAATTTTCCTTTCTCATAAATTATTTTGCCATCTCTCTTGCAATGCTCCCTTTCTCCTTCCCTTGATTTACATAATCTCTTTCTAGGGATTGTAATGGATCCTGCATTGCCCTTTTGGTTCTTAAGGAATCATTATTTTACTTTTCTTTACAGAGGTTTCTTCCTTAAGGAGACTTTTCCCTTAAGCCCAGCAACATAATAAACCCAGAAAATTCAGTGATCAGTGCCAAGGCAACATGCTAAAGACATCACAATATAATATATAAAGGAAATCTACATTTATGGCTTGTGCAGAAACTTAGCCTAGGGAAATGCTACAGAAAAAAATGCTGTGGCATTTTAATGTTGGTGGTCTCAGCCTAGACTAAAGATAGAATTAACATGACTATCTATCATTCCTCTTCCCATATACGGGTCCTTGGCTAAACAGAAATGTTTCAAAAGGAGTGATGGCTCAGAATAAATCCAGTTTCTACTTGTGGGGCCAAACATGGCCCCATTGCTCCTGTCAGTGGCAGATGTAGCTTCCATTTAACAGTCTTTCCAATAGCATACAAAGGTTCCTCCTATTTTTCCATTATAAGAAAAGCTGTGCTTGTGTGAAAGTATGTATTTCTTTAGGGAATGAACCAACATAATCCTGGTGAATTTTCATTTGATCCTTCCTGGTTTCTCGCGTTAGGCTGGAGGACATTTAAATAAATATGAAAAGCAATGCAACAGTTGGTTTAAGACAGAGACTGCATGCTGTGTTTTTCAGTTCACTAAAGGTTATATCCTTTGGCAGGGATAAACCTTGTGATGCTTTTCCTCAAGAGCTCAGAATGCCAAACAATAGAAAATTAACAAGGTAACTTTCCCCAGGTGACAGGTGAAATTACATTCCTTCTCCCTTTCAAACTCACACATTAAATGTGCAAGCATGCTGTGAAATAAACAGGGCACATAGAGTGGCTGAAAGAACATCCACATAATAGTGAACTTAATGTTGCGTGAACTGATACGTTCAGCACTTACTTTGAAAATTGCTTGTATTTAGTCCTTTTGCCCTTGTTTGGTGAAATTGACAATCCATGCTCAGAAAGGATCCAGAACCCAAACAGAGGAAATGCCAAAGGCCTCCAGTGACACAGAACAGAGCACATGGATGTCAGCAGCGCACCCTGGGCTTCTGTTGATGCCCAGGAATTTCCTATCCTGTGATTACAGGTCAGATATTCTACATTACAGTACCACAATGGTCTCCCAGAAAGTCTATGTCCTTCTCACAACTGGGGTTCAGCAAATCCCCATACAGAAGAGTAAATTCCACCCTGAAGAAAACCAGCAGCTTTTGGAGGGAAACTGAGGCATGGAGAGTACAACCTATTGACCTATAAAGTTGCAGTAGATTAACACTCTAACTTTAAAGCTGAATGTTTTAACTTTTAGCCTGGTGCTGTACCCAGTACCCCATCTTTCTGCAGTGCTTATACTACCAGATCCTGCTTAGAAGCTCGCTGAAAATGAATAAAAAAACTATTGGCTTGGTGATTTTCCAACTTTACTCTCTAGCTCCAGAAATAAGCATCCCTTTTTACTTAGAAATATCTACAAAAGGCATCAAAAAATACCTCATTAATTTTATATTCATTAACTTCTCATACATGCTTGATTAATTTGTGTGTATCTGGAGAATGCTGCCATTAATGAAGTTGACACCCTTTCACTAGGATCAGAATGCTATGGATCAACTGGGGAACTGGCTGGGGCTGCACAAAGACTTATGCCTTGTTAAAATTGATTCACTGTGTTAGTAATGACATTTCTGAGACCAGAAAAATAATGCTAGTGTATTTTCCCCTCTTTCCCATTCCTTCCTTATGTTTACCTGACTCCTCTGATTTTTTTATTCTTTTTTTGAGGAAATAAAAAATTCATAGATTCTGATGCTGTTCATTGAAGAAATGACAAAATCCCCTGAATCAGCAATTAAACTGTAGCCATGAAAACAAGCTCAGAGATTTATCCTCCATTCCTTCAGGCAAGAGAAACTTCATGCCTACAGGTTTGCTGCAGAAAAGCTCAGCAAACTCATTAATACTCCAGGAGCAGACAATCAATCCCTTCAGGTCAAAGATGAGAGGTAATGGTATCTAGGCTTAAACAGCAACCCTTCAGCAGTTCATCTGGTGTTGGCTTCAGATTATGGAGATTCATCCCTGAGGCTGAAGGCTGGGTTTTGTGTATTCTATCCCCATTTCACATAATCCTAGACTGTAGCTGGGGCATCATGATTTTTTCTTTTTTTTTTTAAGGAAAAGGCTTCATAAAATACAAAGAGGCAGAATAATACTCTCTCTGGAAGTAAATAGATGTCCTATTACAAAAAAGCCCAACCTCTGAAGCGCATAAAATACATAAAATGCCTACATAAAATGTGAGCATACGATCAGGGCAGAAATGTTATGAAAGGTAAGAATGGTGCAAGGCACTTTATGACCTTTTCTGTTCCTGTAGGAACCAGAAGAATGGGTAATTAATGAGTGAAACTTCATTTTCTTTTAGCTTGCTGCTCTAGCTGCACTATTGCTGTCCTTAGCATCCACAACAACCTCAGCTCTATTCATCAGCTATGAGCACCCCCAACAAAAATAGGAGAGCTATTCTTTATACACAAGGCACTAATTTTTGGTAAAGGGCAGGATCCCATAAGAAATGCCTGGTTTCATAATGTGCACTGTTAGTAGATGCAATTTATTTTCAGTACTACCTGCATTCTTTAGTTAACAATAACTCTAGATTAAGGCCTGTTTACTGACTTGCAGTGTTTTCTTTGCTAATGCAAGAAAAGACAGAACAAATTACAGGATGCCAAGAATTCAGGGAGAAGTATGCACTGCAAAAGCACACTGTTTCTTCCCAAACAGTGTGGGGCTTTCAGATGGTGCCAGGCAGAATGAGAGACCTGGCGACATCTTCCCAAAGCCTGGTGCAAGCGCTGCAGGAGGGAGCCAGGTCATGGGAGGCCAGCGGAAGGGCTGGGGTGAAGCAGAGGGCGGTGGGTGCGGAGCTCAGGGCAGCCTTTCATGCAGGGCGTGGAGTGAGCATTGAGCTCTGCTGCTGCTGCCCCAGGCCTCTGTGGCTCTGGCAGGGCTGCATGGCTCCCCGTGATGCTGCTCTGTTCATCCAGTGGGATATTATTTATCCCAGCGCCTCCTGGGATCCAGGGAGCTTTGTCACAGCTATCAGGCTGGAGGGAGCAACTGTTTAGCCACTTTCCACATAAAGCCTTACCCAGGTACACCCTGGATCAACAAGACAATGCAGCTGAAATAAGTATTATTTGCCAAATGAACTGAACTTGCTGGTCCCATACCACTCCTGGGTGCAGAGAACTGCACAGTCAGGGAAAAGGCATTCATTCCCCTGTGTTTGTCAGTTTTTAAACAAATTTGCAACAATTAAATCAGTTTTTGTAGGAAATATCTCCTAAAAACTATCTAATATGTCCATGGAGTCTGTGGCAGTAGTGGTAGTATATGAGTAAATAAAGGGAGTAAAAAGGTTAAATTAATTCAACAATCAGATTCTCTAATCAAAACAGTTTTTTCTGGAAAAGCTATCTCTGAAGTCCACAAGTACTCCTACAATGGCAGCAGAGTAAATGAGACTTGGTTTTAATTTTACCATCGCAGTTGCTAATCTGACACTGAGATATTTCATTTGCAGTTAGTTCTGAATTACAGTGCTGTAGTACAAAATACAGTCTGATTGGAAGATCAAGTATCTTCCATATGACTTGAGATTTCTTTATCTTATTTTTTCTATTTTTCCTATCTTTTTGATATCTATTGAAGATTTCACAATGTAGAACTTGGGCAATAAATTGAATCTTAGATTAAAATAAGCAATAGTATCAAGAACAGTGTTAATCTCAGTTTACTAGCTCACATGGAAACTAAATCCCATATCATCACTTCCAAAAATGATTCAGGCAGATTAAATCTGACAGGACAGCATGGGGTAATTTGTGCTGTGGTAGCATGCAGTGTACTAGTTTTCAGATAATTTCTCATTTCCAGGGCATCTGAACATTTAGCTTTGAAACTCTGACACATAAAAGGGAAAAAAAGCATTTGAAGAAAACTGTTTTCTCTCTTTCCTCCTCACCTTTTAGCTCACTTTTGAAGAAATGAAGGGATGTGAAGACAGATTGCCATCTATTGGTGTGACCAAGAAATTCCTTGAGTGAAAATTCCCTGGCTAAATACAACTCAAGTCCCAGATTTCTAAAAATCTACAGGTGCTCAGTTTCTATAGGTAGCACTTGCTTGAACATATTAGATGCTGTCTACAACATACCTACAGCAAATTAAATTACCTATTTAGACAAAACCAGATTTCCTTCTTTTTTTCCCCCAAACAATATACCTGGATTCTCCAGTAAGGTCAGTTTTGAATACAGTCAATAGGTATCAGGGATTGTCTTTGTATTCTGCTATTGTTCATAGAGGCCTTAAAAGCCATATCCTAGATCTGAAAAACAAATTATAAAAATTCAAAAAGCAAAGGTTTTGTTTATAATAGCTCATTTTAGCAGAGGAATTTTAGGTATCTTGGGAAGACACAAGAGATTGCCAGCTTTTTTCAGAAGTGAAAAAAGAAAATTCATTTAAGGATTTCAAGGCACAAAGACATTTCTTGATAGGCTGGAAGATGAGAGGTTATATCAGAGAAAATGACCAGGAAGGAAGCACAAAAATAACATGGGAGAAGAGACTGGGACCAAACACAAATCTTTCATGGTTTTAGCCAGCTGTCCCCCTCTACCAGCCTTTTCACCATGGAGTAAGTATTTTGTGACTAATCTCTAAATTTCATTGACTTTCAATGCCAGGAGCAGACAAGCTGCCTCATGGATGATGCTACCTCGGGTGCCTGTCACCACACACCAGCTGGATGTTGTTCTCTCCATCCACCACTTGAGAGGTTTACATGGCATTTTTCAATTTCATTCACAGTAGCACTATTTGGATTATGGACATAATATTATTTATCATAATCCATATACTTTTGCTTAAAGGCAATTATTTCACAAAAGCAGAACTGAAGAAATGACAGCCAGGAGCAAAGGGAATGATGCTGGTCTCTTCCCCCATCACAGCTGGGTCCTGAGCAAAGACATGTGCTCTGATATTAAGTCTCTTTCCTTCTGTGTCCCTGCAGAAATTGTTCTTAGCACAGATTGGAGTTCAGGCCTCACTGAGGCCAAGGTTTCCCTTTTCCATTGCTATAAAAATTCACTTTATGATAGTTCAAAGAGGCATATTTTTGTTTCCTTTCTTCCCTCATAAAAGGAATGTGTCAACATTGGTTTAGTCATCCAGCCTTATTCAGACATTTTCTATCCTTCTTCTATCCATAACCCTCCATCTGCCTTTAGATTAGGTTTCTGTCTTCCTCCTAACTTGCCCTGACACCTTGGCATAGATTTCCCTTCTTCTGTTGACACAGAGCATTTTCCACTCATCACAGCCAATGTGTGGGAGGTGGAGGGCACTTCCCTAATACCTTTGGAAATGTACTCTGGAACAAGGATTCACCCTGCAAACCCTATAATTCAAACTGCAGACTGAAAAACCTTTTTTTTTTTTTTCCTGTGCATGATCATAGGAAGGAGAGTATGAAATGAGAAGATGGGAGGTAGCTGTTTTCTCTTCCTGATGGCTGCTGCCACCAGCACTGAGTTGAATTGAGAGGAAGGCTGGAGTGCTACAGCCCAGCAGCACATCCCTGTTCCCTGAGCTCTGGGCTATCACACTGGCTGGTACAAGACAGGGCATCCCTTTTGCTTCCAACACCACCACTTCTGGACATCAAATTTCTCTCCAAAAAAAAAAAAATAAATGAAAACAGCATGCCCCTGTTTGAGAAAGAGACTTTCCATTACTTACTCTGTCAGGAGAAAGTTAAAAGTGGCCAATGTTAGCACGTAAGTAAATTAGACTACCAATATATTGGTAATATTGCTAAGCAATAAAGCTTAGCAATATTACCAATATATTGGTAGTCTAGATAGCAGAGATATTTACCAAGTAGATTGGTTGATATTAATGCCTGTAAGATCAGCATGGAAACAGCCCTTGAGATGTATAATGAACAAAATATCAGACTTGGAGTGCAGAGAATACTAGACTGCATTGCTGACTCACAAAGGGACAAATTGGCTTATTTACTATTAGAAAACCAACTTATAGTGTTGTGACGTTCTATGTCTGTTTACCAGGAAATAAAACATAGCTCTGATGTTTGTTTATTTAGTGCGTAAACCTTTCTCAGTTATTTGCTCCCCCAAAAGAGCAGTTGGTGCTACTGTTATTGTATGGGAAGGCTTTGTTGCACAACAGCTTTCACTCACTTTTGTACTGGGAAATGAAATGCCAAGCTGAACCACATTACAAGGAAAAAGAGTAATAGTTTCTAACTAAACCATTAAACCAGTTTTCTAAAGCAAGAGAGTTTTATATTAAGAGGAAGAAAAGCCCATCTTGGGTTCTATTTTTGTTAACCGATTTTCAAGCAAAAAAGCACTGCAGACCGCTTTCAGCCCACCTAACAGAGGTGCTGAACTTCATCATCATAACTACTGAGGTGCCAAAGCTCAAAAAAATCAGGCAATACCCTAACAGAGAATTAACCTATGCTATTTCCCACAACATGCAGATCCTGGCTCCATACACAGTGATGACAGAAAAGTGCCTTTGAGGCAAAGCACCCAATGCAAGACTTATCTTGCAAGAGATTGCTTAGGAAAGAGGGAAAGAGGCAAAGTACAGCCCTAAGACACCTTGCTGATATTTGGCAATAAAAAATTGTTGCAATCACCACTGTGAAAATCTCTGTGGAAGGTGAAGTGTGTGGTAAACAAAGGCCCTGGCTCTTGACACCAAGTTTTAAGAGGTGCAAAATCACTGATTCGAGCATGCATTAGACTTAGACTGCTTCCTTCTTATATCATCTAATGCCTTTCTGTAAGTAACTAATTTGTGTTAGTTCATATATATAAATACCTTTTCTTCAAGTGTCTACTTTCCTCAGCTTTCAGAAGTCTTGACAATAACTTTGAATCATACCACGTCTGTCAGCAGGCCAAGTCTGCTCATTAACATTATGGAATAGCTATCTTCAAGCACTCAAAAGAATTTGTTAAAAAGCTCTTAATGGATGTAACAATAGGCTACTATAAATATGCAGAGTTGAACGCTGTAAACAGGTGGATTCTGAAACTTTGGAGTCCTGGGAGCTAAGTCTATAAGTCTCTGTGCTAGCATGAGATGAATAACACCTCACCTATAGAAAGAGCCTGTGATGATTCATTCAGATTTGGTCTTCACAGCTGCTTGAGTTAGGACAAAGGAACTACCCCATTTCTACTCCTACCATTCAATTACTTCCAGAGATTCAGGGTTTTGTGAAACACTGCAGAGTAAGAACTCCACTGCCATCTTTTAAATGCCTGTTCATACTTTAAAACACTCACTTTAATGACACTGGTAAAATAGGTTACTTTATGAATACAGCCAGGAGAGGACTTTCAGTCATTTAAGTCATGGTGGTAGCATGAACACAGCTTATATTGACTATTTGCGGAAAGAAGAATTTCCCCTTTTCCACTCCTGCATATTTTCTCAGAATTTCTGACAGAAAATCTGCAGCATAACAGCAACTAAGAATTTTCTTTCAATATATTTCACCGTGCAAAACTAAGAATGTAATGAAGGCACAGATCCAGAAAGGTCCTAATAAAGAACTACCATGTGGATATTTATTCCATCCTCTATCAATATTCACTGTAGTCTAATCAAGAATGATAGGCTTTTGGAAGGGAGATTGCCATAAAACTTCTACAAGAGACGTCTTGAAGTCAAGGAAGGTTTGTCTTTGGTATCAATTACATGTTCTACTTGAGAATACTGGGTAAGTTCTTCTTTATTCATTCTGGGACAGTATCCATCACATATAAAATTAATATTTCAGTAAGTATTGCACTATCCCAAATGTGCACTTCAGAGTTTTGGTTATAGATGGGAGGTATTTTAAGAATAATAATGTTGATTTCAGAGACTACAGATTTGGCAAAGGTTATTTCAAAATTCAGGGCTTGATCTTTCAGCCAGCTGCTATTGACCCACTGGCTCTAATGCACTGTGTACATAAGGAGAGCAAGGCCTGATCATCTGTGTGCAAAGTTTCAGCATAGACTACAGGAGGGGGATCATTACAATAAGCAATATGAAAGCAGAGCACTAATGACATGAGAGTATTGACATAATGTAACAGAGTCTGCAATCAGCATTCTCCAGTACGGTTAAAGCCGTAGTTTTCAACTTTGTAATCATGCTGAACAGAGCCCTAAATCAGCACAAAAAAAAAAAAAAAAAAAAAACCTCCATCAATTTTAGTGCAAATTAGAAGAAGAGAGTCAACAGAATGGGAAGCATTACTGAGAATGTTAGTTCAAGGACCTCCTTCTTCCCCATTTTTATTTCTCATTTTTTGTCAAGGCTTCCACTCAGCAGATACAGCAAATTTTTTGTAAAGAGAGGTGAGTGAAAAATGCCAGTAGGCCTTCCTGACAAGAAAGTTAAACCATGTTTTTTCATCTACCTACAGAGATGTGCTACTCATTTGGAATGCTGGGTCATAAGAGGAGCAGAGCCATAGCATATTCTCATCCTTTTACAGAAAGGCTGTAAGCCATCATCAAACCTCTGTCATGCAGTGGCATTAGTACCTCTTCCAACAAACAGCTCCCCCCAGGAACTGAGTAGTCCTTGCTGGGGCTTCCCTTTCAAATACACTGTTCACACTGCCACCAACTAAGGGCATTGCACTTGAACATCTGTTCTGTTGCACATTGTGACTTTATAGGGGTGGATTCTGCATCAGAGTTCTGTGACTGAGCCTGCTTCCAGCAGCTTTGTCTTAGGGATAATCTTAACTCTTCTTACATGTTTTCTCTCCATTTCAAATGGCAAAATCCATTTCCACGGTACAATCACTTTTTTTGCTGTCAACTCTTATTTTGAAAGACCACTTGTTTCTGAACCCGTCTCTTCTTTATCTGCTTTGACAGGAGCTGTTAGAACATAGGAAAGGCTCAAGGACTTATTGTAGCTCTGTAAAATACTCTAATTTTCATGTTGCTGTGCAACTGACTATTATTTAGCTTAGATTGTTATTATTTTACTATTATCTACAATTGTATGCCAGTAAATATCAACCAATGTTCCTGATCCTACATGTTTTTTCAAAGAACTCAAGTCTTTCCTGTAGGAAAGCTCTTTGAACATCACAAATGCATGACTTGCTAAGGTCTTTTGTACAAAGAAATTAACATTAAAAATACAAGAAATCAAAAAAAGAAAGAATCAGGCTTGGTTTGCTATTGTGGCCTGCAGTCAGAAACTGAAAAATGCTTCAGCACTTGCAATGCAGTGTTGGACACTTCACATTTGTGACCATCTTCCATTATGGAAATACTTCCACTAGCTTTTAATACCAATTTGTTATTTCTTAACATCTGGATCCAATTTAATAGCAAATACACATGCTGAAAAGAGCTTGGGCTTTGGGGCTTTGAGAGGGCAGGAAAGGTGGCTTTCAGTAGACGAATGAGCCTTGAGTCATTTAAAGGGAATCCCATTCAGGACAAATTATTTACTTTTTCCTTTACCTTACTGAAATGCGGCTCAAAAAAAACCCTGTCCAGCATTTTAGTCCAAGAATTTCAAAACCAGATGGAGCAGGGTTCAAATGCCTAAACCTAAGCATACAGCACTATTTTGGATCCACTGGGATATCCAAACATCAGTATGGAGCTGTCAGCCATGTCATCAGGAAGACCCATACCACTCTGGCTGGATTCAAGTATTCCAGAGGGAGTGCTGAAAATTAGTAGTCACATTTGTAACCCTTGGCTATAATGGCAGAACAGCAGTTGCACAGACATTGCAAATTACAAGAAGTGATAACAGAGAGTCATTGGCCATGTGGAAAAGTTGAAATCTGAGCCTTTAAACTAGCAAGAGCAGCAGTAGGTCAAAACCACTGAAAACCAAAATATTAAAGACACAGCAGCTTGAAGGCAATTGCCTTGGATGGTTGTGTTGGGTGCTGATCTTTACCTACCAGAGGAGCTAAATAGGTTATCAACTCAATTACCAGTAACAAGAAAATGGAATACAAAATGCTGTCATGTGCAAGAGAGATTTGATTGACTTCTATCACGTGCCAGGTGAAAAACTGTGATTCTGGATCAGATTCTCCCATTGTATAAAAATGGATTTTGTCCCCACTCACTAAATGAAAATACATTCAATTACATCACAAAAGAAGTCAATCCCTCCATTCTATACACATGGAAAAGATATTTTAATTTAAATTCTTTATATTCCAGAAGTATTTCCATCACTGATTTGATTCTTCGGGGGGCAGCAGGCAAATTTTATTTTGTCCACATGTGGTCACAATAATAGTTATGGGGCCATTATTACAGAAAGTAGACGTCTGGGGTGGTATTTACTAATTAAATGTAGTTTTCTATATTTGAACTACTCTCTATAGGCTTCCTTCAAAATTGGGAAGAGAGGGGGAAATAAACATATGTAGCTGTTATTTTTGTTCTGCTAAAGTAGCTATCTAAAATAGGCCAAAAAAACCTGCACCTTAGTTGGAAGTGTAAATTTCTCTTCACCAGTAACCCAGAACTTTGGGTATCTCAGAAGTAAATGTCAGCACTGCAGATAGTTAGATGAGATTAATTCAGTTCCAAGGATATGCAGATTATGTTAACAACTCTTAACAGCAATTACCTGTATTATGAGGTATACTCAGCTGTGGATTAAATGAAAAACAAGCTTAATGTTCCTTTGCTTTCAAGCCCATAATACTCCTGCTACTGCAACATTCCTTCTAGTGGGAAGTAATACACCAGTGATGATATACTGCTATTTAATATGACAAGAGTTCACTATCAGTTCTGTAATGCCCCTATTAACATATTTTTCAGCATGACAGTTCATCATGAATTTCTACATTAAATATTAGGAGAACAGCATCTGTCTTGCGTAGAGAATTGGAGCAGAGGTGTTTAAACTGGAATAGACAAAAATGTACAGGTGTGGAAGCACCATGAAGAATCATGTGGCAGGAGGAGGGCTAGAAGAATGATGACACTTAGATCAGGAGGTCATCAAGATCCCAGCACATCTCCATGTCTCTTCTCAGAATACTCAAACTGGGAAAGAAAAGACAATGTGTAAATCATGAGGGGCCACAGGGTGCAGAGACTAACCCCCAGCTTATATGTGGAACAAAAAAGCCATATCCAAAATCATCAACCTAAGCCGAATCCAAAAGACTTGAAGAGAACCTGGCCTATTTCTCTCATCCTTTGTGTCACAGAATTATAGAATCATTAAGGTTGGAAAAGACATCTAAGATCAATGAGTCTAACCACTAACCCAGCACTGCCAAGTCCACCAATAAACCATGTCTATAAGCACCACATCTACATCTTTTTTGAACACTTCTAGAGACTATGACTCCAGCACTTCCCTGGGCAGCCTGTTGCAATGCTTGACCACCCTTTCAGCAAGGGAATTTTTCCTAATGTTGAATCTAAACCTCCCCTAGCAGAACTTGAGCCCATTTCTGTTTGTCCTTCTGTCTGTTACCTGCCGGAATGACATACAACTCTGTCCCTGTGGCTCCACTGGGAATCTCAGTCTGCCTGACTGCACATGGTGCTGCAAGGGAAGACAGAATGTTTAAACATACATTATTTGGTGCTGTGTGTGCTTGTGGTAATGTATGAATGAATGAAATCAGCTCTGTTTCAAAATCTAATCGCTCTTGCCTCCCTAAAATCTCCTGCTGAGATCTCCTATGCTGTTGCTCCAATGCTGCAGCATTGTTTCTGACAAAGTACCTCTGCATCTCTGTCCAAAACCAGCTCCTCATCAGCCTAGACCCACTGTTTTCTTTCCTGTCAGTATATATCCAAGGGCAGGAAATATTTGACACTACTGTAACACTGAAGACTTCATGAGTATTACAGCAGATTTTTGAAGCACAGTTAAGAAGAAATTACAGTCCTGTTCAACTTCTAATTTCAGAGTAGCAGCATGACTAAACTCACAATTACATTATTTCACCTGGCTGACACTAAAGAGAAAAATGGACAGTGACAAACCCTATCCTCAAAAGCACTGAATTATGGGAGACAGGGTAGTTTACAACTGATTATGTTCCACAGCTTTGTGAATGAACAGGTTGATATCTGACACTTAACTATAAGAAAGAAAAATTATTGCTTGGGTATATTATTCATTCAAAAGAAAAAGAGCCAAGCCCTTTGCTGGCATAAACTGCCACGGCTTTATTGATTTCAAACAAGAGCTCATTTGCATCAGATGAACATCCAAGCCATATTTTATAACGAGCTCAATTTTGATTAATTATTATGGTCCTAAAAAGAATTTTTCACTCCCCAATTATTTTCACACTATACATAAAAACAAAAAGTCCTGCCACTGAATATACCAATAAATATTCTTTAGCCATAAGACAGTTAATAATTCTTTTCATAATTTGAAGAACATTAGACTTGATGTTCACAGTTGACTTGTCTTGAAAAGTGAGTAGCTACATCTCCTACACTCATTCAGGTGGACTCAACAATGTTTTCTGTGTTCAGTTTTCTGTTTTTCCTTCCACCAAGGAGTTAGGTCATCAGGAACACCTCCTGAACAGAAATCCCCAAATGGACACTTTAAATGTCTGGACAAAACTGGATGCAGTTTTCTACATAACCAGCGTAAAGGTGCCTCTATGAGCCATCTGAAAAACTCTTATCCTCATTGTTCAGAACTACAGAAGTATTATTCATGCAGCAGTCTGGGCCTCCATTCTTCTGCATTTAATTTACATATCATTACAATTCTTCCTTAGAAATAAAAACCCCTGCATTATTCTGAGTCCTGTGCTCCCGTGTGATACAGACCAGGTTTTTCCTTGATCTGCCAATGATTTTATGGTTCATTCCCTTTCATTCTGTATTATTATAGTAGTAACATACTGGATGTTTAGGAAAATGTCTATAGGCTGTTAGCATCCAGATGTGTGAGACACGGGG
The DNA here is from genome assembly GCA_039654755.1 of Calcarius lapponicus. Classification (NCBI taxonomy): domain Eukaryota; kingdom Metazoa; phylum Chordata; class Aves; order Passeriformes; family Fringillidae; genus Calcarius; species Calcarius lapponicus. Next base: position 64,601,838 of record CM077462.1, on the reverse strand, counting down.
AAAGGAAGGGGAATGGAGAGAAAAAAAGCAGGAGTGAAGTAAAAGAAAATTGAGAGGCAGAAGCAGGCAAGGGAGGGAGGAAGGGAGGAAAATGGGCAGCTACCCCATGGCTACAGGAATCAACACATCTGATTGCACTGGGAAATGCTGAGTGAATTCTTGAGGTCAAAGAACAAGTCATGAGGTGTTTTCTTCAGTCAGATCTCTGTAGAAGCACTTGTGCAAAACAAGCATGTTTACATCTACTCTTTTTTTCTCTGATAAATCTGCCTTATTTGTGCTTATTTAACATGGCTTTTTTTCAGTGGCTTCATACTAAATACACCAATATCCTTCATCTCATTCAGCCATGGTGTAACACCCAATTTGGGTAAATACTTGACCTCTCCCTAATTTAAAGCACATTTAGAATTATGTCACAAACCTGCCCTGTGCTGTCTAGTGTCATGATCTCCTCTGACTTCATATGCCAAGCAACCTTGGACTAAATTTATACTTAGATGTAAAACCTTCTGAAGAATATATCTACAAAAATAATAATAAAACTCCCCATTTTGGTAGTTCAGAACACAAGGTTCTGTGAGTAGGCATTCTGAACCTTTACAGAAAGATGATATAAAAGGTTATAGATTATATAAGATATAATCTATATATATAGATTATAAAAGGTTATAAGAATTTTTAAGCAGATTGGAAGATTCTTTAATAGGGAGTCTATACACTGTTAAATTTTAAGGTCCTGACCCTTTCACAGTGACAAATCATGATTGATTAAAATGGCCACATAAAAGGCTATTTGCTTCAGCAAACTGCTTATAAAATATACTGTGGTTCCAAAATCAGGCTCTATTGTCAAACATAAACATCTACAGATGATTGTAAACTTGATTCTGCCATCTTGAAGATATGACCAGAAAATATTCTATAGTGTGTATTTTGGGAGCAACTGGCTGATCCCAACTGTTAAAAAATGAAAATATGTTCTTTCTTGAGGTTGTTCATATCTAATACAGTAAAAACTATGGAAGGAAGATCAGTAAACACTGATTTACTCCTGTGGGTTATTAATATTTTCTCATACATCATCATTCCCTATGATCATTTTCCATAGGATCATAGGGAAATTCAGGTTGGAAGGAACTTTGGGAAGTCTCTAGTCCAATCTTCTGCCCAAAGAAGGGCCACAACTGAGATCACTCCCCCCCCCCACCCCACATTGTGTCCAGATTTATCCAGTCTGCTCTTGGAAACCTCCAGACATAGAAGCTGCACAATGCCTCTGTGCAGGTTGTGAATCTGCTGTATTCATATATTCCCACTGTCCCTTATCCTCCAACCAAGGATATGCATCATGCATCACTTCCTTAGCTAAGGCTTTTCTTTTGGTTTGTGTGTTGTCACAGCTATGTTTTAATCCCTAACCTGGATTTATATTGGTGTACCTTACTGCCTGTAGAGAGTCCTGGTGATACTAATAAGATAATGCCCAAGTGCAAAGGCATCCATTCCTGGGGCAGGACTGCAGACTCTCCTATGCAAGCAAAGGAGAACAAATATCATGTTAAAAAATATTTCATAGAATTTCAAGTTGCCCTTTAAACAAACACATTTACTGTAGATCTCATTTGCTAAGCAAAACTAAAACCAGACGCCAAAATCAACAACAACAAAACAATAAAACAAACAAACAAAGCCACAACAAAAAAAACAACAACAACAACAAAGTGTAAACAACCCCCTAAAATCCCTTATGTTACATATAGTTTAACATCCCTAATTTATCAAAGCTGGTATATAAAAGAAGATGGAACAGTAGATATACTTAAAAGTGTAAGTCAAATCCTGAGAAGCTTTATATAATGCAGTAATGATTTAACTACAATTATAAGAAATTTTCTATTCAGTGTGCTAGCTTATCCCACATATTTAAGGACAGAAACAGGCAAATAAATGAAGACAAGAGTTGAGACTGTGATGTAAAAATTAGAGAAAACAGGAGTCTAATATATACTGTCAGATAAAAGGAGCCTGAAGGGAGATGATAACACAGTTTAAATGTGTAAAGGAAGCAATACCAAGGAATGTAGAGAGCAATTCACACTGTGTAGTAGAGCTAAACCAATTTGTGTTTAACAGGACCTGCAAATTAAAAAAAAAAAAAACTTAACTACTTCAGCAAGACAATATGAACATTTTAGGGAAACGGTACTGCATAACTAGGACTCCAGCAGGGAGACTGCCATATTCTTCAAGTTTCTTAAAACCTTTGCTCCCTTGCTGGTCAGCCAGGTAGGCCCTCTGGCCCAGCCAGCTGCCCACCCACATTAACCACCTTGGCCAGCCAGAGAGGGCTGCTCTGAAAGCATGAAGACTGTGAAGCATCTCCATGTGAAGACTGGCCCACAGCCTCACCCTGGTCACTGGTGGAGCCCACTGCACATCACCCACCAAGCTGCACTGTCCTCAGCACTCAGCAGTGACCAGCATCAGCAGAACAAAAGCCCTGTCATCAAGGGCTTTCATATGATCCTTATCATATGATGCCTGCCTTACACGATTTCAGGAGGTTTCTTTCAGATTACTGGGCTAGATTACATCTAGTCTGTTCCTGCCTCCTGCATGCTCATTGCCAACAACTAAAATGGACCAGGTGTGCTCCTGGAGTCCCTCTTCCACCCTGATTTCACCTGGGATGTTTCTAGTTTAGGTGCTCTGAGACCACTCGCACCACTCTGAGACAACTCAGAACGAAAGCAGAGAAAATGTGGATGGTGGGAGTTCAATTCAAAAGTCCACTCTTGATCCAAATTTAAATGCTAATAGAGATTAATCCAATTACTCAGAGTTTCCAGGCAATTGCCTTCTTAGCCCTCTTCACCTGGTTGTAGAAAAATCTGGGCTTTATTCCCAGCACAAGTCTCTTTTGTTTCTGCATTTTTGCTTTTGCATTCCTCACCCTCATGTGCCAGTTTCTGCAGGGGCCATAATTTATATTGATGACTTCAAAGTCTCCCACTTTGTCTTTTTCCTACTTTGTCCCTGAATTATATTTATTTTTCTCATTGGAAATGGCAGTCCCTGTAGATCACATTTAAGAAATATGCTTGTGTTTTTCTCACACCTTCTCTAAGACCAAGGACCCAAAGGAAGTGGCCCAAAGATTTCCAGAGATTCAAAGGCCACAAAAGGGAAACCGCTGTTGTACAGAGGAAAGGACAGAGGCAATAATCAGCCTATAACAGTAGCACAGAACTTATGGAGGATGACCTACTTCTGGAGAGGCAACAATGCCTCTTCAAATGCTCTACTGCTCTGTTCCACTGCATCTCTCCCTTACAGTTCATGATTAAATCAGAGTAATCATACAAGGGAAAGCGAATTCCACATATGTTACAATTAGATTTAAAAAATGCCCTTTCAAAGCTCAGCGTCACAGATCATCTTTGATTTTAAAGACATTTTATTAGTCATGATGACTCCATATAGGCCTGAATCCATTGCAATAATATTGAAGATGACAGCATACCCTAAAAATAAGAGAAAATGAAGGCAGGCATTGTATTCATTATTCCTTTATATTGCAATATCTTCTGCAGGATAAATCAAGTGGATTTTACAAGCTGGGTGTTAAAGCACAGATTCATTTTTCATAGCTCTCATACACATTTTTCTGCATTAAGCAAACAACTGCCAAATAAAGGCTAAACTGTGCTTTTGGAGTCAAGCCATCCCTCAAGCAGTTCTACATGAATCACACTGTGTTTATTGGTAGCCTCAGACAAACAAGCAGTAGGCCTGACTAATGACAACAAACGTAATAAAATAGCTATGCCTCATTGCTTCTAGAAGAGAGATGTAGCATAGCCACATTTCTGTTTGTTCTGATGTTACAGCGACTTTTCTGTCAGTGCCAGACAAGACATACATCCTTTCTCAAATTATTTCTTAAGGAGCGGCTGACCAACAGGAAGTAAATTAGGTATGACACAAGTTACCTGGATTTTATTCCTTGTCATGATAAAGACTTCCCACATGACTCAGACAAGTCATTCTTAATATCTCTCTCTCTGTTCCCAAGCATTATGTATGAAAATAATTACTTCAGTGTGTTTTAAGAAAACGTTCATTGCATATTACTTGACGCTATGGCAAGCAGTCAGACGGCCCAAGATCTTTCACATGTGGGATGAGTCTAATTGTTTTGAGAGATGTTATATACAAGCACAATAACATGGTTACAATAAAAGAGCCAATTCATTATTGTAATTATCTTCCCAGGAATACATAGAAAAGATTATACTTGAGTAATATTTCATAGTATTTTTCTTCAGAGCCTGAGAAATCACTGGAATGTTGAAACACAAGTGCCAGCATTCCTTTCTCAAGACTGAACAGAGAGGATTTAGAGCAGCAGCACCACCTATCGGTAAATTTGTCACCAAATTACCTAAAAAGCAAACAGAAAATTACCAAAGCAGGTCATGAAATGAATCGCAAGATATAACCTGCAAACTTTATCTTCAGCTATATCATCCTTACTGCCAAAATCCATGTGAAACTAGGACCCACATCAAGGGGTGCCCACATTATTAGTGCCACAGAATTTTTTTTTCCGTATGAACCTGTTCTTTTATTATAGGCACCGTTTCCTTGAGCCACAACTTCACTTTTTTTTACCCTGGATAATTGCAGGAGCAAAGACCGCCTAATTTGTGCAGAGGCTTCAGATAAAAGTCAGGTGGTTCTTCAAAGTGAGTATACACAGGAAAGAATGTTCCTGGAAGAGGCAAAGCCATGTAAGTGGCAAACAGTTTATCAAGCTGTTGGCAGTGTCAGCTGTGGCTGTGAAATCTGAAAGAGCAACAAATGCAAGGTTAGTGAGTGATTATTACTTGAGGAAGGGTGGCATTCACATAACTGTGAAAACAGGGAAATCTCACAGCTCTTACTGATGAGATTGTTTTTCCCAATGTGGAATAGCAATGTAAATACCTAGAAGATCACAAGGAAAATACCCACCTCATCACCTTAAGCTCTGAAACAGGCTCTAATGTGCAGACAAACGTTTTGCTTGCTAATAAAGTTTTCTATGGAGATGTTAAGCAAGGATTATGGCATGCTGTAATAAAGGCAAAATTATACAGAAAAGAAACTGCCATCAACTGTAGAGATCTGAGCAACAGTCTGAGGAGAAAAAAAAAAAAACAAAAAAAAAACAAAGCAGACAATTTCACCAAATAAGCTCAAAATTAGTAAAATCTGTGGTAAGTCTAGTATCACATAATGTCATACTTTTTTCATTGAGAGTGTCAGCCTTTCTAGACCAAGAACCCATCCTCTGGCAGGTGCTGCTGTGCTGAAACCACACTGTATAGTTTACACATCCCCATTGCCCATATGCTTATCTGCCACTAGGCATTACTGCAAGGCACAGTTCCTGTGGAGGCTTTGTTCTAAGGCAGACCTGCTCATCACATCACTTGCTCTGCAGCTGAGCATCCTCTCAGAAGAGCTGTTCCAAAGACGCTGTGCTCTTCTACTGCCAGCACAAGTTCAGTGTGCAAAGCATTTGCATCCACTGGGATCTAGTCTACAACCACAGAAGTCTGGATACAAGGTCCTCCAGCTTCCCTTGCATAACAAATATGTATTTTTTTTTGTTAAGACCTCTAGTAACTAAGTGGGTGCTCACATATATTTTGAAATAATTTAGTTTTATCATGGATTTAGGCTAAAATAGCTGGTCACATGACTATTTGCATGCTACTTTGGAGAGTTCTGAGATCAGCCCAGCAGCTGAAATGATAAATACACACCCTGGTTTTGCTGGTCCTACTTCTAATTACTCATTCCTGAGAACTTGATCAGTGCCAGCAGTTTCAGTGCTTAAGTTTCTTCTAGTGGTTATATATGATCGAATGCAGTTTTCCTATTTTTAAAATTTCTCACTGACTGACAGGTCCATTTATTTACAGCTTAATAGACACGCTGCAGGCTTCACTTACATCATTGCAATAGGATAAAGGGAAATACAAGCTGTGTGAAGGACAAGTGGCAGTTGGGTGTCCTCATTCCTCACTTGGTCTCAATGGAAAATTTCAAAGGAGTCAACATAAGACACCCTACAGAATGTGATCTTTTCCACTTTTTACTGCTGTAGGGTTTTAATTTCAGTTCTAGGAAAGTGACTCGCCAGAAGTTTTGCAGAATTCAGGCTCTTTGCAAGAACTGTGGAGGCAATCGCTCTCCAGATGGAAGCATTACCCGCAAATAACTGCACTGACATTTTCTCCTTTGCTCTTTTCCTCTCCTGTCACAGCCACATTAATAAGTCACTAAGAGCAGGAAATGGAGACCAAGTTGTTTCAGATGACTAATAGAGTTCAGATAACCCAATTAATTTAGTGTCCAACCTAAGACACCTTAAAAGAACCTCAATTTTTCAGCAGATAGTCATTCAGCAATATATGAAGATAAAATAACATTCAATAATCTCAAAGGAGAAGCCAAATACCAATTTAAAGTAAATGGGAACATCTTCGGGTTTCATTAAGGCTTCTCAGACTTTGAGATTAGAAAATCATATATTATTTCTAAAAGATTCACTTGTGTCTATCTAGAAATTACACTTTTTTTACCCTGTACATTTGAAATTGCAGTCACTGTGCACTTCAGAACTGTGCTGAACTGAACTCTGTATCTGCAAATAATTTCTGAATAATGTGGTCCTTTTCCCCCGATTTTTCAACAAAACAAAAGGATAATGCATTTTTAAACAGTACTGACAAAATATCAAAGCTCTCCACTAAAAGCATCTTCTTCTTCATCAGCTCCCTTTGATTTCATGTCATTATTTTGGTTCCACGAAATAAACATTTGTCTCCTTTTTTTTTGAGATGAAACAGTTAAATTCAGACAAAGAACTGGTAAGCATTACAGCAATGATCTTTAAATACAATTTTAGGAAATTTATTACATAAACATTTGAATTTTCATTAGATAAGTTCATTTTGAGTTAACCCGCTCCTAGCGTCTGCCTAAAGAGAAAACAGGGCTGTTGGCAAAACTTGGGTTTTGCAAATGCCCAGCTGTTGCAATGTATTCTCCTATCTTACCTGTGGCATCTTTACTACATGTTTGCCTTCAAGGGACCTTTCCTACAAATATGCTTTCCCAGCATATATTCAAAATGGGTGTTTGAATTTTGTGATTATCTCAGTATCTTGGCATGTTCTTCACATAGTATATACCCCCTGGTTTTTACCATTTTTTCTATAGCTGTATTCTAATATTTATATATCAACTGATATCCATATCTTATAATTTGTATTTCCAGCTATCTTTTGCTGTGTTCTAAACCAGCTCATTTCATATATTCATCACTGTCATTGTTGTGGCACCACTAGAAATTCTGAACACAGTGCCCCAAACAACTTCATATTTATACTGTAAGAATAGTGAAAGGGGAGAGAAGCACATATGATAAAATAGTCTGTTGTAATCTTCTAGGTGAATGTTTTTCTAAATCAGAATTTCAGTAAGAGGAGACTGCTGCAGTCACTGTAAAAAGCAAATTTTAGAAAGACCATCAGGTGCAAAATTGTAAGACTGGCAGAGCTTGCTCTGGGCTTCCTCCTTTTTTACTTTTTTTTCTTTTTCCTGCACAGCTCCAGCAGCTCCAGCCTGCTCACTTATAAGCCAGGCAGCTTATAAGTAAGAGATTGATGCTCTTTTGAACTGCTGTTTCAGTTTACTGCTAGCTAGATCAAGCACAGAATGTTTTCTTTTTCTGGGTTATTTTATTGCACTGACTCTTCCCAATGTCACACTAAAGCCTTGCTCCCCCTATTTCCAAACTATCCAGTAAGTTTAAAAAAAATTAAAAAAAACAAAAACCCCAAGAAACCACAAAAATTGTAGTTACCATAGAAACTATCTCTTAGGTACAGAACAATTTCTTTAAGAAGTCTGCAGAGGAGTACTGTGTATCATCAGAGCTGTAACACAATGGTTTAGAAAAAATGAGGGACAGGCTGTGCTCCAGAGCCTGAAATTCTCACAAGTTTCTTGCAGTGATGAAGAGTGTCTCCGTTGAAATAAGAACGGCTATGTGGACAGAGCCATTGTGACGGACAAAAGTCCGTCACAAAAGAATAAAATGGAGTAATAAAAACCTATCCCCTTGCATCTTCAAATTGTTACACTTGAGAAGAGTATGACTGGGGTGTTGCATCAGTCCCAGCCGATGGATATCACCCTTTGCATTTGTGTTTACATCTGTGAAAGAATGACAGAGTTCCTCTGGATGGAAATAATGTGTTATCTGGGCTTCTCATGGTACTGACATCTTCCAGTCTTGTGATACTATGAGGAAAATAAATCTCTTGTCATTCCAGCCCATAAATGGCTCCCTTTGGCATTAAAAAGTCTGTAAAAACCATAATTACAATTGCAAAAAATACAGAGACAAAACTCAAGTAACAGATCCTACATGCATTCCCAATGCGTGACATCTCAGGCATAAGTGCAGACACTTTTCTACTCAAAGATGCTGCCAAATGAAAAAAAATGTCAGTGCTATTTGTTCCTGCTACTAAAAAAAATATGTTTTCTGAACTGCATTTCAAAATCACTTTGTATTGAGAATGCCTTCTGGAACACAATCCAGAGCTGTTACAGGAGAATTCTGCTACCACCTTCTGGCTGACAGAAATTCTTAGCACTTATTTAACCAGCACACAGTGAGTTCATAATCGGTTTGCTGTTTTTCAGTCTGCACTCTTCACATGTTACTGCCCCATCTTCTTTAATACATAAATAGGAGTTACACACAAAAACTCAAACTGTCATTTTGCAAACCCTTCTGTTTTGTATTTTTCATAACCAAAATTAAACTTCTTGGCATAAAACTAAGCGGACTTTTTCCACATCCTATCCCTCTCAAAAAAGTGTTGCGATTAAATTTATTTTATTATCAATGAACAGAGAAATCCATTGTTAACACCACTATGAAAAATACTTCACACAAAGTGGTCTTGTAAATTCTTTTGCACACTTCTCCCACTGCATGTTCAATTAGTCCCTAACTTCACAGCATCAGAAACAAATGTAATCAGTATACCAGATAGCTGTCTCTACTTGAATATACTTGTTTGCAGTAAAATGAATGAAAAAAAAGAGCATAACCAGATCATAGCCTCCTTAGCTGTTATGACCTTTTCTACCATTGCCAAAATTTATTCTTAAAACTTCTGTAGCTGCCAAACAAAATCAGCACTTTTTTTCTTTTGCTCTTCGGTAAGTAGCCAGACATTAGCTTCAGAAAAGCCTGAAGCTGTTAGATTCAAGTTTCAGAATCCTTATGCCAAAAATTTACACTGTGTATTTAGGCATTTAAAATACCCTTCTTTTGAAAACAACATCAGATATGTGGGGAACTGTCCAAGAGAGCACCTTGAATGAGTTTGGTAATACTGACCAAGTGAGAGTAATCATGAGGAAAGTGTAGAGAAGCAAAGTAAAGATCATCATTATTTACCAGAACTAAGGCCAGGTCACTTCTAATGTAAGCCCTTTCTATTGCTGAAACGTGCTCAGAACTTCCACCAGATTTCAACCACCTTCAAGGGAAAAGAAGAAAAAAGGACAAAAAGCTGGAGATGGAAGCTCAAACACCCCATGAAAATATCCACCAAGTTAAAGTGAACATGTTACTACACTGTAACTTTTAAATATCTGATCTAGAGACTTATAGAACCATTAAGTTGGATGAGGGACCCTAAACATCACCCAGTTCCAAGTACCCTACCATGGGAGGTGATGCTACTCACTAGATAAAGCTGCTCAAAGCCCCATCCAGCCTGGCCTCTAACACTTCCATTCTCCAACCAACCTGTTCCAGTGCCTCACCACCCTCACAGAAAAGAACTCCCTAATAACTAATCTAAACCTGACCTCTCCCTTTAAAGCCATTATCCCTTGTCCCATCATTACATGCCTGTGTAGGAAGTCCCTCTCCAGCTCTCCTGCAGCCCTGCGCATGTACTGGAAGGTCTCCCTGCAGCTTTCTCTTCTACAGGCTGAACAACCCCAGCTCTTTCAGCCTTTCTTCAAAAGAGAGGTGTTCCAGCCATCTGGCATCTTCATGGCTCTCCTCTGGGCTTGCTCCAGCAGGCCAACATCTTTCCTGTGCTGGGGGCCCCAGAGCTGAACACAGCAGATCAGATCTCATCAGAGTGGAACAGATGGACAGAATACCCTCCCTCGCCCTGCTGGCCATGCTGCTTTTGATGCAGCCCAGGACATGGCTGGCTTTCTGAACTGTGAGTGTCAGGCTGTGTTGAGCTTCTTAGCCACCAACACATCCCAGTCCTCAGGACTGCTCTTATTCCATTCTCTGCCCAGCCTGGAACCGTGCTTGGGATTGCGCTGATCCATGTGCAGGACCTTGCACTTGGCCTTGTTGAACTTCATAAGGTTTATGCAGGCCCACCTCTCAAGTCTGCTAAAGTCCCCCTGGATGGCATATTTAGTTTCAGTTCTGCCACCAGTATTCCTGTAATCCATCAACTTTGTGTCTGAACTGCTTTGGGTCACAGCATTAGTGCGCCGTATGCAGCTACAAGAATTATCTTACTATTTTCTGTAATCTATGGAGTTAAATTCTTTAAATTTCAACATAGCATTTATGTTTAATAATTCACAGATTGTGCAGCATTTCAATCTTGTTTCAGCTGCAGGCAGGATGAAAAAGGTCATTATAATACATGCATCGCTACAAGTCATGACAAAGCAGGACTCTGGAGAATGGCTGTACATATAGCATCAAATGGGTTTTACTTTCTGCAGCGAGGTCAAAGGCATAGAAAAATTTAAATGGGGAAGCATCAATATATTATACCATATCCTACTGAACTCAGTAATGAAATTTTCAGTCTCCTTAGCAGCACCTGAAAGCAGACTTCTGAAAACTGCCTAAAACATTATAGTGTTTTCCAGATATTGCAGGCGCCCAGGTTACTTAGAAAATTACCTTTGAAAATTCTGCCTTAAATGAATTCCAACAATTGCACAGCAAGCCTGTGCTAAAGTTCGATATCAAAGGAGGTTGTGAGCCTTAATGAAGCATCTACTTAAATTCAGGTCGTGCTTTAGCAGCAAGCACTCTGGCGGATTATTAGAAGCGGATGCTGTTTAATCTCTTTTACCTCCTGGGAAAACCTGGCATTTAAAAAATTACAGAAGGGGGAGAAAAGTGTTCTCTCCCAAAAAGTCAGTTGTTCTGCTTCTCCATGAGATGTGACATTATAAGATGTTCTGCCCATCAAATCTGAACATATTCGGATGAACAGGACAGTTTCTCACAAACTCTGCAGGCTTTTGGCTTTTAGCTTTACAAGGATTTACATTTGTATTTTAAATGTCTGCTAAGCTTCCTAAAGAAAGGATTTGTTTAATTATTTGACATTTTGATATTTTCAGATCTGAAACAGAGCTACCTGCCTTGATTTTAAATGAGTCTTTAGAATCCATTTAAATTTCAAGGACTCCCTCTCTGTTCCAAGGAGGTTGAAGGAGCCCAAAATGCCCTCTGCCTCTGATTAGAAGCAAAAATATTCTGGTGTGATGCAACAGAGCTCTCACCTGAAGCTTGAGTATTGAAAACCTTCTCCTCTCCCTCCTTCAGATTTACTGAAAACTGGTTTCGTTTGGGGCTTTTTTGCAATCCCACATTCAGCAGTTCTGCACAAAATCAGGACATTTCCTCATTTGAAGACTCCAGGATGAAAGACTCCTTGCTCAACAAACTGGGAAGGAAACCTGATTTGCAAGGATTCTGCATTTTGAGAACTGAACTGAAACATCCTGTTTCTTTACAGATTCCAGTTCTACAATGAAGCTACGCCATTTCCAATGCTTGGAAATACACCTAAGTCCCATTAACCGTGGATGAGATGGAATGACTTTTAACTGGCAGAAATTCAAGGTGGCTTTTTTCAAGGAAATCCTTGCACAGAATCTAGCTCCGTGAAAAAAAAAAGAAAAAAGGAAGAAGAAAAGGCGGGTGAGGGGGATATAAATCCCTCTACTATCATACATACATAAAATCTAGAGTGTATATTCTCCTATGTAATGTCTGTTCAAGGTAGAACACTGCTTCCAAATTTTTTTAACTGTAACATTTCTGACATGAGAAAAATAGATGTATTTAAAATAAAAAGCATGCACTCCCAAATCTTTCACTATTTCTCAGATAAGATGTCTTATAACACCTAATACAAGATCCAATCACTAAAGGCACCATAAAAGCTTGTCTAACCCTCTGGAATCCAACACTTTGGAAGACTTTGAAACTGAAAATAAAGGACAAAACACATAAAAATTACCTACATACTTTTCATATTTTAAGTTCTACGGAACCAAAATCATCCATTAGACCATTATTCCTTATCCCTCCAAATCTCAAATGAAAAGTTTCTACACAAAATATATAGGAATAAATTAAATTTAAGTCTGTCATGCCCACAAGATGATTATCTAAATCTTATTTGAACAAGTTACTTTCTACCTTTCTACCTTTCCAAAACTGGATTGAAAGCCTCTCATGCCTTCCTATCAAGCACAAAAAATGCCGTTTTGAAGCTGTGCAGACTTCTGTGACATGAGGAGTACGTACTGTCAATTAGTAGTGTTTTGTGCCGAATACACATGATTTCAAGAGCTGATTACAAACCATTATTTGCTTCTATAGTGTTCTGTGAAACAAAACACCTCATTCTATTTAATTTCACATACAAAGACGAGGGATACAGCTTGGTGACTTTCAGAGACCTGACTGCGTGTGTTAAAATTAACAACAAACAGTTTTCAGGTGAATTTTCTTTAATGCCATACACTGTAGAATTTTGACTTATGAAGCAAATGCATTCTTTTTTGATTTCTGTCTGGAAGATATAAAGGCAGGTCTCCATATCAGTGAGATAGCAATTAGGTGGGGAATATACACATGATACATTTTGGGAACACATGGATTGTATTTTCTTTTCACAAGTCTCCTCCGAGTGTTAGAACCAAACTCCATTACTAATGTCATAGGAATGCTACTGTTTAATCCAGTAAATACCACACTGCTAAAATAACTCCTCTTGAATTTTTTAAAAACATTCTTTGAATAGAAATTTAAGTTGCCTCTGCAGAAGCATAACTTTTTCTGCATTTTTGCAAAATGTTGGCTCCTTCTAAAATGGATGCATGCTTGCACGCTACGACTGAAATGCAACCACAGTCACAGAAATACCATAAAACTTATTTTATGGATATAAATCACATTTTATCTTCATGTGGCACTTTCACTGACAAGGAAACATGAATTTTATGTTTAAGAACAATTCTTCACCTTATGAAGAATTGGTAATGTAATAATGTAATGATGCACATACAACTATATGCAACATTTCTGTCCATCTACTTATTTTATAAGGCATCTAACAAAAAAGAAATAATTCAATGCTTTTATATAGAAAGAAAAGGAGAAACATTCTTACGTATCCCCTTTCTTTCCAAACTCTTATTACCACTTGCATTTATACATTGAAATGCTTCTGGTAAATAGCAAGAGAATGTTTGCTTTTTTCTTTAAACTATAAGAAGCCTCAATAGGAGCTGTGGATCAGAGGGAAGCACTCGATATTCAATGGCTCAAACAAATGTGTATCTTTATGTGACACACACATAAAAAGATGCCAGGAGACATCAGGCATCAACTCACAAGTGTGCAAAAGATCGGGGCTACATCAGAAGCAGTCTCCTGATGATCCTTTTGCACTCTGAAACTCCTTTTTAAGAACTTCTTTTGTTCACTCTGTGCATGCATGTTTCAGGATTTCTCATAGGCTGTATGGCAATTCTATTTTAAAAGCTGTGCTGTGGGTGCTTAACTAGGAGGAGTCAGTTTGTAACTGCACACAGTAATGTAGATATCTGTAGTTATGTATTTAGAACAGCATGCAGTGACAAGAGAAGGAATGGCTTCAAACTGAAAATTTTAGACTCAGTAGTAGGAAAACATTTATTTTGAGGATGGTGAGGCGGTGGGACAGTGGATGCTTGATCCCTGGTGTTCCAGGCCAGGTTGGATGGGGCTTGGAGCACCGTGGTCTAGTGAAGGGTCCTTCCCTACTGTGGTGGGGATGGAATTAGATGACCTTGAAGTTCCCTTCCACTGCGAACTATGATTTTAAATACAACCTCTATAATGCACACTACAGAGCATATGTAAATTGGCCAGCTGTCAGGAGCAGCCAGGCAAACTTTCAGGGAACATAAATTAATGTTTTTCCTAACAGGCTTCTAACGCTGGCATCTGTGCTTCAGTGCAGATGAGACAGCCTTTTAATACGTACACACAAGCATTTATTTCAAATCAAACTCAAAAGCGGCAGAACCTCTCCGGAGGCCGAGCATTCCCCCACAGCCGCGGCCCCGCTCACTACCGGGCCCAGCGCCCGGCGGTCCCGCGGCCCCGCAGCAGCGCCTGCGCGGCCGCCCGCCCGCTCTCGCCGGCCCCCGAAGCTTCGTGAAGATTCCGGAAGGCTCCGGCCGGCTCTTTCCGCCGCCGGAGCTGCCCCGCCCCCGGTGCTGCTGCCCGGCTTCCTTCCTTCCTTCCCTCTTCCTTCCGCCGTGTTCCAGCGGGCTCGGCTCTCCCGGGCGGCGGTGCAGGAGGTGCTGTGGCCATGTCGCTGCTCTGCTACAACCGGGGCTGCGGGCAGCGCTTCGACCCCGAGAACAACACGGAGGGTGAGGGCGGCGGAGGGGCCGGGGCGCTGTGCCTCCCTGGCTGCCAGCGCGGGGAGCGGGGGCGGCTCCGGGGCTCTGCGGGGCCGTGTGAGCCCGTCCCGGCCGGGGCCGGGCCCCGCGGCGCTGCGGGGCTCTCACCCGGCCCCGGTGCGGTGCGGCTGCCCCGGGGACACGCGTGTGGGGCCGGGGCAGGCCCGGCGCTGCGCGGCGCTGCGTGTGTGCCAAAGGCTCTCAAGGCCAGCGTAGGCTTCTCTGCTGAGGGCCTCTGTGGGGGTTGCATTCATCGCAGTTACCAGCGGGTTTTTGTTTTTTAGTTTGGTTGGGTGGTTTGGTTTTTGTTTTTTGGTTTTTTTTGTTTTTTTTTTTTTTAATTCAAGTGTGTGGATTTGCAGCAGGTAATTAAATGGGCCTGGATTGCACACGTGTGCCTGTTCTTCCAAGTGTCTTGAGCGCTTGCAGTGCTTCTGTGTTTGCTGAGAATGCTGGGGAAGTGTATTTAAAGCTCTGTCGTTAGGGGTTTCGTTATTCTGCAAAGGTGCAGAAGGGTGAGTTGAGTTTTCAGGAGGCTCCCCTTCACCTGGTTCATGAAGTAACTGTGTTGGTTGAATTTCTAGAATGCTCTCTGTGTTAATCCAATTTTTAGTGACCCCTGGGGCTAGAAATAGGCAAACATGTTCTAGCTTGAACATTTTTTCGTGGTTTAGAACCGTGGCAATTAAGAGTGTTTATTTTTCTGAGCTACGTGGTTTTGCATAGAGAGGAGCAACATATTGAGTAGAATTTGCTAATGTTAGTAGCAGCAGAAGCGGCATAGTTGTAGAATACTTACATTTAGTGATCTCTTTTACCACCATCCTCTACACCTCTTTGCCCCAAAAGGCAAAGCAGATATTTATTGTTTAAAAAAAAAAAATCCTATTTGGATTTTTTTGACCTGTTCTCCTTGTAAAAGTATCGCTGCTTTACAGTTTGTGATCAAGCTGTAGTAAACTAGGTCAGGTTGGCATGGCCATATGCTAACTCTGTGGTGCTTGGGTTGGGGAAAACAGATTCATGGCATGCAATTTGTTTCAGTAAGTGGCTGGAAGGTGTAGTGGAATCACTGTGTCCTAGACTAAGCATTTCTGAAGGTAAATGCAGTTATTCACAGATCACTACAGACAAGAAGGTTTTGCATATCGGTGACCCCTACAAATTTCTACTTTGATATTTAATGAAAGGACTAATAAAGTGCTTTAAGGATTTGGCAGTAAGGTGATAGTAGTGTGTGCATGGTAGGATCAGTTTGACTATGAAATTGACATCAAAAAAGCTCCAAACAAACAAAAACCTGAAAAATTATAGTACTCGGGCCTCCAGAAATTATCTGAGGGTTAGAGAAAATGGCTTTGAAATACTTTGGTCTTCCTGGTAAAGGAAAGGTATTAACAGCAGTGGAGATGTAACTTGTTTTGTTTGGGGTTTTTTTTCAGTGAAAAATGTAGAATAGCAACCAAAAGCTGCAGCAATCTGATCTCATATATGCTTTTATCTGCTTATATCCTAATTTTCTCTTGGACTCAGTGTGAGTACAGACGGGCTGGTGGTTTACTGTCCCCCAGCAGTCACAGCGGTCTGACTGCTCAATGGTCAGATCCCGCTGGCTCTGCTGAGGCACTGCAGAGCTCCTCATCCTGGCATCTTCTCTCCTGGAGCACGCAGGGCCCTCAGGAGGCAGCAGCCAAGTGGGATGTCATTTGCTCCACCTGCTACCTAGTGCAGAGCAGGCTCCAGGGAGAGAGGAAAAAGGATTGCATTTGGCCACATGGACCGCCAGGCACTTGTCTGTCTTCCTTGAGCTGGAGTGTAGCCACTCCTGAGTTAGTTGGTTTTGTGATGGTTCTGATCTCTAAAAGGGTAGCTGTTATTAACAGCATCTCTCTAGTGAATAATTAGAAATATTCATTTAAGTCTTCTGACTCAGAAATAATCTTTCCTACAAATCAGAGTTTATTTTTACTCTCATGGTACTTATAATGGCATACTTTCATACTTTTGGAAAAGAATAACCTCTGTTTTTATTTTTATTTGATTTAACAGTGAAGTCCTAGTCTCTATGCAAACCAACCACCTTTTTCCTTTTTAATTTTCCTGTGAGGTTTACCAGCATTAGCTTTTCATCCTGAAACTGAAGGAATTGATAGAAGGTTATGGATATATTTGTAAGTCTTGCTGGAGGACTAATGTCCCAAAATATGTGCATTTTGATTTCAGGTGGGAGCTGATGTCCCTCAGACTGTATTAGTGCTTTAAGCATAGACACTGAATATAAAATCAAAGAAAATTATAAAGAATGAGGTTTCTTTAAAAATCTACATATTTATAGAGAAGCTAAAACTGTTTGGGTTGAGTTTCTTGCCTCTTAAATATCTGGAGGCCGATTGCTAATGAAGTTATTTATCAGTTTTTTCTTTTGCTTCCTATTATGTGCACTGTTACTGTTTGTGTCACTTTTAATTTTAAGTGTTTCTAATTTTGCTTTAAAGGCTAAAAGATAGTGCTTATCCAAGTCAGTATAATACTGTCCATGCAGTAAATGTCAGTGAGAAGTTATATAATCAGAGCAGTTTTATTACATGTTAAAGGAATACAAGTAAAAGAAAAAAGCTGTGTAATGTTGATAAACATTTGTGAATACAAACACTTCCATAAATGGAGATTGTACATTATATACATACAAACATTATATACATAAAAACAGTGTAGTGCTTGTACAGAATCTATTAGTAATAAATAGTATTGATACATCAAAATTGCATGTGTGAGGAAGACTAACCTTTGGGTTCAAATCCTTAGGTGGCTTAGGATACTACAAACATTGAAAAAAAAACCAAGATAATTTTGGTTCAAATCATAAACTCATGATTTGCATCAAGCGACTTTTTTAACAGAATACTTCTCAACAGAAGGCTCTGATGAGGTTCAAATGGATGTATTTGAAGCCATAAATCAGTGTTTTCTATCTGTCAGGTAGCCATAGGGTCACCTTCTTACTTCTGCAAAATTGCCAGTAAGGCCTGATTACTGATGGAGGCCAGGGATGATCCATTGAGAGTTTCCTTGCTCCATGTGGAAGTAGTAGTTTGTCTTAGATACCTGCTTTCTAGTTTGTGTTGTATAATACTTAAGAAGAAAGATGACCTCATTATTTATGTTTATTATATGCACTCAGATAGCTTTTTTGGAGGAATCTGGATTTTTCTGAGTAATGATGTGCCCTCAGGGAAGTGGGGCAGCTCATGGCATACGTTAATTGTAAATGTGGCATTTTTGCTGGGTTTGTAATCATATGAATAAAGATTGAGGTGTGCCTCAATATTAATAATAATCATTGTCTTCTAGGTTCATGCACATACCATCCAGGTGTGCCTGTTTTTCATGATGCTCTCAAAGTAAGTATGCAACTGTCCTTTTAAGTATTATCTATTTGGTTTTTCATCTTTTTAATTCCAGATCTTTCAGTGTTGAGAAAGTGATGTTCAACCTGTCGTGAACAACCCCATGAAATTAGAAAAGCACAGCTACTAATTCCTGAAAAAGAAATTTAAAACTCAACTCATATGGTCTAAATGCCATGCAAGTCTAGATGACTTGTTTCCTGTTGATTAACTGACTTTAGGTCTCTCAGCAGTTTAATTAGGTCCTCTAAATAGGACTGTGGAACCATTGAGAGGTTTTATACTCTTTAAATTAATTAACCTGCTTGGAATTCAGAGCAGCTGCTTGTGGTCTAATGTGGCCAGGGTACTAATGTGTATGTGACATTTGTCTGCTGTAAAAAACAGTCACGTTCATTTAATCAGCCAAATGGGGATGTTGGTTAAATTGGGACTGGTCACCCATGCCTCTTATGCAGCTGTCCAGGATTCTTGGGCTCCATCATCAGTGAAGAATTAAATACACCTGTGATGGGTCTCCAGTGCTTAGGCTGACTGCACAGCCCATCCTTGGTTTTGTGCTAAATTGTTTTCCTTCTTCAAGGATATACTGCGTGTATACAAAGTGCTTACAGGGGATCATTTCAGACACAGCTGCTGAAACAGTACTGGAAATCATTCTGATAATTTAATTGTGTGTAGTCAAAAGTCTGGTGTCTGAAAATGGAGCCTGGCACTTCATTAATACTGATATAGCCAAAGTGACTTTTCTTAGAACACTAAACTGCTGTTTAGCTGAGCTTTAAGGGAGTGTTTGTTTTTTTTCTTGGTACTACTGGAAGTGCATCTCATTCCACCAATGTGGTGTTTTTTGGCCTTGTGAAAGCTTCTGCATTTATGCTCGGCAGTGTGTTTGCTGTGAGCTGTTGCTTATATTGCAGTACCCGACTCTGGAATCAGCCATTGTGTGCCTCTGGCAAACTGGGGCAAATTCTCTCTGATCAAATACTGTACAGTTGCTTAGACAATGGCAATTTTTTTTGTACAAAATTATAACTGTACTCAGAGCACAGTACAAAAATCTTCTACATAATTAAAAAGAGAGAAATTATACAGTTAGCTCAAAAACTTATGTGTACTCCCTCTTTCTCTTACATACTTGCTGTTTATAAACGAGTACCGCTTTCCTCCTTCTCTTTATCCTGCCTCTTGACCTAATTAAAAATGTATCATAATTGCAAATGAGCAGTTTTCTTCGTGCTATGACTTCTAGATAATCTAGGTGGGCAGGATGAACTTTTTGTCTCCTTAACTGTGGAAATAGTTTATATTTTGAGGGTATTTTAGAACCACCTACCTAGAACCCATTGTGTTGCACCACTTAAACTTTCAGAGTGGTGGTGCATTAGTCAAACTTGCCTCTAATAAGGTTCTTTGAGTTCTAAGATATTCACAGTGGCAAGGCAATTTGCTCTAGAATTGAATTTCTGGTTTATATAATAAAAAGTGCTCTTGATTGATGTAGTTGGATAGCTGTGCAATGCACATATCCAACTCTGTTGGTGGGAAATAAGCAATTGAAAGATTTGAAGTGTGCTCAAGAAAAGGAAAAAAAAATCCCTATCATTTTTGGAAGAGGGCCTGTGCATTGAGCCACAGGTGAGCCTGGTCTCAGGTGTAGTCTTTGTTTTGCTTACGTGTTACGTTATGAGATGAAGTAACATTTCTGTTTTCCATTGTACAGATTTGGCACCTAACTTGTAACAGAAGTATTGCCTCACATTTACTGAACTTTCTGATTAAGGCAGTGCCAGGCAAACTAGAAGGCTTCTCTGGCTTTTAAAAATGCAGATGATAATACTGTCCACAGTAGGGAAGAAAACAATTGCTAATCTTGAAATGCCACATCTTTCAAGGAAATATAATAAATATTTTGCTTTTTTTAAAGCTGTTGTCAAGTTCGGTAGTCATGCCTATGTTGTTTCTCTTCCAAAATGTTTATAGGGTTGGTCATGTTGTAAGAGGAGAACAACAGACTTTTCTGACTTCTTAAGCATTGTGGTATGTACTCATAATTATTTGCAATTTCTATACTTGTCAAGTGACAGTGATTAATATTAAATGGTACATTGGCTTACATGTTTTAAATTAGCCTACTTCTGTCAAAACTGTCTTAATTCTTATATGCTCTATTTTTCTTCATATAATGCTGAAGTCAAGGCTCATTTTCAAGCTTTGTTAAAATTATCAAAATAGGTTTGGATAGAACTGCTTGCTAATAAAGAAGGATGGTCAACATTTATTGCTGCTTTGCTTGACTACAGAAAGTATGCATTTTTCTTTTAACTTGTATCCAAAACGAGAATATTTTCCACTTTAGTGGTAGGGTTTCCTTTGCAGCCAGTGTTAAGAGTGGGCTAAAGGAAAATATGGAGCTGAAGAAATGAATCAGGAAGACTTTTTGCAGTTTTTGTTAATTTGTAATGCGTATGAACACTGCATTTATATATAAATAAAAACATATGCTTTCCACAATAGGGCTGTACAAAGGGTTTCCATAACAGCGAGAAACCTCCGGAGCCTGTTAAACCAGAAGTCAAAACTACCTCTGAACGAAAGGAGCTAGCTGAACTGAAACCCAAATTTCAAGAACACATAATTCAGGCACCAAAACCATTGGAAACAATTAAGAGACCAAGGTACGGTATATGGAACTTAAGGTTTTCCAAATTTGTAGTCAGCAGGCCAAGTTAAAGCTTGCTTGGTTATTCAGTGTTGTACATTTCATGAAGTGTAGAAATTCTGAAATTAACCTTAAAAGACCTTGGTTTTGGTAGAAGTGATGTTGTTATCTTGAGCTTCAAAATACGAGAAAAGAATTCTGGTTTTGACAAAGAAGTACTTGATCTTTCAGCACAAGATGCAAAAATCGAAGTCTATAACCTCATAGCTTAAATTGCCGCTAGAAACAGTGTTAAGTGTTTTAAACAGTAATAGCAATAGTTTTGGGATGCTTGTATTTAGATTCCTTAGTATCTCTGATTTATTTTATTTTTGTAGAATATTTATGATTTCCAGTTGAAAGCCAAGACTGCCTTCTAAGTTTCTAGGCTGTTTTTTCGTAAACAGTACAGATCGGCATTTACAAATGTAGTTTGTTTGTTGAAGGGAGGTTTGAAAGGAAGAGCCTTGTAGGAAGATTAAAAGTTACTACTTCGTCTTCTATAAATTCTTTCTTATGAATTAAGTTGACACTAATGCATGGATTTTTTTAGCCCAGATGAGCCAATGACAAATTTGCAGCTGAAAGTGTCAGCTTCCTTGAAACAAGCTCTCGATAAACTGAAACTGTCATCAGAAAACGAAGGGAGAAAAGGTAAGGAGACTGGGAGATTAAGTAGGTACGTGATGCTAAGTGTCACAAAAATAAATGAAGTGCTGATCTTGTCATTTCTGAAGTGATGGTTTCCTGTAATTATGTTCTCTTTCTTAATGATCTGGGAAATACCTTCCAGTCCAGGAAATGATGATTGAGGTTCAGGTGTGGGTAACATGGAGAGTTGGTTGTCAGGAGCAGTTCATTGTCATTAGCATTATCTGAACTGTGTCTTTTCTAAAATTTCGTGATTAGAATGGATGTAATGGGAACATCCATTTCTGAATATGCGATTGACAGAGTTATCAAGAAATGAACTTTACTCCCTACTGTTGCAGAGACAGTATCATATAAAGCCTTCATAAATTGGTGAAATTCCTTGGAAGAGTAGTTGGTTCTCCCTTGTCTGTTTTTCCTCTGTCTTCTTCCCACATTTTATTTGGAATTTGGTTCCAGAACTACACTGCTCCTTAAGTAACTTTATAATTTCAACCTACGCTTGTGGCTATTTTATGCTCTTTTGTTCTTGTGCCAAGCTAATTTAGCTCCTCTTTCTCCATGGTATCCATATTATTTCCTGGTGTGTATTTATAGACAGCAGTTGAAGCCTTTTACACTCTTTGTTTTACAAAACTGAACAAGATGAATGACTGTTCACTTCCCCTGTGATTGTAATGATCCTCTTCATCTTTTTTTATTTACCCCACTTAAAATGTGTAAAGATATAGAGCCTAGAATTTGATGCATAGGTAATAAAGCTTTTGGAATGTTTCTCTGTACCTCTCTGGCAGATTTCACTGTCAGGCAGAAAATAGAAGCTTGAAGAGGAAGGTTTCTCTAATCTCCTCCTCGGCTTGTTTTAGTCCTTAATAAAAGTAAAATGTTCAGTCGATTATATAATTCATTTTCTATTTTCTGTAATGATCTGTTTACAGAGGAAGATAGCGATGAAATCAAGATTGGGACGGCATGTAAAAATGCAGGCTGTTCAAAAGTAAGTGGTTCAGTTGTACTCTAAATGCAGCTGCTCAGCTATTAAGCAAGCAGGTTTGGTTTTTTGTGTGCTACAAGTTAATTTGGAAAAGGCAAAAAGTCCGTTGGGTTTAACAAATGCATATTTGATATCATGTATGAACAAATGTGAGTTGTTCACAGAAAGTGGAAGATTTTTTTTCCTAAACCTGTCATGAACTTCTAATTAGTAAGCTTGGTACTGAGGTGTTTCAGCTTAACATATTCAATATAATATTGGTGAGAGGTGGCTTACTGATAACACTTGAGTTGCTCTTGATAATGTGTATAGATAGAAGCATCTACAGATCTTAACAGTTAATGCTTCCTGCAAGAAGAATTAAAAAGTCAGTGTTTTAACACTTCTAGTACCAAAATTAGTCATTATATTACGTAGTCATTTTAAGTGAAAGTTACACTGGCAGGTTTGTTTTGTGCAAAATGGGACAGTAAAATCTAAATAGCTATTTTATGTGGCAGATTTTGCATTATCTACTGAAGCTCTGGTGGAGGAGAACTTTGGCAGTGTTTGTGTTGGAAAGAACTGATCTGATATTCAGTGGCTAAGTTGTATATTGTTTATTTTACTTTCTCTAGAGAGTCTATGTGTTTTATGAATGACAAATTTAATTTATTTTCAAGTTAAGTTCTTGTTTTCTCTGAATGCTCAGAGGATTTTAAAGACAAAAATCTCTATGAGGATCTGCAGTAACCTTATGAGCATAGGTGGTGTCACCATTGATGTGTGCCATTGAACTAATATAAAGTACAGCTTCTTAGCAGTGCCTTCTGTGAAGGAAGGTTGAACAGTTACTTTGAAAAGCTAGAACAAGCCATTAGATTTAGAGTATTTACCCAAAAGCTTTGTAGTACTTTGGTCATTATTTCTGGTTTTTGTCGTGTTTTACTTTTTTCCTTGCTCCAAATCCTGTAGCAGTAATACACTTTAAATGCTTTGTCCCACCAGACGTACGAAGGACCGCACAGCACAGAAGAAGTATGTATATACCATTCTGGTGTACCTATTTTCCATGAAGGGTTAGTATTCAGCTAACTTCCATTTTTGTACCTGTGTTCTGTGAAGGGTTAGTATTCAATTAACTTCAGGTTTTTTTACTAGTCTGTTGTGTGTTCCTGCTTTCTTTGAAGATGTTGCCTTGAGTTATTCTCTAGTCCCTCTTCTGTCAAAAATGGCAGTGCTTTAAGGGGGGTATATGGAAGTAACAGTAATATTGCATAAAGGAAAGATATTAAATGTTCATAGTAAATAGTGTCCTAAATATTGTTTGTTAATTACTTTGCAAACTTTCAAGGATGAAGTATTGGAGCTGTTGTAAAAGAAAAACTTCTGACTTCAATACATTTTTAGCTCAAGAAGGCTGCACAAGAGGAACACACGTATGGACTAAAAAGGATGCAGTAAGTAGTGTTAAGATTGCATTCTGTAACTGGCCATTCTGAATTTTGTTATTACTGTAGCTGAGCTATTACAGATTAACCTCTGACATAATGTGGAGGATACATAATGTACACAGCAGGAAAACTGAGAAATAGAGTGTGAAGTAGTCTGTGGTACAGGAGTACTTGATTCTTTAAGAATATTGTATTTGGTCACACAATGGATGCAGGTGAGCAAAAAGTTCTTGTTATGAATGTGTTTTCTGTTGCTGAGGCAAAAAGGGTTTTACACTGCAAACATCAGGAATGATTAACAAAAGAAAATAAAGGTACCTTATAAGAAGTGTAGTTTCATTACTTCATTCCAGAGCAATTACTTCACAAATCCTTATTTCCTTTAAATCTTATAATTGCTGCTTGCTTTGAACATTTATATTTTTGTTCAAGAATTATTTGCAAGTGCAGAAAAAGTTGAAGTGGTGAGTCTAAAGCAGGAGAGTGTAGAAGAAGAGTAAAGAATTTATCCACATTTAAAGAAACCATGAGTGTATTAATTGTAGGTGTATTGAGATAATGGGCTTCTATCTAACAAGGGGTTTTTTTTACCTTAGCTCTTTGTTTTTATTTTGAGGGTTTTTCACAGTTTGCTTACTTTTTCTGCATCAGAGAACAGAGAGTAATCATTTTTTTTGCAGTACTATGAAGCATTCTTGGAGTCATGGCATTCTTTCTCTGTGTTCAGTTCCTTTTTATAACCTGCTGGCTAACTGTGGTCTTGGAAAGGAAGTTGATACACCAAGTAACATTTTTTTGTTGTAGTTTGTTTGAGAGGGAGATACTGAAATTCTTAGTAAAAGGAATTGCAAGTGGAGTCTTGAGTCTCCTGTGAAGATGAAATATAGTCCTTTATTAGCTATGCTGATTGGCTATTAAAAAAAAAACTGGCATTTATGCTGTTAATCTTGTAAAAAAATATTCAAATGTAATTCTAAGTCTTTTTTTTCCTGTACTTTTTTCCTTCTATAGGGTACTAAGGTAGTTCCATGCAGGCATGATTGGCACCAGACTGGAGGAGAAGTGACTGTTTCTGTATATGCTAAAAACTCGGTCCCTGATCTGAGCTACGTAGAAGCTAATAGCACAATGGTGAGCCTTTGCCTGAAGTTCAGCCTAGTAAAATCTGCTCAGCTTTATTTACAAGGCAGAGATAGCATAAAACTGTTTTTGAGTAACCGCTTTTTCTTGGCATTTGTGTTTGTTCAAGTATGTATAGCTTTTTTTCTCCCTTCTGTTTGGACATCTGCAC
Organism: Calcarius lapponicus; assembly: GCA_039654755.1. NCBI lineage: Eukaryota > Metazoa > Chordata > Aves > Passeriformes > Fringillidae > Calcarius > Calcarius lapponicus. Next base: position 64,576,535 of record CM077462.1, on the reverse strand, counting down.
TTCAATGTGTGGGGATTTTTTAAAGCTGCAATAAAGTATGCAAAAAAAAAATCTTTGATTAGACTTCCATAATTAAAACTCAAGCATGATGGGTTTGCATCACCAAATGTATAAATAGAGTCATGATTTACTTGTATTTGACTTAATGTAATTTGATACCATTCTTCATTGTATGCTGTTTCACAGCTACTAATATTAAACAGGTGTTAAAATGCCTCTCTGATTTCTTTATCTAAAATGCTAAGATACCAGTGGTCACTGTTGATTGCAACTGTAGCATAATCTATTAAAATAGATACTCATCTCCATTTCAGAGGGACAATTTTATCACTTTGGTCATTGTAGAATCCAAGTCCTAAAATGGTATATTCTGTTTAAACATGCTCGGTGTGTCAGATGTTTTATTAACATGATAAACTTTTCTTCTTTCTTTTTTTTTTTTTTCTCCTGTTAAGGTAAATATCCATATTGTATTTGAAGGAGAGAAGGAGTTTCATCGTAGTGTGAAGTTATGGGGAGTAAGTATAAAAATATTTTTTCTATTAAAAAGAAACAAAAAAAAAATCAAACAAAAAACCCCAGAAGGAAACCAAAGTATAAGCCATTAGCTTCTTCTCTTTCAAAATTGTTTGGTTTTCCTCATTACTCTGTTTTTGAAAGAATTTCTGTTGCATGACATTGAGTGACTACATTTAAATCTGAATAAAATGACCCAGGAGATCCAGTGTGACATCATAATGGGCACTGCTTTGTACAGATGGTGTCCTTCCAAGGTCCTCTCTGATCTCAACACCATGGTAGTGGTATTGCAGAAAACCCTTGGTTATGTATGTTAGCCAATGTATGTCAGATATGCATAGACATATGTTTTTACCATCAACATTCCATAGCTTGGGAATGGGAAACAGTCTCAATTTTTTCAAGATACTAGAGGGATCTTCATATACCTAAACATCTACTGAAATTTAGTGATGAGGTACTCCCTAACTTAAATCCCCAGTGTCTATCAGTCTGTTATTAAAGCATGAAATATCTTTACTGTTCTAGGTGATTGATGTGAAGAGGAGTTACGTGAACATGACCGCTACAAAGATTGAGCTCACTATGAGAAAAGCGGAGCCCCTGCTATGGGCAAGTCTGGAGTTACCAGTCTCCAACACACAACCAAAACAGGAGAGTTCAGATCAATAACAATTCCAAGAGACGAGTTATTTCCCATGATGAAGTGGTGACTTGCTACTGTAATCAAATATTTAACTTTTATATAGATTTCTTTTTTTTAATGCTAGTTCATCTGTTCCCTTCTAGAAAGAAATTTGATGCACAGTAAATGGGGGTGTAAACTTGAAAGGGTAACAGTTATTTCTGCTCTTGCTCCCATGGGTATGTTTATGCTAGATGCAATGTCTCCTTGGGAATTTAGAGTAAAGCAGCTATTGCCCTTTACTTGCAGCCTTCCCTACCATGCACTGACTATCCCAGTAGATGTGCTCTCTGTTCACAGTTGGGTTCTTTGTTTTTCAGCTGTTTTGTTTAGACTGGATGCATTTGGTAGCCTGTGTTAAATTCAACACTGTTATGAAGCTTACAGTAATGCAGATACAAAAATCTGAGATTGAACTGATTAGCATGTAATTCTACATCTAGAGTAAAAAGTTACATAAACAGAAATAGGAAGTTGTGCACTTGTAGACTTTTGTGTTCTGAAACGAAGATTTCTTTCAATACCTGTTGGCTTATGGAGTTATGAAATGAGCGGTGTTATTCCAAGGATTTCAGTACTTGCTGACTCCTGCTGTCTTTCATGTATTGAAGCAGATCAGGTTAAAATTTTAAAAAAGGTGGCAAGAAGGGATTTTACGTTTTTTTACTCTTTACATTTGCTATTTCAATAGTTAAATATAAAAGCAAATGGACAGTGAAATGGCTGTATAACTTAGCATTTCAGCTGTGAAGAGTATGCAAACAGCAAACTATTGTAAAATTACCAAAGTGCTGTATATATTTGGCAGCCTTTAGAATGTAGTCTGTTCTATTTTACAACATTGAAAATCTCAAGACTCTTCTCAGAGTAGATGGATATGTGTAGTAGGAGAAAACAGGACACACTGTAGGTGTCTTGGTAAAACAATTTCCATATAGATGTGTGTATCTCTTGACTCTGAGGATGGTCGTCTAAGAACTGCAGTTATATACAGGGCAAAACCTAGGAGAAACAACATGCTTTAAAATCTCTGTCTCATATTTTAATTGTACCTTTGACTCAAAACACTTTAAAAGAATACTGTATCTTTTGAGCAGACTGTAATTAGAAATCAAGACCTTAGTTTTGTTTTCAGTTCATCAGTAAAGGTGTGTGGCTGAAAACAGGATAGCTGTAAAGATGCGATTTTTTTTTTTTTTCATCCAGGCAGCAACACACAAAGTAACATTACTTTCTATTTCTGGTTGGAAGAGTTTATTAAATTTGGCTTGCAGCTGAAATAAAAATGTTTTCCTATTGAAGTAATAAAAAATGCACACCATTATTTATTGTGCCTAATTCTATATACGTAAAGAAGAAGGTTTGTGGATTGTTAAATGTGTGGATGCTCATCTACCAGCCTTGGCAGACCTGGAATAGTGTCAGGAGAAACACAGGGTGTAGTAAAGGCATTCTGAAGTGAAATACAGATTTCTGAGAATCTTGCTGTTTTTCTATAGGTATGATTTAACTCAGATTTCTGTCTCTAACAGTACTTGAAGTCCTACATCATGCTTAAAGTAGTAGGAAATACATTACCAAAGAAACCATCCCTGAACACCAAGAAGGTAACACTGGTGATACAAATATATGTATATATATGTACACATATATAAAATTGTTTTGGTGCTTCTCTACCTTAATTTCAAGATCCTTTGTCTTCAATTACTTAGTTTGAGCATGGTTGTATGCTCCTTTGGGCCCTTTTAAAAATTTCAGCTCTAAGTTCTGCTGTATAGATTCTGTTAACCTCTAATAATGCTTTTTTTCCTCTTTTTTTTTTTTAATCTGGAAATGTCAGGTACTGCAAAGTGATAGGGTACAAGCTTATAAAATATGTGCCTGCCAGGTGGTGCTCTGAGAATTGAACAGATGTTCCTTGATGTGTTCTGAACCAACAAGTGGAGTACTTATTAGTGTGACACTGAGATCATCAGTGGATGAAAAATTCTAGATAGCTGTAGCTACTAGCATGCCATCTGTGTTTGTGGGTGCAGAACTCTGAACTTGGACAGCAAAATTAGTAGTGCTTAAATGCCAGGATACAGTTCTTGTTTAACAAGCAAGTTCAAATGTGTCTATCCATATGGATATATAAATATCCTAAATATGTTAAAAAATATGGAAAACATATTTTCTCTTAATTTGCATCCTCATGTGCATTAGGTTTATGCAATGTAAAACCTATTTTAAAGAACTACATGGAAAATGGAATTCCTTGGGAAAACAATTTTTGTTTTTAAGTAAGTCATATTCTGCCTTAGTGCACTAAGAAATGGAGAGAAATGTGGATGAATGGGCCGTCTCATGTGAATGCTGCAGGCTTTGGGATCCTGTAACTACTTGTTACACGCTTTCAAACTATGTTTTGCTGTTAGCTTACCTTGGCCATAAGTGGGAGAAAGCTCCTGTGAACACAGTCCCCAGTTTTGCTTTTGCTTTTTTTTTATTCCTCCTGCTCTTCTCCTCTTGTCATACTTTCAGAACAAAGCTAAAGACACTTCAGGTGTTACATAATGACTTCCCCCATCAGTGGCAAAACAACCACTTTTAAAGCTTATCTGTTTAAAAAAGCAAGCAAACAAATTAAAGAACCCATGAAAACCCCACCAGCTTTGGTCAGGCAAGAAGGTATAGATGGTACAATAACAGCATAATTTCTGTGGCCTGGGATGCTTTTCAAAATAAAACCTTCAGATGGCCTTGACTGCCATAACTATCTGTTTACCCCCGCAATTCTTACCAGTTTTTATAACCATATGTCTGCATCTGAAGCTGCAAGAGCTGTATCACTCACTGAATTTGTGTGTTTTGAGCAGTTGCTCGCAACAGGCTTCAACGCACCAAGGGTTGTTCCTCGTGTTTCATGCAATGACATCTTCACATGCATAGTGGTAGCAGACACTTTGATGGAATATTGGCTTGACTGTAACTTTTATTAGTAAGTGTGGAGAGAAGGTAAGGCCAACTGTAGTGTACTAAACCAATCATGATGGATACTTTCCCAAAAGCAAAATTTGTCAAGTAAGCAAAGCGATACTTGATCACAGGCATTCACCTATCTAATAATATGATGCTATATTGCAAACCAGTATGAGCAGGAGTACTCAGTGTCGAATTCATCCTTTTTTCATGCTCTCAGATCTTGTGCTGTACTTATCAAATTAAGTTGATACAGTCTAAGTATATTTTTATAAATAAGTGTTTAAGAGCTGTAGCGTGTTTCAGTATGGGTTGTTTATGTTTTACACAAGCATGTTACATGAATCAGAGCTGACTGTCCAGGTGCATATATAACTTCACCTTCACAATCTCTTTACAATACAAAAAATTGCATGGGTATACAAGTTTATGACAGAAATCTTAATCTTTTCCCTCGTGTATAAGCTCATTTTCCTATTTAACATATTTTGTACCTAACATTGCATCCCAGATAAAAAAATTATAGAGGATGAGAGGAAATGGCCTCAAGTTGGGCCAGAGGAGGTTTAGATTGGATGTTCGGAAAAACAATTTTCATGGAAGGGGTTGTCAGGCATTAGAACAAGCTGCCCAGGGAAGCAGTGCAGTCACCATGCCTGGAGGTGTTAAAAAAACATGGGTATGGCACTTAAGGACGTGAGTTAATGGTGAACATGGTGCTGGTGCTACCTTGTGGTTGGTGATCTTAGAGGTTTTTCCAATCTTAAAAATTCTGTGGTCATGTATCTGTAACAACATTTCTTGGAGGAATTTGAATTTATGTGAAATGTTAATACACTGCTAAGCACAGGGCTGATCAGCTACTTTGACTCTTAGGTACTGATCCACTTGACAGAAAAATCTTCCATTGGATGGTATTCTGGATTGTGTACATTATCAAGTCACCATTTCAGTAGTTTAGGAATTAGTTTTACTAGGAATTTTGCCTTGGGAAAAAAATATACCTATTCTACATAATGATGCATTTTTGGCTTGCATTCTTTAAAGATGGCATGAGTATTGATTAAATACTGTATCTCTTAATGATTGGTCTTTCCCAATTTGCTACTAAATTTTTTTTTTTACTTCTGTTCAGAAGGAGATCCTTTTTAAAGTAATGAGTTATGTGTCTGGAACACTGTTTAAGGGTGGTAATAATTTTGCCATTATAGGAGTCTTGAATTACAGTTGAAGAGGAGATGACTTTTCGCATGGCTGTTTGATTCCGCACATTCACAAAACTTACACGCAGAAATTAATCTCTTGTCTTCATGCTCTAGTTTTTTTCTAAATGTATCCAATAAAATTCTTATTACATGCTGGTTGCATTTGGGGTTTGTGTTTGACTCCTTTTGTTATGGGCGTGAACTTCCCTGTTAGTTTGCGGCATGGTTGTTGAAGTAATATGTAAGTGGACATTTTCCACATGTAAGTCTATATAGGAGGGAAACTGCATCGCCAAGGGATTTTTGCCACCTGTAGTTCCTTTCTTTGCTTGTTGCTTTCTAAAGCTACAGGCCAGTCAGGATATGAGTTTTGCAGAAATCTGAGTGTGGTTACTGAGATGGGGGGCTGTCTCATGCACAGAAATAGTTCAGTCCAAGACTTTTGAGTTGTCACAAACTTAACAGAAGTGGAGTAATTCCAGATACAGTGGCTGTTTCTAAAATTGCTGAGGGTACTGTTGCTTTGGGTTTTTTTCTGGTTTCTTAGAAAAAGAAGATAACTTTCCAAAACCTCTGGCATTCACTCAATGTAGAAAAGGGTTCACCTCTTGAAGCCTGATATCTTCTATGGTAATAAATACTTGGGCTTTTCCCAAAGTTTGCCTAGATGCTTTGACCAGAGGGGGTAACCAAGGTATTGTCACAGACATTACAAACTAATCCACAGTCACATGAGTGTTAAGCAAAAAAATGAAGCATCCTTTTGAATAAAATATTTTTGTTACCTACTAGAAACAAGTATTTGAAGAATTAGTTCCTTGTTAAATTTTACAGCTACATTGCAAAAAAATTCATTTAAAGCTACCTAGAGGCAGATCTTTTACATTACAGTGATCTATGAAATATTTTTAGTCCAGAAACCTTGTTCTCTGAAATGTGATTTAAAGCTATGATAAATACTGATACTGCAATATTATTGCTGAATTCCATGCTTGGGAGAAATCTAACCTAATATACTTCTAGCCTAATGTGCTTAACCTAATTTGTTCCTCCTTAATTGGAAATCAGGCTTGTGTATAACAAGGCAGAGTTGATGCAGTCTGCTTCTATACCCCAAGGGACTTAATTTAGGGGCTTTTTTAAGGGAATGCCTTGTAATCAGATTATATCATTATGTACACAAACAACCCAAATTTTAAATGTTCTGCTCCATAGTGAAAGCAGTTAACATTTGGAGTGTCAACTCATGTTCAAAACCTGCAGTAAAGAGGTAGTTTAAGTTCTTTAACTGCAGCTTTGTGAACTGGAAGCTTGTTGGCTCTTCTGTTACCAGAGTTTTACTTTACTGGATAACTTAAGTAGAATGCTTGTGCTTTCCAAGAGCAATTAACAGCTGTAAAGAAGAGAAGGTTGGTAAGATGAATGGAGGATATTGAAATGCAGTTGAAAATAAGCTTTTAAGAAAAAGATTGTCACATGTTGAAAAATAATTCAGAGAAGATGTGGTAAGGATGATGCAAATGAACAACTCCTAACAGCTGAACTTAACAGTGTTTTATACTTTTCTCACATACCTTTGTAAGGGTTCACCTTGCTGTGTGAGCACAGTGAGTGGCATTGGTCAGTGCTTGTTTTGCTGTTATTTTTGATCAACAACATTTTACTTTCCAAAACAGCCAATTTAAATTTGTTGCATTTATAATTAAACAGTTGTCTTGGCTCACATTGCCTGTAGACTTGGGTACGGTTGGGACTTGTACAGTGAAAAGTGGCCAGAAGTTGAGTGTGGTTTAGTGGTAATACCCAAATGCTGTGCCCATAATTCTTAAGCTAAACCATGTGTAATTTTAATGAGTTTTTGCTTTTCACAATTATATTATACAATGCACATATGTTTTACGTTAAATTGCCCCATAACTTCAATAAGCATAATAACTATTCAGGAGTGTATTGCAACCTGCGTTGTACATCCTCCCTTTTCCTCCATGCATTGCAGGTGTTCTTCACTGAAGTTTGAAGTATAGTTTGGTGCAGACTGAGCAGTAGCTGTTAGAGAGCTGATAGATTTTGCCAGAGGTTCTCCATATTCTGGTAGTGGTGTTTTAGTACAAAGCAATGTAATGCTTCCTGAGAGGCCAAGTCCTGCAGTCGCACTCTGAATCCTATACAAATACCTTGTCCTCAGGCAGGTTGTTTTTTATCAGACTGCAGATGACCACAATGGTGTTTGCAAAACCAAAATCCCATCTGGCTGAATCGGGTGAGCAGAGGTGATTTGAAAATACAGAAAGAAAAGCTGGGTTAATTTCATCCATTTCTCAGGTTTACCTGGACTGGACACTTTGGTGTGCATATGACTATGGATAAATATCTGTCTTTAATGATTTTTCTTTCAAAAACTTATAGTCCCCAGATGCCGATCTCTCCTAACAGTCCAATGAACACAGGATTCCCGTGGCTGGTAGTGTGGCAGAAGCTTCATTCCGGCTCTGCAGGGTCCCAGAACCAGCCAGGCTTGCTTTGTCTGAGCTTCTTCTAATCTGCCTGCAGCTTTGTTCTATCTTGTTTGGCTGTTAAAACTTTTCTCATGTCCAGGTGGCTCTTGTCTTACTTGGTGTGCCTTGTTTCTCATTCTGTAGTTGCTTGTTGTAGACACATATTTTTTTATATAACTAAAGTAAGTTTACTGTAGAGCAACATACTGCTGACTCTAGTGCCTTGTCACAGAGGGATACATGCAGGGGCCTTGAAAACTGAGGCATGGGATGTGGTGTAGAGGACTGCTGATATGGGATGATTGGAGAAGGGGCACTGCTGGATAACAGAGATCCCAGGAAGAGAAACAGCTCATAAATATTATAACTGCTTTTCCATTGAAAGGTTTGTACTATAATTTCTTTTTTTTTTTTTCTTTAATAGTAGAGACTAATCATTCTTCAGTCACACAGTTAAGGTTTCGAACATACCAGCAATGAACTGTCTTTAGTTACAAAGTGTATTTCTTTCTGCCTGTAATAAGACTGGCAGGATGCTTATGTGTGACTCCTCTGCCGTGGTAGTGGACAGCACTATCACTGCTGTCAGTACCCACACTCCTGTAAAGATAGTGCCAGCATAATATGGTGTGTGCTGCAGACTGAAGAGAGCTTTAGTGCAGGCAGGTGGTGTCCAGGCATGCAGGCTCTGGTGGAGAGTATGGAAATATGGCTTAGGAGACAGAGCTGAGAAAACAAAAGCAATGCTTTAGTGGGGGGGTGGTGGTTGCAGAAATATCTGAAGGGATGAGCGACCTCAGATCTAAATCTTTTGGTGCTCAGTGTTCACAGCTGGCCATGTTTCCTTTGCTTGAACTCGTGCTTCTTACAGGTTAAGGGTGTGTTGTCACAACAGTTACTGTGTCCAGCAACTGTGACTTGGGTTTCCTTCTAAAAGTATAGCCAAGTTTGGAATTAGTGTGGATGGCAGCATCAGGAATATGTCAGCTGCACTGTCAGCAGGCTAGCAAAGCACATCTGGGGAAGGTGCCATGTAAACTTAGCAAGTCTATTCTTATCCCATACCCTCCTGTGAAATGCTTTTCTATTATTGCCTCTCCCATTCTTTCCCTTAATGAAAGGTTGGAACATGTTTGGAGTTTAATTGAATCAGGTCCAGCCCCTCCTGCATGAGGTGCCTAACAAAGCACTCATACTCCTAGATTCCTTGAGCTCCCCAAGCTGAAGAAGATGTTTAAGGGTGCAGCATCCATCAGGAGAAGCACTGTTGATGCTGGCAGAAGCATCCTTGACCTTATAGATTCTAACTGGCACAAGTCTCGGTGGTGTAATGGGAGCACTTTTACCTTAACAAAGACTGCTTGCTAAATTCAGCTCCTGCTGGTTTCTCTTAAGGACACTTTATATGAGCAGGTGCTGCTCTTTGAGGAACAGAGCCCTTTGGTTCTGCTCTGAACAGCAGAAGCAAGATTTCTGTATTTCATTTAATTAGTGTTATCTTCTCTACTCTGCCATAGGGAAGTTCCTGATGTTCACCGTCATTCAGTTTTTTCAATAGCACTGTTAACTGTACACTGAATAAAACTAGGGGAATTTAGAGAGGAAAAAAATAGGTCATGCATGTCCAGTTTCTACCAGCTGCAGGGAGGGGTCCCAGATGAGTCTGACAGAGTGTCACCTGGAGATTCCAGCACCTAGGGTTACAGATTTCTTTCCAAAGTCAAGCCAAAGGTATTTCAACCAAAAGAGAATCTCAGTCATAGGATCAAACAAAGGTTTGAGTTGAAAGGGATCTTTAAAGGCTATCCAGTCCAATCCCATTGCCATCTTCAGCTAGATCAGGTTATTCAGAGCTCTGATCCTGAATGTTTCCAGGGATGGGGTGTCTGCCATCAATCTGGGCAACTTTTTCTAGTGTTTCCTTACCTGCATTGTAAAAATCCTACTTGTATCTAATCTAAATTGACCCTTCTCCAGTTTAAAACTATTACCTCTTGTACTAATGCAACAGGTCCTGCTAAAAATTTTGTTTCCAAGCTGAAATAAACTTCCAGACACTGTCCCTTTGGAACTGGTTTTCTAAAGAGGCAATTGACAACCCAAACATCCAAGTGATACTTCGTCCATCCAAGTTTAATTTTGCCAGGTTGTTTTGCATCTCCAGTCTACAAGGCTGAAGGGTCGGTTTCTCCCCATTGTAGGATTCTCTGATTGTTTCAGCCAGACTGAGTGAAGGAACTGGGCAACTGGAATTGGGGAAAGACAGTGTTACCCATATGTAAAGAGAGTATGAAAACTTCCCTTCCCACACTTTAAAATTATGGGAAGGCAGAGCTACACTTTGCACTGGGGGGGGACAGCAACGGAGTCTTGTTTGCTTATCTATAAAACTTAAGATTCTATTCATTGAGGAAGGAAAGGCAGTTGGAGATCTGAGTAACTGATCCTTTCAATACCAAGAATAAGGGATTTTGTGGAATTTAGTTAGTATAAGCCATTTATAAGTGGTTTGGTTTCCTTATTTATAAGGGTTTGGATATCACTCTCCCTCAGTAGAACTTTTTAGACAGGAATGGAAATAGATTTAATATATTTTGTGTACTTCTCAGGATGTAGCTGGTCATGATGAATCTCACATTCACACAGTTATCAATTAAGTTGACAAGAGGAACAAAGCAATCAATGCCAGCTGTGCATTCAGCCTGCTGTGAGCTGTAATTTATTCTTACAGCTTCAAACTGCAGAGGGAAGCAAGGAGAGATTGTTTGTTCTGCAGCAGCAAGGTAATAGTACAGAACCTCAAAGGCTAGCTACCACTGAAAGAGTTATGTTTACTGGTGAGACATTTCTTCACTGGTTTATACATCTGTAAAGGAAGGAAGAAGAAAGTTTCATCTAATATTTCCTTACAATGTGGAAACTCCATGTTTGCCTTATACTCTGATGATCCTACAGCAGCAACCGCTGGCAGATCCAAAGCTGGCTGCTGCTCATGGAGGAAGAGGCACTAATGGCTTTTTTCCGCCATCTAGATATCCTAACCCTCCCTTGGGGCTACATTCACTACTGCCCATTGCAGTTAATGTTAAGTTACCATGGAGCAGGAAGGGAACACAGTTCAGAGAAAGGGGGGAAAAAACAGTGCCGTTAAGTACCAGTCACATCATTGCAAGATAGTCTTAAGAAGTAAGTTCAGCTACAGATGTGGAGATGAAAACTGTGAGTGTCCCCAGTTAGGTAAAAGCAAAGAGAACAACAAAAATGTATTCACTTTTCATAGGATCATAGAATACTTTAGGTTGGAAGGGACCCTAAAGATCCTCTAGTTCCAACACCCCTGCCATGGGCAGGGATGCCTTCCGCTAGACCTCAGGTTGCTCAGAGCTCCATGCAGCCTGGTCTTGAACACCTCCAGGGATGGGGCGTCCACACCTTCTTTGGGCAACCTGTGCTAGTGCCTCACCACCCTCACAGTAAAGAATTTCTCCTACTCTAAACCCACCCTCTTCCAGTTTGAAGCCATTCTCCCTGGTCCTGTCACTACACTCCCCTGTAAGCTGTCCCTCTTCAGCCTTAACTTTAGCTACTGGAAGGCTGTAAATAAGGTCTTTCCAGAGCCTGCCCTTTCCTAGGCTGAACAACCCTAGCCATCTCAGTCTTGTGCTCACGAGAGAGATACTCCAGCCCTTTGATCATCTTCATAGCCTCCTCTGGACTTGCTCCAACAGGCCCACATGGCTGTTATGTTGGGGCCTCAGGGCTGGAAGCAGCACTCCAGGTGGAGCCTTGCCAGAGCAAAGGGTGAGAATCACCTGTGCCCCAGCATCAACTGTTCCTCTCTTATGTGCTGGCAAGGTCAGTTTTGTGCTCCATTTCCCAACAGAAGAGGTAAAGCATGGCCTGTGGGAGTGTAATTTCCTCCTCATGTGCCTAAGGTTTGATCTGCGAAAAGCAATTGAACAGTAAATTATGAGAACAACATCCACAAGCACACAATCCTTCATTTTTAATGGAGGTGTATTGGAGGCGATGCCAGTGAAAGCCTCTCTTCTTGGTGGCATATATCCCCCAAAACAACTTCCCACAAGTTATTTCTGGGTCCCTTGTTTGAATTCAAGGCATCTGACATGAGAACAACAACTCTGTCTTGCTTTTCTAATTCTCTCCTTTTTAGGGCCACATCTGTTCTATTCCCCATAAAACAAAGAAGATTTTATTCCCACAACATGATGCAATTTATGGTAGTGAGAAAAACTGTAGAATATTTTACATAAGAGATGAAATTGGTTAATGTCAGTTTCCACAAGCTGGAATGTGATTCAGTAAAATTCTAGCAATTTTATTAGTTTTAAAGCATGTAGATGAGAATTACACCTAAAGGGCAAATGAAGCAAGAAAATTTTAATTTTTTTTCTTTTTATACAAACTAAACAGTTTTGTACAATTGGCCTTCTCAAGCATTTCAGCTCCTCTTTGAATGTAAAATCAGCTCCTAATGGGAAATGTTGTTCAGGTCTTACTTGAAGACAGAATTATCTCAAGCTCCATGCTAATAGTAAGTGTCCTCCAGCTCCTCCAGATAAAAAAAATATGAAAGAGATTGCCTGGGAGAAAATAGGAACAAAAGCTGCTATGGATTCAGAACTGGAGAAAGTGCCAGAAAGAGCAGGGAGAGAGATTTCCACTTATCCAAAGGAGGGAGATGCATAGAGACTTTCAGAGGGATGGATATGCAGTCCACTGAGAGCATGCTTTTGGGTTTCTGCACATAAGCAGCTGTTTTCCTTGATTATCAAGAATGGCCAGTACTGCTTTGGCAACCAGTAGGAGAATAATTTATTTATTTTTTTCAAGGAAAAGAAAGCAAATCAGTGTAAAGAGCATTCACCAGTCCTGCAGAATAGATTCTGAAATGCAGAGATGCCTTTGGTGTCTATTATTTTAAAAGTAATTATCAGAACAAGAAAAATATACAGGCTGAGTATTGCTTTTTTTCCATCAAAATGTGTGCTGTTGATCACTGTCTTGAGCAAAATTTGTAGGTAGCTTGGCAAATAATTGATTTCATAACTATACATCCAAAACATTGGGTCCTCAAAGCTGGTAGATCTCTCACAAAATTCTAATCAGAAACTGATTGTTCCTGCTCTCCCCCCTTTCCCACTTTTCCCCACACCCAAATTTGCTCCCACCCAGGGCTGTTTCATAAAGCTACAGTTCTGTTGGTACCAGAGATGCAGCAATTCCTAGCTCAGGAGTTCTCTGACACACAGAGCTCTGCTCACCTAGCCTGTGGTTTGGGAGGCTGGAGACTCAGGCAGGGCAGGCAGTCGGGGACACTGGGGCACTGCAGCAGCCTGGCAGCTCTGTGTGCCACACTCTGCTGTGGGAGTTTTCAAAGCCCTCGTCTTATGCTACTTCCTTCAGTGTGTCTGCTGCTGCCTGCACAGTGAAGGCTGCGATGGAAATCTGCCTCTTCACTTCTTCCCAGGCTTCACCTTGGTCAGCTTTGCTTTCGATATCAAACATGGCATCATAGATTCCTGGGAAGGATTCTCCTGCATATTTGTTGTGGCTGCTTGGAGCAAAGATAACATGTCTGTGGGAAAAGAAGAAAAACGCAATTATCCTAAATAAAAGAAACTATTAATGGGGTATGTGTTCGTTGTATGTGTACTATATAAAACAGCTATGACTCCCAGGAAGATCAGAACTCACTAAGCACACAGGAAATTGGTCTTTAAAAGGACAGGAACCATCCCAAGATCAAAATCTGTTGGAAAGGGCACAGATTTAGGTCAGGTGGCCTTCTCCTTGGGAAGAGATGACGCGTTTGTCTACTTAGGAACAAAATCATGTTACACTTTTTGAAAATGGGAGTTCAACAAACCTGTCTAAGTAATTTGCCAGTCAAGAACAGGGAATAAAACTAGTTACAGATGTGTTGTGAGAAATTAAGTAGAAACCTTAAAAAGAGCTAAGTAGATGCATGGTGGTCAGCAGATTACTTACCTGGGAAAGGAATTTAAAAGGAGGGGGAAAAAATCTGTGGGTGAATTCTTGAGAAAAGCATAAATTACTTAAAAGAGAAGTGATCATATTGGATCAGAACTGCACAAAATATCAGTCTTATTTTTTGTTAGTTTTTTTTCCTAAATAATGAAATAGCTGCAGATCTGCAATTAAATTTACTTTCGCTATGAAGTATCAAACACCATGTTAATGAGTCCTCCAAAATGAAAAGAAACATTAAAATTACATAAATAAATGCAAGCAAGTAAGAACTAATAATAAAAAAACCCATACAGCTCCAAATGATACCCAACACCCAACAAGAAAATTTCTAGAAAGAAATTACTTAATTCTTCTCAAAGTGTGAGTGACAGTTTATCCTAGGTGGATGGAAGTGTGATTCCAGTTCTACCTGCCTGAAAGACTTCTGGCATAGCTTGAAAGACATCCATCAGTGAGTCAGACATATCCAGTTTTAGGAAAGGGGGGATACTGAAATCCAAGTGAGGTACTTACACCCCTGACACTGAGGTATTCCTAATAAAAGCACTGGGTTTCTAGAAAGGATATAGTAGTTAGTGGTTTAAGTTTTTTGGAGCACCTATAGAAGCAGCCAAAACTGGGACAGATGGGGCTCGGCAGCACAGCTGACAGGCCTTTATCCTGTGCTGAAAGGTCCCTCCCTCTCCAAACTCTCCTTTCTTAGCTACTCTCTTCAACTGACCCTCATTACACATCTGTTCTCATTTACTCTACCCTCTTTTCACTTTTTTTTTTCAATACAGTTCATTCATTCTTCACTCAATCCTCACTTTGCAGACAACCACATGAGCAAGTTGTAACAGCAGTAGTACTGCACATCCACAAGTAAAAGTCAGAGTATAATGCTGTTGTGGTATAACCACAGCTGATAAAAAGGAGCCAAAAGAGAGGAATTTGGGTCCACCAGATGGTGTAGCCAAGGAGTTCTCCTTAAGAGTTATAAACAAAGTCCACTACTCACTGAATTGTTCTTAAAGCAATGTGTTGAACTGTAACTGCTGTGAGACCCATACAGCAATTAAACTGACCAGTCAGCTGCAGAAAAAGGGTGCCTTAAACAGCAGGTCAAGAAACTTTTAACCTCACCTGTAAAACTTCCTTCCTGGCAAGCCCAGAGGATCAGTGAAAGCTCTTTCTACCAACATCAGCTGATCATTCATGATGCGCGTTGCAACTGAACTGCAGGAGAGGGAGACAGAGAAACGTCACACAGCAGGGAAACATGACTTCCCAGTTTGATTTAAAACACTTTTCTTCTCTGTTTTTGGGGGTTTTTTTTACAGAAAAAGAAAGAAAGACAAGCGTGGTCTACAGTTTACAAAAACAAAAAGGTGAGGTTTTGCAAATGGAGATTCTGAATCCATGTTATATTAATGAATTGATATTTCTGTGTTAGAAAACAACATTTCACACAATGTAAAAATAAAATGGGAAACTTTCTGAGAGGTCAAATTCTTACATAGTATTAAATGGCATTGGAAAGATGGCACTTAAGAGAATGGAAAAGACCAAGATTTACACAGATGAATGTAGCTAAAGTTTAGTGTCCACCCATAAGCCAAATGTCCATAGTCCTGTTCCAATCTATACATAACATAGTAAGGATGGGATTCAGCTGCTTAAACACAACTGGTACCATATGTGGCCTGCAGTCACTGCATTCAGAGGGCACAGGAGGCCTGCAAGGGGCCTTATGCTTTCAAGCATCATATGGATATCTCAGATATTCTGAAGCATCATCCTCTGTCTTTGAAGTGTGCTGAAAGTAAAAATTCTGGCATCACCTACAACACTCAAGTGTAGGTGTCTAAACAGAGATCTCAGTCCAACTTTAACTTTCATTGCTGCCTGCCTTTCCATGTATTACAGTAATTCTAATGACAACCTGATACTAGTAATAAGCTCTACAGCTCATACTATCAATCACGGGAAACATTCCTGTATCTGCTAATTCATCTTAAAAGATACTGCCTGTCTCAGGGTTCAGAGCTCTGTTCTACATTCATCAGAGAGAATCCTTGTGAGCCTTGTGTAGCAGAAGAAATAAAGAACTGCCACTCTGGGTACCTAAGGCAAACCAAACCAGAACATATATATATACATACATATATATATATATATATATAAATATGCATAAATCTTTTTTTCTGACTTACTCTTTCTTGTCCACTTGTTCGAATCTCCTGTGAAACTCAGCAGCAGCCTTTGAGAAGTTCACCACAGCAGAAAAAAGAGGATCTAGGAATGGAAGGACTACATGAACAACTTCGAAGTATTCACTAAGCCAAATATATCTTTCAGTTGCCCAGTGGGAGAAGAGCTACATTTGTCTTGCTGATATAATAGCTTTAATTTTGTCATCTTTACATAATTGATTAGTTTCCCTAGTGCAGACTTTAAAGGCCTGCACTACTAGCAAATACCTTTTGCAATGAGAACAGCAGTAAAGCAGAGTGCTTGGAAAAGTTTTCACAACCATACATCTTCCCTCTGCCTTGCAAGCAAAAAACTGGCTGTCGTTGCAAACAGAGCTCTCCAGTCTCCTGTTAAACAAATGCACTGCAGTGTTCAGGTATAAAAAGCCTGACTTCCATCAGAAACACCAGCTGTTCCAGAAGGCTGTGGAAGAACAGCAGGATGTTGCTCAAGGAGAAAGATGTGCCATTCACAGCACAACAGGAGAGCGTGCTCTGAGCAGTGTGAGGTGAGGCGCAGAAGCCACAGCTGTCATGGCACACAGGGACAGACCCAGCAGGTTACAGCAGCCAAGTCCTGTGCCACATTCCCCCGTGCTGTCCCCCAGCACTGCCACTCAGACCCCAGAGGATTGCCTGACCGTATGCAGGCGGATGGGCAGGAATGGCTGCTGCTTTTCCCAGCCCAGTACATCCAAGACATGTGGAGTAACTTAGTTAGAGAAGCAGCAGGCCTTCCTTTTAATGACAGTAGCAGCTATGATGATTTTCTTCTGGAAGACTCTATGTAATACAGACCTGGGAAAAGTATTGATTTACGCAAGTTATTTTTGTAGAATAAATCACAGGTGAATGTTATGACACCAACTTCTGACCCCACCAACATTCAACTCAATTAGAAAGAAAGACTGCTTAAAACTTGTAAATTTTGCCCACAAGTTTCAGAAAACTTTGGCTAAACCAGAGTATCCTCTCTTCAATTGTGCAGGAAGATGGGACATACGATTAGATCATACCCTAAATCCAGTCCTCTGTTGGTAGCTATTATCCCTTCACTGTTTATAGATTTATCATCCAATTTCACGTGACAGGCTTTCTGTTCCCAGGACTGCTACTGAAAGCTGTTCCTCAGACTCATTTGCTCTCCTATTTCTAGCAAACTTATTTATTCATCACAAGCCTACACTTGCTTCATTTTTGTCTTATTGCTGTTGCTTAGTTGGTGCAACTGGAGGCACAGATTTTATGTATGCAAGCTGTTTACAAACTGCAGCTCAGAGGGACACGTCACCTTGTGAGGGTGAGAATTCACACTTGTCCACAACCCTGTGGCAAGAGCTCTAAGTTTGCCAGGGGCAGAGTCCTGCCCTGCTGACATCATGGCCATATCACAGCAACAGATTATATTTCAGAAGTAGTAGGAGGGGATTTAAGAGAGAGAAAAAAAAAAAAAAAAAAAAAGACCATCTGAAAAATAATGTAAGAAACTTTGTGTTCATGCTCGCTAGCTCTTCAGTGTTGTCAATGTTGGTTATTTTAGAAAACATCACATTTCTTTTTTCTCCACTTGAAAACATTATTTCCTGATAGCATATGACTACAAGCACAAATTTTATGAAAAAAAATGTTCCAGCCTTCATTGTTGCAGATGAACAGCTAAAATGTGAATCCAAATGCAAATAAGAACCTTAATCTATTATTTTAAAGGACAATTACATGATTTAGTCAGGCTTAATCAACAATTTTCTGACATTCAGTGTTGACAATAAGCAATTCTATGAAAATGCTGAGTGAAATAAACTTTAATTTTCACGGTATCCTAAAACCTACCTATGTTATTTAATGTTCTGTGGTGCGATACAATAAATAAAAAATTAGGAATTTTAGCTTCATTCAAGAAATAATTTAAAATTCATCAGGCATCAGAGAAGAACCATGAAAACAATGAGACTGAAAAACTTGCCTTGTAAAAAAATAGTTAAAATGACACATTTATAAAGTTATTAAGGAGAGGTCCCAGTGTTATTTGGGTGGGAAAAAAAGCTAAAAATAGAAGATTGCTTCTAGATTCTAAGAACAAGAATGCAGTGGTCAGGAGGTAATCTGTGCAACTTTTAATCTGAAAATAGGTAGTAAACAATGAAAATAAATTATTTCACAGATATTTTGATAGATGTTCTACTACTGCAAAAAAATAGATTTGATCTTACATGCTGCAGTGAACACTAGAACATATTGAAGTAACTCTTGGTGTTTTACAGAATCTCAGACCAGATGATCCATCACAGAAGACTCCTCCTCTGTCTCAAGAGGCCTTTTTACAAAAAAGGGTGTCTTTTCAAAATAGTCAACAATTTTTCACCGAAACCATTACATGACATTTCAAACGTAATTTTTTATTTCCCCCAAATTTTGGTTCAATTTGAGTTTCTTACAATGTTTCACATACCCCAAACGAGGACTGCATCTCCAAAAGGTGATTTGTATCTCTAAATCATGGGTTCATCAGATAGCAAGTGAATTAGGACTGGCTGAAAAATCTCCTTGGTGCAGAAACACAAGGAGTGATCAAGGCAAAAAGGAAAAAGGAAGCAAAAAAGAGGAAAGTGAAAGTGACTGTGGAAGCTCTCCCACCCTGGGATCCTGAGCACTCTGATGCTTTAGACCTGTTTTATGGGCTCCAGAACAATGTGCTCAGGTGCTCAACAAATGGATGTATTCCTGCAGGAGAGCTGGGAAAGTGCTTCTGTGGCTTAAAAATGGCAACCAGGCACTGAGAGAGATGGTGGAGCTCCCCAGGGTCAGCTGAAGTTTTGGATCAAGAGGAATGGACACCTATGTCCCTCAATTTCAAACAGTTGTCATAAACACTTGACTAGTCCTCTTTTTTAAACAAGGAAGTGAGGACCAGGCTGAGATACCTCTTTGTCCTACATTTGAAGTCCTTGACTGCCCGTCAGAACTGTAATAATGCCTGTAATTAGTAATATTCATGAAAATTCTTATAACCCTTAGTAATTGGCCAGCACTGAACCCACCACACCATCTTATCAAGACAATAATGTGTTAAATCTGCCTTGTGTTTAGAAAAAAAAATAAATAAAAATTAGAGGCTCTTTACTGTGATGGCAAAATTCAAACAGGAAAGAAAGGAATTAATTTGCAGAGCTGTGACAGATGTAACATGTCCCTGCACGATTCTAATTAATGCACATAATGCACAGTCCTGTGGCTGTTACTCACCAAATGATACTTTGTAAAGTTTCAGCTGTTCCTCATGCTTCTTGGCTAATTTATAAATTCTGTTGCTGTATCCTTTTAAGGCTTCTCCGTAGTCTCTAGAGTCGAACGGAATGACCTGGGAATCTGCCAGTTCATAAACCAGTTTTCCTCGTAACTGGGCAATTGTTAGCTGCTTCTTGAAGGTGGGGTCATAAAATTTTTCCACTAGCTCAAATGTCTCATACACAGTGTGATAAACAGGATAATTGCTGAATTTGTCTGCTTTCTGGAAAAGAGCAAGCAAATTTGTCAATGCCCTTCATTCTGACTGCAGTTAAAAGATGTATTGATCCCTTTATGACTCTGATGCTTTGTTTGGTTTCCAAATCAAAAAAGATATCTGCTACAGAACACAATTTAATATCCTTCATTTCTGTGTGTTTGTATTAAAAAATTAAACCAATCTGAATTAATGGACTGTTGCACAGGATTAAGTGAGCAGGCTTCCTTCTCTCTACCCATACAGACCTGCCTGCCTTCAGTTCCATTGCACAGAGGTTGCCTTCTCCAAGAGTGAAAACAGTTTGGAGTTTGGATAGCAAAAGTCCTCAATTATAGCTCCTTTTTACCTCGTGTAGCTGTTTCTGAACACAGCTGTGGAAGTTTTGTATATTAAGGGGACTATTAATAGCATGGTGGAACAAACTGTCCACCTTCGATCAGACTCTATAAATACCTCTCTGTGAATTTGACATCCTACAGAATATACACATCGCTGTAACACGTTTTATTCTCCAAACATTTAGGTTTCTTGCTAAATTAAGAAACGCCACTGTATACAAACCAGTCAAAGATGCTTTGAGGGTTTTTTATTAATTATGAATAAATGCTTTTAACAGGATGACTGCTCAGCACTATCAAACTTCTTCAAGCCGTCTGTCAGACTTACCCTGTTCTTGGTGTAACGGGCTCTGCCTGATGCAATTCCCAGTCGCTGGAAGTAAGCTTCAAAATCACTGCCTGACCCCAGTTTATTTATTCTGCATGCACAAAGGACAACATCTTAGTGAGGGCACTTACTGAACAGTGTGGTAGTAATTTATGCAAAATGCAGGTTTTTCAGAGAAATTGAGGTCAGTTCTTCTGAAGGGCACATCAGGGACACTAGCAAGATCAAAGGCTAGATGAATGGCAAGCTTAATTACTTAACTGATTTTATTCCAACACTCTGATTCAGTATCCAATATTGCTAGGAAGATCTTTTAATTGTAGCAATCCTAACTATGGCAGTGCTGACATTAAAAATACAAACAATTTATGCACAGGAGCCATAAAATTGTATCAGCCATGTCTCTGCCGTCTTCAAACATCAATCATCTATTTCCAAACTAATACGAATTGGGCAGCAGTATGTGTAAAGACAGATGTGTTTGTGTACTTGGCACATTCCGCAGCAGAATCCCGGACCGATAAATAATTCCCGCTGCGGAAGGCACGGGCGGCGCTCGGCACCCGCGGGCCGCCGCTGCCATCTGATGGGGAGCTGCGGCGTGGCAGGGGCGAGGAGACGGCGGAAGACGGACACAGCATCCGAAGTATTTTCAAATATTTACATTTGAAGTTAAGTTTCAGGTTTATATGTCTGGCCGGATGAATAATTAGTGTTTATCAGCTAAAAAAAAAAAAAAAAAAAAGAAAAAAAAAAGTGTCTTCTGTTTCCAGCTGAAGTTAGTGAGTTAGTGTACATAAGGAATGATGTGCATCAACTAAGAAAGGCAGAAAGATCAAATGTGGCTGCTTTTTCAAAAGGAAGAAATCTCAGTGGGTCTAATGAATCCAGAAACTCAGCAGAGCCAGAAACATGCAGAAGACTTTTTTCAAATCACAAAAGGGGGCAGTTCTGTTTTCCTTATGTCAGCAACGCCACACTGTGAATAAGACTGAGCCTTTCCGAGTCACAGGTGGAAAGAGTGTTTTGGAGTTGTAATACCTTCAAATATGAGGTGTTAATACACTCATATATAGATTTGTAATGTATTGCATTTACATCCACTGTATAAACAAGAAATAATTATCTCGAGTTTTTTAATTACTGCTTTTTAATTACTGATCTAGGCAGCTTCTTTCAACTGTTTGCTTATCCTAACAATTTTGATTTTATCATATCTAGTAGGTGACTAAACTATGTTTTGAACTCTTTCCCCACCCTGCTTTTTTTGGTGTACTTTTCAAATTGCTTTTCTACTAATAAAAAGGTCTTTAGAAAGGGTGAAGTTTCATTTCACCACAGGAATAATGTCACCATCATTAAATAAAAATAAGACTATTTTATTTAACTATTAAAAATATTATTGCTAGAGGGTCACCTTGCACTAAAAGGTTTTTTATTGCTGCCATAAATAGCACATCTCAAAAAATTCTAGTGAGTAGCCATGCCATGATATGATTAAGATATTGGGGTAAAAAAAAAACCCAAAACATATTAACAACTTACCTGGGATAGCTATTATTTTCAGATGAGGGATCTTTCTCCAGCCAGCTCTCATAAAGAGATTTATTTTCATAACCCTCATCAGGGCTTAAAATCTAGAGAGGGAAATATGATATTCTCATTGGGAGTACCTGTAACTCAATTCGTCATCAAAGGAGATCTTTGCAGCTCCCTGCTTTGTTCTTAACCAGCAGTGTTGCTGCATGCAGGGAAGTGAATATTGACATTTGTTAGACACATTTATACATTCCTAAAAAGGGAAAGCATCTCACAGGCACTTGGAACCAACCAGAGACAGTAGGAAAGAACAGGTTACAAGGATGCTACCTGGAGCTCATCTGCGACAGGGGGAACGTGCACGTACAGACACAACAGCATATATAATACTGTGGGACTCCTCCAGAAATTGCTTTCCTTTCAGCAGGCATGGGGAGATGACAACCACAAGCCTTTTTGTCCTGAGGTTTGCTCTGCACAGCAGCAATATTCTCTCAACAAGGCTAAACCTAAAACTTGACCTCTTGTTCTGTAGGAAAGGTACAAAAAAATTATAGCAGTTCCAAGGGAACTCAACCAAGCCTGGAGAATCATTGTGCAAGACACTGTATGTACAAATGTAGGCCTCACCCTTACCTCAAAAAAAACCTGAAAAGCTCTGTAACCAAGATGGAAAAGATAAGCATTACTGCTGTCATCATGCTGCCAGCAAAACCTGTGGCAGAGTGGAAATAATTCGAGACTCCAACCCTGGTCTCCACCTACGCTTAAAAAACCTTTAATAGACATGGTCCTTTAAGTATAAGATTGGTTATTATGTGCAGAAGATTGGATTATTTTTTTCCAAAATACAAAGCATAAACGTTCATGGAAACTTACGTGGTCCCACCATGTTGTTGAGACTTAAATTCGACCTTGAAAAACATACAGACTCCAAACTGAAATTGGAAAGAGTTTTGACCTCTGAGATTCTGTCAGCAGCTAGCAGGAAAATAACAACTTTGTGAAATAACTGCTTGGCTGCTGTCATTTTCAGGGTACTCTGGTCAAGTCCTAGGACTGAAGTGAAAACTGCACATTAATAAGAGCAAGCTGAACTCTGACATATGGGAGGAAAAGCGCTCTATGCTCTGGCAAAGATGTTATTCTAACAGCTCTGGTCATGTAAAAACATTGGTCAGCTTTTTCATACAACACTGAGAGCATAGTAAAACATATTTGCCCTGACTTAGATCCAAATCTAGGATCAGCATAAGCTTCCTGCTAACTCGAGAAGATGAAGAGTTCTCTGAGTATAAATGCAAAAGAAGCAGTGACAATCACAGGGGAATTGGAGTTGAACTATTGCAGACACCATTTGGTGGTAACCAAATGTCTAAACCCTGGCGGTGAAGCAGGGCCAAGAAGACAGTCAACAGCTCAGTGTCCCATCTGTATGCTGGACCACACTGAAATGCAGAACTCCCTGAAAGAATACTCTTCGTGTGTATGCTACACTTCTTTCTGGTGAGAACTGGCCCCCTAAAAAACAAGAAGAGCAAAGAGATCTTTGGATGTTGGATAACTGGATGTTGGACACCTTAATATGAACAGAAATAACTTTCCTTTGGACAGGCATAATTAGGCTGCCAGGTTTTCTATTGTTTACATCATGCTTCTACTGCTAAAAGCTAAAATAACAGTGAATATGACATTTATTTTTACAAGTCAGTCTCAAGTGCTTTGCATGGTACTTTAATGGAAGTTTTCTACTCAAACCATCAATAGCTGAATAGTTGACTTAAGATCAGAGCTAGGTACTATTTTTAGCCCAGAGCACTTTTTTGTAACTTTGTTTATTTTTTACAGTGAAATGTCTTACTGAGTTAGTGGCTTACTGCAGACTGAAAGTAAATCATTTTATCAAGGGCCCTGCAGCACTAAGGACACCAGAATTTTTACAGACAAAAGAGAATGCTCTTCAGTGTGCCAATTGTCAGAGCTAATATTTGAACAGCACCGCTTCTTCCCTTTGCAAGGATGAAAGATTAAGATAGAATTGACAAGAAAATAAAATGTAGAAAAGAAAAGAAAATAATGAGAATAGCCAGATAAACTTCCCCAGATCTAAACCATAGCATTTCAGGTGGTAAACATGTGTTTGAAAATAATTTGGGATGAATGTATCTAGCAGGATGGGAGATTGCTACTTGGAGTCATCCTACCAAGTGCCATTACAGGGCAGATTTCTACACTGAACCAAGTGACCTGAGTTCCCTTAAGATTAGGGGGGAATAGTTTCAGTTCAGTACATACAAATGTAGGCAAGCACATTTGGTCAAACAAATCTCATCCTAAAGACACCAATTTCTACCCCATTGTAAAGGCATTGGCCTTTACAGGGAGCCTATGTTGCTGTTGTTCTGTCTTTTGTTAGCTGAGATGAATCTTCATCTGAGGATGGTGGCAATGGCTCCTGACAGGAGCCTAATCTGGTTAATTCATATGGAAAATAAAGTTCCATGATTTAATAGATCACAACCTTTCAGCCTTATGATAATGTACACTGAGAGGTGAAAGTAAAGGAGTCATGGTTAGACCACTTGAAATAAAGCAAATCCACACATCAGACCTGTTAAAAAACCTTCTTAATCCTTCAATATTTATCACATATTTCAGGGGCTCAGTGAGATATGGAGGAAATTCAGGGGAACAGACAGAGGGAAAATGGTAGCCAGCCCATGTCAAAAATATTTCCCTTCAATGTTTATAACTTTAGAGAATTGATCTTGCTCAAGCATTTTGCTTTTATTATTATTATTTTTACTGTATATTGCAAATAAGATTCAACTTATGTCAGTGACACATTTCAATCCTTTTAAGAATACTGAGGAACTGTGAGCATGGACTGTGTACTGTGGATGGGATGTTCTGCTATTGATTTTGGTGGGATCTTCTAGCACACCAATAAAAAAAGTCTGGTATTATTCAATAGTCCAATTTTATCAAATAAATTTGGAGTCTTACTTATTGTCAGAAAGGCAGAAAAATAGATGGATTCTGTACCTCTTTTGTCAGATTATACACCAGTTTGTAGAGAAGAGGGGTACAGTCAACTCTTAATGTGTAGTTACCTGAAAATAAAACAAAAACATGGAAATTTTCCCTTCATGTACTAGTGGCATTATCTTCTTAATGGATTAAACCCTGCAGTCCTTTCTTAGATAAACTTTTTGACTAAGGCAAGAATATAGATCTTGCCTCAGCAATAGACTGCATGATCTCGCTTTGTAAGCTACTGCCACCACAAGGCAATAAAGTATTGGTTATAGTACATCCACAGTAATGTAATTAAGCCTTCCCATAGCTCTAAAGTATGCCTAATTATCCCTCATTAGCTACAAGCCCTGGTCACTCATATGCTTCCCAAAGCTTTGTTGAACAGAAGGCAGAAAGTAAGGTGATGGAAAAAATACCAGATAATGTTAACGATGTTTCCAAAGAAAGTCTGTATGTGAAAACTGGAAATTCAAGCCAAAAAAGTGCTTAAAACAACGATTTGCTTTGCTTTTTTTCATTGCTATAGGACAATAAATAGAAATAATTTGCTGTCCAAAAAGTGGTATAAAAAGTGTTGTGGAGAACATATGATGATAAAATCATTTTCAGACTACATGAATGCTATGAGTCCACAGGGGATTTCACTGCTCAGGTGAGAGATGTCCAAGATACTTAAGCCAGTGCACTGAACATGGTGTTCTTTTCCTTATTACACATTTCTTTTCCAGTTGTTTTGCTTTAATATTTTCTTTAATGCATAAAGCAAGAGACATGTTTGAACAATCAAGATTTAGAAGAAAATTGTTAAGGCAGCAGCATGTTGGCTGCAAACCAACTAAAAAATATGCGTTACAATCCATGGTGAGAATATGAAGCAGTTGTAAACTATTATTTCATTTGTGAGATTTTCTAGGTGTGAAATTCTGCTCTACTTTTTACACAGCATGTAGGCAGCATAAATGAAGGAACAGCTCTAACCCTCCTTATTCCCCAGTTCCAACTGAGCATTTAGAAAGTGGGTTTGGCTTTTCTTTCTTTCTTTCCAATCCTCTTGTGATAGACAAAATTTTTAGCTGACAGGAATAAAATGAGTTCCTAAATATGCCTGTAGATATCAATTTTATTCACACACAGGAAGCCCAAATAAGTTCCCATTTACATGGGAAGAGTAATGCCCTGAGTAACAGAGGTTATGATGCAGAGCGGCTTCACAGGACTCTTCTGACTATTATTTCAGCATAGAAAACAGTAAAAAAAAGGTCTTTGTGTAATAAAGTGCAGCATAATTTCAGAAGGCTTTTGTTATATAGATCATAGTGTTGGGGCCTCTCAAAAAAAAAAAAAAGAGGCCAGTTTCTAAGCAGCATTCCTGAATGGCATATTCTTCTCATAATCTGAAGGACACAGTAAATTGGATAATGGTGGATAAGGTTTTTTTGTGAAACACTTTTCAGTGTCTATTTTTTAAAAAAGTCCTGCTGTAATAAATATATAACCCCCTGCTCCTGGCAATCAACAAAGGTGAGTACACTGGCTTAAAGCACAAAAGCATCTCCCACCCCCACAAAATGTAAGCTTGAGGTCTTACTATCATAATAATTTATTGTCTCAAAATATTATAATTCCACAAGGAAAGGAGCTGGAGCTCTGACCAGAACAAGGAGCAGACTGTCATATATTAAAACTACAATTGTAAATTAAAGTTAATACAACTAAGAGACCGTTTAACATACAGAATGCTCAGTTCATTAGCACAGAATAACAAACTCCTCCAGAGGAGACGTGTCTGTACTCAGGCACGTGGACTGCAGCTCATGGATGGCACTATTTGCAAAAGAAAGCAACGTGAAAACTTAAATTTCTCTCTCTCTCCTCTTGAATCCATATATGCTACACTTATTCTGTACACCACAATATCTATCTCATGCAGTAAATAATGCACAGAGAACTAATAAAAATTACACCTGTAAAGTCAGTAAAGTTTAAAATGAAAGACCCACCTTCTATAGAAGAATCTGCGTTGATGTAAGCGACTGCCCGTTCCTGAAGGACTTTGGCATTTTCCTAGGGTTGTAAATGTATAATTCTTACTTCCAATTAGTGGCATTTAGTAAAGAGTATGTCAAGCGCACTGTTTTTTAGAGCATTACCATTAAGATCTCAGTCAGGATAATTACTACTGTGTACCTTACTAATTATATTGTTTGAGGATGGGTAAATGTTCTGGGCATATGAAATTCATTACTCCTTTCTGGGACTTAATTTGTTGTGGAAAACATCCACAAAGTGTAGGTGCTGCCTGCTGCATCACACAAGAGCAAAATGGAGCAGGAAAATTACTGAATAGAATTGTGGCACAGTAAAATTAGGTTATTACATGCATTTTAGTTCTGCACTTCAGGACTTTCTGAACATGCAACATGTGACTGTGAGGTCAGCCAGAATTTCTCCATGCTTTTAATCCCAACTTTTCCATATGTGCTCCCAGCACTGAACCCAATTTTAACGCTGATAAACCAAGCACTCCTGACATATCTACAATTTTCCATTTCAAAAGGGAGAAGTCAAAGCACTGAAATTTTCCTCTAAAATGCAGTTGACTGACTAATTTGAGTTCACTAAGCATTGCTTTCATACTAAATATATGCAAACATCTTGTTTATTTTTTTTCAAACTGGAAATTATGTTTGAAATTGATATTCTAATTAGTAAACGAGATTTTGGCTTTGTGACAGATATTTAAATTAGGTTAGCAATTGTTACTTGATTCATTCCATTTATAACCCAACTAATAATTTGTAAGCCACGTGAACTAAAAATTTAATTGGTAATTAATTAATAACTACATAATGAAATTAATATCTTAAAAAAAAAAAAAAACAGGAGAGGAGATCCTGCAAAAGAATATGATGGGAGGGGCAAGACTGTGCCGGCCTATATGGGGCCTTGCATATATGCAAAATCATATTTGCAGTATAGATAAATTCCTTTGTTTATGAGCTTTGGAGATTGTCTGTGTAGCAAAAGGATGTTGCCACAGCTGAATTCTTTCTGTTACACAGAAGATGGTGAATATCATGGGTTAATTTTCCTCAAGATTTAATACATGACAGATCTGGCAGCTGCAGAGAAGAAGAATGTAAGCTGTGAGGAATGTCTCTAGAGAAACTGAATTTAATTTAGGTCTAAAAGAGTAGTAATGCACACCACTAAGATGAAGCAAGGAAAAAAATAATATTAAAAGGCATGTTCAGATATGAACCGTGCTTGCAGTTTTCTAACCTTATACAGCTGCCATTTCATGAAATAATGAATGATAGATTACTAGATATCAAATTATTACACAAAACCCATTAAGAGCAGCAGTAGCAATATTTAACAAATAGAACATAAGAAAACTCCCTAATTTATTAATGACTTGTTCAAGAGACATTGATTCCTTAAGTATCACTGTTTCATATTCCTCATAATGAAAATGATTGTGTGGAGGTTTTTTTGACAGCATCTATATGTATGCAGAGATATACAGAAAATAAATCACAAATAAAGTTTTACATGCAGCATATTTTTGCCACCAGTGGAGGTCAGGTGGGATGAAAATTTAATGCCAACTATTTAAAATTTATCAGTAAAGGATTTAAAATAATTTAAATTACTTTTTCTTCATATTTCATGAACCAGCAGTAAGATGAAGACATTGTTAAAGCTGGAAGTCAAACAGTTTATGGGTGAAAAAAATAGTGCAAATCTGAAGGAATAGAAATCTCAGCTTTGTTAACAGAAAAGTGATGAAATCCCCTTGGTATTTGGAAGTATTTTTTCTGGGTTTGTTATCTCCTCTGACATGCGTCATTTTGCTATGTAATTTTGTGATTTGCTGAAATACACGCCAATAAACTAAACTAAAAGATTAATTTTTTATTTTATAGATACTGAAATCTCTATCCACACAGCTAAATATTAACTTGTAAATAAAATTCTAATAAGACAACACATTCCTGTTAAACTACTCAGTACTAATAAATTGACATAGTTCAGCAGAATGTGTTATATCAGGCAATTTTCTTCCTGTTCTATTTCTAATTTGGATTTTACAGACAAAGCAATGAAAACTCTTGTAAGATCTATATTTCTTATTGGGGTTGAACAAATCTACTAAGAACTGAATATGCCCAACAGGAAAAGGAAGATATAAGTATTCAGAACCTCACTTCTGAATTTCCCAACATTCAGAACCTCAGGCAGGAAAAGGAGGATAAAAATAACATGCCCAATAGGAAAAGGAAGATAGAAATACCCAGAACCTCGTTTCTGAATTTACCAACATTCTTCTCTCAGGCAGGTATATAGTCAGGGATCCTCCTACGGAATTCATTGACTGTCCTGCCCTTGAGACTCTACAATGCTGGAATTCACAGGAATTTTGATTCTATTCACTCATAAATTATCTATTCTTTCATTTGCTCAGTAGTAGTATTGATTTTTATACAAAGGCTTGGCATGCTTACAGATCAGAGTTTCAGCATCTGGACTTGAATTTATAGATACTAAGGAATTTCTCAAATAGAAAGTTAGACCAATCTGGGTTAAATAAAATGCTATCATTCTGTTAAATGACAAAATAGATTTCCACATAGAGACCACTGTGGGATATTAGGCTTGAATCAAAGTAGATTTTTAAATCTTAGAAGAGTTAGTGCACTTATGTTGTAAGAAGCTAGGTAGGTAGGCAATTTATATAAATACAGGAGGGCCTCACAACACCTGAAGGAGTCTGTTGTACACCAGTTTTACCACAGAGGTTTTGATTGCAGTGTAGGAAAAGATCTTTGGTACTGCAGTCACCTGCAACACACTTTCAAGTTTTGCTTTGCTTTACACAGTTTTTTTATTTACCTCAGCCCACTCTGTGGAACCCAATAATCCAAATTCTTCTGCATCCCAGCTAGCAAAAATAATCGTTCGCCTAGGTCTCCAACCTGCAATTACATAGTTAAACTTGAAAATTTAACTTAAAATACTTTAAAAGTCTACTGACCACAGTTAATTGCAATTGCTTTAAAAACAGCACTTAAGTTATATTACAGTAAAAAAATCCTCTCTGAATCCTTAGAGGAACATATTATTGCAGAGGCATTTCTTCTTAATGCAATATTTTCAATCTTCACAGCTAAGAGGGTACCATTACACTCATGAGGGGATAAATTCAGCCAACTACCACACAATGCCACATATATGTATCTCTTCAATGAATCTACAACTTTCATAATGAGAAATAAAACTTTCTGTAGAGGTGAAAAGTTAAATCAATACAACAGGTTATGGAAGCACTGATCCCCAAAGCAGCTGTTTTCCATATCCATCATTTTACATCTGTAGTAAGTTACCTTCCATCTTCATTTTTCCAAAACTCCGTATGATTTCTTGCAGAGCAGCAGCACCAGTGGTTGGATCAATGCCACCGAACACCCAAGAGTCTCTATGACCACCTAAAATAATATACCTGTCTGGAAACAAACATACAGTATCAATTAATAATTTAAAATGCACTTGGATTACCTGTGATTTCCTTTGACTGCATCTTTACTTGTATGAAATCAAATATGAAGTTCAATACCAGTATGAGAAGTTTATTTTTTTAAGGGAATCTGCAATCATTCACTTACTCTACTAAGGTCTGCAGCTAAAGACAACAAATATTTAATAACTATTTTTCCATCTAAAAGTCTTTGTTCTGTATGACCTGCTACAATAGTATAAA
Organism: Calcarius lapponicus; assembly: GCA_039654755.1. Lineage (NCBI taxonomy): Eukaryota > Metazoa > Chordata > Aves > Passeriformes > Fringillidae > Calcarius > Calcarius lapponicus. Next base: position 64,545,911 of record CM077462.1, on the reverse strand, counting down.
GTGTCAATAATATATCAATAGTACCAATAGTATAATGTTAATCTTCCAAATCATCATGAGCTTTCTGTAATTTGAACGATAATGCAAAGGCAAAATATATGACTGACGTAAGGTGAGCCTACTATACAGTGACAGGCATTATAAAAAAATATTCTCCAACGTCTATTCTATCACTGTATTTTATAAGGAATGCTATTCTTGGGAATGCCAATGACAAATAGCGTGATGGAAAGGACAGAAAAACTACTAAGAATTTCTTAAGACTATGGTTTTCTAAAACACTTTAAGTTTGTTACAACACAAGTACAATTTCAACAAATACAAAAAAAGAAGGAATTAAAATCATCAAGCTCCTGATGCTCACCTGGTTCCAGCGCTCCTCTGAGGATGCCAATTACGTTGTAAATTCGTGTGATTTGATTGCTTGTATGAACATGCATTCTGACTTTTCTGAAATGAAAGGGAGTGTGGAGTAACCATTTCTGATTAATAAGCCAATAAATAACCAATGCTAATAATACATAAACCAGAGAGTTTGTGCTTCTGTCCTGCTTTGAGTTTTCAGCACTGATCCAATGTGTGTTCAGCACTGTCATGCTGTCTCAGAGACCCATTTTTTATTTCAGTTAAGCCTGCTGCTGATGCCTTAGAAAAAAGCCTATGAGCTGGGCCAGTCTATAAATTTACAAAGATTTACAGAATTTATAGAACTTTTGTTTATGGGAACAATCAGATAATTGTGTACTAGAGAAATAAACTGAAAAACATGCAGTAATTTAAAATAATCTACATTTTGACCAAAATTATAGTTGTGGATATGCCTATCTTTATAAAGAATACACTTTGGTTTCCCAGCACAGGCCCATGCAATAATATAGAACTTGAAGAAAAGGTCATTAGGAATATTCATCCAGGAATAAACTGAAATCTGTGTTTAGGACAGCAGATCTAAGTGATTAAGATTTGTCAGTCACAGAATCACAGAATGGTTTGGGTTGGCAGGGACCTTAAAGGTGATCTAGCTCCAACCTCCCTGTCGTGGGCAGGGAATCCTCCATTAGAGGCAGAAAACCTTCTCCTAGAAGCACAGTTTTTTCTTCCCTGTCCCCCACCAGTAAAATCCACTTGTGAAATTTTATAACAACAAAGGGAATCCAGGTATTTGTAGAGATAAAACTAACACAGTGTTCAGCACTCTTAAGCTGTGGAAGAAACAAAGCACCAAATAATGGAGAGGTTGTGTGTCTGGCAAAACCTCAGGAGATCCACATTTGAAGTTATCTTTTCAGCAGCAAATCTGCATAGCTGTCAAAATCAAACCTACTTCAGGACAGCCACTGGATCTTTGCCTAGAAAGTAACAAACACCAGTGCCTTGAATGTGCATATATGTGCATATTTCTCATGTGCAAGTGCCTTTCTGCCCAGAATCAAAAGGTTCATTTTGATATGGAACTACTCTGAGAAAGAAGTATGTGTAGAATTAATCCATATTTACGAAAAAATATTACTCTATCAAGTAGGAAGATATTAAAAAGTCTACTCAAAAATACAAATTTTGTGGATGAATCATATTGTTTTCTCACTGTTGCTTTTCAAGGTACACCAAACAGCACTGTAATTATGTCAAATATATTTTCTTATTTAGTTACTCCTACTTTATTTATTTTCAGCTAGTGTTAAAGCATAGGAGAAAAGAATAATGATAAATGAAGTCTTTATAAAATTATATTTATACTCAGACATATACTTGTTATCCAGGAGATGGAGTAGAGATAATGATACACCATTTTTACACAGTGTTTATTGGGGTCCACTAACAGTCTCCTCATTAAATAATACCTTCTGTAAACTGAAACTATATTTATGTGGAAAAGTCACAGAAAAGTGAGATTTACCTTTATTGAAATGTATTGCCAAATGTCATTGTCATGTGGCTTGATCTGCTTATTTATGATCTTTTTCTAAAGCAATTTATTTTTGAATTCTAATAATTATCTCCAAACGTATCCCTAGCAGAAGGAAGTAAATATCTCCAGAGTATCTCTAGATGTATTGTTTCAGAGTCTTTTCCTCAGAGGGATATTTTATTTTTGTTTTGCAAAATTGTATGAACAGAAAAGTATTAAAACAGACCTTGCAGAAGAGTTGCCTGTGAATCCTGGCCCTATATTATAAGACACATTGAGACTTCCCTTCCAGTTGCTGTCTGGAGCTGCAGGTCCTCCCATTGCACTGTGAAGAGAAAACCAAGACAAATGCATTGACCACTAGGCTGAAACCTTAAATTATCTTAATAATTATTGTAAAACCATCTAGGTTTTGCTGCAAAATTCTTAAAAGCATTATTGCAAAACCAGAATGCTTTGAATTTTCCAAATTTTCTGAAATAACTACTACTGAAATTACTGAATTTTCTGAAATTACTACTATATTAATTACTACATTGTTACTTCTGAATTACTTTCATTACTACAAAAGAGTAGCAAATGCAAGTAACAACATAGATTTTGCCATCCTAACATGAAAAATTTGTCTGCACATTTGCCAACCCTGACTTCTGGAGAGGAGGATTGATGTATACTCACCGCAGTAATATTTCTGCATCATGATATCCAATGGGATGAACCGGGATTTTGGGAATCCCTACACCTTCATTAGCTTTGTACCTGAAAGTGTACTCTGAGAAAGCAGAACAAAATGTCATGTTTATGGCATTCTTAGCAACTTAACCCAAACTGGAAACACTTTTGAGCAGAGCAGCCACCAGCATGCATGATTCTTTTTAATTCTTACATCATTTCTCACACACTGCTTCTAGAAAACCAAACTGTAATGACAGAACCAGAAATGGATCTGCACAGCAGTGCAAAAGATGCCCCCATGCTTGATGCACGGCTAGATTTGCCGTCCAACCATGTAATAACATTTCCTCCAAGCTGGCTCTGGGGAAACCAGGTTGGTATGTGAGGTGAAGATGGCACCTGTGCAGCTGCTTGACAAGCTGCAGAGGACATCCACAGGTGCATTTACCTGCGTTGAAGACAGCCAGTGTCTCTCTGAGTCTGCTGGGCTTGGCACACACAACCTCTCCTGGGTTTAGGTTGTCCTATGTCCCCAGCAGTGGCCATACAAGCCCATGAGATGTCCAGAAGCATCCCTGTACAGCCATCCCATCAGCACCCATCACTTAGTTCAGACTGAGTTTAGAATGCCAACAAGGACAAGAGAAGCACATGGTGCCAACTTTTGAAAGACTTCAGGCTGCTCTTATTTTTGCTACAGGAATTTTATTCCCCTTAAAAAGGATTTTAAACTGTTTTTTCCACCTAGAACTTATGTTTAGCAAGGAAACATACCTCCAAGTAAAGCTATTAGTCCTCTTTGATGGCAAAGTATGACCTTGTTTAAAGCGGTCCTCTTGAGAAACACAGATATTTTTAAATGGCTATAAATTCTCAGTCATTTTCTGCTGCTTCACAGTCTGTAAACCTACAGATCCTGCTTTTTTAAGTGTCACAAGGGTGGTACCATACGAAGAGTTTCCTAGAAACTTTATCCCCCTGCCTGAAAGCAGTTAGAATGATACAGACAGAACTTAGCGCACAATAGAAAATTAACTATTGTCAATAAGAATTTCAAGCATCTTTTTTCTGTGCATCTGTACTGAAAATGAATTAACTTCTAGTGTTACACTTTCAGCAGCAGTTTATGAAGTATACTTGATGGCCCAGGCCGCAGAATTTGCACTCACCTTTTGCAGGATAACCTGGTGTTAGAGGATCCCCAGCTCCATTCAGATTTAAAACATTCCCACGCTGGGCTCCTCCACCTGGCAGGTTCCAGCCACCTGGATAAGCATCTACTCCAGGTGCACAGTAGTCAGCAGGGTCTGAGTAAAGTATGATCCCTTGGGCTCCTGCTAATATGGCATTTTTAACCTGTGAATTTATTTGGCTTTAAGATGCAGCTTTTTATTTTTTTAAATGCAGCAATAAATCTGAACATTGAGATTTGCTTCCATGCAGGCATGTTTTTAGAAGACAAGTATGTGAAAGAGTTGAAAATCACCCCAGATTCAGCAGAAGAACCAAGCATAGTGAAACAGCATGCTCATCATTTGTGTCAAACCTTTTGTCATAGCTCAAGGCTATGAAATAAAGAACAGAACATAAAAACAAGGCACAAAACCTGACCACCATCCCCACTGCCCCACTATCACCAATTTTGCCAGATCTGTCGTCTAAAATAGTTACTCAGTTTCTGTGCATCAAACTCCTTGTCAAAGTGCTATTATTTCAAAGTACTGCAGTTCTATGGATGGCATGTATCAATAGACTTGGTTCTACAAACTACGCAGTTCCCTGCACTACTCTCTTGCAAGAACTGCCTAGGGAGTTTGCAGTCATCTCTGCCTCAGGAGTTTAATACATTCATCTGGTTTTATTGTTTTGGAAGTTTATTTCTTAGACTGCAGTCACAATGGATACATTGCAGGCTTCCTTTTGCTTGTATGTTCCAATAAACAGCCCTTATTAATTCCCTCAAGCTCTACCATCAACAGTGTCTGACCCACAGAACAAAAATTAAAACTCAACCCTTACTTTGTTTCCTCTGAAGATCTTCCCATATCTGGCAATGACAATCTTTCCTGTACAGTTAATTCCCATTTCACGCTCCAGCTTAAAAAAATCTTCTGTACGGCCATAATTCACATACACCAGATCTGCCTGGGCAGAAAAGAAAAGCAGGCAACTGGTCAGTCAACAAACAAAATACTAATTATCAGAAATAAAGTTTCATTCACTATGTATGACAGAGGATTTTTAACTATTTTTTATTTCTACAAATGAGATCCAGTGCCTATAAAAACAATAGCAAAAGATATCCACAATATTCTATAGGAAGCTTTGGCTCAAAATTCTGATTGGCTATTATCCTGCACTTAACAGGCCTAAAAACAGGCTGGAAAATAAAGCAGAGTACTTTGGCAAACTGACAAACTTCTCTGGCTGTGAACAAAGCAGTGGTATGACTTACATACACAAACACTCACTACTATAAAATTTCATTCATTTATGCAATGCAATGTTGTCCCTGACCTGTTCCATAATGAATTAGCAGATTAAGTGAGGACCTTTTGTGGCCTTTGAAGGCATTCATTTAATCTAAAATGTCTTCCAACTTGATATAAATATTCTAGTGTTATTCTACTAAACGCTACTTTTACTTGTGCCTTAAGCAAGTCCTCTACATATGACAGAATAATATGGAGCAATCTGAGATGTATCCAAAATTTTCCATCAAGATAAAAACTTTTCACTTATTATGTGATTCAGAGTTCTAGCAATTTGAGAAAGCTCTTTTTTTTGGTCATAAAAGACTTCTAACCTTTGCATAATATGTGGCCTATCTGTGCCTAAGTGTTCTTTAAATAAGACAAATGGTAATTAAAACTACTGCAACAAATATTTGAGAAGCTGGAGAAATATGTCCCAGAAAGTGCCTCAAAAAATAGGCAATAGTACCATTACATAATTTCTTTTCTTACCTCTGGCACTCCTTGTGCTGAAAAAGCATTATATGGTGGTAGTATATCAGTAACATTTTCATACCCCTGTGGAGGTGGTTCAAACAATGATGTATTGAAAACCTAAAAAAATAAACAGTAGTTTTTGGTCAAACATTCTAGGCACAAATTCATACACTAAGAAAATGTTAATTATAGTTTAAACTAAAGTCAGGAGACAGTTATCCAGTTTCTGTGCATCAGACTCCTTATAAAATAATTACTATTTCAAAATACTACAGTCTTATGGATGAAAAGTATCAAAAGCCTTGGCTTTTGCCAAGTTAGTTAGCTTTGTCAGCAGTTTAAATTATAGTTTCCATGAATTGATAGCAAAAAATACAGTTCTAACTAGTACACATAAGTTCAAACAAAAACACAGGTAGGGATCCAGAGCAGAAATTTTGTAACAGAATGCAGATATGAATACAAAGAGACAGATGTGTCAGAAGATGCTCATCAGTCACTGCCTGAAAATAAGGAAAGAAGTAGCTTAAAATTGCAAAGATGTGGTGACAGAAAAAGACATCTGGTTCATCCATGCCATCCCAGGTGTCATTTGTGGTTTCTCCCGCCTGCATTATTATTCTCTTTATTTCTTATCTAGTAATACTCCAGTTAAACGTGCTGCCTTTCATCGCTATGCATTGTAATACTCATGCTGCTTTAAGGTGCACATCCACCTTTTGTCACCTTGTGAGACTGTAGCCGAGACACTGTTAGAGGGTTTCTGGAAGAACTTCTTATTCTTTCACCTCTAAGCTCGTGTCATCCCTGAGCACACATTCATTACTTTCTACCCTGGCTCTTCATCCTTATTTACGTGCTATGATGCTTCTCTAGCAGTCCTGCCTCCTCTCCTTGCTCAGGATCCTTGTCAGAATTTACATCTACTTCTTTATTTCCCCAGGTTTTCAAAAGAGAGAAGATGTCTCTGGGCTGACTAGTTCATTAGTACATCCAACACTAACTTAGGAGACACCATAGGAAGCCAGTGGGATCAGGTTCAGAGCAAGGGAAACAAGGCAATACTACATAAAATTGATAGTATCTCCACAATTCCTTACCTCAGCATGTAGTGGAAGCAAATATTGTACAGATGTTCAAGCAGGGTTTGGATAGGTACTTGGAAAAGAAATGTAATGAGGGTCACTGACTGGATAAATACTTGGAAAGGATCTAAAGGGGATTTTTCAAGAGACTAATTGCAGCACATTCGGAGAAGATCTGAGCTGAAAAGAGCAAGACACTGGAAGAATTGCATGCCTGAAATACATTTCTTTGTTCTTAAACATCCCTGTGCGCCTACTTAAAGCTGTTTATGGAAACAGGACATTAGCCTAGATGTATCATTAAGCTGAACCCTTCTAACACCTTATGGTCTGCTGGTGTTAACTGCAGCCTCTCCACACATCCTCGCTCTTCCATACGAGGCCCTGAGATCTCAGCCACTTTGCTGTGTTTTCTGCATAGCCTGGAAAACCATTTCTAAATATCAATTCCCTTTGCACTGGATTATTTTTTAATAATATAAAACACATGCTGAGCTGAGTAGGTGAGAATACAGAGGATGACACTTTTTTAACAGGAAATCACTGGAGGTTTTTTCGGTTTTACATTAACAAAGTTTTGTCATTGAAAAGATCACCTCATTCCCTTGATCATCAATTAGTGAAATGTAGTTTGGCTGCTCTTCATTTGGGTATGAAAGAAGCACATCATAATTAACAAGTTCTGCTGAATCCAATCCAAATTCCTTCCACTGGCCTTGAATTTTTTTGGCAAGAAGAAGATTCTGTTCAGTTCCTGCGAGGTGAGGCAACTTGGTAAATGAACTAGAACAAAACAGAAAACCACTGGTAAGCAGCAAATGCAGAGATACACAATAGTGAAGTAGCATCAGCGTTTATAAAGCTAATCTTCAATACACATTGCATGGACAGTAAGGTCTTAAAGTGTGAGCTGTAAAACATGATTGCTTATCAGAGTCTGCATCAGGACATGTACAAAATATACTCAGAGCAGAGGATCTTTCCTGAGGCCTTAAGATAAGGCAACTGAACTTTCTTCTTTGTATAAGAGGAGTACACAAGCAATGAAAATCAATGTCAAAGATTCAGCAAAAGAATATTAGCTGTATGCAAAAAGCAGGAATAAATATAGGAAAGCTATGTATTCAGAAAGGAGCCTTCCAGGTAATTTGGGTGTCTGGTCATGGATTTGTACTGTTGTCACAGCGTGTCCTAATAAGTTTAACTTGAAAATCATTACATTAAATTATCTGCACAGGTTTACTCTTTTTTCTTAATCAAAAGCCTGAATAACAAAACCTTCTTAACAACATTTACTTCCATATCAGATATAACACACAATGTTGATAAACAGTCACAAACAGAATCCAGTCCCTCTGGGCTGCCCTACAGCAATCTGTGTACAATTTGTTTGGCCCAATGAACAAGTAAGGAATGGTGAAAGCTCATCAGTCAGCCAGGTACTCTGCATCAGCTTCCAATTCCCACCAGGCTACTTATCAATGGCTGCCCCACAGATGTCAGATCCCAGCAACTACCATTAATTAGTGGTAGCAAAAACCACGATTAATATCACTTCAGCCTGTCACTTCAGACTGTTTTCAACCCTTGTTCTGCAGTGTGCACTCCCTCAGCTTCCAAAAGAGGATGATGTCCAAAGCCTTGTTAAAGTCAAGGTTGTTACAGCCACTATGTCTCCCTTCATGCACGTAGCCAGTCATTTCCTTACAGAAGGCAAAATAAACAAATAGTAAATAAATGCTGACTCCTCCAAACTATATTTCTGTCCTTGGTGTGTTTGAAAACAGATTCCAGAAGGATGTTTTGTCACCCTTCTGGATCTGAAGCCAACCAGCGCAGAGTCCCTCCAGGTTGTCCTTATTAATACAGGCGCAATATCAGCCTTTTTCAGCCACCTGGGGCCTCTTGCAATCATCAGAATTCCTTATCTACAGCAACATTGCAATCATAACATAAAGGTCTTATGGGTCATAATCCCATGTGGCCCCAGGATTTGAATGCATCCGGTTTCTCTAAGTAGTTCACAACCTTTTGCTCTTTGCTGTTGTCAGTCCCTCTCTTTAAACTGTGAGGGTATGCACTAAAGTTTGGAAGCAACCTTTGCCAAACCCAGTAGCTTGTTTGCCTCTTGCACTTTAATTCCCACTATTATTTTAAGTATCTTTTATTTCTTTAAGTATACTAAATGCTACATATGCCATCAGGAAAAACACATGGGATTTTTTTTTTTCAAATTTTCCCTTCTAAACAGTTTAACCCTTTCCAGAGCTATGATACAATGCTAAGACCAAAACGTCTGCACTTACTGAGACTCCTATTTTTTCCCCATGTGATAAAAGCAGTTGTAGTAGTCTGAGAAATAAAGAATAGGAATCAAAATTTTCAAGTTCACTTTTTTAATGCTTTTGACAAAATTTTTGGATAGTGTGTTAATACAATCTCTCTGCATTTCCTGATTTTTATTTGAATTTAGGCAAAAAAACCCCAACAAGCATGAAGTATTTGCCCATCACCAAAGCAAACAGACAAATGAGAAACTATTAATATCCCATGGCCAAGAGACTTTGGCCTAATTACAGAGCTATGCCATGCTATGTTGCCTAGATTCTCACTCAAAAACAATTTTCAGGAACTCTCCAATCTACTAAAAGCAATGAATACAAAATAAGATTGGGCCTGTAGACTTGAAAAGCTTACTGATGTTAGGTAAGAAACCTTTTGGGTTTAGAATAAATGCATAGAAATAAAATTTGCCAGTAATTCTTTGATGTTCTTGATGCAGCTGCTGACTTACATGCTGAATACAAACATTTTACTAGCCAGAGTGAGTATTTATTTACTTTTCATGTGAATATATTTGTTCCTCTATATAAAATATAAATATACCAAATAATGTGGGTTTTTTTTAATTTTCGTGGAATGAAAAAAAAGGGTATTTTTATATCCCCAGTATTTTAGATGCTTTTAAAGAACTGCATTGATGCACTATGATGCAAAAAAGTATATTTTCTAACATCATGCAAGCCTTAACTAACCATACACGCACACTGACCATGGACAGAGCCCTTTATCTCTGAAACAGAAGACGTGGTGTAATGGGATGTCAGAACTCCCAATTAACAGCACATTATCCAGTATAGCCACACTAAAGGAATTACATATTCTAAGTGTACATGCAACTCAGCGCCATGCAAATTTGTAGCATCAGTTTTTAATAGATTTATTTTCTACTTAGACTGGCTGCTCACACTGAAAGTTTAAAGAGACACTGAACAGATTATCAGTCAGATGTAATTCATGTCAATCATTGTATCCCAAACAGAGTCAAATCATCTCAGTCTGAAAGAAAGCACTTATCTGAGGTTAGAGCTTCAGAGAGTTGTGAAGGAAAAAAAAAAAGGCGCACTTCATTAAATCAGAAAGATGGGAAATCATGAAGACTGGTAAGCACTGGCAGTAATGCAGCTTAGGGAAGCACAATTGACTGCACAACCACTTCAAAAATGCAGCTTCAAAAATGGGGACGGAGGGAACAGAAGAGTTGTAAGCTTTTCCCTTCTTCCCTCAGACATTTTGTACAAACTAAACAATTCTAAATCATCTTAAAAGCTCTGCTTTCAGAGGCCCTTCCTCGGAGCTGATGTTATCACTCTCTGGGTTTTTTGACTGATAAAATTGTTCAAAAAACAATGCACAAGGCTTACCGAAGAAATGCCCTGATGTTCTCTGCTTTCATTTCAGCCACAAGTTTCTGTCTCACATTTTGATGCACGTCTGAAGAGGTGGAGTTTTTCTCAGTCAGTTTTGTAAACCATCCTGAAACACATTAGAAAAGTTTCCTACTTAGCAAGAATGTCTCACATGTTTGAGCACAGGTGCAACCTGTGCTACTAATCAGTTCAAACCACAAGGATGAACCGGGCTTAGAGCACCCTCTGCCAGTGTCTGAGGGCTCAAGCAGAAAAGTAAAATCTATTTCATTGACTGAAATACCTAAAAGTGACATAATGAAAAGAGCAAACCCTAAATCTCTGATAAATCCCTTTTTTAAGGTAGACTCACCACTCATTAATTTTAAAATACAGTTTAAATTCTCAATTAACTGTTTGTAGTGTGAGGTTCGAACTCTTGATACTCATGAGGAAATTACTTTATTTAGTTTATGCATATAAATAGACATGTAAGCATATTTAAAGTGAAAGTCTAGGACTCAACAGCTGCCTTGCCAACATTTTAATAGTTACAGGCTTGGGTTAGTCTATTTAATAATTGAAAGAATAAAATTAACTGTCACCCAAGCCAGTTTAAAAACTGGTTGGGTTTTTTATGGTTTTTTTACTTTATTCAGTAACCATAAAATAGTAGTAGGAGAGGTATATAAATGTTTGAGTTTTTCTTAAGAAAAAAACCACCACCAACAAAAAAATTCCTTTTATTATTATAGCTAGACAACCGCAAAGTGGGAAAATTTTCATAAGAAAGATAAATACATGTGCTGTCATGTGCACAGTATATACGACCTGTTACACTTAAATACAATTGTAGTAACACTCTGAACTGGACAGTGATGCCTGATCAGACTGAGAGTCCATCTTGCCCAGTATCTTGCTTGTTTTGGAGCTGGGCCAAAAGACGATGTTCAGGGAAATATATAAGCATAGCACAAGCAGCAGAAATTAGCAGCTCAAGGATCTCCAAAATGAAGCTAATATTTTACATATTTTATAGCCTTCATGGATTTTTCTTTCATGCCTAGGTGTTAGGTTTGTGTTACAACACAAGTTTAAAAAGGACATGCAATTTTAATTTGAAATCAAATGCTGCAAGTGACTTCAGAAAAGAATCTCTAGTAAAGTTCACTGTGCATAATGAAAACTTCAGTAACTTGGCTGTCAGTCAAACTTCTCTACATTCTACCCTTAATTTCTAAAATAGCAACAGAATAGGAGCATTTAAAAATATCTTCAGTAAAAAACAGGAAATAAAAATTAAAAAAAATAAATCTGGGAGATTTTGCAATGGCTGAAGTCTCAAACTCTTGTACTAATCTTTTCTCTTTGAATGCCTGGCTGCCTCTTTTGGGAAGCTGCGAGTTCACCAGGGCTTGTCGTGAGCTGAAGCACAGATCTGTTCTGTTCCTCACTCCCTGAAGACTGAAACTGCTGGACAGAAAAGCTTAGAAAAGCAGTGGGATAAATACTTTATCATGCCTCTGAAGAGCAGCATAATCTCCCTGCTGGTGAGTTACTCACACCAGGGGTTGCACGCAAGTGTGTGCAGGGAAGGAAGCTGGGGCTCAGCCCCTGGCTCTCCGCACTCACCTGCGAGGAAGCCCAGCAAGAAACAGCCGAGCAGCCCGGGGCACAGGAGCCACACACGGAGGGAGCCCTTGCTCCTGCTCCCGGCCATACTGTCAGCTCTGGCCGGCAGCTTGGCAGGCTCTGGGGGCTGGCAAGCAGCTGCCTTCCTCCTCCTCCTCCCCCTTCTCCTCCTCCTCCTTCCACCCGCAGCCCCAGGGCTGTCCCTGCCTTCTTTGCTTCTCAGTTCTCGTGCTGCCTAAACAGCCTTAATCCCTGGGTGGTGGTGATGAAACAGTTTTCCAAATGCAATTAAACTCTTCCATTTCTTAGTGTCGCCTCACAAGACAGCCACTGTGTAGCTGGGTGTGTATCTCTGTAGCAAATATGTATCCAGGCTGTGCACTGTGCACTGTACAAGCAATGTACATGTAGTATTTAAGATGCTAATTTCTACTAATTATCAGGACTTTCTGGTTTTGAAAGTTCCTGATTTAACCTTGTTCACAACCTCTTCCAGTGGAAGTAGCCAAGAGATGAAATTAAGGGAAAACTTATTTCCTCTTTACCAACAAATCACTGAATTGCTTCCCTTTTTAATCCATGGTAACATTAATCCTTAGCAAGGAATGTATACTTAGAGCAGTTGAGAATATAATTTAGATTGGCCAGACATCATCCAATTTGCAACTAGGAAATGTCAGAAATTTATTTCCTATATTCTCTAGCTACTTGCACTTAAGCTTACAAGGTTCTTAAGATCAAGTTTTCCTAGTCTAATTTAGTCAAATCCATCAGTATCTCACGGAGAAGGAAGCAACTGCAGCCCGGGGAATAGTCAAAAGTTATGTTCACAAAATATCACATTTTGTACAAACTTACTCTGACCTTGCACATCACTCCCTGCTGCTGAGTTCCTCCATGGCTGCATGGAAGCCAAGACTGATCTTTCTGGAGTGGAGGACCTGCCCATTTGAGACCAGTTATATGGCTGAAGGCAGGAAAGCTTTTTTGGGAGCCTGGGCATGCTCCAAATTCCTACCACTCACTCCTAAAGCCCAAAGAAAGTACTGCCTGTGAAAAAAATGTCAGTACTCTGAGTATCAAAACTTTCTTAAATACATTATGATGATACATTCTGAAAATATTCAGAAAAAGCAGGAAAGACTGGTTAATCTCCTAATTACTTAAACTAGGACTTTTCAGAGGAAAAATTACACCACTTGGATATTTCACACCAGTCACAGTCACTGTCTTAAGCACAGGGCTGGATGTCTTTGTTCAAATGACAAGCAGGTCCAGTCCTGTGATTTTTTGCCTGTCATTTCCCAACTGCTCATAAACCATCACAAATTCTGAACAGCAATGACATTTCACACCAGCATCTGAATTGACATATACAAACCAGATGGAATTCCACCTACAGAACTCACAAAGAATGAGCATATTGATGTATTATTAGCATTTATATAGCACCACAGGTGTAGGACCGGCACATAATAGACAGTAAAGTGACAAGGGCTTTTGGAGATTGCTATCAAAATTAGACCTCACATGATAATAACATCAGTGGAGGAAGAAGGTAAGAATAGCAACAGTGAGAATGTATGAAATGCATTTATTTCTACGTGAACGTCTTTTTAAAGTGACAAGGGCATTAGCAATGCTGAGGTTGAAAAACAGCAGCCAAATGGCTTCTACCACTTAAAATACAGCCCTATTACTATTAGTTGTTAGTTGTGACATGTTCTTACATGCCATGGATTAGCCACAGGTGGAGTATATTATGTTACAATTAAATGTGAGTGCAATGTACAATGTAAATCTGTCTTCGATCACATGCCCTCCTTAACAAGACTGAGGCAGGAAATAAGATGAAAAAGTTTATGGGTTGAAATAAACACAGGGGTATCACTTGCTGATTACCATCATTAGAAAAATAGTTTCCACTCAGGAAAAAGTAATTTATTACAAATTAAAACAGACTTGGATACAAAAAAACAAACAAAGCCAAAATTAAGACATTTTTTCCCACATTGCAACCATTTTTTTCAGCTTAACCTTCTTTATTCTCAACTCCTTTGTGCCATAGGGTTTCCCCATGTAACACAAGGGGCATCCTGGGATCAGGCCAGACATCCTAGGCTATCTAAAGTGTGATAAGCACCTAACTTTAGGCACTTGAATTATTCTGCACTGAGACTGTTCACTTCCTAATAGAAAAACAGCCAGTGTCATCTGGGAGCTCACAGAGTGTCCTAAACTTCTAAACAAAGCAAATAGGGCAGCATTTGTGTCCTGCTCTGGGGTAATAGCTACAGGCCAGGTGAGACTTCTGAAGACTGCCCTGTAGAGCCAGGGTGCTCACCGTGGCCAGCACCATGGGCTCCAGGCAAATCTCTGCTCTGACACTTGGAGTGCCTCCTTCCCCTCCTTCTGCACTAACCTTGGGGTCTGCAGGGCTGTTCCTGTCACACATTTTTTCACTCCTCTCTAGTCTGCCTCTAATTGCTTCTGCGCAGTAACTTTCCTCTCCTTCTAAAATCTGTTATCCCAGAGGTGCTGCCACCACCACTGATGGGCTCAGCCTTGCCCAGCAGCCATCTCAGAGCTGGTTTGCATTGGCTCTGTTAGACACAGGGGAAGCTTCCAGGGTTCCTCACAGAAGCCACCACTGTAGCCCCTCACTATGAAAACATTGCCACACAAACCCAACACAGATGGGGACAGACTTTTTAGTAGGGCCTGTTGCAATAGGTCAAGTCACAGTTTTAAACTAAAAGAGGGTCCATTCAGACTAGATATAAAGAAGAATTTTTTTTTACAGTGACGGTGGTGAGTAACTAGCACAAGTTTCCCAGGGAGGTGGTGGATGTCCCATCCCTGGAAACATTCATGGCCATGTTAGACAGGGCTCTGAGTCACCTGGTCCTGTTGAAAATGTCCCTGCTCACTGCAGGGGGGAGAGGACTAGGTAGTATTTGCAGGACTCTTCCAACCCAAACTGTTGTATTGTATTCCATGCATCAGCTTGGTGTGCTGTGGAGGCCAGTGAAAAGAGTGACATTACTACACAAGAATTTTTGTTGTGCCCCTGGGATCATACCTGTTTTACATACAAACATTTTGCAGAGGCTTGCTGACAGGTTGCAAAAGTATCCCTGAGTTATCTCACCTACAATTTCCTTGGAAGAAAAACAGCATATGAAGGCTGAGTAACTACCATTCACCCAGGTGAAACAGAAGTAAGGTGAGGTTTGGTTGCATGCATACATCACAAAGCCAAACTTGTAGTTTGAAGTCTTACAAATCCTCCTCAGAATAACTGGAGTCAGAGGAAAATGATCCTGACATGAGAGGTGCAAAATGAAGCATGTCAGGAATGCAAAGTCACATATGTGAGAAGGTGGAAGAAGCTGCTCCAACCCAAACCTCATCTCACTCTTAGCTGTTACTGATCATCTCATTTCATACCCAAGAAGAGACCTTAGAGCTCTTGAGATGATCAGCAGCCCAAAAGACTCATCTTCCTTTGAGTCCTTTCCTGATGATATTAAGGCCATATCCATCAGCCACCCTCTATTTTACATGGGGCTTTTCCAGCTAGAACTAAGATACTACCAGTGTGAGATACCTCTACAAGTGCATTCCTGATAATAGCTGAAAATTTTGCTCAATTTTGAAAACACTCACTTCAGTCTAAGTTTAATCAAAGGTTTGAAGCTAAAAGGAGATAAAGCCAACCCAAAGTAGTCAGAGAAATTATGTAAAAAAAATTGTGGAAAGATTACAGGGTAAAACGATTCCTTTTCTTAACGCAGGTGAGAAAAAGGGTCCAAACCATAAACTCCTGAACAGACAGTACTTCTTTTAATTAGTATCACTTTTAGAATTATCATGAAAATTATTAGTTACTGCATATGCCTCATGCTGAGTTCAGGAGTGGTGAGAATTGCTCATTCTGACAGTGAAAATAAGAGTGAGGTTCAGCTGAAGCTAGGAGCACTGGCAGGTAGCTACATATACTCTACTCACTTAAAACACATAAAACCCTGGTAAACTAAAAAAGCTCAAAAATATTTGGCAAGGATACACACGCCAAATGCAAAACTATCAGGCATTTGTGTGTTGAATGCATAATTCTGCTATTCAGCCGATTAGTAAAGCCAGTAATGGTACATGAAACACAGAATGAATGCCAGGGCTTGTAAACTGTAGGTTGTAGCTGCTCAGTAACTGGGCTCTAAAGGTTAATATCTGCAGCAACAAAGATACACTGCTGTTTTGTTTGACCTACTCCCTGGCTAAAGGTTGAACTTGTGGCTTGAAAGATCAAGGGACCCTGATCTGTGGGAAAGACAGCTCTGGCAGGAAAAATGGAATAGGGGAATGTTCAACTGCAACTTCAAATCAGCAGTTTCCTTCTGACTCTTCCAGTTGCACATTCCCCTGAACTCTCTCACGGCCTCTGCAGCCTTTCTATCAGATTACAACAGTAGTAGATGTTGATTCTTTGAGTCTGAGTCTTTCTTATCTTGAGCTTCAGGGGACCATTATCAGATTCCAAATAAAAGTTTACATTGCTGGCAAGTGCAGCTTGCAAACTTTGACCCTTTCTTCCACAAGAGAATGTAACCAGTGAGGCTAAGATAGTAAAGGACTGTGCACCGAACACAGGGACTGTGCACTTCACCTTAAAGCCATTCCTCTTTGTCATGTTGCACATGTCCTTATAAAAACTCCCCCTCCAGCCTTCTTTAGGTGCTTTAGGTACTGGAAGGTGCTGTGAGGAGTTTTCTTTTCTCCAGGCTGAACAGCCCCAGCTCTCTCAGCCTGTCTCCATAGCAGATGTGCTCCAGGACTGTGATGTAATGGTTCTTCTCTAGATTCCTTACACAGGCCTTCCTCACACTGAGGCCCCAGAGCTGGACACAGCGCTGCAGGTGGGGCCTCACGAGAGCAGATCAGAGGGGTAGAATCCCCTCCCTCAACCTGATCGTCACACTTCTCTTGGTGAAGCCCAGGATGCAGCTGGCTTTCTGGACCACAAGTGCATTTTGCTAGGTCATGATGAGCTTCTTATCCACTAACACCTCCAAGTCTTTCTCCTTAGGGCTAGTCTCCATCCATTCTCTGCCCAGCCTGGATTTGTGCTTGGAATTTCCCTGATCCAGGGGCAGCACGCGGCACTCAGCCCTGTTGAGCTTAATGAGGTTCACAGAAGCCTATGTCTCCAGCTTATAGTCATTAGGAGAGAGAAATTTTCTTCTCCTGTATCCTGTTCCCTGCAGCAATTAGGGAACAGGCAACAGATTCTTTTTTAATGGATGTTGCTGCAGTTTAAGAGTGTAACTACTTCTGTATTTTATGTGATCTGGGGCCAGGATGTTGTATATTATTTGCTGACTATTTGTAAAAAGGCCCCTAATTAAACTTAAATGAAATAATGCTATGGCTAGAGATTAAAAAATTATGTCTTCTGGACTGAAAGAAAAAGTTGCTGAAGCAGCATACAAGTCACATAGGGAAAGATGTCCACAATTTTGGAGTTTGGCACTTCAGTTCATCCTCCTCAGCAATAGAAATACTGTTACTGCGTCCACCTGGTCAACAGGAGCTGTTTGCTGCCCCTCTCTGCATGATGGATTTGGCTTATCATTGTCCTGATTGCTGCAGACAAAATCATCTAGGGTAAGATAACCAAACTAACCTGGCTAATTTTTTTCAGAGGTGGATTATAGACAGTCATAATGAATTCTCCACTGGTAAAAGTGGGGCAGTGGAGCAGCCAGAAGTGACAAAACAGAGTCAGCAATGTCTCCCATCAGCACTGATTTGTGGGAAGACATCTCCATAATTTTATTCCAATCAGTTTAATAGAAAAAAATGTGAAAATAACTGGGCAATAACTATGTGTATAAGATAATTTCCCATTATCTGGTAAACTAGATTATTTTATCAGAAAGACCAACAGTTAAGGAAAATAACGACTTAATTACAGTAACTTGTCTAAAAGGTTTTAATTTGAAGTGCAGATATATTTATGATTAAATGAAGCCTCATGGAAAACAATATGCCATTGTACTGAAAACCATCAGATCACAGGACAGTAGTTTAAGACATGGTAGAGGTCTCACCTAACATGACACATGAAATCACACAAAATATTAGCCGTATAAGAGGTTAGTAAAAGTCCAGTGGCAAAATTTCAGATGAAGTGATCTGATTTTCTGAGTCTTCTCTGTCTGATCTTGGTTGCGCTATGGTCCATCACAACCGTAAGCAACACATGATAATCAGATATACAGATTCTACAAAAATGGTAATAATTTGGTATCCTTTCAAACTAAGGACGTGATGAGTTTTCTTTGATTCTGTCTTCATATTAAAAACACCTCTATAGGGACAAGGCATAGCAAGGGTAGATTTTGGTTAAAAGAATAACAATAGGGTCTTCATCTTGAAAGACATTTTGTGAAATGACTATATGTCTGACAAGATGTATTGCCATGTTTTTATTCAAGTGACTAAAATCTTCTTGCTTAAATTTATTTGCAAACAGCTGCAAGGTTCAGCATGTGAGGAAAAGAATGTCATGGATGAGTATTCTGGGCTGCCTGCCCAAAACTTGTTCTGATTATTATAGATCCTGCACATGGTATGTGACAGTTTTCCCATCTCCATGTCCATCTCAGTCTTTGTGTAAAAGGAGAGCTGAGAGGTCTGTCTTGAGGTATAATTATGCAATCCCAGGGTAAATAACAAAAAGGCAGCACCAAATTAGTAACTGATAGAATCATGATACGAATTCTGCTTTCCTGAAAAACTATGGAGATCGCTATATTAATCAAGCTAGAAAAATTCAAAACTCAGAAAATAAATCCAGTGGTTAGCAATTCTTAAAATAGAAACCTGGGAGAAAACCTGAAACATTATCAGTCTAAATTCAGAAGACATCTAAATCCTGACCTCTCAGAATGGAGTACATTACCTTGTTAACATTGCTAAATGCATTTAACTTGGGTATATGATTTGCAAAGACCAAGATTTTTGTTATTTTTTCTTCTTTGTCATAATTGTCCTAGTGTTTTCAAATGCTCCATTTTTAAGGCTTCTGCAAACTGTCACATTCAGTCTTCACTGACGACTATATCGTTCATATTTATGCTACTTCCTTCAGTGTGTCTGCTGCTGCCTGCACAGTGAAGGCTGCAATGGAAATCTGCCTCTTCACTTCTTCCCAGGCTTCACGTTGATCAGCTTTGCTTTCGATATCAAACATGGCATCATAGATTCCTGGGAAGGATTCTCCTGCATATTTGTTGTGGCTGCTTGGAGCAAAGATAACATGTCTGTAGGGGGTTGAGGGAAAAAAATAACAATATTATGCATTAGGAAAATAAAACATACTATTTTATGTTTTATAAACCAGCTGTAAACACTTGCCACTGAAGATGTAAATAAATACAATTATTGCAGCAATAGTAGCTAAAGTCCATGAAGCAAGAAAATAACATAAGCTACATTATAAAACTAGACTTGATTTACTGATTCTTAAGTAAGATTTACTTCTTTACCTGGATGAGAGGACCACTGAATTCCTTCCCTGCTGTTTCAGTACTGCCCTCCACACTACATTTGCTTGTATGGCTGTGCTCTTAAAATTGATCAAATTGTAGGTTCTTCAATTATACACTATTTCACTTTCAAATAATAAGAACAGCTTCCTGAATTTCCTACAATTAAAATTATTTAAAATTACTCCAGGGCTAAACTTTTACATCTGTTTAGAAGCCAAATCAAATGAAGAGAAATCATATGAATAGGCTTCCAACAAGAATCTTCCTTATTCTATATAGTGTAGCTCACTGAAGTTTTCCCCAATGTTGTTTCCCCTTTTTATCTTATTCTTCCTGTCTTACCTACTTTTGCTGTGTTGAATAAAATCATTATAACTCCATTTAGAGACTTGTAAATCTTAAAGGAATTTTCATAGCGTACTCCATGAGAAAAGTGAAAAATAAGCCTTTCTCACCTATAGAATGGCCTGCCAGGTAATCCAAGAGGGTCGATGAAAGCCCTTTCTAGAAACATGAGCTGATCATTTAGTGATCTGACAGCAAGCAAACTAAAGGAAAAAAAAAAGGAAATATGTCGAATATGTTAGCAGTGTATCTGACCTACTCTTATCCCAACATACACATCTGGATTTATAAAGGACAGTAGATCTGGGATGTTGAAGCTTAAGTGTAGGCCAAAAAAGATAGCCCATGCTGTCAGCTAACCTGCATAACCGAATTATGCCGATCTGCGCTGTGACAGAGGCTGGTTTATAACTGGGAAGTCTCTTAAAGCTGTTTTTAAAGTCCAACTGATAGCATTAAAATACAGTGTTTCAGGTGTTTTCTCTCATGTTTTCTCTCATTCCTTTATTTCCTTTTCATGAGGATGCTTAGACCATTTTCTTCTTTTGTACAACAGTTTTCTAAGGACCCTCTTTTCCAGAAAGCCAGCCAGCCACAAATTACTTCAATAAAATTGCATTTTTTTAAATGTAAAATCACAACATATCAGAAAAAGGAACTCTGTGATGTTAAAATCATCTTTTAAGCCTTCTGAGAATTGTGTATTTCTGATGGTAGATTTTAAATTCCCTAGAGCAAAGACCATCTGTGTCTGTGTGCTTTTAATAGCCCTGCACATACTATTAATGCTTAATAAAAGAACTGTGATGAGGTTATACAGAATATATGTGGGCTTGGTGGTTTACATCCAAAGTAACTTGAAGACCTCCAAAGGCATTCACCAAAAAAAAAAAAGATAAATTTTATATCACGGTAAAACTGGAGTAACTCTACTACCATTAAGGATTTTTTTTCAAGTTTACAGTGGTGTAAACAGAAACTGAAACTGGTTTGTTGAGATAAAGCATAGATTTAGGCCATCCATCAATAAAGCCATTTTGAAAATGTCACATACATGTCATATGTCATAAATGTCATCTTTTGCATAAGAGATTACTGTTAGCTCCTTTATCTGAAAGCTGCTGCCATTAAAAAGATGGCTTTTATTCTCAGTTAGTGTTCCATAAGGGTAAGCATATGGCTAAATTAGATTCTTCCCAAGACATGGAACATACATATATGTATATACAAAAGGAAGTTTGGCTTGTCATTCTGGGCATGGCCTACAAAGAATAAATTAAGAATTAAGTCAAATGCAACCTAGGCCTTTTGGCATAGGTGGTGCATAGAATTTCTTGATAGTTCATCATAAAGCACGCCACAAATACATCTTGTTTATTTCTTTTTTTCCATTAAGTGGCAGCAAATGAAGACTAAGTCCTCTTGAGCTCAGAGGACTACATGGAGTATTTGACAGGAAGAAAAAAAGAGTTGAACTTACTTATTGAGATTTATTTGTTGCAGTCTCTCATGAAAGCTAGCAGCAACTTCTGTAAAATTCTTCACAGCTGAAAACAGAGCATCTGGAGGGAGCAGGAGCAAAGTATTTAACTTCAGATTCTGAAGATGTCATTTATCAAATCAAATTCTTCAATTAAAGCTTTATCTTTCACTGTGATCATGATCCTGAATTGTTAAAAGTCTCACTGAAGGAAGATGACCTCATATTCCTACATTAAAAAGTATGTAATTCTGTGTGAAAACCTCTCTTAGAAACAATAGCAGTAAGTATTGTTGTGAATATTGTTTAGTATTTGCTGCTTGCAGAATGTACAGAAATATCAAAAAGTGGATCATGGAACCAGAATCAGACTGTTCAGGTAGGTCTGAGATTTAAGAAATCCCAGCAACCTGCATTTTACTGTTATGTTCCTCCACATAGAGTTTTGAGAAAGATTGAGAATGTTTGGTGTGTGTATGTGTGTGTGTGTGTGCACGTGTGTGTGTGTGCACGCGTGTGTGTGTACACACATGCACGTGTACCTGATATTGACCATTAGAAGCCAAATCTTAAACTGAATATTCTATAATGTTGCTAATTAAAAAAAGTTTCTCAGGCACAGAATTATCCAACACAGTAAGCTGCAAAACGGTGTGATCTTTTTAAGGAAACATGACAATGATACATTGCTGTCAATACTGGCAAATCATACACAGGTCAAAGCAACGCAACTGTAAGTGTTAGCTCTATTTGGCAGTGGTATAGTCCCCACACAGGCTTGCTAGTGACAAAATATTCCCACTTCAAATTCATGGAGGGTATTGCTCTTGTTTTATTTACTGTTCATACAGCACAAGGTGAATACCAGGTCATGACTAAGACATGCATTAAATAAGGCACTGTTAGCATTAACAGAGGAGGAATGTGAAGAAAGACTGTACGTACCAAAGGATACACTGTATGTTGCCAGCTCCTCTTCATGATTCCTTGACAAATTATAGATGATGTGAGCATAGTTGTTCACAGCTGATGCATAATCTCTACAGTCAAAGGGAAGCACAACAGAGTTGGCCAATTCGAACACCAGCCCTCCCCGTACCTGAGCTACTGTCAGATGATTCTTGAAAGTGGGATCATAAAACTGCTCCACAATTTCATAGGTTTCATAGACACTGTGGTAAACTGGATAGCTGCTGTATTTTTCCACGTTCTGGAACAAAGGAAACAAAGCCAAAACAAAAGCATTATTCAGCTATGTCTGTTTCGGTGTGGCTTGGTAAAGTTTAAGTGTTCAGGTCATACCAATCCTATGTAGCTACTATACACGGTCTAAGGAGAAGAACTGGTCAGTAGTGGCACTCTTAGACATTAACCTATGCTGAGATGAACGGTCATTTGGAGAAATCTCC
This sequence comes from Calcarius lapponicus, assembly GCA_039654755.1. NCBI lineage: Eukaryota > Metazoa > Chordata > Aves > Passeriformes > Fringillidae > Calcarius > Calcarius lapponicus. Next base: position 64,523,180 of record CM077462.1, on the reverse strand, counting down.
CTCCACTGACCATGTACACAGCCCAAAGAAGGTACCTAAGCACACACATAACTTTCAGTTGGCTAAATCCAGGTGAGTTGGACTTCTTCTCTTGCTTGGATTCAATAATCATTTGTTTGTGTCCTTGGATATTCCTTCCTTTTCAGAGGAAATGACCACATTGAAGAGTTTGCTCCTTGCTCTCTCACAGTATACTCCAGAGTCCAACCCATATTTTCAATAAAACACAAACCATTTTGAATTCAAAGCTTTGTAACTTGTTAAAAAAAATTCACCATAAGTCACCATAAAGTTACTCAGAAGCCCTCATAAACCATAGGTAATTTTGAGCACATCCATTTACCCTGAGCAAAAGTCCTTTTGTCTAAGTGACAAGTTGATCATTCTTATTTATTACATATTTGTGTTAAGATACCACATAGAGTTGTAGTAATTAGACACCACTCTGACAGACTGAACTGTTCTAGTCTAAAAAGCTGGAAGTCTAAATGGCTCCTTTACACATGATGTTATTCAGGCAGTTATAAGGGAGACCAAACTACAAGGACACAGACTTACCCAATTTTTACTGTAACGTGCTCTGCCTGAAGCAATGCCAAGACGTTGAAAAAATGCTTCAAAGTCATTGCCAGAACCCAGTTTATTTATTCTTTAAACAAGAAAGAGGGAAATGTCTTGAGTGACAATACTTAAGGTATAATTTTAGTTTGCTTCCAAGTATACCATGGCAGTTATTTATTTATTCAGCAGTCAGTCACTACACATCACACAGTCTTTCCCCAGTGTGCTCTTTGTCAACACACCATGAACTGCCTCTGACCCCTGAATTACCTGCACCTCATCAATTGCATTCTCTGAGGATCAAAGTCACCCTTTTTAGGCTGAGAGATAACCAGTTCTCAAGAGGAGAATGCACCTCACTGTGTTTTTATCACTGACAAGAACCAATGACCTTCCTCCTTCCAATGAACTTCTACTATCCCAAGCTCTCAACTCAGAGAAATCACAGTAGTACCAGCATGGCTTCATGGAATAAAATCAGTTTTTGAGATCCTTTAGAAACCACCTGGTAGGACAATGTTGTAAAATCCTGCCTGGTGTGTTCCCCAGCCACCCAAACTCAGAGGCTTCCAGAAGACTGGAAAAAAATTCAAAGGAAAGCCATTGAGTTAACATCTTGTGTAATTGCCACTGGCTTGTGCATACTAGCTTTATTTGTCTAAACCTCTATAAACTAAAACAACATTTTTAATATATTGCTCATCTACAAAGACAGGTTCAAAAATCTGTTGCACAGTAGTGTATCAGCTGCAATCATTACAGCTCTGGAATTTATATCAGCTGAGAATCACACCATTTCTCTTCAGGTCGCAGCTTTTCATGAGTATTTCTTTAAAACCCACTCTCTACAAGTTGGGGTTTGTGATGTAATGTTTGATATGTAATTAATTTTCTTTTGTCACTGACCTGGGGACCTCTTTATATTCACTTGATGGATTTTTTTTATACCAGCTCTCATAAAGAGATTTTCCTTCAAATCCCTCATCAGGACTTGGTATCTAGAAAAAAGACAAAGGGTACAATTTTAAGTGTTAAATGTTTAAATGTTACCAAACAACAAGTCAATAACCTGTCATCACACCAAGCCTATGGCTTAGGGTTATGAGTGAGTCATCTTAAGTCCCTCAACCTTTCTGCATTTCCATTTTAACACTTCAAATGCACAGCATTTCCAGAATAAGAGTTTATTTGCTAAAAAATAGGTAAATTTAGATGGAAGAAAACACAAGGAAAGCAAAACATTTCAAGTCAATATTTAAATTATGATAGTTCTTTATGAGATTTTCAGCCATTTAATTTAAATATTCAAAAGAGGAACCCCTCACAAAACCAAAACATTTTGCTTTATTTTGGCATAAAATTTCAATTTCTTCTTAGTTTAATTTAAAACTGTTTCTACTTTGTTTCAGTTCACAAAAAATATGTTTATAGATGTGGAAGAAACCTTAGAAGGGCAAACCTGGTGTTTATGTCATCATAGCTGCTAGAGGGGTATACAAATCACAATCATTCTAAAGTTCATTCCTCCTACTGACTAATTTGCAGGTAACTGAGCAGCTTAAACTGCTCAGTTACCTGCAAACTGTGGAGGTTTCTTCATCTTTCTTTTGTATTGGTGGACTGCTGAGGTTTTATTATTTTGAATCTATTAAAGATTACGAATATATACTCTATTATTAATCTATCTTCTATCTAAAATTAGATGAAAGATAGATTAACACTCCACAATAGGAATTAAATTAAAACTAATTTATCTGGGGTTTTATCCGTGAAGGAAATTGTCCATGGAACAGAACTATCAGCATGAAAACTTTCTACCACAGATTAATTATGGATGGGATCACATGGGACATGCTTCCTCATCAGCATTCTCTTCAGACATCAGCTACCAACAAGCTGTGGTTACATGCATTCATCAGCCTTTTCTTCCCAACTCGAGGAAGAGTTACACAAGCATTTTTACTGGTATTTAGGTCAAGATTTTAATGATGGCTCTTAGTGTCCAAACTGAGACTCTTCTGACCTGATTTCCTGACAGTTCTGAAACCTTCACTTTAGCACAGGTTACCATGGGAACTGCAGGTGATCAACCCTTCCTGAGTTCGGGACACAAGTCTCTTTATCTGAGTACCCACTTTTAACAGAGCTACATTTTATCTGCTCTCCTTAAATTGCCAGAAAATTATTACACTGATTTACTACTTTTCTTTTACTTTTGAACCAGTCTAATGCCATCTTCCAAGAGATAATAAATTATCAAATGACTGAATACATAAAGCAGATAAAGGCAGATAAAGTAAATTCATAGAATTTACACAGTAGTTGAATGTACATCACATTAGCATCTAAAATATATACAAATGTTCACTGAATAGTACAGTTAAACAGAAAAAAAACCCAGAAATCAAATGCCAGCCTCTAAGACCCACTCTTAAAGCAAGGAACATCTTACATTTAAGATAGTGTGGCTACTTCTTAGAAAGGTCCCTATCTCTCAATTTTGTGTGTCACACAAATGTGTGACAGCATCATGGTCAGAGACAAAGAATAACTATCAGTGTACATGGAAGCTGGGCACATTGACCAAACCTGTCACATCACACAAAACCAGCATGGCAGCCACCCTAATTTCTTCCCCTGCCTAAAGGGAGTCAGAATCTCCTACTACCATAGGCATTCTAGCAGTTGACCTGTGCAGCCAGGTATATGCTTGCTTCTGTCCCCTGGTTCACAGGATACTTTTATGCTTTTGTTTTTAGAAGGAATGCTTTCCCAGGAGGAGTGAAAAAAATCCCCTAATCCCGAATAGTTACTAATTTAATGGTATAAGCTTGGAATCCCCTTATCTATCCTGGGAAAAAAAAACTCCAGTTCCTTAGCTATTGACCTAAAAGGGGTACTGCAATCAGAAAAGACAGATCTGACACCATATTTTTACAGAGAGAGCCCCATCAAGTAAGTGAGCACTGAACATACCAGCTAAAAATTTCAAGTGTTATTACCTTTTTAGTAAGACTATAAACCAGGCTGTACATCAGTGGTGTGCAATCCACTCGCAGTGTGTAGTTTCCTGAAAAAACATGAAAAACTATTTGAAGAAGAAAGCTCCCTCAGCTGAAACTTCATGCTGATATTTATTAGGAAAGAGACTAGGGAGCTACACTCATTATGAGGAACAAGTTGAGAAGAGTTTTCCTATGATGCTCCTGGTGCACTTCATTGGTTAGGTTGAATTAGAGCCCAGGTCTTGAAGCAAATCTTAAAAGCTTCTCTTATGTGCCATGATTATTATGCACATTATAAGAGAAGAAGCTGACTCTTTAGAGTTGCCATAGAATGCAGAGCACAACACTTGTCGCTCTTACGACCTCCCAAACAGTGGGTCACTACTGTAAAGGACTTCTTCCCTGAAAAAACATGAATATCTGAAGGATACTTTATGATTCTAAGCCACAGTTTCTCGCCATATTGATTTCTGAGTTAATGCAACAAAAATTATCACATTGAAGGTCTCATGGATCTCCAAGACAAAATCCCTCCCCGCCATACCATCACTATTCCTGTAAAACACAAGTCATATCCTTGTACCTTCAACAGAGGAATCTGCATTGATATAAGCCACTCCCCGTGCTTGCAATACTTTGGCATTTTCCTACGAGAAGGAAAAAAAAAAAAAAGGAAGAAAATGTTGATAAACTTTTTGTCCCTCAGAACTGTCTTCCCATTCACAAAAGAAACAGCAGTTTCACAGAAGGATCTCATAAAGTGCAAGGAGATAGAGATTCTTGGTAGTTCAAAAGGAAACTCAAGGGAGAGAAAGATTGTGTGTGTAAGGAAAAGGGGGGGAGGGAGGGAAGGAGGGAAGAAGTGCTTCTTTCTAGTGCAGATTTCTCAAAGAGCAGCCACCATGCAAATCCCTTTTTGAACACTCTTGGTTTACCTCAGCCCACTCTGTTGATCCTAACAAGCCAAATTCCTCTGCGTCCCAACTTGCAAATATCACTGTTCTCCTTGGTCTCCATCCTGAAATGAAAGACAATGAAAATTTATCACAAAAATAAAGGCTGCTTGTTACATAACTAATGTGAAAACATATGGCATTTCTGGGGGGCTGATCTTTTACAATGATCTGTAGGGAAAAAGATATCCATAAAGAACTGTAACACCAACTTCAATAACCTTACCTAATAATGATTTGCTATTGTAGCCATCTGTCCTTCAATATTGGGCCAAATAATGTATTTCATCTCTCACCTTTAAATGCAAGAAAATTTTCTAGAATCTAAAACTCTGATTTAGGAAAAATAATGTGCTGTGCACAAATTCTTGAAAGAAGGCTTTTCTAATCCTCTTGATCTGTTCAGTCTAATATACATTGTATATCAGTGTCTACTCTGACAGAAAAGTGACATATTTTCATATCTATTACAAAACTTCTTTGATCTGTCTTTCAAAACGTAAGAGACTCCCTGTAACTTTGACAGATCACCTTCAAAAGAAGAATCTTTCACTTGAAGTCCTCCATTCAATTTAAAAGCAGGCCAAATAGAACAGGCTCTATTGCCCTGACGCTGTACCTCAGCCCAAAGTTTTCTTTGAAGCTACTGGAATATTTTCATCTTTTACTCCCTTTTTTTTTTTTACTTTTTTTTTTTTCCCATTTCCATTCCAGAGACAGCTTCCCCTGATATTAAGTTACTGGGAAGAAATGGAAATAAAACTAAATGTCAACAGGTTTTATGTGTAATAGGCAGGCAAAGAACTCTTCTCTAGCACAGTATTTATGTCACAGCTTCTCTCCATGGGATGTCAGATAGGGAGACAGCATTTGCTGTGACAGCAACAGAAACTTGGTGCAGTTGACATTTGTTCCTATTCTAATGCAAGTAGGCATGAGGTATTTTTAACCATTACCTCCTACTATGTTTGCACAGCTCATTCTCAGCATTACACTGACATCCTTCACTTATTCTTGAATATGCCTCCAGGCCACAGTCAAGTGCTGAGAAGGCTCTCAGTGTGCCCCTGAAGAAGCCTTTATGAATCCACCACTCTGTCAGTATTATAACACCACTGACATATCCAGTATGACCTACCTAAAATACAGAGTAGTCAATTGCACCTAAATGTTGTGTTTATTTCACCATCCCCCATTTTGTTTTGTTTCCCTCTAGGTATACTTTCTCCTGAGCAGAAGTGCTTCACATACACCAAGGTGCACAACAGCATGTTTATTCAAGATATCAGTCTTGAATAAACATCTTGAATCAACATCTCCTGCATCAGAGATACACGTTTTCAATTTCAAGCATATATTTAAATCGCACAGAAGTCAATGGGCACTGCTGAGAGTAGCTACTTTAATGTGTTTTATTCTTTTATTACATTACCTTCATTTTTCAGTTTTCCAAAGCTCCTCACAATCTCGTGAACCACAGCTGCCCCACTCTGAGGATCAATGCCACCAAATACCCATGAGTCACGGTGGCCTCCCAGGATGACATATCTGTCTAGAGAAATTAATTTTGGAGGTTTACTTAGGAATATTTTTTTCCTGACAAAGAGACATTATTTTCCATGTATGTATCAAGCATCAGAGATTAATAGTTTATAATATACATGATAGAAAGGAAAAAAAGTGTTTTAAATTTCTGAAGACATTTTTCTGTCTTTTCAGTCAGTGTTGAAGAATTTGTCAAACCCAGTAACTGGATCCCACAAGACTTAAAACTTCAAACTCCATGTTGTTAGTTCTATTATTGAATATATTGCAGGTTTCCTCTAAAGATAGCAGCATTTTTCCATACTTCACAATAGTGTGTTTCATGGTGAAGCTGATCCATTAGTTTTATCTGTACAGCACAGAAATTCATAACATTGTGAATTCATGTGCTGAATGCAGTACTTCTCTGGATAGATATAATCAATCACAAAAAGGGTTGTCCAAATCATGACAGAGATATGATTACTGAGATAAAATTCAGAATAGGTCTCTGTTCTACCATAATATTGTTAACAGTTGTGTTTTAGGCAAAAGGAAAGTGCTGCAGTCAGAAGATAAATAATGTTATCATCATTCTAGGAATGTCTATATACCTGGTTTTTTAGATTATAAAACCACACTGGTTACAACAGACTGTAAGACAGACAAAAGTCAATAACGGTGGATACAGTGTCTTCCAATGGAATGCAAAATCCATTCCCACATCTCTTATGGGAGAATATCCACTTCAAAATATTCTTTCAATCACAAAGTTACTTGCCTGAAGACAAATATTTCCATCTTGGTTATGACCCCCCCTAGAAAATCAGTATTTACAGTGAAAGCGCTGACATACCCTGAACCATATGAAAGCCAGAGCAAACACCATTTCAAATATCATGCAATGCAGTATTTCAGAGAAAACTATAATCCTCATCTCCCCCTTGTAACCATGAAGTACATGTAGAGGTCACTGCTCACTCAAATTATGCTGAAGGCAAAAGATTTTACCTGGTTCCACTGTGCCTCTGATGGTACCAATTACATTGTAAATCCTTCTTACTTCATGGTTGCTATGAATGTGCATTTTCACCTTTCTAGTGTATTAGGAAGAAGACACAAAGAGAAAATCCACCAGATTAGATAATCAAACATCTTGACACCTTTCAAAAGTGTACAATATAAATGACGAAGAAAGCATTTTGATCAAATTTATCTCCTATTAAACCAAAGTAAATCTGAAAATATTACAGTGTATTTTTTCTGGATTCATACTTGCACAAATGAGAACAGCATTTAGCCCTTGACAGCTATGTAATATTTCTGATGTCAATAAGATTTATACAGATAATGGGATCAGAACTCCAAAGACCTATTGCTAGCAGCTAGTTTTTTAATTTGAAATATTGAAAGAAAAATGGAAAGCATCTAATGTTAAAAAGGTAAATAGTTCTAGTGTTCTGCAGTTTGGTACAAATCAGAACTGGCTCCATGTCACAGTTTAATCCCAGCCAACAACCATGCCACTCACTCACAGCCACTCACTCACTCCCCTACTAGCAGCAAGAGAATCTAGGGAGTAAAACGTAGAAAACTCATGGGCTGAGATAAAGAAAATTTTATACACAAAGCAAAATCCATGGAAACAAGCAGAGCAAAACTGTTCAACCTTCTCCAAAAGAGCAGAGCCCCATCACATGTAATGGTGACTTGGGAAAACAAACACCATCCCTCCAGATGCCTCCCCTTTCCTCCTTCGCCCCCCCTTTACGCACTGAGCATGCTGTCAGATGGTCTGGAATCTCCCTTTGGTCAGCTGGGCTCACCTGTCCTGGCTGTACCTCCTCCCAGCCTCCCATGTACCCCCCACTCTCTCACCAGTGTGGCAGCACAAAAAGCAGAAAAGGCCTTGATTCTGTGTGAGCCCTGCTCAGCAATAACAGAAACATTTCTATGTTATCAACCCTGTGTTCAGGAGAAATGAAAAACAGCTTCATACCAGCCACTGTGAAGAAGATTAACTCTACCCCAGCCAAAACAAGAACATTCCAGCACAGTCCATACCACTGCAGCATCTCAGGCCACAGAAAGTAAGACAACCTGTCTTGCATCAAGAGACTTTTTTCTTCAACCTCAACAGTTGTTTATCTGTACCACAGCTGAAGGTACAACAACTCAGCCCCAAGTTAAACAGTTCATATGAAGTCAGTACATTGTACTCAGACAACATTAAAACACATAGACTTTAGTCCTAAACTGTAATTACTAATTCAGTTAAAAACAATCTGAAGCAATAAAATTGACATCAGAGTTTAAGCTCTTCTTTTTCTGGAAAAGTTGAGTGGAAAAAATGTTTATAAGGAGCAGTTTCATACTGCTTTATATAAGTAAAAAGGTAAGACCAAAAGCTGGACTTACATGAACATAAAAGGAAACAAAAGTACTTGGAAAAAAAAACCAAAACAAAAAAAACCCACCAAAACCTCTCAACAAGTTTATCAAAGACCATATGCTTTTCAAATGAAACTGGTTCAAGACTGGCTGGAAACTAAAGTAAGATGTTCATATCCATCCAATCAACACAATGTTCTAATGCTTTGCACTGAGCACATTTCAGCCAAGGAAATAGCCAGAATCAAAGGAATGATGTAAATAAATCCAGCTACTCTATCTTTTATCAAACTCTATTGCTCTACCTGTTTTTTTCCCTGATCCCAAGAACACTCTTAGGAAACAAAACTGACCTTGAAGAATAATCTCCTGTAAAACCAGGACCAACGTTGTAAGATACATTCAAACTTCCTTTCCAGCTACTATGAGGTGGTGCATGTCCTCCCATATTACTGTTACAGAAAAAAAAAATCATTATCAGTTACAGAGCTCTTACAACAGCACCAAACAAATAAGGACCCAGAAACCACACAATGCTAAGTACCATATGCATGTAAACCAGTGTTGGTCTTTGTTTTAGACAACTTATACTACAAACTTTGGCAGGAGAATAATCTGGAGTTTTAGCTACACTAATACCAGTAAATTAACATAGAACAATAATCCTGGGCATAGAGATCAGTTTGGAATGGCCTACAGCTACCCTGGAAGAATGTGTTGGCCGAAAGGCTTTGCATATAAACTGCCTCTTGCAAATGGTCCCTGGAACATTCTACTGCCTTGAACTGTATTTGCATTTGAATTAGCAAATAGCAACTTGGGCCATTCCTTAACTTAACAGCACAGGCTGTAGTTTTATGTTTCCTGTCCCTGCACACTGTTTAATCTTGTAGCATAGGCAGTTGACCTGCAGGGAACATAATCAGTCCAGGTCCCCACTTCTTGTTCCATTGTCAGAAGTGCCATGCTTTCCATGTTAACATAACTGGAAATGCAGTAATTTGGTGGATCGCAATCACCCAGACTTATTCTCTTGAAGGACTTTTATTTTTGGCAGGAACTTCTGAGATACAAAGAAAGTATGCTGGATGTTCTGGTTCTTGGGAAGCAAAATACATTCATTGTAAATAAAGCATGTCTTTTACTGTAAATACATACTTCAGTCCACAGAACAACTTCAACATATGTTTGGTCCCTCAGTAAATTGTTTCTATAAAAATATGATAGCAGGTATAACAAGATGCTATGACTTCTCAAGAAAAAAGTGAAAAGGATCCAGTATTTTTAAAGGATTTAGGTTTCATTCATAATTATTAAAACCAAGTTCTAGTATTATTTAGTACTTATTGAACAGAAATGTCTGGCTACATCAAATTTATACATAGTAGTCTGCTCTATCACTACTATTTGGCAGTGGATAAAAGAGGTTTTTTAATCTATACCTTTATCATTACGAACAGTTATCCTGATAACTGTGATAACTATAAAGTTTAAAAGAAAAGAAAACTTGGAGACATATTAGTCCATATTACAAACTACCATTTCCTCCAGATAACTCTGCAAATACCTCATATGTAACAAGAGATACCACACTTACCTCCTACAGAGGTCCTAATAAGAAACAAATATATTATTTCAACAGCTACAGGAGAAACAGACTGCAAAAGTCATCTTACTCTCTTTTCAAATACTCTTATGACTTCCAAAAAACAATCTGCTAAAAATACCTCATGTCTCCCATGCACGTACCGCAGTAGCGACTCTGCATCATGATAGCCAATAGGATGAACTGGAATTTTTGGGAGACCTACACCACTGGTTTTGTCTAATCGGTAAGCGTATTCTGAAAGCAAAAGACAGGTACTTTCATATTTACAAGTCTCAGAAAGAAGATGTACAAATCTTAGTACAGTCTTAACACTGGAGTGAGGAATAATCTTTTCATTTTCCCAGAAGCTGAGCTGACATATTCCCAGTAATTTCATTCTTTGTGCTTTACCAACATACTTTCAGAGACACTAATCAAGGTTCTCCCATGGTGTCTGCAGTCATGCATATGAAGATGGCTGGAAATTTTAGAATTATTTGTTCATTTTTTGAACATTTTTTTTGAGTTGAAACACCTTTACATAGAAATATTTTTCTTCATGGGAAAGAAGTTCAGACTAAGCTACACATTAAGAACAACAGCAAAGACGGAGCCCAGAGTGTGATGCTTGGAACATTCAGCTGGAAACTAAAAGAATTTGCCAGTTGATAAAGAGATGCAGATAAAATCTTATACACTGGATTACTGAATATTCTGGATTGCTGGTTTTGTGTAAAAAACAAAATCTAGGTTTTGTTCTGACAAAGCTCAAATACAAATAATTTTTTTTTGCAAATCTTAAACTTCACGGACAAAAGCATCTACAGAATAGTTTCCTCCTTAATGCAATATTCATGGGAACCCTTTGTGATTGAGGGAGACAGGGATTCATCTGTGTCATCACTGACTCTAGAAGGAGGAACCAGAAATTTTCTTCATGGTCTGCTCTGCCATGCTGCTGTTTTCAATATGTATCCCCTTCCAGCTCAAGTTCTGCTGCCTAGAGGCAACACTGCCCATCACTTAGGGACTACTTCTTGAGGTGATTGCCTCTCTCAGATTTGCTAACCCAAGTGCTGCCATAAATAGTTCTTAATGAGTTTCTATCAAAATGATCTGGCTTAGTTGCTAAATGAAACAGCTTAGGCACAACTAAAGCAGCTGAAGAAGCCTAAGGTGAAGGTTACGAATACAGATCAGTACTCTAGGGCTCCCCTAACATCCTCACCTTTTCTCATGTGCCATTTACAGAAGTGGCCTACTGCATTGAAATCCAAAGCTGCCTTTTACCAACAAAGACTAAGAAAGAAAGTGTGCTGTTATAAGAGAGAAAACATCCTCTGCTCTTTCTTGGTACCAAACCCTCAGAGAATGCCTTCTCTAGAGTCACTCACCTTTTGCAGGATAACCTGGAGTCAGAGGATCCCCTGCTCCATTCAGGTTTAATACATTCCCACGCTGGGCTCCTCCACCTGGAAGGTTCCAGCCATTTGGATAAGGATCTACTCCAGGTGCACAGTAGTCAGCGGGGTCAGAGTACAGAATGATTCCCTTGGCACCTGCCAATTCAGCATTCTTCACCTGTAAAGCATATCTCCAGTCTCTATCTAGTCCTTTATAGCTTGACTCCAGAGTTCAAGGGGTAAAACAAAGTATAAATTGCATTGATTTTTCCTCAGGATCTTTTACAGTGCTTGGGATAAGTCAAGGGCCCGTAACTGTCTCATAATTTTCTGAAACATATATACAGAAATCAGGTTTCATGTGAAAGTAAAAGGTTTGCTCTTGCTTTGACTTTTACTTAGCAGATAAAGCCAGCAACATGGAAAACAGCCTCCACAGTACTGCTACATAACCTGAGTTTGCATTCTGTCATCCAGATCAATACAGCTGACTATATATATGACAATACAATCAACAGACTATTGAAATGTACACAGCATGAGCAGAAAAAACTGTATCACATTAATGCAACAGTATCTTTCAGGTAGTCCTGTACTTACCTTATTTATCTAAACGATCTCTGAATGTATCTCAGGGTCTGGTCCATACAGGAAGATTATAATTGGAGAGCTTGAAACTGCCTTTGGCTGTGAACAACACTAACTCCAGGGAGCCCACATTTTAGGCTCATTATGGCAGAAGGACTGACCTGCATGCTGTTTTAAAAGTGTTCTTGTGTGACTTTATTATTGCATAATATAGATCATTCTGACATCCCAATCTGGTTTGCTACTAGATATGACAGTGATGGAGAGTGACAGAGTGACAACTAATCCCCAACAGTTTCAAATTTGGGCATTTTAACTCAGAAATATCATAGCTTTTTTTTTTTTCCATTTCTTTTTTTTTTTTATAAGGAAATACAGTACTTCCCTTCATCTTCTGCTCTATTTTTGCACACCATTAGGAAGTTTAAAAACTTTTGGTACAGTTCTCCAGATTTATATAGGCTACCAAATTCTTCAGTATATAAGCAGTCATTAGAAATAATACTGTAAGACTGAGGATATGCCTTTGTGTAAATGAGGGGAGGGCATATAATTTCCAAACCACAGGAAAACTGCTTCTCTAGATATTAGTAACTCTAAGATATTTGTGTTTCATTTTAAGGAAAGATTCACAGACAGTAATACTTTCTCAAATTTTAAGTCTTTTCCATTCAATAGTATCTTGAGGAGTGGTAAACAATTTAGTGAAAATATTATCTGACCCAGAATATGAGTTATATACCACTTCTCACTGGTGAAAATTATATGTATGTAAACCAGTGAGTTATCCATTTAAAAGCTTCACACAAGACTAATCAACAGCATATAATAAAAACTGGCATCCAGTGAATTCAGTGCTTGACACCCTTAGGTAACTGACAAATACAAATTATAGTCCTGCTCAAATTTGGGTCAAAATTGTTGTTGAACAAGAACCGTCTTCTTACATCTTTTTTGAGAAAATAACTTAAGAGTATGCCTGAAGTATGTACATGATTATGTCCTTTTCTGTTAGGTCATGGAAATCTGTGAAAACTGCAGTTTAAAAAGAAATTTATATGACAGAGACGTTGAATAACCAAATACAGAATTTAAAATAACTTTCATATTGCTATAGACTCTCTCTGGTGTACAGAAACCATTATAAAGAAACACAATATACACATGGTAAAGAACAACTGAACCAACAGGGAAGAACAATCTAATTCAAAATTAGAGTTTATGACACTCTATTAATGATATTTTGGAATAATTTATAGAATGCAAATGAATATTAAAATATGGAACATTTTCCAACTGATTTACTTTTATCCTAGAAATACTAAAGAATCATATTTGAGCACAGGTCTATGGAAACTCTGTTACTCTAAAATCTCCAGAACACCTTAGGGAAGTGTTTCAGTCTCTTGAAAACACTGAAGGGCAGAACAGTAAAGTGGGAGTAACACATAAAAGGGCAGCAACACTCTTATTCACAGGGATTACCTTATTTCCTCTGAAGATCTTCCCATATCTGGCAATAACAATCTTTCCTGTACAGTCAATTCCCATGTCACGTTCTAACGTAAAGAAGTCCTCGGTGCGGCCATAATTCACATACACCAACTCACCCTGAGAGAAAGAGGTAGGATTTGAAACAATAATGTCAAAGAGCATGTTGAAAGGAGTGTGTGATCTAGTAAGATAATAGTTTTTCACATAAAATTCTTGGCCAACAAGAACTCAGAAGAGCTTTGGCCCCCCTGAGTATTCCCACTGAGAAGCTTTATACATGCTCCCTTTCCTGTGATTTTTGCAGTACAGATGCAGACAACAGGTTGCTGGAGAATGCTACTGCTAAAAGCACTAGATAAATATGTGGAGGTCTTGTCAAACTGTTATGTAATAAGGTGAAAATAAGCATCAGATTTTGAAATTATGATCTTGTCTTTAGGCATTGTTTTCATTGGAAAAAAAAAATTTTATATTTAATTAAAATAAAACAATTTCCTAAAGAAGGAAGATGAAGCTTTTTAAACTTTTCATCACTTCTCACATCTCATCAAACCAAACAAAACAGTGATGTTATTCTATCTTTCTTGGGTGATATGTTATGATAAAAGGTCAAAACCCATTAATTTCATCTTACACTATGTTCCAAAATTCCCACTGCAATTCTTGGAACACTCAAAGCTTTTATGTCCTAGGGTACAAATTATCTGCCTGGCTCTCCAGCTTTCTTTGAGTGTCTGAGGCAAATGAATACAGTATTCCTTTTGTTTTCTGGATCTGAACAGCTTATTAACAAACATCACAAACTACATGGCTGATAAAATACTGAGCTGTGTGAGTAGAAGCATTCACATCTTTCTAGATGAAACTTTAAAGCAGAGCCTGGACCAAGGTTCTGTCAACCTAAATTATTCTACATATAGAAAGGAAAGATATTGAGAACAACACCAAGAAATTCTAATCTTACAAAATATTAATTGAAACTCCTAATGATCATAGAACAGAAAACTCCTATTACACAGGCCAGCTTTATCAAAGAAAGCGCATCAGCTGATACCATCTGTATAACAAGACAGGAAGGATTAGTGTTAAATTCAGATCACAGCAACACCTTTATCACCAGCTAGAAATGTCAGCAAAAGCTTTTCAAGCATACTCAACACTGTGCAGCTATACCTGTCAGTGTGAGCCTTGGGCAAGCAGCATTTTGAAAAGTGAGATTGTTCATTTGGTCAGGTAAATGTAACAATCTATTTGTTCACCAAGATAGGAAACAATGGTGCATAGCTACAGAACTGTCTGGGGGGGTTTACAGCAGCTGATATTAAAGATTTATTACCATAGTTTTTAAGGAAAAGAAAAAATAAAATCCAGCTCTGACTTAAACTAGAGGAAAGTATTAAACACGTATATGACTCCTCAAATTGAACGCTGCTTCATCACAATAATCCCAAGAACATTGGAGCTAGGTCAGCTTTCCTACTAGTGATAAGATGGGTTTTGAACTAAAGCCTAAGGAATTTCAAATTATTCTGTATTGCTCTCTGATATTCTCTGCTATGCTACAGTACACTGTGGTATTCCATCTTTTCCATTTCTATTACTTCTATTTCTGTCTCAGCTTCTTTTCCTACTCTGTTCCTGCCTCTATTTCTTTTACTATGTAGCATTCTACTGTCTTACCTCAGGCACTCCTTGGGCTGAAAAGGCACTGTAGGGTGGCACCACATCTCTAACAGCCTCATATCCTGGAGGAGGAGGCTCAGACAATGATGTGTTGAAAACCTAACAGGAAAAGAGAAAAGGAATAAGGTAAACAAGGCAATGTGGAAAATAAATACTTTGTATTCACAAGAACATTTCACAAGTATTTGCAATCTAAAGGACTCTGATTTTAGAATTCTACCTAAGAAATGGCCAAAGTTTTAGCAGGCACTGGGCATCCTTTCCAGTAGGCATGCTCAAGGTGTGAACTTACAAATCCCATCTCCACATTTTACAAAGAGTCCTGCATAAATGAATACAGGGTTCCCTGAAGTGGTCTGGGTAGAGCAGATAAGAAGAGGTTAGATCACAGTGGTAAAAATACTTGTATTCTGTTCATCCCTGAAGCTTCTATGTGCACTTCAGCCAGTATGTAATGAACTCATTCCCTTTGTGATAGCACATCTTGAGACCTAAATTCTAATCTTCCAGAGACTGAATTTAGCTGAATCATTGGTACTGTATAATGAATCAATGCAAAGAACAGTGTTGACCAGGGTTTCTTTCCTCTTTCTAAATAACACAGTAATTTTCAAACAACTGAATTACATCAAGTAATTTTCTTACCTAATTGTTTTTTAACCCATATGTCAGGATGCTGTATGAATCAGGGTAAGTATTAGTATTCCTAACACTTATGAAATTTACTTATTATGAAACGAAGATGCAAAATATGAAAGCAAACTGGAATCCTCGATTTCCATGAGCTTTGTACCAGGCCCAATGCCATTAAGTGAACAGGGGACAGTTTTCCCGCACAGATTTCCCAGGTGTATGAAAGTGATTTTGTTCCCTGGTTGGAAAAACTGGTTGTTTATGTACCTCATTGCCATGTTCATCAATTATTGAGATGTAGTTGGGCTTAGTGTCATCAGGGTAAGAGAGCAAGACATCATAATGAACCAGCTGAACTGAATCCAAACCAAATTTCTCCCACTCAGCTTGGACTTGTTGTGCCAGATGCATATTTTCCTTTGTTCCTGCTAGGTGAGGAAGCCGTGTAAAATTGCTAGAGAAAAGGGAGAAATAAGCAGGGTCAGGCACTGAAGGTCATAATCAGAACTCCTCTTAGCCTAGCTGGAAATCAGCCTCATAGAGATGATCAGATAGGCTAAATAAGGACCAAGACTTCTCTGCATCTATGTATTGTTATGCTGTACACATAAACTGAGATGAAGGGCTTCAGGCTGTTCTGATTTAGCACAGGTGTTTAGATCTTGCTTGCAGCATGGTTTAGCAAGAATGGTGTGATCACACCAGCTATGGGGTCTTGTACTTTCTTTACTGCTTGTCTTCTGAGCTACAGTAGGCCCATGCACTCCTATGCACAGCAAGACCTTATCATTGTGAAGTGATAGAACTGAATACAATTATTTTTATGTATTCAATTTAAAAATATCCATAATTACTCTGGTCCTTACTAGTAATTAACTAAATGTCCTCCTTGAATCCCACAATTTCAATTAATTTTGGCATGAAATGGGTTTATCTAAAAGTTCACTCCTAGTGTGTCCTGTTGTCAAGTACAAGGGATTGAGTTTTGAGTACTGTATAAACAAGGAACGGAAAAACTCAACAGTTTGTGACTTAAAAGTCATGTCAGCATGAATAAAAAACAATGAAAGAGAGCATAAATAATGAACAGGCCACTGTGTGGAAAAAATAAATAAATAAAAATTTGTCCAGACCATTGTGAAAGCCCAGTTGTGAAGCCAGCTGAAAAAACCCTCAGTTGAATGAGGCTGTCATCATGATGTCCTCATTCTATCATATGACCATGATACTAACATGCCAAATAAGCATGTGGAGCACCAGCTGGTGTTAAAGAAGGAAATTGTTTCTTTGATTATGAAGGGGTATGAGATTAGGAAAAACTTAAATTATGGAGTTCAAATAAGACCAAAGCCATCAAAGAAATCCACTCTGAAAGAACTATACATATAGAAGAGAAATAGAAATAGGTTTTCTTGTAAGGGATCTACAACAATCATCTAGCCCCATTGCCTGACCAATTCAGGGCTGACCAAGTTAAAGCATGTTATTAAGGGCATTGTCCAAATCTCCCTTGAACTCTGACAAGCTTGGATCACTGACCACCTCTCTAGAATGTCTGTTTCAAGTCTGAACATCCTCTTGGTAAAGAAATGCTTCCTCATGTTCAGTCTGAACTTTCTCTGGTGCAGCTTTGAACTATTCCTATGCATGCTATCGCTGGATACTAGGGAGAAAAAATGAGCACCTCTTTTGCCATATCTTCTCCTTAGGAAGTTGTAGGGAGCAATGAGGCTGCCTCTCAACCTCCTTTTCTCCAAACTAGACAAAATCCTTAGCAGCCAAATGCTTCTGGATAAAACCACGCTCCTCTGATCATGCCAAAATCTTAATACTGTACTACTAGTCACTGTTATAGTGACAGCATAATTTTCTGGATGACATATACTGAACCAAGAGCACACTGGGATACTATTGTGAGTGAGAATGGTTGTTTTCTAAAGGAGTTACAAGTGTTTAGGTATCACATTTTCATTAGAAGTTGATTTATGCAACAATATTTCCCTGTATTACACTCCCATTTAACTGAACATTGTGGTTTTCTTCATTTTCTCTTCTCATCTGACTGCCTGTACTGGTAGTTCTGAGCAGCGATTAAGCATCTGCTGTATTTCACTGCAGGACTGGCCACATGACAGTAAATGAGGTACAAGGCTTTCTGCTTACATAGAGACAGGGAGTTTAAAGGGCAGGAAGGTCCTTTCATAGAACTGTTTAGCAAGAGTTGAATTTGCAAAAGCCAAAACACAGGTTAAGACTCTAAAAACTCCTAAATCTTTGGTTTTGAATGTGTATGTTATAGTCCAGTACATGGCTGCTACGTAGCAGCGACCATACTTTTGGGCTAATTTATCTGCAATAGTTCACGGCAAATACACCTAAAATGGCAGCAGTGGGATTGCTACAACCCTATAAACTGAAAATAGTCTTTTAGTAATTTAGTTTTGCACAACTATGTAATCAGACTGGGAGTATGAGGCAAATCCAAATTTGTTGATTATTCCTACAATAGCTGATGCTCTTTCTTTACACTGAAAGTAAATTCCTATCAATAAACTATGACTCCTGGCCTATTACTGACTGGACTAAATAATGATTTTTAACAAATACTACACTCTCTTAAGAGAAAAATAATCCATTTACAAGATCCCTAAAACAAACAAATCAGGTACAAGTATTGCAGTTAAAGCTTCTAAGTTACTAAAATAGAATTAAATTTTAAAACCTTAAAAATATCAATATTGTTATGTTCCATTGTTCTGAATTGTTTGAAGCATGACCAACAAGTCAGAGATGTGATTCTGCCCCTCTACTCTGCTTCATGAGACCCCAGCTGCACTGCTGTGCTCAGCTCTGAGACTCAACACAAGAAGGACAAGGACTTGATGGAACAAGTCCCAGAGGAGGCCATGAAAATGATCAGAGGACTGGAGCATCTCTCCTGAGAAGAAAGGCTGAGAGAGCCTGGAGAAGGCTGCAAGACCTTATAGCAGGAATATCTTCCAGTATCTGAAGGGGGCTTACAAGAAGGCTGGAGAAGGACCTTTTTCAAGGGCATATAGTGATGTAAGAAGGGATAATGTCTTTAAACTGAAAGAGGTCAGCCTTAGATTGTATATTAGGAAGTAATTCTTTACTGTGAGGGTGATGAGGCACTGACACAGGTTGCCCAGAGAAGCTGTGGATGCCTCACGCCTGGAAGTGCTCAAGGCCAGGTTGGACAGAGCTCTGAGCAACCTGGGCTAGTGGAAGGTGTTTAGAAACAGAGGAGCTTTAATGTCGCTTCCAACCAATTCTGTGATCACTGGGCTGGCTCCCACCTGATTTTTTTCTTTTTTTGTCTGAACTGATTAGTCTACACACTGCTTACTAAAGAAACTGCTTGATGTTTTCCGCTTTCATTTCAGCCATAAATGCTGTCCTCATGTCCTCATGAGTACTCAGAGATGTCTTCTTATCTGTAGGTTTTGCAAACCAGCCTGTACAACACAGGAAAATACCAAAGTAAAAACATTAGAGCAATATTCCCATGACAAACACCACCTCTCTTTGGTGTCACCACAGGATTTTCAATGTTTTACATTCCAGAACTGTTTTCATTTCAGCACATATAAGCAGCAACAACCTAATGCAGGCTGCAAAGTGACGGCAGTGTTAGTCCCACAAATGGTAAGAGAACTTATTTGTCCAAGTAGATGTTGAACTACATAACATACTATCTTATATTTATTCATTAGTTATTTTCCTGCAGATGCTAAGGAGACTTATCTATCATCCTTGAGTACCAGAACATCATACTGTCAGTCATAGAGTTACCTCATTAATAAGGCAGCAGCTTTACAAAAAATGCACAGAAACACAGGCACACTTTGTAAGGAACAGATGTCTTGTAACTCCTTTCTCACTCTCTGGTCTGTCTGGTTTCTTTCTGGAATCCTTCCCTTTCTGAGCAAGCACTACCAGAGTAAGTGATGAGAGGAACAGCTGGCTAGAAAGAGAAATGCTCTTGACATCTGTTTTTAAGTCAGACTGGATACATTCAGTGCATGTGCAGCAGCAGCTACATGGGTACTGTGAATGACAGAACCAGTGGGTTCAAGAGGGTAACAAGTTGGCACCAGTGAGGCACTGGTCACTGGCACAGTGAAAGGCTCCACATGAGAGAGGAATTCAGTCGGGGCTTCCCAATGGCAGCAATCCCAAGTACATACGAAATGGCATTGCAAAATACAACTGGCTCCTTTGTTTGCTTTTCTTCTGTAAGCTCATCATGATTCATATGTGAAACCAAAAGGAAGGTAAGGAGGGGGAACCCTCAGTCCTGCCTGCTTGGGACGAGGAGCAGGTGAGACTCTAAGAGACTATTTCTCCCTTCCTGTCCGTGCCCCTCCAGCCCCAGGTTTACCTTCCTGCCTCTCTGGCTGCGGATGGTGCTGTTTCAAAGCAGCGGGGTCGAGGGGTATGTAATTTGTCCCATCCTCACAAACTCGGCTCTATTTCTTGCCCACTATTTTACTCCTATTTACTTGAACAAAAAGTAAATAGAAAAACAAGCCAAAGACATAAAACCCCTTCTCCGGCGGAGGAGCTGGACATCCCAGAGAGGCTCAGTGACTGCACCTGCCCGCTGTGAAGGGAGGGTGGCATCGCCCGGCCGAGCACAGGCTCACCTCGGCCACCCTAGGCACAAACTCCCGGGCGCTGCAAACCCACCCGCTTCTCCCCCCGCCCCGGCCCCTCCTCGGCCCGGCTCCGAGCCACGTCCCCCGGCTGGACGAGCCCCCGCTGCGAAGGAGGGTTAGTCTGCACTCTACCGATGAGGAACCCGAGGAGGAAGAAGCCCGCCGCCGCTCCCAGGACGACAGCCCAGAGGCGGCCGCTGGCTGCCCTGGGGCCGGCCGACTCCGAGCGGGCACCGAGCGACGTCCACATGGCTGCCGGCCCGGCCGCCTCGCCGCCCGCAGCGCCCCGGCCCGAGCCCGGCCGGCCCGGCCCCGCTCTCCCCGCCCCGTCCCGCCCCGGCCGGGGTAAGGCCCTCCCGCCGGCACGCCCGGCCCGCTGCGGGGCTGTGCCTCAGCTCCGCCGGGCGCTCCGGGCTGCCCACCTCCCCTCAGCCAGAGCCCTGCGAGATCCTGCTGCCCCATGTTTCACAGAGCCACAGAATCAAATAGGCTGGGAAAGACCTCTGAGGTCATCGAGTCTGTGATCAAACACCAGCGCATCAACAAGACCATGGCACCAAGTGCCGCATCCAGTCCTTCCTTTAACACCACCAAGGATGGTGACCACACCACCTCCTTGGGCTCATTCCAATGTCTAATCACCCTTTCTGTAAAGAAACTTTTTTAATGTCCTGACTGAACGTCCCCTGGCACAGCCTGAGGTTATGTCCTCTTGTTCTGTCCTTGGTAGCCTCGGAGAAGAGGTTGATCCCCACCTGGCTGCAGCCTCCTTTCAGGCAGTTGTATAAGGTGCATATAAGTGTATAAGGTCACTTCTGAGCCTCCTTTTCTCCAGGCTGAACCCCCAGCTCCCTCAGCTGTTCCTCGTAGGACATGCACTCCCGAGCCTTCACCAACTTCATCGCCCTGCTCTGGATACTGGAATGTCTTTCTTGAATTGAGTGGCCCAGAAGTGGACACAGGATTCAAGGTTTGACCTTCAAGGTTTGAGTACAGGAAGATGGTCACTTCCCTCTCCTGCTGGCCACACTGTTAATGATACAAGCTGGGATGCCACTGGCCTTTTTGGCCACCTGGGCACACAGTTCTTTTAATTTGCTACAAAGGGCAGTGAGAATGCAGAGCGATGGCTTCCACACTTGGTTTGCCATTGATTTCTCACACTGTGCCATGCCATGCCGTCCTCCACAACCCACACACCAGAGCTGGCAACACCGGCAGGGCAAAGCTGAGGGGGAAGAAATGTAAAAGCCAGTGTTTTAAAGATACATTTTAGAAACATTTTACTCCAGTACCTAACACACTCTGACAGGCTATAAAGACTCCTCAGAGAGATAAGAACCCCTGTGAAGGCGGGTTGATTACCATGTATCTCCATGCCCCGTGTTTCCATCCATTTTAGGGAGGCTCAGCCCCAAAGTGAGTGGGTGCACCCAGCTGCCAGTTTGAGGACAAGGCTGAAACTTTGTCTGTTTTTGACTTTGCTGGTGTTTTTTTTTTCCCCCATCTCTTAAAATTATCACTGTATGATTTTGGAAAACCTCTCTATTCAGTTCAGTCATCATATTTGGGATGAGAGTGTACCTTTAAGGCAGCAAAAAGAGTGGAACTTTGTCTGCAGAGGTGACCTCACCATCTCTGTGTGAATTTTCATCCTCATTACCCTTACTTGGGTGCCTGCTAGGGAGACAGCTGATGTTCAACACAAGTCTGAAGTTGTGTTTTACCCATGTCCACATACAGTACAGGCAGTCTGTACTCAGGAGCAGTACAAGGACTGTGCACTCTACAGGACTGCTCCTATTGAGACATGCTACTTGCTGATGCAGAAAAAACCTGAACCTAGGATGAATTCCAGACTTTGGACTTTGTCTTGCCTCATCTGCAGAACCTATCCTGCCAGGAAATCTTGATATAAGAACACTAGAGGGCTACTGTGGAAAGCAGGAGTGTTGCCTTCACAAAGCAATACACCAGTAATACAACTTTGACATTTTCTAAGAGACAAAAAAAACCCCTGCAAATCAACAGCCAGGAGGAAAAAAATCCAATATTTGTGATATTGGTCCTGTCTCTCACTTTATATTATTGTAGGCATGCTGACCTGCTTGTACAGAAGTCCTGCTTATGATACTCTGAGCAGGGTACTCCATCACATTGTCAAGTCAAACTCAGATGCATGACAAGTTGCTGTCAGCTTATTGACAGTTGTATAAACCATTCTGGAATCCCCAGCTTTCCCCTATAGTATATAGGGAACATAAATTGGGAAATGCTCAGGGTGGAAGGTTTTACTTCTGCCCTGCAGTTTACTTCCCTTCCCCATCTTGTACCTGTGCATTGTGCCTGTATTTGTTACTCCTCCACTATTCACTGGTGGATGATGAAACCAAGGCAGTGTTAAGTAGGCTGAAGAATGAACGTCTTCTGGTATTCTTAGAAAGATTAATTTGGCCAAGGCACTTTTGGGCATAAGGCATCTTTGGGAGAGCCCCTGGATCAGTTAATTGGTTTTTGAAGCACTTGGAAATTAGGTTAATGAAGCACCATGGGACTAGGCACTGAACAAAAACATACCTTAACTCTTGATTAATATACTAGAGGGATTTAATCAATCCCAGTGGTTTATGGCCACACTTTTTCAAGTGAAACAAGATGGAAAGAGGCAGTGAGAAAATTTGACATGAGAATATTGTTGAAAGTTTGGTGGTTTTTAGTACTCTAAAATTAACTGTCCTGCCCACACCACTTAGAAGTTCTGCATTACTGCTTTGACATGTTTTATATTTAGTTTTTTCAGTGTGCCTGCAGCTTGGGCAGCACATTATGGACTTTGAATATACAATAGCAGCAGACAAAGATCATAGAAAAAATATTCTAGAGGAAATGGCAATTGCGATAAATGTTATGCTTGTTCAATACACGATCATATAGGTCATGTTGTAGGCAAAGGGATTTCACTAAACCAAAATTAGGAAAATTTAAAACATTAAATTAAAAACATTTCCTGTTTCTGTGAAAAATCTTCTACTAATGAAAGTACTAGAAATAATTTTTCTTATCTCTGAGATTCAAGGAATGTATGAAAATCTTTTGCGTTTCAATACATCTGCCTGAAGAAACAAACTGGGTTTTGTGATGCAAATTTTAGGCAATGTTTTGGTTAGGATTATCCACTTTATCATGACACAGTTTTCTTTAGGACCAGTTGCAACCAATGGTAGAATCTTCACTTGAAGGTGTTAAGGAGCCTACTTGAATGAGAGGTGTTGTTCAAACACAGATACAGTAAGTTCAACTTCTGTGTTACTTTCCTTATATATTCCTACTGAATAACTATTCTTTGCTACCCCTTCAGCATGTGATAATGTTGTAATTTACTGCACATAATGCAGTAATTTACTGCACATAACACTTGGAAATATTTGTGGGTAGGGTTCTTCATATACTTACTAAATGTATGCTCTGAGTTTACTCACATTTGGGGACTTAGGAAAGGCTGGGGACAAGTAGTCCCAGTGATGGGTTTGGCAGTAGCCTTTCATTACTCTGAGTCACAAAGCTATTTTGACACATGATTGAGCTAGGAGGTTCCAAATTATTTTGTTTAGGGTAGAAAACAAAGAAGGTGGAGGTGGCTGTGTCATTTACAACCCACTGGAAGAAAAGCCAGTTTAGTGTGGAGGTAACATTACCGTGGTGTCTGAGGCCAGCCTTTATAACTTGCCAAATAAAGGTGTGTTTGCTTGTAGCTGCCAGTCTTTGTTAAAGTTTTAACTGTGAGAGAGTGGATGAAATGAAGATGGTTAAATGCATGGAGTTCTGCTGTGGAATTATGTCAGAGCTCAAGAGGAGGCCAGAAAAGACACATCATGGGGGTCACCTGCTACTGACTACTCTATAAAGCTGAGAAATGGATCAAGCCTTTTTTAAACAGCTAGAAGAAGTTTCATGATTGCAGGGCCTTCAGCATGGGAGCTCTCAAACAGGCTGCCCAAAAATGTGGCATAAAAAAATCTTGGAACTTCTCCAAACACCTGAACAAAGCCCTGTGCCACCTGATCTAACTTGTATTTTAGCTCTGTTTTGAGCAGAAGTTGGTCTGAATTGACCTTCTGGGATCCCTTCTAGTATTTTCCTATGACTCTGTAATTCTAATAGAGAGTTGCTTGTAAATTAAGATGTGGGATGCTTTGTAAATGTTAAATTCTGTGTTCTTCTGTTTGTTTCTCTGTTAAAAATGTGAGGAATAGATAGTAAAACACTTGCCTCTTTCCCAGGGGTTCTATGGGATTAAACAATTTCCTTAAAAAAAAAAGAAAGAAAGAAAACCAAAAACCTGAATTAATGAGCTTCAAGTCTCTATAGGAACAGTCCCAAAAAAATTCAAGTGGTTTGGATAGAAGTTATTGTTATATACTTCATGAGTGAAATAAGTTGCATATATTGTTGTAAAATGTCAATAGAAGAGCATGAAATGAAACCTAGAAGACTTTTCACCTGGAAACCTTTTCTTACACTTTATTCTAGCTTTGCATTTTCAAACAATTCGAAATATTAGTTTCACATTTTTTATTCACATAGGGCATGCAAATAATAAGTAGGTTTATAACTCATGTTTTTCTTTCCCATACTATATACTCTTCTCATTGTATTTGCATTAGGAAGTACATAGATAAAACTTTGAAGGTGCCTAGAAATCATGCTGCTTTTGATTTTCACAAGTCACTACAGTGCTTCTGAAACATCCCATTCTGTAAGGTGCCACATATGGCTATGTCCTAGAAAGAAAATGTAAACTTGTGTGATATTTTTCTCCCTACAGGTCCCTGTATAAAGAAGTCAGAATGCTGCTTCTGTGCCTACTTAAAGCATTAAGTAATCCCAGAATCATAGGTTCACAGAATAGTCTGGACCGGAGGAGACCTTTGAAGTCCGCCTCATCCAACCCTGCTGCCATGGGCAGTGACATCTTCAACTAGACCAGGTTGCTCAGAGCATTTTCCAACCTGTCTTGAATCTATTCAGGAATGGGAGATCCACAACCTTTCTTAAGCAACTTGTTCCTCCTTTATCCTCATTATAAAGAAATTTTTCCTTATATCTAGTCTGAATCTACCCTAGTTTAAAATCATTTCCTTTTGTTCTATCAAAACAGACATTTCCTTTTTTGTTCTATCAAAATGTCTGTCATTATTTCTCTTACCTCCTTGATTTGAATTCAAGGTACAAACCCTGCTGTGTTGGGTTTGTACTTTGACCCTATGCTATGAGCTTGGAGATCTGTGGAGTATTTGCTATGATAAGATTCCTTCTGCTGTGACTCTGGTGACTGTCAAAAAAAACAGCAGAGCAGAGCTGCTTTTCTACTGTAATGGCTCACTAATTTTGTCCTCCTTTCCTCTTCTGGGTTCCTTTTGTACCCTCTTTCCTCCTCTCCCAGCTCTTAAAGGTCTACAAGGGAATCAGTTTTTACTACCTAAAAGGAAGGGTAATGAATTTGCCATGTAACTAACTATCCAGGTGCCCTCTTTTGTTGACTCACTTCTGTCTTGAATGGTGATACTTGTTACATTGGAAATAATTGTGCTCCCATCTCCTGGGGCTTCCCAGGGAAATGCTGGAACGCTTACTTCTACAGAGGTCATAGAAGTAAATATCCATCTATTTGCAGAAGGGAGTTTGGTTTTTCAAATAGTACAACATTTTGGGGTAGTACACTGTGAAAGGAGGAAGATGGAGGTACTGTGAGCTAGCGTAAAGGCCCATAAGGATCTGTGCTACACATGGAAAGAGGGGAGGAAATTCACAATTGTAACCAGTTGTAACAGGAACCGCAGCGCTGCAAGATGCAGTTATATAAAGCTAAGGGAAAGTGCTGTGCTGATTTAAAGCTTTTCATATTGAATGAAGAGCTTTTGCTGTTACTACTGCTCTTGGCTTCACAACTCAGTTCTCTTTTGTTGTACTCACTAGACTGCTTTTCAATGAATTCTTTAGGTTTCATCACTATGGCACAGAAGAGAATTTATTGCTATCAACTTCACTTTACTGCTGGATTTTAGTGTTGATTTGGTATGTGGACAAGTCAGAGAAGCTTCATATGTGACAAAACATGATTCAGGGAGTATCTGCCCCTTTTCTGGCATCAGAATGTTAAATCAGTTCAAGGTGCCCTGTGTTAATGCCACCATGAGAACAGAAATGGTCTGTTGTTATTGCAAAGTTGAATCCACCATGGCTGAATCACCTTGAATCATTTTGCAGCTTAAGAACAAGTTTTCTCAGAAATATACAGACATTCTTCTGTGTCTGTGTTCAGCTTTTGCCTTCCCAGGACACTGATCTTTCCCAAATTGGAAGTACGGCAAGTACTTTTTCTTGTTGCTCTTGTGCTGAAGACTGGGGTGCCAATGTGGAAAACAAGGAGGATGAAGCAGAATAATGTATGTATGGAAATTGTCTCAGATGTTGGAGCATAGCTATCAATAAACTGCAGTTTAGTCATGTTGCAGCTGCCTTAAGATGAGCATCCTGACCATTTTTGCTTTCCTCAAAGCTGCACTGGAATGCTCTGAAGTCTACAAATACTCCAGATTTTTCATGCTACAGGAGCAAAAAAAAAGAGGGTTTTTTCCTGTTTTTTCTTTTCTGTTTTTGCTTATTTGCACAGACTTAAATTATAGTGCCTGTTAAGTAACCCTCCTTACTGACGGTGAGCCACGGTTAGCCAGCATGTATTCTTGGAATTTTACAGAATAGTTTTGTTGCTGTGATTATCACTGTTGTATGAATTTTGGCTATTTGTCTGCTTCTAGCTGCTTATTCTTTAAGATTTTCTATTGCAGCTGGAAGAGATTTAGTATATGTAGACAGAAGCAGGAAACCATTTCAATTCTGTTGGTGAACAAGACATAGTGACTTCAGCTTTTAAAAACAAGTTAAAAATAGGCACTGCTGTTATGGACATTTGTGTTTGCTGTGTGATTACATCGTAATGCAAAACATGAAGCTTATTTTTTTAACAGTTTCCTGTTGTGAATTTTATTTTCTCAGAAATGAGAGGCTAATAATTCTCAGTGGGATTTTTGTGGCCAGATGTAAGAAATAAGTACTTGCTCAAGAAGTTTTGCAGGGTCTATTTCAATTTTTGTCCTATTTGGGATAATTCTGTGGTTTAAGGTTTCATGCTCCTTTGTTTCTTTTTATTCCTTTTATTATACAGAGAAATTAGAATTCTTGGCCTTAGTACCGTTTTTCCTGGATTGTTTGAAAAACTTTATGTATGATACTTCTTTTAATCCTTACAGAGTCTGAAGTGCAGAGTCTTTCTAAACTATCTGAGGTCATTGTAGTAGATACAAAGTTCTCTGATTTCTCAGCCCTGTGTCCTGGCCACAAGACTACAATATTCTAAATCCAGACTGTAGTATTCCTAATGTCTACACTCTTCTTTCAGATGATGAGTTAAATAATTTTTGTATGGGCAACTGCTGCTACTGCAAAGGCAAACTGTTTTGACAAAGATAGTCATTCGCTGTATGCCTGCAGAAAAATGAAATGCTACCAGAGAAAGTTACACTTACTGTACCATAATTTCCACTGTCAGTAAAAACTGGGTAGGACTTTCCTCCCCCTCCATTTGTCTGCATATTTCAAGCAATATCTTTCCTTGAGGAATATCCCAGTGGCCTGGGAACTGTCCCCCAAACAGACACTTGAATATACTTGAATGATTTTCAGTACTGCACACAAATCTGTAGTGTTGGCCTGAACCACAGCAGTTTTACTTGCTAGTATTTTTAAAAAGAAACTGCACTGGCATGAAATTGGAATGATACTCAAGTCAGACTCCTGAACTTTTTGTGATCACCATGCAAAAGACAAATTGAAGTGCACTCAACCTCCTGATAAAAAAGCAATTGGGAGAGCAATAAAAAGAATATGCAGCTGTAGAAAAAAATGTGAGCAAAGGACAGAGTTCAGATTAAAGATAGAAGCTGAAGAAAGGCAAGGCAAGAAATAAACAACTCTTTAAAAAACCTCTTGTGAAAGTCCTGCAGTGTAAGGGGAAAAATGCATTCTCCTGCCCTGACCTCTAAAGAGAAGTCATCAGTTCTCTGAAACTCTATGTGAAAAGGAAGTGTAACATCTGTTTTTTCCATGTTCAGTCAGTGAATTTGATATTGTTTGAAAAAATAAATTCACTTTAAGAATTCAGTCACGTTGGCTATCCTACACAGCAGTGTAAGGAAAACCCTCTTCTGCTCAGCCTTTTTATGTTGAAAATGCATCCAATAAAGCTTGAAACAAGCATTAAACTAAATTGACTGAAATGAGATTCTGGCAGCTTTCAGGGTGAATGAAATTGGTTCTATGGGGTCCACTCCATCCCTCACTCACTACAAGATTACTTACTTCAGTTGTAAATACCTTTTCTTCTTGTCTTGTCAAGAGATAACATAATAATTCCTACACCTTTGTGGTTCAGTTAAAATTAAATCTACCTCTGAACCTGCAAGTATGAGGTAAATGAAAACAGTGACTGAAGAGACCTGCCATGTCTATCTTTTTGTTTCTTTCTTTGTGAATGGCAGGCACTAGAGATCAGGTCCCATTCATGTCTTAGTCTGTTTTAGTTGCTGATTATCATTATCATGAAAAAAGATCTCTTCACAGATGTGAGAAATGCAAACCAAGCACATTTCCTGCACCTCTATGGAAGACTGAAGTGAAAAGATGCGTGGCACTAGGCACATATGGCAATCAGTTCATTATGTCCCATCAGAAGTGGATGATGGTCAGTGAAATTGATGCAGACTTGAGGTTTTGTTGCTAAAAGACTACTAAAAAAATGCAAGTTGATGAGAACTTACTGGATATTTCTGGATGCTGAGAAGGAGCTGTGAAGTTTCACTACATTTAACATCCCATTCTATAAATGTGATCACTGGAATAAAATTGCATTAGTTTTCTTATGTGGAACATATGAAACACATGAAATGGGCTGTATTACTAATTTGTGTTATAGGGAACACCTGCATCCTCAGGTGGGACCGGTGCTATGTGTATGTAGGGATGCCTGTGAAATATGGCAATGTAACCATATATATGTGACTGAAGGCTTTACATGAGTATTTTATCAAAATGTGTAAACATTTCTCCCTCACCTGAAGAGTTTAAATAAAGACAGTCAGATTTACAATATTTCACTGATTCCTTGGAGAAATTGTGTTCTACATTCTGAACCCCAGGGTGAATCCTTCAGACAGTCCTACAGAAGGGGATTAAAACAAAATGTTTCCAATGGTAACATATTCTTCTGTTGGAAGAAGCCAAAGTTATTGAAAAGACAGCATAGAAATAGGGAAGCTGGGGAGAATGAATGCTATATTGAAAATGTAAATGTGACAGCCCTAAATGGAAAGGGTTTTGAATGGGAAGTGAAAGCGAGCAATCTATCCTACGTAAGTTTTATAGAATTGCATCCTATATTAAACCTCAGTCATTAGACTTCCTCACAATGTGCTTATCTTCCCCGCTTCTGATGCTCTTGGCCTCCTGGACATCACAACCAATCAACACCTTCTGTTATTGTCTGACAATACTGTTTAGATTTTATAGTATCTAGGGATGTGCCTGCAGAGCTGGTGTTCTGCAAGACAATGGATGAGGACCGTATGAGAATCTCTTGCTCTTCTACATGCAACTACTTTTTAGAGCTTTTTATAGCAAGTCTTTTTAGAGCTAGACTTCAGAGCATAAGTTACCTGAGGGATAGGGAGGGAGAACTCAATAATTGATGATTTCTGGAAGCAAAAGGCAAAATAGGAGAATTAAACTCCTGACAACTTGCATATGTAAATAATGACTCTTGGAATGTCTCGTACTAATCCCTAAATGTTACTAACCCCTAAATAGAAGAAACTGATAATACACATATATTCTTTAAAAATGCAGTTTTAAAAAGCATGATTGAGAGATGGAAGTATTTCTTTATTTTCCTTATGTATTTTTTACATTTACCCACCAGATGGCAGCCACAGACTGCCCACTGATTTGCGCAGCCTTGCCTCCTGTTCATATAACATCACCAATCCGAGACCATAGTCTGACAAGAGCTGCTTTGCTTTCAAGGAAGTCAGCAAAAATAAATTCAACTCTAAATTAAGCAGTTGACTTCTTCAGATTTCCAGTTATGCTTGCTTTATATAATTGCAGCGACAGCATTTACCATTTGGGAAAATGAGGAATCTGGTCTTATATGTGTGCAAAGGTGTGCCTATGTAATGCATTTAAATCAATGGAATAAATTAATTCTTTGAGAGTTACGTTCTCCTTACAGCTCTTTTTCTGGTCTGGTCAGGTCAGGTCAGGTCCTCAGCTTGTGGAGAGAGACAATGATACACATTCAATCTATTTACACTGGCCTAAGCTGATGAAAACAATAGCCCCAGTTTGACAGCATCTGGTGACATGCAGCCCACTGACTGCACTGACACTTGATAAAACTCATGCATTCAATGTGAGAGGCTCTGGTCAGACTTTTTGATACTCATGCATTCTTTCCTGCTTTTTATGCCTTCTTTCATTCCCTGCCATGCCTACTGTGTGGGAGATATGGCAGTACACTGGAGCTTGCTTGGAGTATTCCTGTGAGGAACCTGCTAGGATCTCATCTCCTTGTTTCAGCCCAGTCTTCCATTCCTTTATACCACTGTTAAAAAATACCTCAGTTCTCCCACTCCCACATCATCAGGGGGAAAAAAGTTGAAGTCTGACTTAGGTGCTTTGAAACAAGATGCCTAATTTTTTTCAGAGATGATTGCCAGCATTTTGCAGAGATGTAACTCTGCTGGACTGGACCCCGTGCAAACTTGTCATGGGATGGGACTTTGTTAGAAGGATTGCTGGCTAAATAGCATGGAAGAGCTATCACAAGAATGAGTAGGGACATGTCCAAGCTCACAAGAGAGATCCCAGGTATTTTGGGTCCCTAGCACTATGGCATTCACTCTATAAGCAATATCACTTAAGCCTGTTTTCCGTAGCTCTTAGAACTGTTTTTAATTTTATGTAGTGGCTACTTAATTAGAAATTACTGTCCAAGGAGGACACAAGAATAGCAACAGGGGAAACTGATTTTTCCTGAGAGCTGACAGATGTGTGCTTTGCGTTTGGCTTCTATTTTCCCTGTGTGCAGAGAGGTTTTCTGAGCTGGCAGGGCTTGGGAAACACAGAAAACCCCAGAATTTTAATACTCTTCCTGCTCCACTGGATAAGCTGCTCCACTGGTTAATTTAAGTGAGCAGCCAGGGAGGGATCATACAGAACAGAGATGAGCACTAAACAAAATGAGGCCTAGTGAATAAATTATATTTTTGTCTTTACAGAGAAAATCTCTCCATATTAGTATAGTTTCTCTGGATTCAAGGAAGGGCAGCAAATGGCTCTCTATCTAATTGGACTTTGACCAGCCTTGACAGTTGTTTTCTAAGAGGATTTTTGTATTTTTATTTATCTTTGAACCCTTTTTATCCTTAAAAGAAAAAAAAATAAGCCAGCCCTCAAACGGAGCTTAAATCCAAAAGGAAAAATTGCGTAGCTGAGTGGATGACAAGAAATAATGTTAGATCTTCACCAAAACTGCCTTTTAATCTAGAATGGTGCAGGGTAGGAGGTGTATGTCTTTTCTCTATGGAAAAGAAAAAATGCAACTTTTTGTATGGTTGGGATGTGATAATAACTGTGGAATTAACTGTATAATAACTGTAGCACTTGTGTAGGCTGAGGAAGTAAGAAGCCAAGTAAAATAATTTTTGTTTCTTCAGACCCCAAGTTATGTGGATGAATAAAGAGAAGGTTTCCTCCCTTCTACAGAGCTACTTTTTCACAGAAAAACCTAATCGCTCTCCAGCATCACATCCTGGTCCCCGGCAAGCTCCTGGCTCAGCAGGCTCTAGTGCAGCTCCAGGCTGATGGAAATCAAGGCATGTACAATCTCAAACAGAAAAGTGTATTAGAATATTGAGAACAAAATGGCTCATAGTAGGCCACTGTGCTTTTTAAAAAAATCTTGCTGGACTGTAAATCTGTGGGTGAAGTGCAATGCCACAGGCTCTTCTCTTGCTCTGTTGGCCTGATAGAGAGGAGCAGCATGGTGGTGGGATGCAGCTCAGGCCAGCCAGCTGCAGCCAACACGTTCAGTCAGTGAGCAGGAAGGAAGCTGTGATGCCACACCTTGATGCACCTGGGAGGGAGCACAAAGTGAGGGTCCCTTGTGCCCTCTCTCTTTCATGATGACTGAAAAAGAAGACAAAAGGCTGAGGCAGGGTGTGTCTTGGTTCTGTGAGCAGCTGTTCTGGTTTTCTTATCCTTGGTTTTGATCTGATAACTGGTGTTCAAAAGGAACATAGCTATGAAGTTGATCTCTAACTTGCTGTTTGTCTCAGTTCTACCTTAAACAGCAGCCTACACATTTGAAAGGCTGAATGGATGAGAAATCACAGGTCCCCTTCTTTCCTTCCCACACATTTCATTTGCTGGTAGCTTTTCTGAAAGGCTTTGCCATTGACTGCTTCCTGACCTACTTTATTTCATATGTGTAGACCAGGAAGGTTTTAAGCAGCTACTGATCATCCTCTTCTGTAAAGTAAAGCTGGCAATACTATTTTTATTTTCATCTTAGGAAAAAAGAATGTTACTCATGCCCTTTGGCAAGGTCATAATTTGCCATCAGTTCAGGTAATGTGAAAGACCACGCCTTTTAGAGCTTTTGCTTTGGATATTAACTGCCAGTTCTCCACTAAAACAAAAGATGACACATCCATCTTCAGGGTGTTTTGAGACCAGCAGGGACATCCCAACCTGTTGGTGCCTTTTTGTTTCCAGTCTTGGAGGTCAGGTAATGGGTCTTGCATAGCTAAGCTACTGTATATTTCTCTTAGGGCTTTTGAGACTTCTTTAAAAAGAAAAAAATCAACAAACAACCGCAAAATCAATTTTATTCAGCTAAAAGTATAAAACTGATACTTGTTGCTGTGAAACAATATAATTATTCTTAATTTAAAAATGGTTTTATTTAACTTAGTATTGGACTAGAGTAATGGCAAAATCTGCCATCCTAGAATATATATTGTATAATTTATAGATCTCTAATAGCTGCTATATTACAGTTTTCTTCACTTTCAGTACAAAGATACACAGAAAAAATCCATAGACGTTATATTCCTATTACTTAAGAGCAACACAGACTGTAGAGCACTGCAGAAACTTTAAATTACTTGCCAGTAAGTCCTCTTGCTGCAAAACCAGAGCAATGATATTTTTTGAAATGCATTTGAAATTATGGAATACTGTTGAATACTTATATTATAAAAATCCTTGAAGTTGCCAACTGCTTTGGTTGAGGATGGAAGATTTTTTTTTTTCTTTTTTTTAGATAAAGTACCCTTACAAACTTCTTTATCTTTCTTTTACTGGGATGTTGGGATACTTCCTCCATTTGTAAATGGAGTCATCAGTAAAGAATTATGCTATGGTACTTTGCCAGCTAGTCACTTTTAACAGGAAAAATGTTTGTGAAGCTCAGTTTGACTGTTGGCCCTTGTCTTGATCCTACTGCTTCAGGAACTGGTTGTGCAGGAGACTCAGCTCTTGGACCTTTTTGCCATTTTCATGATGCATGGCTGCAGAAGAGCTGGATGATTATTTCTAACAGATGTTACACATGAGGAAATTCCATCTTGCATATTTGTTATTTTAGAGTAGAAACATCTTGAAATATTATTATTATTACAGAAGTTATCTGTTTATATTGCAGCGAGCAATGTTGGTAGTGCTCCTGAGATGACATGAAAATACCTGTGTCTTTACAGCCCCATCCACTGTATCTGTGGATATATACCACTTACAAATATATGCCCTTATGTCTTTGCCTGTTTCTCATATGCCACACTGGAATGCATGTTGGGCAAGAGTGTTATTTGACAACTGCAATAGAAATCTATGTTAAGACTTTGAAAAATGCCCTGTTACTGCAATATGTTAATTTGAGGGAAATCAAATCACCTTACCTTGCTGTTGGTCATTTGATTTTGCAGACAGGCATTGGAGTCTACTTTTGGAAAGTCGTTCTTTCTGAGGTGTGTGAAGGTTCACGTCTGAGAGCCTGAGATCTCTGGCTCTGACTTGCTATGTCAACTGGAAATTGATCCCTTCTGTTATTTTTAGGACTTTTCTATAAAATTAAAGAGAACATACTCAAATTTATTCAGATTTCAATTTCATTCACATAAACATATAAAGCAGTCCTTAAATGAAAAATACTACAGTGAAACAGGTCTTGTTTTCCCCTCATTTGTACTCCTATTATTATGTAGAAGACAGTAAAGCAAAGAGAGAAAGTGATTAAGATAAAAAAACCAGACTGTTTGGAACAAAGGGAGGAGGCAGAAAATGAGATGGGCATAGCTGAAAGAATTGAAAGCTATTGAACAGCCTAGATCAACATGAGGTTAGGTAGTCAGATTCATCACCTTGAATTTCTTCCCAAAATAATGTGGAAGGTATTTTTGTTAAAAGACTGCAGTATTCTCTCTGATATCTCAAAGAAAGCATTGCAGTGCTTCAGACCAATGGTCTCTGTGCCATTCTGTATGTCCCTGTTGAGTACCTGTCATGGACCTAAATATTCATGATGCTCAGAAATCCTAAACAGACCAGTGGCCTGAAGGGTGTGAATGGGGCTATGAAGTTAAAGATCAGAGCTTTAGTGCTGTTGTGTATGTCTGTCTTCTCACTTACTCATGATAAGGTTTTTGAACCCATCCTAGGGTACTATGACCCAGAGATTCCTCTGTGTATGAAATAAAAAAGAATTAAGTGGAAGGCAAAAAGTTCTCAAACCAGAATATCATCTACTATGCTGTGGCATTGCATCTTTTCCTTCTAGTGCACCATGGGCCACAATATCCCATCTCCATCCCTGCCTCAGGCAACAAAGCTCCCCCTACCTACACCCTATTTATTCTCCTTCTTGCCATCATTCAGCAACACACATCAGTGTGACTTGGTTGTCTCTGCAGATTGCTGACAGCTACTCAGACAGTACTTTATTTTATAAATGACATCCCTTTCTGTTTTAGGTCAGCAGATCTGCCTGGGTTGTGACAATTGCTTTTGATTGCTCTGTGCTCCTGTAAAAGTCACTGCCATAAAACTGTATCAGGAGATGAGAAATTACTTCCTTCCTGGCCAAAATTTGTGTCATAAAATTTATGAAAGCTTTGAAAAGTCTTATTCACTTTTCAAATTATTCAGGAAAAATCTCAACAACGTTTGGGTTTTAATTTTCTGTATATTCACGTGCCTTCCTCGTCCTGATAGTGTGAACTCCTTTGCAAGTCAACAAAACTCCATTTTCTCTCCATGCAGGAATTTCCAGTTTTGTATCCTACCCACTGAACCATTAGGGCTGCAATACTATTGCTGAATTTAATCTTTCTTTGCACACTGCTTTGTTAATGTGTAGTAGTATCATAGTATTGTTGTGTTACATTTTTTTTAATTTTTGGGATTTTTTACTAGCATTCTGGTCTGTATTCCTTTATGTTTAATGGACAGCTATTAAATGTTAAGCCTGTGCTTAAACCTGCTGCTCAACATATCTTCCTGAGAAAATTTCTGTGGACTTTTAGACATGTATTCTGACATCATGCTTTCAGAATATTTTTTTTTTATGATTTCTAGAGTAGTGATATTTGGATAAAACTCCTTCAGACTGCATTATTTTCAAGAAAGGGTGCGAAGACAGATGATGATTACTTTCTAAATCATATACCATTTATTTGAGATGAGTCAGCTGCATGGTTAGATGTCTGCCTTCTCTCATTGTGTTTGAATACTGTTTATAGATTTGAGTCCTGCTTTTATTAAAGTCATTGACAAATCTCAAACTGTATTGAAAGTTAAGCTACTTCTCTTTGTTTAGGACTTATTTTAAGGTAGCTGCAAAATCCCTTAGATGATATGAAGAAATTTAAAATGGTTTTTTCAGGTTTTAAATTTTGTTATGTATGTGTCATGCATACATTTTCTTGGGCAATTTTTAAGTAATAATGGCTTGTTTCATTTAGAATTTAAACTTCCCACAGCATTTTATGTAACTTGCAAATTGCAATTCTGTGTTAGGATGAGGGCCAAAAGGTGAAACCACTAAGGAAGACATAAGCAATTCATTTGTAAGAGCAATGCTGCTTCAAATGTAGAATTGCATAATAGGAGTGAAATCACTGCTCTTGACAGAGAAACTGGAAATTTTTTGTGGGATTAGAACTCTACCTTAGGAAATTCCCATTTTCCTGTAAATCATGGTCTGAGTTATCCTTCCCATTGTTAGGGTTCACTAGAATGTTTTTTTCTAAGCTAGATAAGATTTTGGTCAGATTCGAAAGCTTTTTTGAAAAGCAGGACTAATAGCCTTTATTCTCCAGGATTAATGTGTGTGTCTCATGAGTAGTTAAAGTTTGAAGACTCTGTCACAAAGCTTCCATTATGATTAAAGCTGTCACTAACTGAAAGCCAGGTCAATCTCAAAAAGATTTTCAAATATAATATTTTGGGCTGCCAACATCCTTTTCTCACAGGACATTTGTAGTTGTCATTATAGTAGCTGTCTGAAATTAATAGCAGTAGTGATACCAGTTCTTTGTGAACTTTGCAAAATGTGGTATATCCCTCTCTTTACAAAGGGCAGCAGAAGCAGAAAGAAATTGCTATTGCTCTGACATAGTTTTTAATTAACATGTTTTCTTCTCTGGGCAGTCAGGCACACTAAATGGTAAGAAATTAGGGACAATGAAGTGACAGTGTTGCCCTGCATGATGAGAGAAATGTTATCTTGCCAAAAGAAGGGCAAAAAGTATCCATGAGATTCCCTAAAAGGGCCAGACTTTGGATTTACCTGTTGTCTATATTTCTGCTTTCTTCTGTTATAATCCCTTCTTTTTATGTCTCTCTTGAAGTAATTTCACCATTCAGAAAAATTTCCATAAAAATTAAATAGAAATGAAGTGTTGACTCAGTGTTTTAATCTTAGGTAATTTCTTCCAATGTCTTCACTCTGTAGGTTTTCATTCTGAGTGGTCTAATAAAATGTATTATTTTCTGGTTACAACTTTTTTAAGACTGCCTTGGTATTAGATGGTTGGGTTACATTTCTCTAACCCTGATCAAGTGCCATAATCTGTCCTCGTGCATCTCTAGCACTCAGCTATGCACATTGACTCAGCTGTGCCAGGGGACTATAAATGATGATGATTTTGTTCATGAGAGACTAAGCATCTGAAATCTGTTTTCACTCACAGTTTGAAATGGGCGCAGTCCTTTCTGCAGCAATGTCTGTCGCTGAAGGGCATGTTCAGAACTTTACTGCCAGCTTATTTGAAGTAAACTGTATAATTTGAAGCAGGAATCCTGAGGCCTGGCTGTCCCTTGCTGGGTTTAAAATGAGTGTAAAGGAAAGACTTGTCTCTGTTGTCCGTTTGATGGATGGCATCAGACAGAGTGGATAGGAAAACAGTGCCAGTATGAAGTGATGGGAGTATAGAAGTGCAGAGAGCAGAACTGGTGATGAACTTAGATAAACCCAAGAAAGATATGCTTATTGGACTTGAGTGTCAGAGTGATGCACTGTGAGCTCTTTCTGTTGCTGGAATGCCAAGGATGCTGTCTTGGTCTCTGTTCTTGTGGGAGAGATAAGCCACCATTGACATTGCCCTTTCTTCATCTCAATATGGCAAAAGCAGCAGATATCAAATCCTTAGTGCATATATATCTGGATGAATCTACCTCTGCAACGACACACTGGTGGTGGGGCCAACAGTGTCAGCGAGGATCATGGTGCTTTTGGAGCCTGGTGCGGAAATCTTGCATGCACAGAAAGTCACCAGACTTGCTCCATATCCACTGTCCCCTCAGAAGTATTTTCACAAGTGCTGTTAGGGCTATTTCGTACTGGACCCCATCCACATGACTGGTCTAGGATTGACATGATCCTTAACTGAAAACAGCACTGACAAATTTCCTAAGTGTTGTACCCCAGAGCCTTCAAACAGCTCCACAGTCACTGAGGCCTACACGTTCTCATCCCAGGTATCTGCTGCAAAATGGCAAACTTGTAAAAAATGCATGAAGTAGATGTTTTTCTCTTTACATTTCTCTTAGAATGTCTTAGAAACCTTTTTTACTCTTCCAAGCTTTCTTTGGAAGAGGATCCCAGTTTTCCCTTCAGTGTACCCATAAAATGAGCACACCACTGTCATTAGATTGTCTTTTTCTCCTCTAAGGTTTGTATGGTGTTTCTACAGGGTTTTAGGCATCTTGTGAATGTACAACTTAAAATGCTTGTTGGTTTAGCTGACAGTGCTTCCACAAACTGTGTGTGTGCAAACTGTGTATTTCCTTATCTGGTTTTCAAAATAATTCTTGGATCTGTCAGCATATCCTTCTGCATTTTTGCAGAAAGCAAATTAACCCCTCTGCACCCCTTTAAAAGCAGACAGAAATCATGTGCCAAAGCTCACTGAGGTGCAACTGCTTTATTTCTGTATCTTAAAATAGAATTTTAAACTCCTGTAGTTAATAGCTTCCTTAGAAAGAAACCTTCCTCTAATCAAAACAGCTGAAGCTTTGCAAAGACATATGACTTTTATTTCCTCTCTGGAGACCTAAAAATGTACATTTTTTTCCTCTTGACATACCACCTTAAAGATAAATATGTTCCTGGGTATTTCAGGACTGGAAAATGAAGAAGGTTTGTATTCTAAAGCTGCTCCTTATAGCTCTAGTTAAACATAGTATTCATGGCTTTACCCTTTACAACAATTTTCCGTACTTTTTAAGCAACTAAAATTAAAATATCCTTATTCTTTGATATTTTATCTTTTTTTCCTTAAACCCTAAAATCACAGCTTGTTAACTGAAGCCATCCAAGGGGAGTCATGCTAGGAGAGGAAGAAACAGAAGATGCAGAACAACTGCTGAAACCACCTTGTAACTTGGCTTGGTTACAAGCTCTTAGCCCAGAGCATTTCAAAATTTGCTCAGGGGCTTCATTCACTTGGATATTTTACAAAGTGGGCAACTCTCGTACTTTTTTTTAATTTGTCTTTTGGCAGTCTAAGTAAACTGGTAATTTATGCAGTGGCCTTTTTGAACTATGTCTCCATTCAGAGGTCTTCAGACATCATAAACGCATATCTGAAAATGAATAAATATCTGTGTTATCTCCACTGCATCTAAAATTTTTTGCATCAAGGAAATGCGTCAAATACATTAACAACAGGCCAATTGTACTAAATAGATTTTTCCATGTCAGTGTCTCCTTAGTTGCTTCAGCTGTCTATCCACTAGCTAACAAGCAAAACTCTCTGATATAATTTTAATATCTTCAGAGTATGGTGCAGAGATGCTCCAAAATCTTTATATTGAAGGAACAGAAAGTATTAGTCTGCTGCATCATCTAATCCATTGGATATATTCCTAGCTTCTTATTCATGACAGAACACAGCCATCTATTATGGCTAATT
Organism: Calcarius lapponicus; assembly: GCA_039654755.1. Lineage (NCBI taxonomy): Eukaryota > Metazoa > Chordata > Aves > Passeriformes > Fringillidae > Calcarius > Calcarius lapponicus. The sequence goes on along the minus strand of CM077462.1, from coordinate 64,483,089 downwards.
TTTACATAAGGCAGAGACTAATCAGGCAAATCAAAATAAAGAAGAAAATGGCAAATATGCATCTGCAAAATGTAGGGGTTAGGTCAATATTAATTAAAGAATGATTTTTTAGAAGCAGACAAGCAGTAATTTTAAAAAGTGTAATATGTTTTTTCTTACTTTTAACACCTGTTATATTTGTGTATAATTATTTCATTAAGAATTCTTGTCATCTTACATATGGAAAACAATGTTGGCTTTTTATCTTTGCATGTTGTTTGAATTAGAAAGCAATATATGAAAGAAAGCTGGTCAGGAAGAAAAAAATATTTTAAAATGCTTTTCTTTCAAGAGATAGAAAAAGAACACATAATTTTTGCAAGAGTTTATTTTTTTATATAATTATTTTCTAATTTATTTTTTTTACAAAATAGTTTTTGACCAATTGAAAATGAAAAAATACCTAAAGCAAAGTCACCAATTTTAGAGAAGCATTTTGGAAAAGAGAAGAATGTATGCTTTTTTAAGCAGTGGAACGAAGGAAATCCTACTCTTAATTAATCTTTGATTTACTCCTGGCAGCAATTCCCAAAAGTTACAACTTGAATGTTTTCCTTAGCCCAATTCAGAGCATACTGATGTTTATTAAGAGCCACAGCAGCAAAGTGATGGTTGGGGAGACAGGTGAAATGGCATACAAAATCTGAATCTTAATTGAACACCTTTGAAACATTTCAAGTGATAAACATTACAGCATAAACTACAACAGCGAATCTTGAATTAGCTCTGAGGCTGTTTCAATAACTTCAGTAGACTTTTCGTTTTCTGCACAGAATCTACGCTCATGCAACTGAGTCTTGTATATTACCAAAAAAACCCCCAAACCATTAAGCAGCTCTGGCTCAGTGATTTCCCAAGCCAAAATTCTTTACAGTCAGTGAGTGTAGTCTAAAGAAGTACTTTAGTACTACAATGTGTTTGTCTAGTTATTACACTCTAGTGTTTATAGCTGTTGGAGATAAAATTCTGGACTAAAAGGACCTTTGAGATGACCTAAAAAAATTGTTCTTAGCCTAATTAGTTCACTCCTGCATGCAAAACAGGAATAGACTCCTCACACTCTAAGCATCATCTCCTTCTTTGTAGGCTTTTAAGGGCAGCCAACCTAACTTTATGTGGCTTCTGAGTGGAAAGAAAATTACTAGGTAGAGACATGATCTTTCCCTTCAGTTCTGCTTTGTGATTGCACTGTCAGAAGTCAGGGAAATGTGCAAGGAAAAGGGAAGAAGAGAGTGCTCTTAGTAAAGAGCATATCCTGAAGTATCTTTTCAGTCCTTTGTGACAGTGACATACAGGAATATTCCAGCCACTAGGGAGAATATGATAATGGCATTGCCACTGTGGATTGCGTTTGGGTCATAGATATCCACTGCTCATGGCCCTTCTCTGTATTAGGAAGGAGGGAAAGTAATGCTCTATGAAGCAGCCAAGGTTCATCAAGGTTCATCACTTACTGAATAAGCAATAATATGTTGATCATTCAGGAAACGTGTCCTGTAGAGCTGCTTGCCCTGGAAAATCAATCCTCAGCTAATCTATGCATTCTTTTAGCAGAAGAATATACAATAATTCTTAAATTACTTGCATATAATGTTATGTACTTGGAGCTGGGTATTGTGTGGAGTTTTTTATGATGTGACACTTAGATGTTTGTTCCAAGCTCACTATTTAGTGTAAAAAATTGTGCTAATGCCCTTTTCTTTCATCTTCTAAGTTTCTCAAATATTCTGAAGGGTTGGGAAAGAATTGAGGTTAAGTAGGTTAAAATTTCTCTGTACTTCCACTGTACCATGAAGAGCAGAGAATTGTACATGGCTTCCAGTGGTAAAAAAAGAGGCTAAGCATAGGGAAAATTTTTGGCAGGTATATAGACTGAAAGATTTTAAAAAATCTTTCAGTCTATATACCTGCCAAAATAAGGTACGCAGAAAACTTTCTCTTCTGAAATGGAGCATTCTTCTGCCCTTCAGCAAAATTACAGTTTAACTTAAATCAGTGAAGAGTGACAGAGCTGATGGTTGTGCTGGTTTTGACTGGAATAGGGTTGATTTTCTTCATAGTAGTTGGTATGAAGCTTGTGTTTTGGATTTGTGCTGGAAACAGCATTGATAACACAGGAGTGTTTTAGTTTTAGTTTGCTGAGCATCACTTTAAAGTTTTTTCTGCTCCTCAGCCCACCCCATATGATGTGCACAAGGAGCCAGCTGGGACAGGTGACTCCAACTAAGCCAATGGATGTTCCATGCCAGAAGCTGTCATGCTCACAGATAAAGCTGGGGAGAGAAGAAGGAAGGAGGAGATGTTTGGAATGATGGTGTTTGTCTTCCCAAGTCACCATTACTGTGATGAAGGCCTGCTGTCCTGGAGATGGCTGAACACCTGCCTGCCCATGGGAAGTGGGGAATGAATTCTTTTGCTTTGCTTTTGTGCGCTTTTACTTCACCTGTTAAACAGTCTTTATCTCAACCCCCGAGTTTTCTCACTTTGTCTCTCTGGATGCTCTCCACTATCTCACATGGGGCAGGTGAAGGAGCAGTGTGGGACTTAGTTGCTGACTGGGGTTAAACCATGGCAGCGGCTGATTGTACTTTGCAATCATCATTCCAGGGTCTAGAGCAAATTGTTTTGTTAATGAGATAAATCATCAAGTGAACTAGAAAAATATTATATTATTGCAACCTTGCCCTTTTCCCAGAACTGATTCAAATGAATCTTGGCAGCTTGGGATTTTCATATCAGAAAAGTCCATGAACTGTTATTTCATTTTCTATCAGTATTCTCTCTCATAAGACTTTCAGTAGAGATATATTTTAATCTTGTGCAGCAAAAAAACTGGCAAGCAAGATAAGAAATAAAACAGGCATAATCAAAACTCTGTGGCCTGACACTAATAAAGAGTGCTAAAATCCACTTATCACACAATCCCTCCTAGATTTCGTATCTATGTAGCAAAATAGAGTCATTAGCTGCAACTCCAAAGCTATCTTTTTCTACACAATCAATGGAAATGTCGAGAGAGAATAAATGGCATATATTGAAGAGGCTGCAATTGCATTTCAGAGCCGTAGAAAAATCCATGACTTAAACATCAAACAATGAATCTTCAACTGAAATGCTTCTTTGCATTATCTGAAAATTTTAAAGTTGGAAGTACATCAAAAGTCATAGACAGATATCTAAGTGCCTTCTGGAGTCCTGAAAAAAAATCTCAGAACCTGGCTTACAGGGAGGATTTGATCATAGAAAATATGGAGCAACAGAACGCAGATCAAGGACAGCATACATGAATATGTACATGAAAACATAAAGTAGGTGTACATGAAATGGATTTCATTACTGAAAGGTACCTATCCAACAAATGCTTAAAATCTTCTCAGATGGAAGTTCTGACTTTTGTTGACAACACTCCTGTTCTTCATTGTTCTTGTTACAAGAAAGTTTTTATTTTCCAATGCTGGACAATGTTCTTAGTAGAGGTAACAAAGCTTTACTGCTATAATTGAAAACACTAATATTGTTGTTACTCATGATAGGTATAAAAGGTGTTTATCTCCTTCATCATCACATGGCTACCTCTTAAATATTTGAAAAGAACGATAAGCATCTCACTAGTCATTCTCTAAAGAAAACAATTCCATTTTTTTCTTTCTTCTAGTAAATGTTGATTGTCTTTTACTAGCCCTGATCTCTGAACCTTCTCCAGCTAATCCACATCCTTTCTAAGATTGCCCTGTGGAAAATTCAGTGACTATACATACCAGATATATAAAGAGGCATATTCCGAGAGATACAGAGCATAGATGATAGTTTTTATTCCAAGAATGGAATGTTCCCAGATTCATGCATATGAAAAGCTGGAATGCAGGCATAGGTGAAGCTGAGCTTGCTCAGTCAAACCAACTGTCATTGAACTTCACCAAAATCAGAAGCTCCAGATAAAGCTGACAGACACTCTCAGATGATATATCAATCGCACTATGAATTCAATCTATTCAAAGTCAGGTTCTGCCACACCACACCCTTGTGAAGCTGAGACTTCTGTGCTTTAGAAGGTATGAAGTGTGAAGTAGCTGTCTTTTCTTTTGAACAGGCTGTTAGCATCAATCAGCTGGAGTTTTGCACTTTGGGCTGCTTGATTGAAGTAGTCATTCTAACAGACAAATACTCTAGGTGGAATGACTGATAATATGCCAATTTTATCACTGAGCTCCTTGCAGTCATTGCTTCTCTCATATTTGATATTTTGTGTGAAGTACAACACCCATTTCATTCAAGAGCATAGGCTTCTGCTGAGAAGTGAAAGCTTCGTTTGATACCTCCTGGGAACACCTGACATTTTGCTTGTAAGTTTATGGGTAAAAAGGATTTCAGATTATAATTTTGTGCTTGAGAAATATCATTCAATCAATAAACAATGCTTATTTGAAAAGGCAAAGGAATTAGAACTGTGTCTGTTACATTTTCTGCATTAGTATTTTGCTGTAGGAACAATGAAGTGCATAAGATAATAAGACTAAGACACACATTACTAAATCATTGCTTTTCATGTAAAATTACTATGGAAGACAGTTCACCACATATTTTGCCCAAAAGAGAAGATGTAATGGCATTCAGTAGTTAGCATAATCATTGTGAAGGATATTTAGTGTGTGTGATACACACTGAGGTGGGAAAAGGACAGATTGGAGCTGAGGCTGGAAGATAAAATTTGTCTAAATTTAGAAATATGGAGAATGAGTTAGAAGACTGCTGGAAAGATGCTTACTGTAGGCCAGGAAACCATCTTCTTCTCTTATGTTCAATATAGTTTGGATGCTTATGAACCAACAGCAGCACCAAACATATACTGTCTCCTAACTTCTTCAAAATTTGATTCTACCTGATTTTAAAAAGGAAATTTTGCTTTTCTTTCTGGTCAGAATAGTAACCTGAAGAATCAAAAAGATATACTGTGAGCTGGTTCCCATCTATAATAATGCAGAACAAATAATGGAAGAGCTTCATACAATCCAAATATTCTTGTATTTTTATTACCATAAATAGAAGTAAAAAAAAAAAAATGAAATATGGTTGAATGATTTTGTTAGAACAATAAATGCAAAAGATCTGGGCAGGCTGAAATACAGTGTTACAAAAGTCTTCTCTGTAATAGTAAGAAAGCTTAAATAGATTTTTATTTGACCAGATGTCAGAACACCCCAACTTACATAAAAATGCATAAGGACAGCTTATTTTATTATTCATCATTGTAGCACAAATAAATGGCAAAGTGTGAAGGCATGTATTAATGAAGAAAGTCATCCAAAGAAAGTCATCCAAGCCTAATAAAGCTGAAGAAATTGCTCTTAGATTGGTCTAGAAATGGTCTAGAAATGGTGCAAGTCATGAGCATGCAGCAGAAAATTAGCTATCTCAAGCAAGGTCACCTGGACCTGGTTACCCAGGACCAAGACCAGGGAGTTTTCAAATGCCTCCAAGGAGACTCCATAAAATCAGTGGGCAACCTGTTGCAGTGCTGAGTCCCCCTCACAGTAAAAATGTGGTTCCTGATGTTCAGGGGGAACCTCCTATATTTTAGTTTGTATCCAGATCTCTTGGACCAGATGATCTCCAGTGGTCCCTTCCAACTTCACCTAGTCTCTGATTCTGTGGCACTTAGAAAGTACATAATTTACTATGGTGCCAAACATGAGAAGGACAGAAAGTAAAAACTGGTTCCTATGTCCAGGGAAGAATAGATTTTATCCCAGGTCATATCATTATTGAACTATCCAAACATGAAGGAAATCGGCAATAATGTCAATAGTTCTGGTTAAAGAAACAAGGGCAGAGGCACCAGACTCTGCAGACAATTAGATGAAGTAATTTTAAACACTTCTTGACAGTAACCTGAGAGATGTAGCAGGTTGTGGTGTCTGACAGTCACTGCTAAAATTGAACATGAGAAAGTATAAGAACTTGTCAAATTCATTGGACAATTGTTTTCATAGCAGACAATCTCAGGATCAGTTTGGAGCTGAACTCCTGTCACACCTGAGGTTTAGTAGGAGTACCCTGCAGAGGGCTATTGGCCTCTTCCAGATCTACCAACACTGGCAGGTCTGACCTAATCTCCTGTGCATTCACAATTTTATTGAAAGCCTTTCAGAAGACGATGGAACGCCCTTATGCCCTTTGACTCAACACAGCAGAGATCACTGAAGCTGGTACTAGTACTTCACTAGTAAAAGTGGAAAAGTTAATCCATGTGCCATGTTTCCCCAAGATATTTATCCTAGAAGTGTCAAACTTTTGGGAACAAAACAAAAAACAAAACAAACCAAAACAAAGCAAAAACAAAAACAAACAAAAAACAAACAAAAAACCAAAAAAACCCAAAAAACCCAAAACAAGCAAAAAAAAAAAAAAAAAGTGAGCTGAAACTAGAATCTAGAATCCAAAGAAATACAATTGGGTCCAGAGCTAGGAGGAAAAAGGAAGATACTTTTGCTAACAAAGAGCTTTAAGGCTGCATGGTGTGCAGGTTTCCATAAGCTTACAATATTGGAATTCCACAATTCTCCTATCAAGGAGATTTAGACATCTTCATGGTTTGTTTTGGGGTTGAGGGGTTATTTTTTGGGCAGTTTTATCATTTTTCCTACTGGCACATGGACTAGGCAAATCATTGCAGCAACTGACATGATGTTATGTAGCATTTTCAGGTTTGAGGTCTGTGCCCACTGTTTTTCTTCTGGGCTATCTGTTTTAAAAGCATTTTCTTGTTAGGTGGTGCAAATGCTGTTAATTTGGGGAGCAAGTCTTGATAAAGGAATATAAATTACTTGCAGCATTTAAAGTCTACATTTCTTTGAGAGGGAAAATTGAACCAGAGTGATGAATTCCTGGAGAGAATTTACAATTGGAAATTAACTCTTCAGTCTTCAGTTGTACGGGAAGAGCTTTGTGAGAGAGATCCCTGTAGCAAAGCCTTAGAATTTTGCAGAGCAATGTCCCAAATGATTGAAGAAACTGTAAAGTTGCTCTTTCAGTGAAAATATATTATATATATATATATATATATATATATATATATATATAAAATATCTAATATATATAAGATATATAATGGTTTTGCATATTTTCATATCAGTTCACAATTTACATTAAAATACCTTGTTTGTGTTTTTACCTGCCTCTTTCCTATTTTTAACATTTGTTTTTTTGTTTACTTGTGTGTTTATGTTCTTTTTATGTTGTTCGCATCCATGCCTTATTTCTCCTCCTTTATATTCTGCTTACATATTGTGATTTCCTTGGAATCTAAGGAAATATGATCAGCATTCACAGTCACCCCTAGACCAGTCTGTTAGAAAGCATATTGGTGAAGAATAGCTGATGAATTCCCAGCACCAGATGTTCTGTCAGACTGCTCACAGTTAAATGAGAACTGTGCAAAAGTATATTGCTCAGTCATCTTCATGAACTAACAACATCTGGTTCATTTGCAGATGACCTCTGTCCCAGCAGCATAATATTAAATTCTGTGCACTGCATTGTAAAGGGAACTGATTAATTTTGTAACAGTCTGTGAGGAAAAACAGCTACTTTTGTCAGTAAATCAGTCTACTACTAGCTGTTGAAGGAAAAGGACTATAAATAAATGAGTTTATTTGCTACTGTTGGAATTCCCAACTTTCAGATAATCCAGAAATTTCAATAGCTGTTTTCTGTCTAACCAAAGTATTTCCCCTGCACAAATGTTAAAAAAACAAACAAAGTCAAGGAAGCAAACAATAACAAAAGAAACCCCAACCTCTATAAAAACAATAAAAAGATACAAAACCCCCTAGAAATTAGATGCATGAGTTTGCTTACATTAATTTATTACTTCGGGAAATACAGTTACAAGCTGTTCATCTCTTGATTGTAAAATTTCATAGTGCAGGAATTTAGAAGGTTATGTTTTTGGAAGATCAGACAGCAGAATGCCAAGCTGGGACAAAATTTATCTGCAGTGCAGTGCTTTGATTGAGTGATATGATACTGCCTTGTCCTACACAATATTGTTCAAGGCAAAACAGCATTGCTGTTAAATCCATGCTTCACTGGGGTATGCACAAAAGATTTCCACTGCTAGTAATCTGAGGCACCTTAAAATTCCAGACTTTGTGGTGCAGAATGGAGGGTGGAGTGAAGATCCCCAGGTCTGCCCTGTTCTTGGTGTGATGTCCTCTCAAATATGAATTTTGTTCATCAGTTAATTGCTTCTTAACTCCCTAGGTCCCATAGCTGATGTTCTCTCTCATGTATCATTAAAGAAGGGAGCTTTCTTGCCATTGCTCGTGTGGCTGCCACCTCAGACCCAGTGCAATGTCTTCTTGGTCTGCAAATCAGTGGGAGACCAGTGGGAGCTGCAAGGCCCTGGAATTGTCATGGGGGAGCTGTCTGGCTCCAGTGGGATGTGCATTCCTGCAAGTGGGGAAAAAAAAAAGCTGCTGTGAGGTCTGAGAGAAGATGTTATAACCTCAACATCTGCTGAGAATGGAGACAACTGAAGCATCCTGTGTCAGGCAATCTAAAAACTCATCCAAAACCTATAACCTTACATTGTCCTTTCTTTGACAACAGCTGAAAAAATCTAAAATTTGCATACAAGATTGATTTTTTAATCAAGGATATGTGGGTTTTTTTTTTTTCCTTTCCTTGCCTTCTCTTGTGTTTATCATGATGTAAAGGCTTTATCCAGAGATCTGGAGATTAAGATCCAGAAATTTGATGGAAACACAATGAAATTCAATTTTTGCTTGTTCATCTGAAGACTGACTCTGATTTAATTTGATTTGCCTAATCAAAATCTACTAATCTTCTAGATTAGTAGAACACAAAGTAGCTGTATGAAGTTACATGCTGCTTCTTGCTACTGAAACAGAATTTTAGCAGTGTGTTTATTATAGAGCTTAATGTGGTAACCTTCCTATTTCTTTTAATAGGTCTGTTCAAACACACAGAACTACCAGAGATGCCACAGTCTTATCAACTAAGCACTGCCAAAACAATCCAATGAAATCTTGCATTGGAAATCAAATTCTATAATTGGTTACATTGGTACCTCAAAGATGAGGTTTCCATTAACTGCAGTGAGAGCTGCATCCTTGAGACCAGTTCCAACCTGGGGACTGTGAATATTACTTGGATGCATGAGCCCTATTGAAATGTAAGTCCTATGGAAATATAAGCTATAATAATATTCTCTTTTGCTGACAGAAATCTGGTGTAAATATAAGCTGCACTTGGCCAGCAGGTTAGTCACTGTTGACACAGGTATCTCCTTGTTGGTCATCTGGGTTAACAGATGAAAGAAAGAAAAAAGAGAAAAGAAAAAAAGAAAAAAATCCTCAGCCTAGTCCTGTTCCTTGTTGTGCATCTGTAAGAAGATTTTGTTGATAGTCTCTATTAGCCCAGTCTGTAATGGTGTGGTTGGAACAACTCTGATAGATGTTTTTTCTTCAATTCAAACACAAAATACAATCAGCTTCTGTGCAATTAAGCCTTTCAACTCTGCAGTGAATATTGACTGCGGAGCAGTGCTTGACATTGTTGCCTCACATACAGAACCCAATATGAGATGCATTGTTTCTGCCTCATTTAAGGCACTCTCAGCTCAGTGTTGTTAAAGATATTTCCTCCCAAACAATCAATCTAAAATGTTCTCAAAGTCCTTATGGGTATCTTCATAGTAACATGATGCACTTAGTGCAAATGGATTCACAAACACCACAATGAAAACATTTGTTTTTCTTCTCTGCTTCCTAGAATTGGTATCAATTATATCAAAAGTCCTTTTTATAAGAAGGGAGAGAGAAAAATTTGGATGTCTGTAGTGCTGAATGCCTGTGGTTAATAGCTTTAGAAAAAGCTGAGATATCTAGATACATACGCCAGCAATGACCTTGACAAAAGAGCAGGCTTTAATTCTTAGTAATAATAGACAAATGGCACACTGAAACAATGTGTTAGAAAAATCTCTGAGCTATTATTTGACATTTTTTAGACAAAGAACTTGGTTTAAGTCAAGACCAAGTCTAGCAATTCTCTCCAGGGGATATAATGTGTGTCCTCATTTAGGTACTTTTTTTTTTCTCCTGTCATCTCCAGTTGTTTTGGCATGGTTAGGGCCATAGGTGGGATTTTTTTTTTTTTTTTTTTTTTTTTGTTAGTGATAGTGCGTCTGAGTCCTGTAATCTGTTTCCAGGCTGAGTTTCACAGTCTGCAATAAAGTAGTCTGTCAATCAGACTGTCCCTGAGCCAGGGCTATCACTTATTCCCCATCAGCCACCAAGCTCTTAAACTAGGATGTTATGTGAATGATCCCTGCTATATCCTACTCCCCTGAGAAAGAAGCTTCACCGAAAGCATAGAGATGTATTCGTGTTCAGCACAGTTAAATTCCCGTCTAGAGACGCGTCTTTGGTGAAATTGGGCAGTATTTCTTCTTTTCTGCGTTCCACCCCATGCACCTCACTTTGTAGCAGAGAAGAGCTGGGCAGCTTGTATGTGGGAAGATAAATATGAGCACTATTGACTTTTGGAGCAGATGAATTGCACTGTTGTTGGTAGTGCTTTTTCTGTCTTGAGTAAGACCAGCTGTGGATAAGCATGCCTTTGTTTTGAGGCTGTTCGTAACTCTGGTTCCTGTGTACTTCGATTGCTCTGAAGAAATTTGCTCTACTGGGTTATATATCTAAGCTGGGATACATGACTTGTGTTTATCTCTTCACAATGGAATATTAGCAGGAGAGTTGTCCTGTGAATTTTGCTGAGAGCAATGCATGTGCATATGTAAGGGCATCCTTTGTAAGATTGTTTTCATCTTTCCTCTGGATTCACTTTTATATTTTTAGTTCATTCCAAAGAAGCTTATTTGTTCAATTTCTGCTTGATTTCTTTTTATCTTTGTCCTTTTTGATATTAATCTGTTCTTTGATAAGGATAGGCCACTCATCTGCCTTTTGCATGAGAGCATTCCTTCTAATTTTTTTTTCCAACAAAATAGTTTTTATCTCCTAAAAGCTGCTAGTGACTGCAACTAGCTTGCTTTTAGACAAAATTTTTCTGATTTTTTTTCAGTTTTCCTTTACCATTGTCCTATTTTTTGCCTAATATTAGGCTTTATGGTTCATTGGAATATATTACTATCATTGAATTTTCTTCTTTGTTTTCCTGAGGATTTAATAATTCTAGGAACTTGTGCTTTTTCATTAGCTCTTCTGGCTATACCCCTTTCTCCTCAAAAACTCCGCTGTTGTGTTCTTCTTTAAGTGGTTCCTCAGTCAAGAATAATCTAGATATATTTCCTCATTACTGACCTATCTGTTTTGAAAAGCAAGGGATTTATTTTAATTACTCCTTGTACCTAAGTAGTTATTCATAATTTCTTTGTATTTCTTTGGGACAACCCAATCACTATCTCCTCTACTGTTCTAAAATACTTTTTCCTAAGTAGGTTTATTATTTCAGTGGCAAGGAAGGTTGCAGAACAGAAAACAATACTTTAGAGTTCTCCAGTCCTCTGCTGAGGTTTATGTTTCTTTTACATAAAATACTGCTGCAGTCATTAATTCATTTTTACTTTGCTGTTCTGCTTTTCTTCTCTATTTGATGATGTGCTTGGCGATTCAGTAAGAGAATGGATACTCAAGTTTGAAAACAAAATCTAAGTGCACACACCCAAGCACATTGTTTCTTCAGTCTTAACTCTCTTCTCCAGAGGGCAAAACATCTGATTTGAGATGCTACAGTCTTTCTGAGCTGAAGAAAACACATATTAATAGTTCAGCAAAGCCAATAGTTCCTAGCGTTGTGTAGGTGTTTCTGAGGGGAAAGCACACAGACAATATTGGAATGCTCTGGTTCAGCAGAAGCTGGGGACACATTCCCTGCACATTTCTTCTGGACATATGTATGCTTTGAAATTTGGGAAGCAGTTTGGGGCTATCTCTGCTTTGGTTCCTGTGTGTGTGTCTGAGTTATTGAAGTGGACATGAAAGGATTTCAAGGTGTGTAGGTGTGATTTGGAAGTTCTCTTACTGATACCTTGCTCTTGAAAAGCAGCTGCTTTCATTGAAACCTTTTTTTTGGCTTTTGCTTTTGAAGTACAGCTCTAAATACTCAAATATTCTCAGAAAAATGGTTGTAAAAACTACTTCAGGACGGAATCAAACCCTTCCAGGTGTCTTTGACTGCTTTGAGTGTTATTGTTAGTATTGTTTTACTTAAGGCAATAAGTACTTTACTTATTGGTATCTGCCTGACTAGCCTTCTCAGAATAGCCATTTTCCCTTGTCATTGCTAGAAATTGCTCTCTTGCTCTTGCTATAGAATGGGATAAGGTTTGTTGTGATTTCTTTACTTGTTTTGAGTGTAAAGGTAATGAAAGAGTAAAAAAGGCATGGAGTGAAAAATACTTGTTTTCTGAAACCAGTATCTTTCCTGAAATAATAGTTTCAATGAAGCTCACTTTACCAATTTCTAGAATTCAATTTAAATACTAATACTATAAGAAAAACTGTTCATCTGGAGATGAGACAAGTTGTCTGAGTTGTGTGGAAATCCAGGACTGTATAAGTGCATTGTCTGATTTAAAATATGCATTTCCCATCTACAAAGAGAGTGCATTTATTTCTTGGAAGTGCTTCCTAACTGAAAACATTGGTCTTCTTTGTATGACATTTTGTAATTTCAGCTTCCAAAGAACTTCAATGCCAGATAAGTTTCACAATTCCTGTTGTTTTGGGAGAGACAATTGAAATACCAAGCAGACAGCATGCCTTGCTACACAGTACAGGACATAGGACTGAAGCCAATATCTCTTAGATATCCACTCATCTCCCTAAATATCCTTAATTCTCTTAGTTCTTTCTATACATAGTAATATTTTAAAGGTTCTTCAGCTGGAAATCAACTCATTATTCAGTGATATTATTCATGAGCAGGCATGTTAGCAGGGCATGTCTTGCTTTGGATGATTTCTGTTATGTCTGATGGCTAGCAGGATGCTTGAGTTGAAGATAAAATGTAGGTATGGAAGGCAAGATTCCTGGGATGTAGTTCTGATTGTTGCACTTTTTCAGTTTTGTGTGAACCTTGATGTTTTGGTTTCAACAGTTCTGATGAATAAACTGTAAACAAGGTCTGGCTCAATCAGTGCTGTGGGGCTGAAAACAAAATAGCGTCTAATGTGAAAAACTGTTCTTGCAAAAAAATTACTATGACAGAGCAAACAATGCCAGAGTTCTGTTCCTAGACTTGTTGCGAGACATTGGGAAACTCAGATGTAATCACTGCCCTGCCTAACTATGTGAGGATAAATATATTAAGACTTAAATGGTCTGTGATGGTAGAAATGGTTGGCCATGGTAAATCTACATGGAATTTGATACAAAACATTTTGTCAGCTGTTGAATTTGATTAAACAAATATCATTTTGCTCAGGGTAAAAAATCCCAATTCTAATGTATCTTTTCATAAAAAAAAAAAGAAAAAGTGACTGTACCTCATGTTTATAGATTAAATATCAAAAACATGTTCAAAGTAGCTTAGATGTTTAAATGTAAATATATGCAATTTTTAATCACTTTTCCTCCCCTGCTGCATTTTTTGGAGCTAACTCATAGATATATTTTACAGCTTGAGTTTGGCAGTCTTCTACTAGCTGTGTTGTCATCCAAAGGTAAAATCAAAATATTTTTATAACCCTTAAAACAGGAAAAGAACATTTAATACAACAAAGCAAGGTTAAAATGGATCTGTTTCTAAATAAGATAGAAATAATTGAATGTCAGTAATTTCTGAAATTTCTTGGCAGAGTCTGAGAACACTTTTGGCATGGTCATATGTTAACTACTGTGGAATTAGTCCCTAGTGCAAACCTAGACTATTCCAATATCAGACTAAAGAAAGAGAATTAGTTTTATTTACCTCATTTATCTCAACAGTTCCCCAGTCTGAAAAGCATCCCAAGGACTGCTCTTAGATTTAAATATTTACTTATTAGAAAGCTTAAATTAACAAGAAAAATTGGAGAGCTACTGAATGTCTGGATGCTAGATTTAGCTCTGAAGTTCAGGTTATAACATATGCTCTTGAAGGCAAGATTTTCTCTTTTGGGGGCTGAGTTTGCTATTTGGGATATTTAGACTCTCATTCTCCTTGGTTGGGTGATATTCTTGGAAAAATGAGACAAGAAACCATCTGTGTGTGACAAAGGACAAGACATGGCAAAGTTCCCTGCTTCCTCCTCTAGCAGCCACACTTCCATTGCTAGATGTGCTACTGATGGCTAAGGTTTTGGATGAAGCACCTCCTCACCCTCAGAGCTGTCACCTCTTCAGGAGTGCCAGGAGTGACTGTGCTTAGGACAGAGCCTAAGTGGAAGTAAAGTTAGGTTAAAGAAGAGCTAAAGGGAAGGATGAACTTTCTTTTCCTTCTAAGACAGCTAAACTGGAGACTGAGGGATTATTGGTTTGCAATGAATGCTCATTAAAAGAAATGGAGCCATAGCTTTCCTCCAACTTTCTGGTTTCTGAAGATACCTATGGATTACTCTTCTCATAAATTATTGGAATGTGAGGGCAATGAACTAGAGGAAAACAAACTAACAACTTTGTACTTGAAAGAGGCTGAGATTGTGGAGCATGGACGCTGGAAGGCATTCACTGAATCTCCCTCCCTTGCATTAAGGGAGTCCAGCAATAAGAATAAAACACAGAACAGCATCTCGGTATTTGCCTTCATTGTAGTTATTTCAACTCCATGTTGTGGACATGAAAACAGTTCCAAGGTGAATTATTATTATAAAAAGTAATATTTACCAAATATAATTTTAAGGAGCTAGGCATAATAGAGATAGCTGGATGACTATTCAATTTAAAGACAATAGATGCAGCTACATGAATTTGGCAATGTTGACTGTAGGTGATGTCCCCTGATCTTACAGCTGTGTCTTGTAATAGAAGACATCTGTTTTCTATTACGTTGAGTGTATTTTTGCTACCTAACTCTTTCTACTGTTTCCAGTGGTAAAAGTGTTGCTTTTACAAACAAACCAGTTTCAATAGGCATGTCTCTATTGAGCAATGAATGTTGATCTCCAGGGAACTGGTAACAAGCTTTACCTACACTATAACAGTGCTTTGTCTGTCTGCTGAGTGCTGAAGATAATTGCCTCCTTTCTCTGGACAAGGAAGGCATTTTTTAGTCCTAGATGGCTTTTTTGCTGTCTTCTGCACCTGCTGGGTTTTCCTCTGATTTACCCCTTAAACTGTGCCCTTGATTTATGGCAGTGTAACAGAGTGATCCTTCTGCAAAGGACAGGGGAGTGTATAATAGTCCAGTCATTATTATATTTCATAAGGAGAGAATTTCATCAGGAAGTCAAATCAGAACCACATCATAATATTGGATAAATGTATAGAGTTCTTGGACATTCAGCCCAATTATTACACACTGATGGTATCTTTTCAGGTTACCCTGTCTCATGTCCTCTGGCGAGTTCTTGATCCATAGGCAGCAGTGACAGTTTTCTTATTTTTATAATTTTTTTGACAGGATGTTTTTATGAAGAGATCTTATGGAGCACTTTGAAAATGCCTAACACATCCCATGTGTGGTATTAATTTTTGCACCATGTGTATAAAGCAAACAAGCATGCTTCCCAGTAATTCTAGAGTTTTCTAACCTGCCTGTGTATGAGTAAACATTGTAGAAATTATCTGTCTGTATAAATGTATTTGTATACAGGGATAGAAGAATAAGGCTCTTGAGTAAACTTAGATAAGGTAATAGAAATCCATTTAAATAAGAATGTACCCTGTGTTGCCAGTAGACTGCTAAACATTCTGGTATCATTCCTCAGTCATTAAGTCATATTTAAGCAAGGTGCTGAATGACTTTGATGTCACTGGTTTTTTTTGGCAGCTTAATTAACTGAGAAAACCAAATAAGTTAATTGTAAGTTACTTTACAGCAGAGATGGAACAAAATTAAACACCACAAACCTCATAACTCTTTCCAGTATCCCTCGTGCCTCCACACTGTAATTTCTGAGCTAAGGTTCTGTGTTCCATATCAGAAAGAGACTGTATGAGATCAGTTTAACACATTCCTACTTATTTTTAAATGAAAAACCTTAAAGTATGTTTGTTTGGAATCTCTATTTGTACACTGTGAAGAGGGCTGAACTCAGCACATCCCACACAGTACTTAACATAAATTCTATCAATTTAAAAATCATAATAAAGAAAAAAAGCTTACAACTGCTGACCCAAATGCTTATAGTTGCCTTGAAAATCCCTGCTTTTTCCCCATTCTACCTTCTTGGGGTTACAGAGGAGGAAAGGCAGGTGTGAACAGTTTCTCTGCCACAGATTGCTTTAACACTGTGGGCTCTTCCCAGCAGAGAGCTGTTTGCCATGCGAATGGCACATACCACAATGGGAAACCTGCTCTGTTTGAGGGCTCTTAGAACCTTCACAATTCACTTAAATTCTCACATCCCCTCCAGGGCCTTCTAGACTATGGGGCTGGCATCCTCTGTTTGATTTAAGCTGGGTATCACCCTTTTCTCCATGGCATGGAGAGTGAGTTTCTCACTTGCAACTGTGAGAGGAATTCAAGGATGAAAGAGATACCACTTTAGCTGGGTTTGACCCTTGTCTGTTCTCAGTGCTGAGAATCTTCCTATTTTAAAGCAGCAAAGAAGAGTGTCAGAGTAGAAACAAGAGAAGCTGTCTGAAAGGAGGTGAGGAGGTGATGTAGCTAAGTATGTGCGTCCTAATCTGTGTTTTATTTTGCTATAGAACTCACATCTGTGATGGAATATAGTGGAATGCAACTATTGGACAGGCTTGTTTATGTCTCATAACACGTGGCTTGAGGCAGTATTGCTGTTACTTGCTATGCAAGAACCACAGCCATAAATCACTGTCAAAACAAAAATGAATAAGCAGACGTGCTTTGAGAGGTTAGCTGTTAACACTTGGGCCTTTCTTAACTTGTCTTCTCTGAGTTAATTAAACAGCTACTAGAGGCCTATTCTCTTTGGCCCTAACTTCATTTTCCATGACACTGATTGCTATGATATGCACTGACATCCCAGAGACTGAACCAAGGACATTCTATTCAAAAACATTAAATAATTGCAGCTAGAACTAAGGAACCAGTGTTACCAAGTTTCTGCTAGAAATAATGTCTGTGTTCGGTGAATCTGGTCCCACACAGAGTGATCTGCAGTGTGCTCAAGAGGTGAAATTAGTATTTTCTACAGATTTAAGGGAAAGCATGGATCTTTGCAGGCTAAATACTTCCATGAATTAAGCTGCACTACTTAGTTCCTATTTGGTTTTAGATCTCAGATATTTGGTTTGGATCCATCTTATTTAAACTGGAACTGTATCAGCAACTATCCTTTTTTTGTGCACATTTCAGTAGTTAAAAAAGATTGTTTCACTAGGTGGTGTCCAGCAGAGTTTATGAAAACCTCATTAATCAAAATTTTTGTTGTGAATCTGTCAAAACTCCATGGTGCTCTGAGTTGCAACAAAGAATTACTTTGATCAATTAAAAAAAAAAGTCAAATAGAAAACTGATCATTATTTTTGTATACGAACTTTTTCATTAATTCAAGATTCAATGCCAATACCATGTCTCCAAGGGAGCTGAAATTAATGATATGATTATATATTGGATTAATTCTTTCTGATATGCTTAGGAAGCTATCCATTAAAAGACATTTTCAGAATAAAAAGTTTAAAAGGCTAAGTGACTGCCTGTCCACTGGATATGATCACACCCTGTTACTACACTTATAAATATTCTTAGTCCATATAAAAACATTTTTTAATTTATATGTATAAATATATATTTATATTTTCTATCCCAAGTTAAAAGTCATTTATATATTTGACATATATAAACAATATATAATATATATTATAATATATGATATATTAAATATTATATATATAGTCTATAATACATAATATATATTATATGAGATATTTATATATTTGAGATTTATATATTTAACTTCTAACATTTATTTTATCCAAAGTTGATACCCCAACAAAAGCAGCAAGGTAGTCTCTGTGTCTTAAATTCTACTTCTTTGTAATCATTATATCTTTTTTATGAAACAGTCCAGAAAAGACTGGACAAATCTGAAGAGCTCATGTCATCAGTCACACAGATGGGCTAAGAATATTATGCAGACAAATTACATGCTGTCTGCTTAGGTCGGGCACCAGATTGCACATTAAGGATAGACAATCTGATAATGATTTAGGATGCATTTATGGGCAGACAGGAGCAGAAGTTCTGGACAAAGTTGTTCATACTGAGTTGAAATATTACCAGTGGATGGTAATTTATCACCTAATACCCACAGAACTGAGCTGCAGCTGGACAGGCTACCCAGCCTACCATGCCAGAAGCGGGCAGCTGTATAAAAGCCATATAAAAATGCTGAAATATACTCTGAGGATGCTTTGTGTTGGCTCCTCTCCATAGTGAGAAGAGGCATGCATTTGTGAAGGACATGCAGTAAGTGTGCCACATCACCCTAAATTTTGCGTTTGCACTTCTTGTCACTTTTCACTTTTATCTCTATTTCTTTTTCTGTAAAGTAAACACTAGCACTGATGCTGATGCTTGAATTCTAAGCCAGGGGGATAATTTTTTTGTTATTTGATTTTTCATCCAAAGAAAATACTGCCTCCTTAACACAGATGGCAAAAAATGGGGGAGCATACCACTATCAAGTCTTAAAATACAGCTCTAGCTCTTACTCTAACTCTGGAGCACTCACTATATAGCACTTGAGAAGGTTTGCAATGCAGGTCGCAATGAATTAAGTGTTTGAGTTGAGCAGGAACTGTTCTTCGGCTCACTTACTTTAAATTAGTAAATACTCTTATTTCTTTTTTCTCTGGTTATTTCATTGTTATCTCAACTGAGAAACAGAGATATGGTATTTTATGTTGTGCATTTCTGAAGCTTATAAGACCTTCACACTATATGTCCTGATTTATGAATCACTATTAAATATTAATAACTATTAAAGTCCTTTTCTGCATTGAAACCAAAGTAATTAATTAAGTCATTATCTCAGAATGCTTCACACTGCTAATTTTGCTACCATCAGTGGTATTAGCTTTTGCTGGCAGCATGCCTTTAAAAAGACTGCTCAAAATGAATTCTGAAGGTGTTTCCCAAGCATGTACTCTGTACTGGGGACAGAAGACAGCTTTGGAACTGCATTTCCTTTTTACAAGCTCTCTTCAAAAAGAAACATGAAACTGCCAGAAATATTTTGATTTATGTACTGTGACAGAAATGGGAGGCCTTTGAAGAGTTGTGACCTGCAATAGGAATGTTGAGGCACTGAACTGTGCCAGGGTCGGTAATGGATCCATGCTTGTGTTCTATTTACTAATGGTAACAAAATAAATGAGTTTGGTTAGTTTGGTCTTCTAAGACTTTTGCTATACAAAATAACTAATAGTCAGCAATTCCAGAATTTCAAAGAGATTCAGAAATTATTTATACAACAATAATGCATACAAACCTCTGAGTAACTTAGGATCCCTATGGTAATATACTTTCTTCTTCCCTGTTCAGCTGACAACCTAAATAAGCATAAAAATACAATTTTTTCCCCCTTTTATACTGTCCCATTGGTATAATTTGAAATATTTAAAAATGCTTTATATGCAAAGACATTTAAAAATCCCTATACATCAAACAGGTATTGACATCATAGTCAGGCTGGAGGAATTAAAACAATGAAATAATGAAAGTAAAAAACCCAAAAACTTGTTGTCATCCATGGAGTTCTGACTATCCTATGTAAAGATTCACTTTTCTAGACCTATTGTGTCTGTCTGAATTCTCCAAACATCCAATGTTATTTAGATAAGAGATCTGAACTAACACTGCTTCTCTTGTTTCTAAGGCTGTATTCAGATTCTCCACTGGAGAAGTCACCCTTGTCAAGCTCTGAGTTACTGTGGCGTGGCTGCCTCTTTCAGGCAAGCTGAGCTGTTTTCTACACAACCAGTGGAGGAGTGCAATGCAGGTGTGATGCTGATACCACAGGGATCCTTGCCTCTAAATTTGTGCCAAAACTCTTGAAAGACTGGTCATATGATTAAAAATTATTGGTCCTGTTGTGGTTTCTACCTGCCAGCTGAAGGGGGGTGATAACCAGCGTTAGGCATCTTCAGCTGAGAAGTAAACTGCCTCCATTTCATGACTATTTAGCAATAAACTGTTACAGTATCAGAAAAAAATCACTTTTGGATATGTAGCTTTACCCAAGCTCTTCTTTTTCCACACTGTATTTTTTTCATTAGACACGATATGTTTAAGCAGAGCATAAAATAACTGCTTATTTTTCAGAGTAGCACATCTGTCTCAGGTTTTTTTGAGGAAGTATTGATGGATTTATTTTTAAATATTAAAGGTAACAACTGCAGAGTTCCTTCTAATGCATAATATGAACCAGAAAATCTGTAAGAAAGCCAGGAGACACTCTTGGTAGCTTTGGGACTAGGAATTTAGAACACTAAGTGTCATATGAATTGCTTCTCTAAATAAATCCTATCTTTATGGATAAGGCAAACAGAAGGTGACATTTAGGCTGACCTTCCAAGAAAACCAATTTTGGTTTTATTAGTTTAACAAGAGCTATGGATGTTTATCAGAGCATCTGCTAAATTTACCCTGTTTTTGAAGTTTAATACAACAAATTAATGCTCAGTCCATGAATATGAATTATTAATAGGCTTTTTAAAATCAAAAGGAAATTTTGACCTGTCATGGGTGGGCAAAGGCTGTAAATCTCTGTAAATCTCTGACCTATGCTTCATCATACTGTGTATCCAAGAAAGTATTATTGTAAGTCCCATGGCATTAACTCAGTTTAGAGTTGGTGATTTGGTCACTTTATCTCATATTGGTGTAAAATTTGCAGATTATGACAGCTCTCAAAGCTGCATAAAAATTAATCAGTGCTCTGGAGATTCACACAGCTACTTGTACACTTCTGAGTCATAGTAACTAAGACTGTTAATAAATGAATGGTAAACATTTTTTTCCAAAATGCGTCTGTTTAGAAAGGAAGAAGCCCTTCTGATGGCAATAATAACATCCTAGTCACCTTACAAACAAAATCACTGTCTAACACTGTAAAGATTCTCATATTTTATATACAGCCATGTGTGAGCTAAATCCACTTAGTTCTGCAACCCTGTGAATTGTTTTATTTACAGCAAATGTATTCATGAAATTCAAGTGTCTGAAACATTTCCCTGTGTGTGTTCTCTTGGCTCTCTGTGGACCAACTGAAAATAACATGAATCCTAAAGGGAGTGAGTGAGTAAGTCTAATAAAATAGTTTGGGCTGGAAGAGACTGTAAAGATCATCTTGTTCGAATCCCTTTGCCATGGACAGGGACACTTTCCACCAGACCAGGTTGCTCAGAGCCCATCCAACCTGGCCTTGGACACTTCCAGGGTTGGGGCATCCACAGCTTCTCTGGGCAACCTGTGCCAGTGTCTCACCACCCTCACAGTGAAGAGTTTCTCCTAATATCAAATACAAACCTGCCGTCTTTCAGATTAAAGCCATTCCCCTTTATCCTGTTATTATACACCCTCTCTGGCTTTCTTGTAGGACCCTTTACGTACTGGAAGGATCTTAGAATGTCTCCCTGCAACCTTCCCTTCTCCAGGCTGAACAACCCCAGCTCTCTCAGCATCTCTTCATAGGAGAGACACTCCAGACCTCTGAGCATCTTTGTGGCCTCCTCTGGACTTGCTCAAACAAGTCCATGTCCTTATGATGGGGACCCAGAGCTGAATGCAGTATGGGAAAGCTTGAGACAGCTTAATAAGTTACTGTCTGGAGTTCTCCTGTCCCTTCTGCACTGAGGACGGAGCTGTTCATAAATTATTTGACACTCCAAGTACATTTGAGGTAAATTCCCTTCTTAATGCATGAGGCTGATAAGTCAATGGGGCACCTCACTGATGGAAGGGACAATGCAGCTGGAAGCAGTTCCCATATCCTTTAAAAAATTTACTCATCCTTCATGCAGTATTGAAAACTGCATTCTAATAGGCTCAATTTTGATTTTATGCTTGTTTTTTGGGGTTTTTTTAAACTTTATTTTACCACTGTTGGTTTAGACATTCTATAAGAAAAAAAAGAGAAAAGGGGCAGGGAGAGAAGGGGGAAGAAAAAAATATACATATTCCTAAAAATTCTGTAGTTTACACAGAAAGGAACTGGAATTCAAGGTTGCAATCATTAGTGCTGCTTGATTTATTCATTAAGAGTAACAGCCTTCTCTTTCATTGTGTCCTGAGTGAATTCTGTCTTGAAAAATCTCAAGATTACAGAAACATCTGCAATTAGCAGAAAAGACCATGACAGGAGTAGGGGAAATAATGAGGACAGTTGATTAGTTGATTTATTTCTGCTGAGCATCTGCTGCAGAAAATGATCAACACCTACTCCCTTTACGAAAAGGGAGAAAGGCCTCTGCTAATTCCTATGTGAACAGTAGTTTTTTCAGTACTGTTCCTGGGTAAGGACCACTTAGCTTTTCTTCTAGTTTTCCTCAGTTCAGAGCAAGGACTTTACAGCAGCTGAAAAATGGTAGAGAACCATCTTGGGTTGGGGTGGATGCACAGCATGGAAAGAAAACACACCTGCTGCACCAGAAACATATCCTTATGCTCCCTGGAGGGCAACTGGTCAGCTTCCAGCAGACCCAGGCCACGGCACACCTAATGGATAGCACACTGCCTTTGTTACTGAAGCCACACAGTTATTCATACGGGTCAGAGAGCATCTGCCCTGACTCTCTCTGCTAAAATTCCAAAGCGTCTAGTCTAGTCTAGGGATATGTTAGCTTCTCCTTTGCAAGAGGTTCATTATGGATTTAGTGGTATGCTAAATGTTTTCATTTACCCTCTGGGATGAACTAAAATTTATTTCAAACATTAGTTTGAACAAAGCAGGCCAGATCTCTGAAGGACACATGCCTTCTGTTACCTCAATTAATGTGAATGCATGCTAATCAATGTTTTGGTAGTATGTCCTAGGTCTCCTATTTTAAGGTGAAGCACAGAGTTATCTTTGCAATGCTGACAGGCCCTTTCAGCTGATCAACTCAATGTGTCTATTCTGGAGTGAGAGCTTTGTGGGTTGTTTTTTTTTGTTTGTTTGTTTGGGGCTTTTTTTGGTTTTTTTTTTTTTTTTTTTATGGCCCGTAGCGGCTGAACCTTAAAAATAAGGACTAAGCATGGCAAAAATGGAAGATTACGCAATTATTATATAACAAATATGACAAGTTCCAACTTCAGATTTCAAAAGAGGGCAGGAGCAAGCAGAACAAAAATAAAGAACTTCAAGGAAATACAGTTTGGTTCTCATCAGTCTTCTTCTAAAAGCAAGGAAGATCATAAGAGCAATTTCTGATTTTTAACTACCACAGAATAACTAATAATAACTCTTAATTTAGAGCTAAACAAAAGGGAATCATGTGGTAGTATGCCTGTGCACTCTAGGTATGTTCTGATTCATCTGTAGTTGTAGGAGCTAGTTTGAATTTCATGGAACAAGTGAGCATGAGGAAGATTTTTTCTCCTTTACTGGTAAATCTTTACTTTACAAACATTAAAAGAGAGCATGAATATGCCTTGGACCAAAACAACTGCTGATGCAATTTTTCTTTCTAGGCCCTTCTACTAGAGGCAATAGTACTGATTTTGCAATATCAACAGCATCCAGCTTTCACTGAAATAACTTTAATTAAATCAAAAAAATAAATCCAGCTTTTAAATCATGTTCTTCCACTAGGCCAAACAAAGGCTTAATGACCAGGAGATGGATGATTGTTTCAGAGTGAACTGGAAATTTTTTCTTCCCTTTACTTTGTCCTCTCTTGGTTGTTGCAAAAGGATTGAACAGTACTGAAAAAAAATGGGAGAATGATCAGTGGAGAAAACAAGCCAGACTAAATTCAATCTTGAAAGAGAAAGCAATTTTTTCTCAACTTTATATTTTCTTTAACAGTCATCACTGGGAAGAAACACAAAGAGTTGAAAATGTGAACTTTTTTCCCTCTGAAACTTTTCACTGCATTCCTCCCTTCTCTTTTGCCCTTCATCTGCTGCAGTTAACATGCAAGCTTTCTTGATGCTGTAGTGCAATTATGATGAAATAGTCTAAATATTTATTGGAGACTTTAAATTTATTCTTATAGTTTCCTGTGCAACAGTTCCAGGCTCACTTATCAGCTGTCTGTCTCTCTGGAAAGAGCTCTGAAAGAAGTAAACAAAGGAAAGCAGGATTGGCTTCCAGGGCCATGGGGTGCCAAGCAGGCATAGGTGAGCCTGTTTTTAAAATTGTGTTTTATTTTTAAGGCCTCTTAGCATCTGATGGTTCCCTCTTGCTTCTTGAGAAGAGTCACATTTACTGGTCTTGGGCTGTTTATCCAAAAAATGAATAATTTGTGGGGATGTCTGCTTGGACACAGGGGAATTTTCATGGATAAGACTTAGATAGGACATGGGGAGCTCGCAGCCACCAGGGTGGAGCTGCCATTCCCTATTCCATCCCACACAAGCTCCCTGGAACTGTATTCCTGCTGTACCCCGTCTCAAGGTCTCAGCTGACCTGACTGAGACAAGTCTGCTCCCTGAATCCACGTTTTCCTGGGGAAGATGAATTTTTTCCTGCCTTTAGTGAGCACTACCAGCTCATGAAGCAATCAGGAAAGCATAAGCACAAGGCAGCACTGGCACAGAGAGGAGGTGGGAGTCCTGACTGCTTCTTTCAGTAAGCTCCTGGACTTGACTTGATTTGCTGTAGCATAACTCTTTCTTTAGAAATGAGCATATTAAAATACCAGCTTTTTTTTTTTTCTTTAAATCTGAGGCAGTTTTGGAATCTGATCATAGGAGCAAGAGATGCGTCAACCAGTCCAAATGGGAACGTCATAATGACAAAATTCTGCTTTTCCTACAGTCCCCTTCATGTTTCTCCCATGTTAATTAAGACTTCAACACTCTTGCCAGCTAACTGGGGCATGAGAATATGACGAATCTTGCCCAAGGTCACATAGGAAGTAACTAGCAGCTCCCAGGAGTCTCTGCCTTGCAACAGCAAACTTCCCTGCTGGAGTCAGAGGAAACAGGGCTGCTTAATTGAATTGGCATTCTGTGCCCCATTCTGTTCACTAGAAGCTTCAGAAGTCTTGTATCAGTAAAGAAAAAAATATTCCTGCTCTCTGATCTGATTTGAACCAGATGCCCTTTTTATTCCCTAATAAAGGCTCATTCCCTTTGGGAATAGCTCCTTGGCTTATAAAAATATTCTTCTGGAGGAAATGCTACTGGGCTTGGCAGATCTCAAGAGAAAACTAAATAAAGATTGAGTGAGTGAGAGGTGACATTTCAGAGCAGGGCAAGATTGTCTTGGAAACCTTTTCTACCCTGCGGCTGAAGCCTCCACCATCTGAAATTTGGCATCCTTGGATACTGCTGGTGGTGCTTATTTATTTTTGAGTCAGGTTTTATGCTTTAAGTTTCAGAATTGGGCATAACTTTGCAGATCACCTGCGAGAAATTCTCTTTTCCCAGTCACTGCCCAAAAAGCAGGGTTGGTGTTTTGGTTTCTTTTTTTCAATGTGACTGTGGGTTGTCACTGTTTATCTTTCAGTGGCAACCTTTCAGTCCCAGTACTCCCTCCAATCTGCAGTTAGTTAGCTGTGAATATATTTAATTAAAGCTGCCTCTTACAGCAGGGGAAGTATTAGCAGTCTGTATATCATTGGGGTATTTTTTGTTTTTATTAGTCTTACAGTGTTTTAGGATCCTCACGATGAAAATATCATGACATCCCCATCTGCTTTCTCTTGACAGAAGCTGTAGCCAGCTACAAAATGTAGACTGTGCCATCTGCAAGATGAGAGAAAACAGCTCCCTAATCAACCTTGTCTTAATTGTAAAGCACTATGACTGCAGTTGTGCTTTAGGTTGGTGTCACCAGATTTTGTACTTCCTCATGTAAAATACTTCAGTGATAAAAGTTAATAGCAACACCTGTCATTGACTTGTGTCAATGCAGTCAACAGGAAATGGGAAAGAGGGAATATGAGACAGAAAAAAACCCCACATATAGATTTGGAGACTCCATCCAAAATCATCCATCCATCAATCCACCATCCATCAATCTTACTGTATAAGGAAAAATGGGGGCAAAATATTTGTTTTTGGAGATGTAGTTATGTCCTGGTTCCATCCAGGCCAGTGTTAACTTTTGCAGTGGCCAGGAGGAGCCATGTCCAGGCTCTGGAGATTGCTGTATACCACCTCATGTCATTGCTGAGGGCAGGGAGAAGGGCAGGGAGAAGGGCAGGGAGAAGGAGTCCCTTCCAAGGAGAGGGGTTCCTTCCAGTCTAGAGGGAGTGGTTGTGTGGCCCTGCTTCTGAGCCAGAGGGAGAGGTTGGGCAGCATGCTTCTGAGCTGGAGGGACCAGTCAGGGTGGCATGGCTGTGAGGGGGTTGGGGCAAGCTTCACAGTGAGCATTTTTGCACATGAATCACTGTCCCTATTGTACGCTTTTTTTATTAATATTATTATGGTTACTGTGTGTTTTATCTCATTGCTGTTTCTGGTAAATTGTTCTTATCTCAACCCCCTTCCTTTGGTGCCTCCAATTCTCCTCTCCAGCCCATCGCAGGGGAGGGAGCACAGTGTGGTTTAGAGAGTCTCAGCAGGAGGACTAAACTGGGGACTACCTAAACCATGACAAATTACCTGACAGAAGTTTATTTATTTCCCGTTTCTCTGCCCCACTCTCTCCAACACGCTGAAGCAGTTGCCATTGGTGTTCCCTGGCTAGGAGCTGAATACCTTCTTGCTGCTTCAGGCCACGCTATTCCACCTGTAAATCTCAGAATCCTTCAAAATCCAAATATGCATTGCCTGTAGTTACAGCCTCAGTCTATCTTCTGCAACACTGTAGCAATATTTTCACCTTGAGCTGCCTTTGGTGAGATTCTTTTGACAGTAAAAACCAAATCCAGCCTCTACAATTACTGGGGATCTAAAAATTACATCAAATGTGCCTGCAGCTTTAAAAAGAGAAAGTGGCAGAAGACTGAGGTGAATGCTAGAAGTTGTTATTGATTTTGATGGTTTAAGATACTCATTTTTCTAGATAAATTGTTAAGCAGAAGGTCTCTACTAGGAGATTGCTATTAAGATAATGAGACAAGTAGGCTTCTTTACAGGTTGTATATAGGCATAATGGAAAGTCAAAATGGTGCACAGATGAAGGAAATCTTTTACAAATCACTGCTTTGCTTTGTTTGGTGGGAGGGGAGCCATATCCAAATGAAAATAATAAACTCTGGTCC
This sequence comes from Calcarius lapponicus, assembly GCA_039654755.1. Lineage (NCBI taxonomy): Eukaryota > Metazoa > Chordata > Aves > Passeriformes > Fringillidae > Calcarius > Calcarius lapponicus. Next base: position 64,455,580 of record CM077462.1, on the reverse strand, counting down.
ATGACTGTAGGTTTGGCATCATAATTTTACAAATTATTGTCATGATATTTCCATAGTGAGAGTCCTAAAATGCTGTAAGATTAAAAAAATAGTGAAGGGGTTCTATTGCCTGTTGGATGTCTGAAGAAGTGGGTGGCTATGAAGGGGTCAAGCCTCACAGACTTACTCACTTGAATATGCTGTTTCTAGGTTCTTTCTCAGGTTTATATTTCATGCTTTCCCTTTCTAGGCCTCCTTTTTGTCAAATCTATGCAGTGACTGGGAGTAGGGTAATGCACAGCAGGCCCTAATGTCCTCACTGACCTTCCACTGGGACCTCCACTCCCTGTCCTACGTCCTTTTCTCCTGGATCTCTGATGGGGCTGTTTTTGTGCCTTGCCTGGATAAGCTGGGGATGGTTTTATGCCTTGCCTAAGCTATACTGTATGCATTTCTAGTCCTGTCTCTTATCTTCTTGGTTTGTTTCTGGTCTTGCCTCCAGCCTGTCTTTTGCCTCTCTGGACCCCTTATACACGTTGGACTGGAGTCATCACCTTCCTTTGTCTGGGATTGCCAACAAAACAGATGTTATCAATATCCTAGTGTGCTCAGATATCTGGGTCTTGCAGCAAGCCTCTGCTGTGATCATCTGCAACTCCCAGCTCATCTTCCCCTGTACAACAGCCTAGCTCTCACTGCTCCCTAACACAAGAAGCATTTGTTTTCCTTTTTGCAGAAATTCCAAGTAGCAGCTTAGGTATTATCTTGCAACCGGCCAGATCTGAAGTTCCATTCAATCAATATCTTGATTAAAAATTACCAGAACTGAAGTGGAAGCTGATCTCAAGATTCTTATCATCCAGGGAGAAAGTGTGTATATGGGGAGAGTGAGATATATTTCATTCCAGAATTCTGATATTCTGATAGCTTTAAACATGAGTGTATTAGTGAGATTTTTATTGAAATGGTGGGGGAAGAAGGGCAGAGAGAACAGAAGTTAAATGCAACTTATAAAGAAGATACAATTTGATTATGTTAGGCTGAGTTGATTGTATGAAAGACTTTACAGTGCAATTTGAAGAAGAAAATCCTTTATCCATGTGTTTGAGAAATGGAGAAAAGGCAACATGCACTTCCCAAGAACAAACAACCAGTAACCCAAACATTTTTTCTGATAAGAGTTCTGGGTTTTGCTAAAAAAAGAGACACAGTAAATTTCCCTTATCTTGGCTTCAGTAAAGAATTTCAAAACAACAAACAAAATGCTGCAATATATTGAACAACATGTTTCTACCAGAGAGAAGGAACTATCAATGTTATTGACCAAGGCTCTGGAAACTTCTCTGTGACTGCAGTCTCTTTCCAGGAAAGAGTCATAACTCAGCCTTGATACACATGTGGAATGCAAGATTTCAGACCACCCCAGAAAATATTCTTGTTCTATATTTGGCTTATCAAAGCAGAGTTAGAGTGGACAGGTCATAGAGTTGAAAAGGAAGAACTAAAAAACCAGAAATTAAACTGAAAGAGAATATTGGAAAAAATTCAGGATGGATTTCAAGGAGTGTAAATATATTGAAGCTGGATAGCACAATAAGGTATCTAGGTTCTAAAGAATGAAGCTGTAAGATGATCACTCAATAGTAACAAGAAGAGCAGAACTGAACTTACAATTAATTTTAAGAAATAACTTAATCAGTTTATGAGAGGTTCCTCAAAGGTCTGAAACACTGATTGAAGAGGTTCCTTCCAGTCAGGTTGTTTTTTTCAGTGGACTGAGAATGGATTGATTTTGACAGAGCACATGACTATTTGGCAACTCTGAAAATTGCCATTTTCCCTTTATACTTGTACATGGCCTATTCTTTATTACTGTATTGTTCAATTTCTCATGCATTTCAGAATGTTTTCTCTTCACATGAATAATGAGAAATATATATGTTCTGCTAAACTAGCTGGGCCTGTGTTGTTGGTTAATGGAAGACTTATGGAAATAATTTTCCATTATTGGGCAGTGGCAAGACAGTGTCCACTCTAATGTAAAGTCCATTCAATGAAAAATTAGGTTTTCTGCTCAAAATAGATGATCGTGACTTTTTTCACAGATAGCTATCTTAAAAATTTTGTTTACCAGCCTTCTAGAAAGCTACAATTTTCCTCCCATAGTTGAGAAAGTTCAGCTTGAATTCCCCTTTTAAGAACAACTTAATGATATGTTTCAGGAAGAAGAGTTCTATTCAGGTCAGTGTAAAAAGCTCTTTTGGTTTGTGTGTGGGATTATCAGGCATTTGAAACAAGAGCATTACTGGACACAGGATCTGCCTGGCGGCAGAGGAGCAGTGGGGGAAGGCAAATGAACATCCTGCCCTGAGCACTGCAATACCTCGATACAGCACTGCAGCCACTACACTGAGACACGACACCTGCTCCTGTGAGATGAAGAGAGGTGGAAATGATTCCATGCCCACTCTTAACACCTTTGCAAGATTAATGGGGGGATAACTTCTCTGTGAAGTAAGTGAACTGCTTATAGTACAGAAATTCCTGCATCAAGGTGCCTGGTACTCGACTGCTCAGGAGTGTTAGGGAAGCAACAATCTCCCTCCCATTATAAAATTAATTACACTTCTCAATAAAATAATTATCTATAAAATTCTTCCATTCATATTCATAATTCTTGTGTCACCATATGGTAGCTCTGATTTTCCTCTATTACAGTTTGAATTAGAGCAGCCTAAATCTGCTAATTTTTTCACTTCTGAACAATTCTCATCCATCCATTCATGTCTTTGGTAGAGATGCTATTTCTGAAACAAAGACAAAAAGAAAATAAAATATTTCCTTTCCTACTAGGACTTCTCAGACCTGTTCTATTGCCCTACTGGGAAAAAAATTTAACAAGCCTGCACATTTTGCATAAGTTGTTCTACGCTTTCTTTGGAGGAAACCATCGTGCTTTCTACATTCTAGTAGATGATTCATGTGTTATGAACTGTCAGGAAAAAATAATTTATAGGCCATGCAATCTTGTCTTGATTTTAAAAAAATCCCACAACCCCAAATAAATGCCTCCAGGAATAGAAGTAATTTTAATTTGTTCCTTTAACAGAAAATATGAATTGCAAAAAGCTATGTAGTTTGGGAAAATAAGTTTCATTGCTCTGTTCTTTCAAAACATTGGAGAGTGGTTATCTCTATGTCTATGTGCACACGCACCTCTCTGCAATGAGGAAGAAGACATAGACTTGTTGCAGTTTGAAGCCCCAGTGCTTCTAATTTCCTACAGAAAAGAAGAAAATTGATGTCCAAGATTGATGGGGAAATAGATTTGTGTTCTGGAGTCAATGTGTGTAAATGGATGACATAATTCTGGATGTGCCTAACCACAACTAGGAAGTTTGCTTCCTCTAGTGCCACATGTCATCTTCTCCCAGTTTGCTAAAAATGTAGCCCTGGTTATTCTGAGAAGGTTTTTGTTGGTAAGCATGTGAGGAACTCAGCTTTTTTTCCTGGAGCTTAAGAAACAACTAAGAGAAAAACAGACTGAGATGTTCAGATTTTGACTAATGTGATAAGCTTTATTTTACTGAGAGAGATAAAATAACCGAATAATGTGTGCAGCTTTGTGGGTTTGGAAAACTCATTGAAGCATGCTGGAGGACAGAAAACAGGAATATGAACAGCATGAGATGAACTTGCAGAGATAGTCTCACTTGAAAATAGCTTTTAGATTAGATAATTTCCATTTCAGTTTCAGTTTTTATGTGAAAGCTTTTTTCTTAGTTTTTCTTAGAAGAGAGATTAAAAGCCATGTTCTAGTTAAATGGTGTCATAACAAGAGTACAAGCATTCAGGAGAGTTTATTTGCTCTAATTTGTTCAGGATTTTCCCTACTGCAAAACAATATCTTGAATAATTTCTCTTACTGCTTACAGTGCATGTTGTGAAATATTCTTTTATGATGTTAATCATAATCCTCCCTCAGTATTTCTTTGCGAGAACTAACCTTTTAGTTTCCTTTAATTTTTTTTTCTTTTTTTTTTGCATCTTTAACTTTCAAAATATGCACTGTATTACTCTGGATGAAGAGGAATGGCATCATGCCTCCTAATGTTGAACTTCAGTTCCCCAAAGAATTGTTGGAACACATTAATGGCGAGCTCACTTAGAGCCAGTCAACTCAGGCAAAATAGGATGAGGTCATCCCTATCCAGTGTCTGAACATTTTATGCTCTGCTACTGTTTTGAGTACATCTCCTGTTCCCTTAGGTTCATGTGCAGTACTCTCCAGACAGGCAAATATAAAAAAAAATTTAAAAAATCAACAAGTTGGTCTAACAAATTAAAAACACAATATCTTGCCAGGAAAAAAAAGTGAACTTCACTGAAGTTATTCAGTCTCTGTTTATCTCAGTTGGAATGACTGATGGCTGTTTTTCTTTTGCTCTTTGGCTATTTCCTCTTCTCCAATTTGAGTTTAAAATCTTCATAACAACATTTAAACTTCAAGTAATTGTAATATCTAAACACCCTAAATCTTGAGGCACAAATACTCAAGATACTTATTCCTCAAAATTACTCTGTGGGCAAGTTTAGTAACTAAGACTGTATCCAGGAAAACAAGGATACCAGTGTATATTTATAAACTTTAATAGCTTGAAACTACACTCATGCTTGTAAGTGCAGCATATATGTGATTTGTATTTTCCTTAAACAAATCAGCAAGAATCTTACTTTTCTTTGAATTAGTCTTGGCCAGTGTTTCTGAGCTGGCTAATATGGCTCAGAAGAAAACAAAAATCAACACATGTAGTTTTCAAATAGCATGAAAATTGGAGGACTGGTCAATTGTATCAATAGGTTTCTACTGCTGCATTTGGAATGTACCTGTGAATAATTTGTTTCTTAATAAAGTTATATGGAAAGTCAAGGGAAAAGGTCATATACATATGGTAAGAAACTATCTCTTGGAAAAATGATTCTGAGATAGGAGCTGGGACATGATCTATAGCAAATCAAGTGCAAACTTACATGTGGTGTGGTGCTGTAGCTGTAGATAAGCAGAGTACTTGGGTCTACCATCACAGGAACTTCAGCTAGAAAAAATAAGTTATGTTACAGACACATGCAGAACAGAGAGGATTCCACTACTGGAATATTTTTACTAGATCTGTTTAATTTCTTCAAAAAGAAGTATCAAGTAATTCCTAAGCATTCTGAAAAGAAGTGAGAGATTTGGAGTTTGGTTTCAGACATGATAACTAAGCCTAATTTGTTTGCAAATAGAAATATTACAATGCTGTGCCTTTTGAATATACTGACAGAAGACAATAAATCTGTCAGGACCTGCCCTTTGACCTAAGAGTACAAGGCATGTGTGCCAATCTCTGGAAACTGATCAAAAATCAATTCAGATTGAGAATTGAGTGAAACATTTGAACAGTTAATAAACTCCTAAGAACTATGGCAGTGGAAGATTTTTGACTTATCATTTGAGTGTTTAAATGAGAGTGGATATATTTAAGAAACATCATCAAGCATAAGGTACTTCTTCTACATGTAGGAAGGATAAAGTCCTTTGACATGTGATACTCCAAAAGTTAGGCAGAATGACCTTAATTGCACATTGCTTTTAAAGGACTGACTGCTTTTTTGAGAAGTAGTTGCTGTTGAAATCTCCAACCTGTCATTCTCAGGTTTGACAGGACTTCTAAATTGGATCTCTGTAAATTACCATTAGGCATCTTTGGAAGCTGTGATTTAAGTACTCTTTCCTTCCAATCAAAAGCAAATAATTCCAGTACTTCATGGCAAGTCATAAAATAATGGAGCTAGCTGTGGAAACAGAGTGGGAAAAGATCACCGAAACCCATCGTTTTGAAAAATGTGAAGATATACATAATGATAGAAAAGGTGTTTCCTGAGAAGCCTGCTGTAGGGAAAAAAAATATGATATAATGATTTGTAGGAATCTCTGTTGACACTGAGGGCACTGATATGTAGCCACTATTAATACCTGCCAAGTTTTTCTGAATATAAAGTGCTTTACAACCCCTTAAGGGTAGCTTCAGGGACACAGTAAATTATAATTCTTTTATGGGGAGTGAAGAAGGGAACAACTTGCTCTCTTCTTTCTGCTCGGTCTCCCTTGACATATTCTGTTTTTAAAAAAGCTGTCACTTGCCTTCTGCCATGTCATGGTATGCTCCTGCCACTTGCACCATGATAATTTCCTCTGTCACTGCAATAAAGATTTGGCATGCAGTGGGGATTACATGAAGCAGAGGGACACACCTACAGCAATATTTTACTGCAACTGAATGCCCCCAAAAAGTAAAATGTCTTTTACATGTAAGCTTCACCTAAGTTCACTTTAAATAGAGATCAAAATGCAAACAGTAGGTTTGATTTATAGAAAAGCAAAAAATCCAGTTCTTGGCTATGAAATTAGAAATATTTTTTTTGAAAAAAAAAAAAACAAAACCAGAAGTAAGAAAACATAAGTCATAGAAATATTTTGCTGATATCTTGTCCCAAATGTCACTTGGTGCAGACTCAGACTTGCAGGTTTCCCTCTCCAAGCCTCTGAAGGCTTCTTTCACTCCTTTTTCAACCTGCACATATGGATTAGGAGATGACACTGAATGCAAATGAGATTTAGAGCAGTTCCAAGGAACTCTCGGTTCTTCCTTCTTAACAATGGAGATTTCTATTAACTTTATTCTTTCTGAGGAAAAACCCACTCTTTTTTCTGGATCTGAACTGCATTTTGAAATTCAAGGAGACTTGGTTGTGTTGCTTTCTCCCCTAGGATGACCTCCCTGTTATGAAGTTAATTGCATTAGAGTCTGATCTAAATTTTTTCGCAGTGTGATTTGCCCTGTGAAACTTTGTATGGCTTCACAGCAAATGATAGTAGCATAATTATTATTTGTGGACTTTCAAAGTCTTACAATCCTTGACAAATTTCTGGCTTTGCAAGAAGAACCCTCACGCCACGGGACTCATGGAGAAGTCCAAGGAAGTCCTTAAGTCAGTTCCACTGAAGCATTTAAAAGTCTGCAACTTTTAGTCAGTCTTAGGGGTCAGGCCTGATGAATGACTCCACAAACTTCTGCAGCAGCCTGATCCTTGCTTTTTTTATGCTTTTGGTGGATTGTTTGTTATGTTTGAATGTTTTACAGAATTAAACTCAACAAAATTCTGTTTAATAAGGATAAGGACTGGGAGTTCTTCCTGTCATTCCTATTTCTCATTATTTGAAAAGTTGTTTTCCATTTTCCTTTGTTTCTTAGCAGCTTCACATTCTTTCAGATGACCTTTCTGATTTGTGTTCAGATGTGCCTAAAACCAGCTCTGTTGAGGCAATTAAAGCTTATCCATTTTCCTCTCTTTGCCAGTCTGTGGTTAGTTATTTTTCTTCAATGCAACTGTAATTGAAGGCTTTCACACTGCAGCTTCTTCCCAGCTGATAGTAACATTTCTCTCCTCACTATCTTCCCACAAATTCATTCCTCACCTTCTTACAGGACATGTCCAAGTACCATCCTTATTTAATAACGTCTCTTTGTACAGTTTGTTTCTACTTTCAAATGCCTTAGGACACTGATCATTATTTCTAGAGTTTCCTTTTCTTTGTAATTTTTTATTTTCTTCTCCTGTTAGGCCACACTCTACCATCACTCAGTAAGCAGGATTCTTGATGGGATTTAGCTAAGTGGCTTATTACCATCCAAAAGGTAAACTTAGGTCACTGCATCTTCTAACAATTCCAAATCAACTTTGTTTTGTCACTTGCAGATTTAATATTACTTAAACATTGATGCATATCTTAGAAAACAAACAAAAAAACCAGCAAAACATAAAACCCTAAGCTATTCATTTTTTTAATTATATTGCTCATTTTGTTTCATAACTTTGATCTACAGTGTGGCAATTTTTCTCCGCATTTTCAGTGCAGCCTTTACACATATTGCAGTATTTTTTCTTGGGATTATTCATCAAGCTGTTTATTTTTCTGGTTAAGTCTGACTAAAACTGACAATTGTCAGATGATTATAAAAATATGCTTCACTTAGTTCTAAAATTCTCAGTTTCTTTTATGTAAAACTTTGCTCCTTACATATATTTGAATTACAGAGTCCAGAAGCAATATTAGGGCTCTTTTGAACTAGTGCTACACAGCATCCATCCTATCCAAAAGGTTATAGTATACCTGGGAGAGGAACAGAGAAGACAACCAGTTTGAGACAGAGCTCATGCCAGAACTGGGGGGTATCACCCAGGAAGAAACATACCTTTAGGGAGAAGGGTACATACAGATCTTCAAAATCTTAAGTGCTTTGGTGAAAATTAGTACATAACAATTGTACTTCTAAAACAATAAGTAGGAGACATCAGGTGAAACTGGTGAGTGATCTTACGTGGGCGAAGAAAATATTTTTTGATCTATAGTTCAGCTGTACAATTTCTTACCCATGGAGGTAGTAGACACTGAAAGCCTACATGGTTCTTACAGTGATGGACAATCCATGGAAGGAAAAACCCCTTAAGTATTAAAAAAAAGGCCTGACTGATTCTCAGGGACTCTCTGAACCACAAACAGTGAAATGCTGGAAGATGATTATGCAGAAGCATCCCTAAGACTCTCGCTATTTTCTTATGGTTTTTTGCTGTCTGCCCTAAGACACAGGACAATGTACAAGCCCATTTGTCCGACACTGGAACGGATATTGCACACAAAAGCATTTTTTCAGACTTTTATAATATGAGCTTGCATGCTTGGAATTCAATAAATAATAATATAAATTGCATGTTGTCTTCTGGCATTTTGGGTCACTTAACATTGCACAGAGACTGGAGCCTCTGGGACAGTCAACTTTGAAAGCTGCAAAGGCTCTGCAAGCGCTAGGGAGACATATCTGTTATGTTTAGTCTAGAGAAGTACATGCACTTCTGGGCTGGAGAGAACACATATTCCCTAAAGCAATTCCCTTGTAAACTGAATCTGCCTGTATGTTGCATAGGCTAGAGAACTAATTTGAAAAAGTGGAGGTAAAGAAAATGTACTGGGAGTCCAATTTTTTTCTCTTCCACAAACAGTTGTTTAACTAACCAATACTTGACATGTGCCTGGCAAGATGGCCAAAACCGCAAATTCTTTCTTGATCTGTGTGGGAAAAAAATATCTTCTATCATCCCACATTGTTTATTCAGCACTGACAAGGCAAAATGACGAGGAGGGCTATTGATCTTGTAAAGCTTGTAATGTAACAAGTGGAAAGCCAACACAATTGGAGACTAGAAAAAGGAAAAATGGTAAAGAATTTCACCTATTCTGGATCAGGAAGCATTTTAGGGACAAATTGCTCTACTTTAATTTCTTATCTGTAAAATAATGATATCTCACTAGGTTGCATGCAAATTTGTGAAAGTTAGAGGTGTTTATTTTCTGTGGTATTGCACACCATAAAAAAGCTCCTAAGGAAACCGAACGTTCTGTGTGCAATGCAATACACAAAAGTGTGAGGCCACACACTGGATAAAGAGGAAAAGAAAAAAAGAACCAAAGAAATAATAGATAAATAAGAAAAAGGCAACAAAGAAACATGGTTCACTTGCTGAGCACTCTCCATCAAAGGATCTAATAAAAAAAAGAAAAAAAATCCAAGCCACAAGATTTGTTAAGAGTACAGAGGCAGTCTTCTGAGGAAAAGAGAAAAAGTCTGAGTAACACTTTTTGTCTTTCAGCAGGTCTGTTAATATGAAAGGATGGCATGTCATGTTTTTATTTTATTTTTCCTCTGAGAGGTGAGCATTTTTCTCCTTATTATCCCCTTTTTAAACTTTCCTAACTAGTCAATCTGCTACGTATGCTATCATATTTTTTTCTGACTATCTATCTTCTCACAGCCTTGTGAGGTTTCTGAAGTTTTTCTGGACCTTGTCATACAAGCATCTGTTCCTTGGAGTTGTCCCCAGACCACTCATTTTTTTTGTACCATGTCAGTCTTTGTGATTATGGTTCTAGATGCCAAAGCTATGCTCAGGATCTTAATAATCATAGTTCTAACTCTCCTTCCCTGCACAGGGAGATGATATCTCCATTTTATCCAGACCCAGGCACTACTTCATTCTCTTTGAGATGTATCATTTTAACTCTGGCAGTTCTCTAGCATCTTAAAGGTTGTGTTTCCTCTCAGGCCCTAGGCATCTCTTCCCAGAAGGTAATAGGCTGCCCATTACTTGCTTTCATGCCAGTCATGTTCTCATCTGAAAATTTTAATGACAGCTGAGCTACATCAAACAGGTCTTCTCAAAACTCTTATCAAACTGGGAACTTTGCTAAGTACTACTGGATTATTTTTCTTCCAACTACAGAATAAGATGATAACTGGTCTGATTCAGTACCCTGACACAGCATGCAGGCAAGATGCTGGAAGATTCATGACGAGGTATTTCTCAAGCTCGGGGACTAAAACTTACCCTAGGTGCTTTGTGGGAGGGTGTCTTTACCACCAGCCTGTCAGACAGGCTGGGCTGGAAGACGTGTCTTCCCTCTGGTGATGGTGTGACACTGCTCTTTTTCACAGTGACTGTAGCATTCTGTAGGGCAGAAGACAGCTCTCTGAGCAGAGGAGGAAAAGCCAGAAACCTCATTTTCAGTCTGATCCAATGTCTTTCCTGTCTAAAATATCTGACTCTAAAAATTGAATTAAAGATTTGAGGAAAAGAAAAAGAAAAAATGTCATGTCTTGCAGTCAAAATAGTTTTGAACTTTATTTCACTGCCACATTAGAAAGAAAAAATACTGGAATATTAATCTTCCAGAAACAAACAAACAATCAAAAAACCCCTTTCTTGTTGATCAAGTTTTCTATGGGTTTGATTACATTAGAGTTACTAAAACCAGCAATGCTTCTCTGCATTATATGAATATTGAAAGATTAGAGCTCTTTTACTGTTCTTTTTCAAATGGGATGTGAAGATACTGAAGCTTCTCCCTGCCATCAATACTGAAGTTTTTGATACTGATTTGTGAATTGCCCTTCTTCATATGGAAAATTCCTTAGTATTTTTATCAATCTCCATGCTGAATTGCTCCTTTTCATTGACATATCAAACAAAAAATACTTAGATTATGAAGTACCTTGGTGGTTATCACCTCTCATTTGCTATCACAATATCAATCACCAACCTCTGGCAGCCAGTACTGCTGAATTTCTTGGTCCACTTACTAAATCCATCAGTTAACACAAACTGGGCTTTTTCCCATCTTGGCACACTGGCTAAAAGGAGCTTGCTGGGAAAATATTGAAAGCCACTTAAATGGCCTGCTTCAAATCTTTTAGTATCATGCTTACAAAAACCTTGGCCATGCTGGTGGGCTTGCACTTATTCCAATTATTAATGTTGATATCCATTGCTTTGACTTTAGTTCATCTTCTCGTGCCCCCCTATCTTTGGAAAATATGGGAAGTCACAGTGAAGGATGGTGTTAGCCAGTGGTTGTGATGTTCCTAACATGAGCAGTAACTTTGATATATAAAATGGACTTCTGCCATTCATGAGAATGTTTCCTATAAGTGTGCCTTTAAACTTAAACACAAGACCCTTGCTGAAAACCAGTGATGCATTTTAGATAGAATACTGCCATACCGTTTCTGAATTAGTCTGAATTAGGTTGGCTTTATTTCTTCTGGAATGAAACCAATGCAAAAGCAAACTTTCCAGCCCCTAGACTAGGCTACCCCAAGGAACTGACATTTCTAGAAAGTCTGTTGTACTGTTCATTACTACTTCAATTTAGTTCATTGAAATAACAAGTAGACAATGTTCAATGTAATAACCAACTCTTACAGTTATAGTACAATTTTTTTTTTATTCATATAGCATGATGAAGGTCCTTGTTATACATCAGTTTATGACTCTCTTTTGTTTCTTTCATTTATACAGTTTGAGAAAAGTCCAGCTAAATTAGAATTGCACTGATCAAACTTCAGTACATGTCTGACACTCCTTTGAAATATCATTGTCTAGGCCAGCTTAAAGTAATGGAAGTGACAGAGGATAACAGCTGTGATTAGAAAAACAACACCAATACTTAGTCAATTATTCTTGCTTTCAGAAAGTAATATGCCCTATAAATTGTGTAAGCTAATGTTGAACACTGCTGAAAATCTCAGTGTTCTGCTTTTTATTGTTTTGGTTTTATTTAATTTCTGCATCTCTGCCCAGGTAAATCATTCCTGCTGCCTTTGTTCCTGCTGCAAGAAGGTCAGGAGAGCAACCCTTTCCTTAAAATACATGGTTATTTACTTTTTTTGAACAATAGAGATTTTAAATACCAATTCTTAACTCCTACAGAAGTTAAGACAATGACAAAGAACAAGGGTCAATGAGAAACCTAAAGTCAAATGTTTTCTTGGAATTCAGTAGAAAAATGTGAATTCTAGAATTAGAAATTACATGCAACAACAGGTAAAAAATCAAAGCACTCTTCAGCAAGAGCATCAGTTTCTCTGTGGTAGGTTCAGATTCTTTGTAGAATTAGAACAATTTTATGCCAAACAACAGGGAGTTCTTTATTTAAAAAGATGAAGTTTATAAATAAACTATATAAATGCTACAGCAATCATAGCAAAAAAATGGATGTAAAAAGTTTTCCTATTGGCATTTATATTTGCAATAATTATACTTAGAAATATTGTGGGATATAAAATAAATGAATAAAACTATAAAATGCTATCAGGAGCTTTAAGATGCATTTTCTTATTTAGCATCACAGTGGTTTCTCTGGTTGTGCCTACAACAAAAAGATGTGACTCTGAATAAATATATGTCTTTTAGATACATAAACACATGTATTGTGGATTTTTGCTAAAAGAGATTAAGTTTAGTGTTGTGTCTATAGACAAACAGCACTCAATGTGATGCACAGATTTGCCTGCAAGATGTGATAAACTGTTGCAGCACTTCTCAGGGAATGATGTTTATTTTTGTGTCCTGGGGAATGTAGTGACCATCCAGGAGCTCAGCATTCCCATCCAGGCATGACTGCTGCCCTTGCAGAGTATCTTACCTCCCACCTGTCTGATTGGTGCATAGAAGATGATGACTGCAAAATGCTACAGGAATTACTTTCTGCTGAAAGGGTAAATATTTCTATTAGTGCAATGGATCATACTGTTCAGATTCTTATGAAATATCCACATATTTATGTTTTTACTAATCCTACTAAACCTCTTAGAAACAGTTCAATAGGTTTTAAACCGACTCCAGCTGCGGGCATCATTCGCCTTCTCCCTCCTTTCTTCCTCCCCTGCCCAATCTTGCTGAGACACCAAAGCATTTCTTGAGAACTTTATCTCAAAGCAAGGGCTGCAAAATCTGTTTCTCATACACTTTTTTATGCAAGAGTATCAAGAGGTGCAAGCCTCTACCTTCTCCACTCACCTGAGACTGCTAATCCCAAATACTCAAAAGCACTGTCCTAAAGAATGTTATCCCTCAGGGAGAGGAGAAGGCATGTGTGGCTGGCTTTTAGTGTCATCTCTTTTCAGCATCAGGGTAAGAAACCATATGCAGATGCCAGAGAGGATGGGGAGGAGACACAGACGTAGCAAGAGCAGTTGGTACAGTAGTAGAACAAGCTGGAAGTCATGGATTCTGCAGTAAACTTGAAACAGAGTTATGTTGATAACACATCTAATACAGTAGCAGGATGCTCTGCCTAAGTGGAGGTAAAACAGCTTGAGTAATACCCTATTTTTAAAAGTTATCACTGGTGGAAGGAGAATGGGAGTCACTGTGATTTTGGTGCTGGAGGATGCTGAGACTCATCAGCCAAAGTTAAACACTGAGGAAGTGCAATGTTTCCTGACAGAAACTGGCACTGGTGATGACATGACAGACAAAGTTCCTGATAAAGCAATCAACAAGTGATAGTACTGTTAACTTATCTAAGGCTGCTGAGCTGACACTGGTGGTGACAGTGAGGAGACACTGCTGGTCTGTAGACACATGACTGACAGCCCAGTCTCACTTTTTAATGGGAGGATCTTCTAACATACCCCTTCTCAGAGTGTGTGGAATTTCCTCCCTTGAAGAGGACACTCCTAAAGGTTTTCCCTTTCGTCTGAACAAAATTTGCCCACAATTGGGTATGGGTGAATAAAATCAACCTCTACTCAATAATTATCTTGCAACCTTTAACATCATTACTTCAACATTGCTTCTATTAAGAGGGCACTACACTAGTAGTTGTACCTCTCTGTGTAGTACATAATTTTGATTAAGTCATCACCACCATCCATTTAGACAGATCATTTATTTAGTCATATATTACTTAGTCATATTAATACCTTTGGTTAGCTATCCTTAATCCTGTGGGACAAAATTCTTATAAAGGATCAATTACACATATTGTAATCCTTTGGACATAAGCCTTTAACCAAGTCTGAGGCTAAGATTGGATCCAGCTGCACCTAGGCTTATTTCTGACAAGGAGTTTAGAAAGCAAGGGGGTCTTTCTGCACCTTGTGACACAAGAGAAGGATCTCCCTGATAAACTTTGTCTGAAGCCTCCATTCTGCCCATGGCAACCTCCACTACTACAGTATTCCTTTACTGCCCATCACTGAGTTTCTTGAGAAGCTGGTAAAGGAAAGGAAAGGAAAGAGAAGGTCTTTTTCACAGAAGACATTGGTATTTTGAATCACAATAAAAACTATCTAACAAAGCCTTGTTTGAGAAAAACATGAAGTGCCTTTAATTTTCGCTGTTGCATTTTTTTGATGCCTTGCAAATGTTTATCACATCATCTTGAAATGTATCACATCATGCCAGAAAATACACTGTGAAATTCTGTATCTCAAATTAAAACATTCATTGAATACTAATAAAAATACATGACTTTCTGACTCTGCTGGCTTCTACTGTAATAGTGTGACACAAAAGAAGGTTAAGCATCTGGTGAATGAATTTAAGAAGCATCTGTTTTTGACAAGTTGTGTTAGCTTGTTAACGTTCTACTCAGCAGCAATGTGAGGAGCTGGGACTGCAGGTGTAAATTCATACTTTTTATTTATGCTTTTCCATTGTCGCAGAGTAAAAACATTACTTGTGATCGTCTTCCTTTTTGCTGCCTGAATTTTTCATCATTTAGTGCACTGGATGAGAGTTTCAGTGGCATGTCCACATTCCAGCCTACCCTGGAAACTGGTGGTAGGGAATAAAATACAGGACTAAATTTCCTCAGACTGAGGACTAAAAACATAGGTTCAATATTGGATGCCACTCAGTGATAAGCTTTAGATCTAATGGTCATCCTCAGTGAGCTGGGATTCTTTCTCTGGTTTTCTTATTTGCTCCACTACCACCATGGACTACCCTTTTGTTTCTTGTAGAGAAATGATCACGTCTCAAAAAACCCTAAAAAAAACAATCACCCCACAAAAAACAGCACCAAAACCCTAACCAATCAGCCAAAAAAGAAACAATTCCCTCCCCAAAAAAACCCACAAAAATCCTCTAGTTCCAAAAAAAACCTAATCAATCAGCCAAAAAATAAACAATTCCCCCCCCAAAAAAAACCCACAAAAATCCTCTAGTCCAAAAAAGAGTTTAAAACTCACCATTAAAAATTGATCAAATTGCTGTATGTCTGGAAATTTCAGATAGGTAGCTAAGGTCCTCAGGTTACTCAAGAAAGCATGTCTTGGTGGAAGGACAATCTAGATGACATGTACCTCTACCTGCAGAGAAATATGATGAGAATGTGTCTGTGAATTCCTTCACCAATGTGTAGCAAGGCAAGGAAAGGAGACAAACATTGAGAAACAAAGTGAACAGCAACCAGCTCATACAAATAATTTTATGCTGAACTGGCTTTTTCCTATTAAAGCATTAATTTCTGTCAAATAAAATCTTATAGATTTACATACTTAAAAATGCTAGTATCTTAGTGTTTCAGCACTCTCCTTGTAGATGCTGGGGAATGTTAGCTGATGAAAGACTGTGGCATTGAACTGAAAAATTTATTTCCTCTGGGAAGCAATTTAATTACGGAAAAATGTTTTTCATTTTCACAGAAAATTGACTATATCTTGTTTGTTTATTTCTTTTTGCTTCTGATGTCAGTCCATTACCATAACTGGAAGGAAAATGTAAATGCATTTCATTCCTGGCAAGCGTATTTCACCTTCCCCTTGTGTTTCTTAATCAAAGAGCAAGATTAGCTTGGCATTAAAATATTGAAAAATTATGCTGTTTATTGACCTTTGGATTTTAAACATCTTTGTAAATATTTCCACTCTAACTTCTTGAAAAATAATTAATATTAACTGTTTATTTGATACCATAATTCACATTTTAGCCTTCCACAGCAGGCAATAACAGATAAAATTCCACTGAGGGTACACGGCAATAAAAGAACATACAAAAAATCTGCTCAAGAATACTCAAGCATATAATTCACTATTTAAATGATTTAATGTACTTCAAATTGAATTTGCAAGAGAAAAACTTTTGCGTTTTACTAACACTTAAAGAGTGAAACTGCTTTCAGGCAATAAATGACCAAGTAAGGAGGAATTGCTGATGGAATTCCAAAAGCCCAGCACAGCTGAAAGGAAATGTTATTCATCTATTCTAGTTTTAAAAGTGTTCATAATACTTCAAACAAAAATAAATGAATAATGATAAGGAAAATTCTTATTTAGCGGAATGAGATAATTTCTTTCAAGTTATATATTTTCCTTAAGATGGAAACTGGAATTACTAAACAAATAATTGTGTATGTAAATTAATTGAAGAAAAAAATTAATTAATATCTATACTATTCTTTTATTTTTTAATCAGTGGAGCTAGACTTGCAGAAAGCAAAAATGTTCAAAGAAAACATGCATGAAGAAACCAAGCATTTGTTCCTAGAGTATTTGCAAAAAGTGTTTGTTCATGAAGAATATATATTTATTTTTTCATAGCAAGGCATCCAGTAACAAACAATATTATCTTCACGTGCATTCCATGCTTTCTTCATCAGCTACAAATCTTGACACTCTTGTTGGAGGTCTCACACCTTTTCTATTTCATTCATTTGGGTTTTTTTTTGTTTTTATCTTGCAACACATTCACATGCAAATGTAAATTTTCCTCTTCTTAACATGTAGCAAACTCTGCCCTGCAATAAATTCAGCTATTGCCTTTTAGAGCAGTAATGTGCCTCATATCTGGGGATATTTACTTTCAACAACTTTTTCATTGCTGGACCTCAGTGACTTCCTACGCTTCTCTCAGTGGAGGGAACGGAAGCTGGTCACAGCCCTCAGTTTCAGTGAGGCTTAACATAATCCATAGTGCCATAGTGGCACTCTTCCCAAGGGAAAGCCTTAGGCCAGCATGTTTTGGACCTGCAATACAGCAAGGTGACTGCAGCAAAGATTTCAGGGGCACCACATAAATAAGGGAAAAGACAACAGTCTTATAACATGATCAGGGTGATACTAAATGGTTGTAGAAATAGGCTACTCTCTGCATAGCTGAGGGGTGCAACAACCACACAAGAATTTTAATTTCCCAGCTGTGGAATTGGTCTCACACAAACTCCAGACCCACCTCACCTTTCAGTAACTTGTTGGTAGGTTCAGTTTAAGTAGCCTCACCAGAAATGTTTCATTAATTTACAAGGGTTTGTATAGTGCTTGTAACTCCAGAGAAATAAGGAACATTACTATAAGACCCTGTTATAGTGAAGAGACTTTCAGCTTCTCCCAGAAGACTGTCTAGTACAAAAGCACAAAAAAGGTAAGACTTGTCCCAGTTTTCTACCTAGATACTTTTCAAAGGAAAGGCCCATTCTGACAAAAAATTGTATCAATAGCAAATCATAAGCCTCTAGACATTCAATAACTCTTAAATGTGCTATTAAAATTGAAATGCATTTAACATTGTCCCAGTTTGAGACAAATTTGGGAGTCACCCCAGGACATCCATAAAGGTTCTCAAGCCAGCAGCATTTTGTGTCAAGGTTTTTCATAATGGCTTTCTCTAATACAACTGTCTCTGTTACTCAGAATACTGAGAACAAGGAGAAATACAAGCCACATTATGTTCCCAGCCTAACTGACATAATCCCATGCACCTCAGCAATGTTGCTTCCCATTAACTCCTGTGCAAGACTTTGGTTCAACAAAGAGGTTACATATGTGCTGAAAGCCCTCACTGAGCAAAGAGATCCCTTTACTTAACTGTAGGCAAAATTAGACTGGATCTAACTGTGCTTGTGTTGGTTTTTTTTTTTTGGTTTACTTTTTTTTAAAGTTAAATGTGTTCCTAAGACTTTACTGGATGAGAGCCTAATTGAATAAAACAGCATATTTGAGTCTATCCCCTATAATCTTCTCCATAATATTCACAATCTTTCTTCTCTAAACTATCTTTCCTCATACTGTTTACCTTGTCTTAACACTAAATGCAACATGATCCCCTGAAATTTCCACATGGCACTGGGCTTCATAAAACTGAGCAAGGCATGGGGATCCTCTGACATTATGAGATTGCCTTTGTCGGTCATACTAAGCAAGAAATATGAGTTGAATTTGCAGTGCAATTAATTACCAAGCTGGAAAATTAGGTATTGCTTTTACAAAGTTGAGCTCTGATGTAAGGCCATTAACTCAGAAAATAAAAAGCACATTCTCAAGAAATTTCACGAGAATTTTAATTTAAAGAAAGAGAGAGAAATGTTATTGTCAATATTAAATCAAAAACAAAACATCAGAATGAAATTAGCAATTCTGACCCAAAAACCTGCCACTGAAACTAGAAGGAATAGTGAATCATTGTGATCATTGTGATCATTGTGATGACTTCTGGAAGGTGTGTTTGGAGTGGAAGGCCTTTTCTGAAACTGGATCATTTAATAGTCTTCCGCTTACTCTGAGAGATATTATACAGTCACTTTCATAAAACAATAGAGGTCTAACACCTAACAAGTTCTCTTTTCTTTCCTCACTACTCTCACTGGAAAGCTGTTCCAGCAAACTGCGGCACCTTGTCTAATTTCTGGACTAAATTTAACCATGACCAGGGAATAAATATTTATTCACCTACTGGTACGCCCCTTTATTTAAAGGCTGGTAGAGAGCTTTGCCTCATTAGTGTTTACACTTTTACCTCCAAGCACAGCTGCTTTGTCTGACTGAATCCCGTATTTCTCTCCAAGCCAATCAGATCTTGCTTTTTCACAGCATCTGCATTAGGCTTCAGCTGCCCAGCAAGTGCAGGTGTATGGCATAGTCAACTTTTCTGCCTGAAGTCTGTACTATTGTCATGAAAGGTTCCAGTCTTATGTGCTTTTGGGTTGGTTTTTTGGTTGAATGGTTCGCTTTTGGATTTGGGGATTTTTATTTTTCTTGTTTTGTTTGCTTGTTTTTGTGGTTTTTGTGGGGTTTTTTGTTTGTTTGTTTGTTTTTGTTTTTGTTTTTTTGTTTTTTTTTTTTTTTTTTTTTTGTTTTTTTTTTTTTTTTTTCTGGTGCTGTTTCAGGCCTTCACCTTCATGTGCGCATTTTGAGATTTTTGCATCTCTGGCCATGGCATGTACTGCACTTCAGATTGCCTATCTGTACTAGCAGCAAGACACATCTTGAAGGAAACCAAAAGGCATCTTTCAAAAAGCAAATTTGAAAGACAGAGTAATTAGGAAAGATACATCTGAGCAACTATTCCTTGCATCTTCATGTGAACTTCTTTCTCAAATGTGCAGACAGCAGTGAACTTCCACAGAATTAATCTACAGGACTCATTCAAGCAGGTTTTACAAAGACAAATGTAATCCCAAAGTAAATAAGAGTAATAAAGCTGTGTATGGAACCTAATTATAGAGGATTGAGATGTGTGACAATGTGAATAGACAAAGAATGAACTCTCCCTCAGGTAGGAATTTGTAATATCTGGAATATCTGACTAAAATTTGGTCACTCTTTATTTTGCTATGTCAAAATTATTTTTCTGATTTTATTTGTTATTGTAATCATAGATAGAAGTCAACTTTATTTCTCAGACATCCTTTGTTAGCTTTATGCCCTCCTTTGCCTCGCCTTTCTGATTTCTTTTTTTTCCTGCTCCGCTAACTTTGTAGTAAAAGTGCAAACACCAGTTTGGCAGAGCTAATGCAGAATAACGTGCTAGCCTCTCAGATCTGCAGTCTTGACGCTTATAAATTTAGACTCTTCCAAGGAAAAATGTTTTTTCTAAGAGTTGGGGAAGTATGAGTGTTTATTCAATGTTGATACTTATGATGTTTGCATAAGCAAGTTTTTGGATGTTGTGTTATAGACTTTAAGAGTTTCTGTAAACTATGGTCTATAAACTATGAGAGCTGTAGTTTGTACTATAATTGTTGAAATTTTTTTCAGTTAACTGAGACTGATTTGTTCTTGATGAGCGCCCTGGGAAATTTGGATACTGCAGATTATTTGGCATGGACTTTAGTATCCTGGCATTGAATGATCCCCCCGGACATAATGTTAGCATGCACTAACATTAGTCACCTCGGGATGTGAGCTATGAGAAATGTTTTATTTTTTGTCTGAAGTTACTGCTGCATGCTCTTAACCAGTTCTCCCTTTCCACCTGAGCAGTGATTGCGCTGATATGAAGCCTTCTTGACCAATTTTTTCTTAGTTCATGGATTGTTTTCAAAGACTATTAGTGATTCCACTAAAGCTGTGGTCTCTCTTTGAGGGATTATCACCTTTTTATTAAATACTGAAAAATGATTGATACCAGTGGTAGTGTGTTAATGCAATTGCTCAGTGACTTTTTTTTTCCACACCAGCTCTGTTCAATAGCTTTTATTCATGGTCTGGAAGCATTAATAATATTCAGTTCAGTGCTGTAGTTAAAATGGCAAACACAGTAACTTTGCCTCAGTCTTCACCAAGAGGTGCTCCAGACACACCATCCAAGTCAAGGAAGACAAAGGCAGGGACTGGGAGGATGCAGAACCACCTGACTGTAGGACAAGATCAAGATCAAGATGGTCTGAGAAACATAAAAATGCACAAGTCCATGGGACAGGGTGAGATGCATTCACAGATCCTGAGACAACTGGTGAATGAAGTGGCTTTCCATCCTATTTGAGAAAGTTGTGGCAGGCCAGTGAAGTTCCCACTGACTAGAAGAGGGGACACATAACTCCCATTTTTAAAAAGGGAAATAAGGAAGACACAGGGAATTATAGGCCAGTCAGCAGCATCTCTGTTCCCACCAAGTTCATGGAGCAGATCCCCCTGCAAACTATGCGAAGATACATGGAAAACAAGGAGGTGATTGCTGACAGCCCTTGACTAAATGCAAATTTTGCCTGTCAAATCTGTTTGCCTTCTATGACAGGGTTACAGTGTTGGTGCATAAGGGAAGAGCAACTCATGTCATCTGCCTGGACTTGCACAAAGCATTTGACACTGCCTCACATAACATCCTTCATTCTGAACAGGAGAGACATGGATTTGATGGATGGACCACTTAGTGAATAAGGAATGGGATGGATGGTCTCACTCCAAGAGTTACAGTTAACAGCTTGGTGACTTTTTTTCAAAGAAATTCCAAAGAGAGTTGATTGGCCAAATACAGGATTAATTGGCTGAAAACCTCTGGAATGCCATCTTGAGGGACTCTAATGGCCTCTAAAATAAACGTAATATTTTAACCTGTAGTATTCTCAGACCTGGTTCCGACCAAAAAAAAAAAAAAAATTAAGGAAAAGACCCATAAATTCAGTGTCAGGTAGACAGGACCTAAAAGCTTTTACATGGAACAAGATGCAGTGTGTTAATGATCTGTAGATCTGAGGTTCAATTTTGAAATAAGTGTTCAAGAGAATTTTGCAAATAGTTGGAAAAATAAACATAACTGACATTTCTCTCAAATTGTGATGGAATGCATTCCAGCTGTATTTATTATACACATTTTCCCCATGTGCCATGTGCTTGCATTCTTTTGTGATGAATGATGTTGCCGTGTGTTGGAGTCCTCGTGCTATCTTTCTTTGAATCAGGAATGTGGAGGAGGCTATTTGACAACAAAATACTGTAGGACCTCCTCTCATATTTTTGTATTTGTAGAATGGAGCTGAGCAGTGGCTGAATGGCTTGGTTTAGGAGAGTTCCCTGGAAGAAGAGCACAGCCTGCTAATGCTACCAGAGGACTCACGCCTTGCTGCCCATTTTGCCATGTCTACAACAAGTGAGGATCAGAACTCCATCTGTCACTGTTTGATTTTTCATTGGAAGTCTTTGGACATAAATGTTACCTTTCTGATAAGGTAAATTGTGGGCCTGGGCCATGCCTAATACTCCTAGACACTACGACAGCAGTAAATAATGCATTACCATGAATCACTTCAGCTTCATGGAAATTAATAAACTTGGCTGCCACCCAAACCTGGAGAAGAATTTCACCCTAGGGAGGCCTCCAACTCCATCACAGAACATACTAGAAAGCAAGCTGATCTTGTGGTATGCAGCAAATGTAAAGATCCAGTTTCAAAAAGGGAAAGAAATGATACAACATGTAATGCCATAAAAGCCATATGCCATTGCATAGGATATTACTCACATGGCACAGATCCTCACAGTGACATACACTTTGATTGCTATTTTACGCTTATGTTGTGACTGAATGCTAGAGTTAAAGGAAAATGATAAAGGTAAACAGCATGCAGCTTAAGTTTAAAGAGAAAGTTTCCAAGAAACACAAGTTCATGTGTGGGAAAATCTTTCTATTTCTGGATTCTCTTCTGATTTCAGTTTTCTCATAAACATGATGAATTTTGAAACTGGTTCTGCATTTTTTCTTCCAATGGAAAAAATAAATGAATTGGCATCCCAAGTCTCCTCTTCCTAGATGATCTCTCTTCCTTAGTGGGCTGTTACCACTTGGCCAGCATCACTTTCTGATTTTCTCTCTGACCTCCTCCTCTTGCCTTCCTGGCAGCACAGTGGCTCACTTGGGGATTGTCTCCTTCTCTGACCCCAGTGAAAAGCAGTGGTTGGAAAACTTTCCTAGGATGTGAATGCAATGGCTTCAGCTCCTTGAGAAAGATCCAGCTCTCCCACTACTGGGCAAACACTGTAATCACTCAGCTGTTATGCAGAAACTGCACTTTTCCTGTTCTCTGTAATGAAGTCAGTGCCAACATTTTCTTCTCCTCCCATATTCTCAGCGCTAAGGATAAATATTCTGAGAAGGTGTAGGGGACAAATCCCCTTAGGGAAGCATGTAGAATTTCAGGGCCTGTCTGCCTAAATCCAGACTGCAACAGAGCAGAAGATGAGGTGCCTGGATCGCTCCCCAGACTGGAAGGACAGAGTGCTGTGCTCATAACACATGCCATCACTGCAGGCACTTGCAGGATGGTCATGACATGCTGAAAGATGGAGACACCTAGGAGCTTAGGAGCTTTGACTCTGGATCACTCTCAGCTACACAAGCAGAATTCCAGCACGAGGAAACTTACAAGCCATGTCTGTAACACTGACTGCAACATTCAGCCAAGTGTTTGTTGTAAAGTACCCAAATATACTTCAGGAGAGTAGATTTGAGTGTAGAGGATGTTCAGGAGAGTAGATTTGAGTGTAGAGGATGTTGATGGGAAGTAGGCCTAGAAGTTGACTTTGCTGATGCAGTAGAAGAAACATTATCAGAGACACTGTATGTTCAGTCTCCTGGATCCCAGGCACCCACCAAAGCCTGTCTATCACTCTTCTCTGAAGCTGGACAGGGGAGAGAAAATAAAACAAAGGGTTCATGGGCAGAGATAAGGACTGGGAGAGATCACACACCAAATACTGCCATTGGCAAAACAGACTAGAATAAGGGTTATTAAATGAATTTATTACTAACAAAATCAAAGCAGGATAATGAAAAGTAAAACAAGATTTTAAAAACACCTTCCCCTCATCCCTCCCTCCTTCCCAGCTCTATCTCCAGCAGCGTAGGGAGATGGGGGAAGGAGGTTATGGTCATTATGTCTCTTCTCAGGGAGAGGAGTCCTTTACCTGCTCCAGCATGGGGTAGACAGTTCTCCATGAAATTTTCCAATGAGAAGCAACCATCCATGAGCAGTTCTCCACAAACTGCTGCAGTGTGGGTCACTCTTTCTCGTCGTGCACTCCTTCAAGGACAGGCTGCTCCAGCACGGGTTCCCTGTGAAGTCACCAGCCCGACCAGGAAACCTGCTCCAGAATGGGCTCCTCTCTCCACGGGTATGCCTCTCTCCCTGCCAGGAGCCTGCTCCACCATGGGTCTTCCATGGGTTCGCAGCCTCCTCTCTGGCATCCACCTGCTCCAGCAGGGGTCTCCTCCCTGGGCTGCAGGTGGATTTCTCCATCCCTTTGGACCTCCATGGGTAGCAGGGTACAGCTGCTTCACCATGATCTGCACCAGGGGCTGCAGGGGAATCCCAGCTCTGGCACCTGGAGCACCTCCTGCCCCTCCTTCTGACCTTGGGGGCTGCAGGGCTGCTCCACTCACATATTCTCATCCTGCTCTTCTCTGGCCCCAATACATCTGCACAAAAACTTTTTTTTATTCTTCCTCAATATGTTATCACAGAGTTGTTACCTCCATTTCTGACTGGCCTAGCTTTGGCCAGTGGCACATCTGTCTTGTAGCCTCTTGGGACATGAAGGAAGCTTCCAGCAGCTTCTCCAGAAGACACCCCTGCAGGCCCCCTCCCTACCAACACCTGGCCACACAAACCCAATACAGAGGGCTGCCTACCTTGGCACTGCTTTGTCCAGTTGGTAGGACAAAGCACAGAGACCATCATAATCAGAGGATGAATGCCCACAAAGCAGAGATGAGCTCAAATGGTTTGAAAGTCATAGTGCAACTTTTCTAATTATTTGGATTATAACTAGTGACTATGGTCATTTCTGAGTGCTCTTAAGTTTAAAATACACACTCATATACATCTGGGATGGCTTAAAACTGAAAATGAACTCAGCCTTTTCTGTCAAGGAAGAATGTAGATGTATTAGTGTGGCACTGGTCTTTGCCAGATTCTTTTTGGGGCTAATGATTCAAAGCCCGTGGCTGTTTTTAAGGAGAAGGAAAATAGGGGTGTTTTCCACAAAAACACATTCCTTGCTCTGTACCTAGATATGATGTAGGATCTAATGTGGACGAGCATGAGTCATGTGCTCCACATGCCTTATGGCACTTTGTAAGTAGGCAGTGAAGTGCTGGCTCATGAGTCATCAGCTTCGAGTGAGTGGGCAGTCAGATCCTGCATAAGCTGATTTTTCAGAGCCATTTCTAATCTGCAAATATAGCATGGGCAAATTATTTTGGTTTTGTTTTTGTCTCCTCAGCTTCTGTTTCGGCCAAGGCCTCATGTTGTTAGGTCTGACATATCCTTCAAGTTTTATTTTGTGCCATCCTGTCTTTGACATGCTTGTCCAGAGAATCATTATCTGCTTCTCTGTAAGCAGTTTCCATTTTCCTTAGCATTACAAAAGAAGCAAAGAAGTGAATGGAAATAGCAAACAAGATAAATAAACTGTACTATTTCTTTTGCTGTTAGGGCTGCTTTGGCATCAAACTATGGTTCTGTTGAGTCTTAAATTCAAAATATATATTTTCCCTTTCACTAGTTCTTCTTTTAGTGTCATTAGATGACATAAAATGGATAATCCTGCTACTTCAGAATGTCACCTAAAACTTCATACAGCCACAGAAATCCTGCCACTTGTTGAGACAGAGCTCCTGCTGCAGCAAAAACACTCTCAACTGGATTTCAAAGGTGCCATGCCCTACTTTGTACTCTTTATTCCCAGGAACACACAGGGGTCAGACATGCCCTCCACCTTGATATAAAATGCAGAAAGATGGCACTTTGCCCCCTTCCATTCTTCTCTGGACCCTTGGTGTGTGGCTCATAAGGAGCTCAAAAAATGGCAACTTGCCAGATAATAAGAGAAAGACAAGACAGCTCAGACTGGACTGGATGAGACTATTCAGCATCGCTCCTTGGACTTGGCATCTTCCAGAACACCACCCTTGCACACCACCCTTGCTCTGCTGCCAGCTACCACTGCTGCTGGTATCTCAAGGAGCAACAGAAGCACCACAATGTCGGGTGGACCTGTTCTGCTGATTCTCAAGGCTGCCCTGTTTGAAAGCTACTAGCAACAAGCATTTTTTTTTAAAGCTTTTTTTAATATAAAGATCAGTATCCAGTGCAACTTTCCCTCAAACCCCATCCTCCCCAAACCCAAACTAAACACGAAGGCCACCAGTAAAAGCAGACTGCCGGCAAAGCACAGCAACCCAGACTCTGGACACTGGATGTGGAATCACCCATTGCCCCTTTTTCTCGGCTGTCCTTCGACTGCACACCCGCTGTGCCGGCACACAGGAAGCGACCTCTTCCAGTGTCCTCTAGGGAGACCTGATGGAGCAGGATCAGACTTCAAATCAATAACACATCCTGTGCCTTCCCGGCTTTCGAGGGCCTCACGTGCTGCCCGAACAGTAGTTTCTTGGACAGCCTCTTTGTTTCACCCGAACTACAGAGCAGTTGCATGCACGGCTGCTCCCCCGCTCCCTCCTGCTTTCTGGATCACATTTCAGCCCGGCCGGGGATGGGGGGTCGGGCAAGTGGGATCCCCACGGACGGGATTCTCTGCAGGGAAACGCTCTTCCCAAGGTGGGGGAAGCGGCCGCACGGCACGGCGGAGCAGGGCAGGGCAGGGCAGGGCAGGGCAGGGCAGGGCAGGGCAGGCTGCCCTCCGGAGAGCCCCGCGCCGTGCCGGGCCGCTGCGCCGCGGGTCCCGGGGCGCTGGGCCGCGGACAAAGGCACGGAGCCGGGGGCCGGCCGGCGGCGCGGCGGGGCCGGAGCGCTACGCCCCGGCGGCCGGAAGCCAGGGCGGGGGGTGAGGGGTGGGGAGAGGGGAGGGCGGCTCGGCCCGGCTGAAAAGGAGGGCTCGCCCGGCGCCCCCCCCCCCTCCGTCCTGCCCCGCGGGCGTCCCGCACCATGGCGCTGTCCTGGAGGAGCTGGCTGGCCAACGAGGGGAGCAAGCACCTCTTCCTGGTAGGGGCGGCCACGGTGGGGTCCCCTCAGAGGGGGAGGCTCAGCAGGGGCCGGTGGGTGCTGGCAGGCGGCGGGGGCTGCCCCGCGGGTCGGGGAGCCGAGGCACCTTGTCCCGCCGTGCGGGGCAGGACGCCGTGCGGGGCAGGGCTCCCGGCGTGCCCGCTGTGCGGGGCAGCGGTGCCGGCGTGCGGGGCAGAGCTCCCGGCGTGCGGGGCAGGGGTGCCGGCGTGCCCGCTGTGCGGGGCAGGACTTCGTGCGGGTGCCGCGGCTCGGACGGGTGGGCGGGATGTGCTCCGTGCGCGTCCCGGTGCGCGGCTGGCAGGGACGGATGGATGCGGGCGGGTGCCGTAGCCCGGGACAGTGCCCGCTTCCGTGCCCTGCCCGGCTGGCGCACGCCGTGCGTGTGCTTGCTCTTTGTTAGGCTCTGTTTGGGAAAGTTTGGGGGAGAAGATGCGGCTTCTTGGAGGTCAAGTTCTTTGTCTCTTTGTTGTTGTTTTTTATACTTTTGAGTCTCTTAAATGCAACGTCCAGCTATAGATTTGGGATAGGGTCTTGTATGGGAGCACTTTGCCAGCTCTCGGTTGTCGTAAGACGCAAAAAGTTTTGTGAAGTTCAATGAAAGTGAAAATTTCCCACATAGGGACACTTCCTTTTAATACTTTAAAGCATACTATGTGCATGAAGTTTGCTTTTCCATTCCATTTATGTATGTTTATGAAACTACAGACCTATGAGTTTTATGAATTAAATGAACACTGAAAAGTTTGCATATGTAACTTTCACTTACAATTTCTTGTTTCTGTTTCATTTCAGTTTTTCTGGCTCTCCCTCAATGTATGGCTCTTCGGGAAAACCTTCCTGCTTTATAATCAAGGGCTACAGTATTATTATTTGCATCAGATGTTAGGGGTGAGTGACCTGGACATTACTTTTTGCCCTGGAAATTGGGATGCTCGAGGATGGGATAAGGGGCAGAATGCATTTGCTAATCAAAGATGACACAAACTAACTGTTAACTTTTCAAAGTGGGGAAAGATCAGGTAAGAATTTACGGGGATACTTCTGACAGTCGTTAAGGAGTAGAAGGTGAACATTGTTGAGAAGAAAAAGAGCCAGTCAAGTGTGGGACAGCTATTCTTTTCCCTCTTCTCTACCCTCCCGGTGTTCCCAGCAGCAGACAAGCTCACAGGAACACAGACATGCTCAACAAATGACTGGAGCTCCACTTTTCATCAGCAGCACATTTAGCAAGCTATGGACTCTTGCTGGCAAATTCTTTCCAATCCAGTTATTATAATATACGTGCTTGCTGAGGGACTTCTTTTAATAAGTCTTAGTTCTTTTCAGTCTTTGTCATTCTCATGGATCCTCTGTTCTGTGTAAATTCACTGTAATGCATGTAACTTCAGTTTTGTTTTCTAATAGTAAGTTCTTTGATTCTGGGTGGTTTAATGGAGATCCAGATGTTTTGGTTTAGCAAGGGCAACACCCACCACCAGCAGATGAACCCAAAAAGATACTTTGGAGATGAGATACCAGCCTGCCTTGGGAAATTACCCATTGTAGTAATTTCAAAAAAACCTTATGTTTGAAAAGGCATAAAGTAAGGGTTAACATCTTTCTGGAAAATGCTCACGGGTTGCTCAGAATTTGACAATCCGGGAGAAACTGTCTGAAATCCATGATGCTTTGTAACACTATGTCGTGCTCAGGAATGGATTTCAGTAGAAAATTGACATGAGATTAAACACAGATGATGCACATCCTAATCTGCTGTAGATCCTCTGGGGTTTATTTTTGGTAAATTCAGGGTATGTAGTTTTACATGACTGATATTGTCATAACTAGCCAGTACCATAAAGTTTTGTGATCTTGCTTGGAAATACGTCGAGTTGATACAATTTTTTCCTTATTTTTTCGTTCTTATGGTTGATTCATATGTATTCAAGAATGAATCTTACCAAAGATAGTGAAAAAAGAAGGGAATGACAATAATTAAATCCTTCATGGTGGTGACCTTCTTGACAGAAAAAGCACGAAAACGTGTTTAATTTTACCTTGATTTCTAGTGGCTTTGCAGCCCAGTGTATCCATTTGAAAACTGCATTTGTTCCTGGCAGAGCAAATAGGTTGTTTGTAAAGCAAATGTTCTTGGGTAACATGTTGGACCAGATTTTCAGCTGGTATCAATCAGCAAGTTTCTCTCAATTCAGATTATTCATATGCCTCATACCAGCTCATCATCTGGTTGGGATTTTTTTTTTTTTTTGTTTTCTTATACTATAAAGTGGAAGACACTTGCAAAGTAACTTAATAGGTGTTCAGAACCTGTGAGATGACTCAGGCAACAGATTGGTCAGGAGATGAGGACTAGGAGGTCATCCTTTTGAGTTTGTATAATTGTGTCTGCCACTGTGGGAAAAAGTACTACAGAATTTAGGGACTTCTAAAATAAGGTTAAAAATTAGGAGCTAATCCTAAAAGATACTTTTGGTCAAAGTTATAAAACTAATTTTAGCATTTTGAAAATACTAAGGACTGTAAAATGTACTTGCAATTCACTTTTTGCAGCTCATCTAAATATCTTTGGTAGATCCCAGATTAGGGTCTGGACCCTGAAATTTGTGTTGGACTCGATGATCTTGAAGGTTTCTTCTAACCTAGTCATTCTATGAATTAAGCTTTCGCCCTTCTCTTCATTATATCTGTGTATGTGTATTAATCACAGAGATTGTTTTGCAAGGGCTGGGAAAACTGAACTCAATTTGGTTTCTTCAGGAGATGGCATAAGCAATACTACGGCTGCACAGGGATTTTTGCCCCCCTTCTTTCTCTCTGTTGGTTTGTATAGCCACTGACCCATGGCCCATCTGTATAACCAGTCTCCTCTCTGTTCTGTGCATGTGTGAGTGGTTTTCAGAGCCTCTGTGCCATTTCTTGGTGTCTGAAGATTGTGAGATTTAAATTAATTTCTTCACTTATAATTCAACAGTTGATATTTTTTGTGTGAACAGGTTGAACTCTTTAAAGGACACTTCCATGACAAATGGTTCTTTTTTCCAGAGAGCTAACAAAGTTGCCAAAAAGGGCTAGCACTTTTTTGAATTAAAAAAAAAGTTTCTGTTTTTTTGAGTGAGATTTCCTAAGGAGTTGGCTTTTTTTTTTCTTTCTTAGTATGCTACAATAGGCTATAATCGCCTTAAGAACTTCTGCACTTACAGCATGGAAAAATTTATCACAGGTAATTTTATTGTTTACTAAGTAACAGAATGGAGAACAAGAAGAGTTGCTGGAGAAAATCAGAGTGTGATATGAAATGAAATCTTGGACTGAATATTCTGAGTATATTCAACTGTGCCATGTTTTTATGCCGTTTCTGAGGTGAAGAAGGAGAAAGAATGGGGTTGGTCTTTTGTTCAGTGGTCACTGAAGTGATTTACTTCTCTTCAGCTGTCTACAGAAGAGCGAGGCTCAGATTTATTCTTTTCCGATTGCATTCTCTGTGATGTTAAACAAGATATTTTAGGACAGGATTTAAAATTTGTTTAGGTACCTAACTCTCACTCAGTCTTTCAATAACAATCTTCCTGATCCTTAATTCTACACCTATGGAAAAGCACTGAGAGCATGGTGGTGTCCTGGAAGTGCCAAGAGAACAGATAAGTAGATGGCAGTAAACATGGCAGGAGGAGGTTGATTGATCTTTTATGTACCAGGAAACTTAGTGTTATTTTGTGTCAAACATCTCTGCTTTTCTCAGTTTGACTTCTGTTGATGGGACTATGAACTCTTCACTGCGCAATCTCTATCCCTGGGAGTTTTCAAAACCTAATTGGGCAAAAAACCCTGAGGAAACTTAATCTGAGTTTGGTGTTGAACATGCTTAGAACAGGGGGTTTAAGCAGAGACATCCTGAGGTCCCTTCCAACCAGAATAATTCTGTGGTTACATAATACTTGCAGTGAAAGTTCCCCAGAACCTAGTGGATGTAAATCCCTGTCCTGTACTTTGGCTTTGATGAACCATCCCTTTAGATACTGAATTGCTTGTAACACTGCAGGTCATAGTCTTACTGTATGAATGCATTCATTCACACTGGTTTAAAAACACCAGAAAACAACAGTTTTCCGATAAATATCAGATAAAGAACCTAATTTTTTAATTGTTTCATAGATGTTAACTTGTGGTCTTACATTGCTTAAGGAAGAGAAGCCCAGGAACAAATCCCCAACAGACGTGAATTTCTTATACAAGAGTTTGGCAAAGAGGAAGGGAATATTCTCATCTTTGCGTTCATGATAGGTGTTATAAGGTGTTATAATGTGTAGTAGGCATGAATTACAGAAGGGGAGAGTCTTAAATTACTTGACTCCCAAATCTTTGTTGTTGGAGATTTTGATCCTCTCAGTCAGTGAAATTGTCCAGACTGATTTCTTCACAGACTTCAGGATTTCTCTTTTCAGTCTAGCTTGGCTGTATTTTTGTCCAACAAGTTTGATGGTGCCTGGTCAAAAAAAATCAGCCATAAATTTGGTAGTGGCCTTATAGAACTCAAGTCTTGCTTTAACAGCATTGAATGAAATGCTTGTTTCCTGCTGCTTGAATTCCCTGTGAGCAGAAAGAGCTTTGAGCTCATTTTGTCATGGCATGAAGGGTGTCTCTTTCACATTCCCTCTCTTGTCCCTGCTCAAATAACTGTAATGTAGTCAAAAGTTAATGCAAGAGATAAGCTTCTGGGTTTCAGACCAAAGTGAAGAAAATGCATTGTCAGAAGGATCTCTTTGGGAAAAGACTGAATAACTGAAAAAGGGGCTGAAAAGAAAAAGTGCTGCCTCGCTTTTTTATCTGTACAGTTTCCTTTCTATTGTGCAGTATTGTGCATAGCATTTGTCACCTTTATTCGCTGCTTGGAATATGTTCCAGTAACTTTCATGTCCCTCCTTGCTAGTTTATTGTAACGACAGAGATTTCACTAATTGAGACCAAATTCCACTTTCATTGGTTGTTATGCAACCACACTGGAATCTGCTTACCCCCCACATCTTAGCGCTGGGGGGAGTTGTGTATCTTGATCCTTTGCTTGGAGATTATCAGGGAAGTTGGAAGCTTTTACTGCACTCAAGATTAAGTTAGTTGTTTTCTTCAGTTTGAATGACTGATTTAAGCAGAAGAAGAAGTACATCCTACACAAAGGCTGCGTATAACATGGGAACATGGCCTAAACTTGTAGACAAGAAGAGATGGAAAACTTTCAAAGAATGCCTGTGTTAGAAGGGAGAATACTGATTCACAGCAGCGCAGGGAAGATACCCCTTACATATTAAAAAATATTGCACCACTTAAAAGCATTTTTAGAGGGTTGAAGTACATGAGATTGGGATTTACAGAATCCTTCTTTGAAACCTTCTTCAGGAGCAAAACCAAGTCAAACTTTTGTAGACGTTTTCACATGTTCTGGTAGGTTTCCCCTACCCTCACATTTTCCTTCTTTTCAGCTGCTTCGTGTTTTTATTGCTAGATCTCCAGCCAGATTTGACAGGCCTAAGGGGAATAATTGCTGTACATACAGTTCAGTTCTGTCCTTCATCTTAGGTTATCAGTGCTCTGTTACTCAAGAGAAGGAGTACTCTATGGAGAAAAGGAAGCTGGGTCAAAAGGAGTCATGTTGTCTAGCACAGATTGTTCCACCTAGGAAAATAACCACCTTTAGCTTCTCTAGTACTGATCTGCGGAGGTGGTCTGTCACCTGTGTCTGCAGAGCAGCCTGTAGCTTGTGAGTCTTGCCAGAACCTTTCAAGGTGCCCTGAACCAAAGAAGATTGAAAAATTTTAAAGAAAGGCTCTGAGAGACAGCATCAAATGTGGTTTCTCCATTGCATCATGACCTGTTCAGGGTTATTGCTTGTAGGTGGTGAAGTCTTGAGAAGCAGAATCACATGACTCTCAGGTGTGGAAGGGTTTGCATTATTCTAACATTTTTTGATACAAGATTGGCTTAAAAGGTGAGATAGGACAGTATTTGTTGAAATCTTCATTTTGCAACCATGTATAAAACATCAGATTTCTGTGCACAGCAGTTGCACGTAACATTCATCTCTGTATTTATAAATTATGAATTTTGGGGAGTTCCGGGGTACACAGTGAGGTACTTCAGCCCTCAATCTAATACTGAAATCATTTGCCTAACAGAGAAGGCTCCTTTTCCTAACAGAGAAAGCTCATTTTCTCATTTTGAGTCTAGCTGGCAGCAAGATACAATGAGAACTGACTCTTCACTTTTCTGTCCTACTTTATATGTTGCATGAGCACAGCCAGGAGTCCATCTGGATTTCTGTGGACTGTACATCAGACAGGGATAACTGGAGAATTTACATTCTGGAGCTCTTTTATGCTGCTATGGAGAAGGTGGCAATTCCTTTATACTTGTCTGGAGGAAAAACCTAACCTAGTTTTTAGGATTTGAGTTTGTGGATGGTCCAGTTCCCTACTATTTTTGCTGCAGATTTAGTCTGTAAATTGGAGTAATCCTTTCGTTTTTTTATGACTCTTTGCCCCTCCATGAAATCAGATACCAGTATATGTTGTACCAGAGATTTTGTGTGTGTGTGGGTTTTTTTTCTTTTTGATCCTGCAGAAATTTCACATGCTAGTAACATGCAATAACATATTTTTTATAAGACAGTAAGAACTTCAGGAAGAAAATAGGATTATATTTTTCTCATTTCTTAACTACTTAATAAGGGTATATATTCTCTTCTAGACCCAGTGAGTTGCCTTGGAGCAAAAATCATCCTTTATTCTACTATTGTTTAAAAATCCAACAATGTACTGTGTTAATTTGTTACTATGCCTCCCAGGCAATGCAAAGGAAGTTAAGAAAGAGATCTCTTGGAAACCATTTGGAAAGAATTAGTTTCATGGTAATATTTTTAGCTTTTGGCTAGATATCAAGAGCAAACTTAAACTCTTTTTCTTCTTGCCTGAATTTTGATTTTATGAATTTCCAAATGTATTTCCCATTGTTTGCAAATCAGTCATGGGCTTGTTGCAGAAAATATTGCTGAACTTTATTTCTTCAGAATAAAGCCTTACATGAACCATTGGTAACAATATTTTAATATTTGAATCATACTTCCTTGAAAATGCAGTAAGTTGTTTGCTGGTCTCTCTTTTCTTTTTTTCTTTTCTTTCCTGTATGTACAGGTGTTGATAGCATCTAATTATAATGAATTTAAGGACATTCTTCCATAGTAATTGCATTATGAATGAATATTTGCTATTTATTAAATAGTGGAGAAAAAGAAAGGAAGGTTAGTAGGATCGCCTTTTCTGCACGTCATTTGTGATTCATACTTGTTAAATTGTTTGGCATTTTACTTATAATCACAGACTAAGCTGAGCTGGAAGGGACCCATCAGTCCAACTCCTGGCCCTGAGCAGGACGTCCCAAGAATCACACCATGTGCCTGAGAGTGTTGTCCAAATGCTTCTTGAACTCCGACAGGAGTTATTTCATTTATTTAACACTATTCAGTGTAGAATTGATTCTCTTCTAGACCAAACTATTGTTTTGTTGAAGCTTTGTAAGAAAATTTTTGTTCTTGGTAAAGGAAATCTTGGATAACTGATGTCATGCCTAGTTTATATTTAAACTCAAAGAGAACATAACTTCTTGAAAAAGTAGTGATGTATCATATAGGTCATACAACAGAAGTTATTAAAATTTTCAAACTGCTCATTAATGGTATTGCAACTTTTGCAGATTTTGGGTATTAATCAACAGCTACAAAAATGATTCAGTTTGCTTCTGGAGTTTGCATTATTTCTAACATAATTCTTGAGTTTTTCAAGTCATGCCCATTTAATCACTGCAGTACTGTAGCACATCAGTAAGCCCCAATAAAAATTCTTATATGTTTTAATGACCATGTTTCTGAAGTTCCTGCTTCAATGAAGTGTATAGCTCATTTTTAGCTTCTCTTTAGAGGATTTAATGAAAATAGAGACAGTGTTGTATATGCAAATATTGCATTGTAGAGTCATGTTCTTTTCATTAAATCCGGTCTGTTTAAGGGTCATTTCCAGTTGGGAGAGTCCAGAGTGGGTAGGAGCGGATGACCTAAGGTCTGAAGAACATGGCTTATGAGGAAGGAGTAACAAGAAAAAATTCTCTTTCTGCAAGTGATCAGAGAGTGAAGCAACAGATGAAATAGAAGCAAGGGAGGTTTTATGTAAGGAAAAAGAGGACTAACTGTACATTGGAAGAAATAGTGGAGGACATCTGGAGAGTGGGAAAGAACTAAGTGACATGGCTCATTTTAGTCTTATTTTCTATCATTCAGTAGGTTGGAGATGATCTGTTCCTGGGATTTTTTTTGCTGGAGATCCCACATTTACGTGGTAGAGAACAAGGTAGAGCACATTTTGTGGGGTAATTGCTTTGACTTCTCATGGGCAGCTTTTGAGAGAGGGTGGCCTTGTGGCTGCTCTGTTCTGTGGAAGCTGGTAGGGTCTAGTGAGGAGGTCTCTAGCACTCAGGTCTAACTAAATAATGTAAAGTAGCTGGAAGAGAAAAAGGATTTAGGTGCAGAGCTTGATCCTTCAGTTAGATTGAACGTCTTTACCTTCTGTTTCCTTCCTGGTGCTGTGCCCAGGTGTGCTGCAGAGCAGATGAGGTACATGGATGTTGCTCACTGGGAGAGCAGGAAGTTGTAATGCTTTATGGTACTGGTATTTAGAAACTCTTTCATGCTGTTGTGCTTCAGATCTTGGGAGATATTCTGAAATGCAGTGATTCTGTTTGTTTTTACAAGCTTATATATGCATCCATTTCTGTGACACAAACATAAGTCTGTAAATAAATTTTTTCTTCTTAATAACAAAGATAAGAATATAATAGATGTTGCACAGATTATTTTTTTTGTTGGAGAAAGTAAAAAATGCTCATTTTTTACGTAGAGTTTATTTTTGAGAAGGTAATAAACCTTAAGTAATTTTTATTAGACCTGTTCAACTCATTCACATGCTCCTGCAGCATCTGAGTTATCTTTAATATTATATTTTTTTACTAAGTTATTCAGGAGTTGAAATACTTGGGGTTTTGAGAACAGTATAAGAGATATCCTTCCAGAAATCTGTTGACAGTCTAAAAGCATCTTTTATATAAGCTAGTAAAATGGTAATTCAACCTAATAACTAGGAGAACAATGGCATTTTGCTAATTTTTCAAAATCATAAATGAATGAGATAATATAATAGGATTAAAAATACAGGTTTATGACATGAATGTGTGCTTTGTTCATTTATTTGACAAGTGTTTTTGTTCTAATTATGTAAGTTCCAAATATATCAGTGAAAGCATTAGTGAAATTAGATTTCATTACAGTTCCCAGCTATTGAGCAGTTAAACTGAAGAAAACCTACTTTCTTTATGTCCAAAAATGGCATTGCATAATGTGAATGGATGAGGAGTTTTATGGCAATTCTATAACAATCCTTGAAGCACTATGGCCATTGCAGTTTGACTGAATCAATATTTTTTTACATCTTTTTGTGGCTTAACAGAAAATCATTACACTTGAGTGGCTATCTAGTGTCATCACAGTATTTATCGCTCTTTTTGTTTAGTTATATCTGCTGAAGCTTTCAGGTGGTTTCTCAGTGGACACTTACTGTTCTCTCAGATGTTTTGTTCCATATGACTATGAGCATTGATGAGGATATTGGATCTTCCAGTAGAAAGTTGTCATTTATTGTTGACAAAGTTAATTTTTAATAACTTCTTGATGCAAAGATGAGAGCTATTTCCTTCCCTGTGAGGACACGATGGCAATGCTGTGTGTGCTGTGGTTTCTCCAGCACATCACGGAACTCCAGTGTTCTGATGAGTCAGAGAGCATGGGAACCATTTGGTTTCACAGCAGAGTAAAAGAGAGACAAGACTGACGCACATTCCTTTCTCCCCATAATCTAACTCTTGCAATGTTTGTTCAGCTAGGATTGTGTGTTAGCAGAGCTTCGGCGTCTGTCCTCAATCTCAACTGCTGCCTGGTCCTGCTCCCCATGTGCCGTGTTCTCTTGGCCTTCCTGCGGGGATCCCAGAAGGTGAGTGCTGTCCTCGGAATGCAGCGCTTGAGAAGAGGGCCCTGGTCTCTGTTTGGTACAAAAGCAGTAGAAAAAGAATCTGTTACATCCCTGTTTGTTGTACACTATGTGCTTGCATGGTGCGAGGATCAGACATCATGACTCCTTTGAAGACAGGCTTTGTCTGGTTTGATTTGACCTGTTTAGAGGGT
Organism: Calcarius lapponicus; assembly: GCA_039654755.1. NCBI lineage: Eukaryota > Metazoa > Chordata > Aves > Passeriformes > Fringillidae > Calcarius > Calcarius lapponicus. The sequence continues at coordinate 64,418,207 of CM077462.1, read as the reverse complement.
GGTTTCTTCAGTGCATTTTTAAAGGATGGGGAGTTGCTGTGGAGCTCTAACCAGATGAATTCTCCTCTGTCTTTCCAAACTCTTATATTAGAGATATACGTGTCCTCTCAAGTGCTTCCTGATTGAGTTCAAAAGAGTGAACCCAACTTTGTCTCTGCATGACCACAAGTGTCCTACTGGAGGTGATAGTATGTTCTATAAAAATACCCAACCTGATACATTTGTTATCATGGGAGAAACAATGTTTAGTTTCTTTGTGATTTGCCAGTTGCTTTTACAGAAATATAGATTATGTTTTTGAGGAACATTTGTGTTTGCTAGATGGTTGCAAATTGAACCTGTGACTTCTGTTGATCATGGGACATTACCTATACGATTTGATGCACGTATGTATGCAAATACACCATTCCTTTTGATCTTGCTTATAAAAGAGTCAGTGATGCCTGCACAAGTAATGCTGTAATTCCTAAATATTAAGGCCAGGAGATACATTATGTGCTCTTGGTATCTGTGTAATTTCTTCATTAAGTCCTCAAAATTGTCTCCTTGGCATAATCCACTAGTTTTTAGATTTAGGTACTAAGCTTGCAAAGGTGTTGAACCTAACTGAAGTTGCCATTATATCACCGCAGTTGCTGTTAGTATTTTTTCTTTGCTTTGTTTTGGAAGAGATTGCTTGAATTCTTCTCTTACTAGGTTGCCAGCAAGAAAACCAGAAGGCTGCTGGATAAAAGCAAGACTTTCCATGTGACATGTGGTGTTACGATATGCATCTTTTCAGGTGAGATCTTACTGTGCTGAGCAGCAGCATGTTTTGGAAGCACATTGATGCAGCACTCTGTGGTTTTTCTGCTGCAGTACATTTGGGGGTAGTCTTGCTCTGTGCTTGCTCGTCTTAAATTGTAAATGCTTTCTCGAATGTGTGTGGGATTTAGTTCATTTTTTGCTTTAAACACGTGGGCATACATTCTAATGTCAAGCCTTTCCTTAAAATGCCAGTTTCTTAGAAGACAGGTATGTGAGACCAGGTCAAAATCTGCCCTTGCAAGTGAACCCTCATTGTACCTAAGGAATTTGAGTGAAAAAATCAGTGTATTACAGGCTTACCTGCAGAGGAGGGAGCCGTGGAGACAGCTACCCTATTTCCTCTTTGGTGAAGAGGAAATATTCTTGGCTGGACACCTTTGAATGTTGTGTCTCAGCTGAAGCATTGCAGTACAGAAATCACCACTGTAGTGTTAAAAAAAATCCTAAAATACATACAGCCTTCTGTCATTAATATTTATGAGCTGATTTACTCTTGAAGAATAATTAAGAATTCCTGAGTCCCTGGTGTATCTCATGCAGGTGATGTGATTATATCTTGGCATCTGGGTGGCCACAGGGAACATCCAGCACTTGTTTACAGATTTACTCAGTTTTTTTGGGTTTTTTAGTCTTACATGTTGCTGCTCATCTGGTGAATGCTCTTAACTTCTCTGAGAATTACAATGAAGAATTTGTGACCCTAAATGCAGCAAACTATCGTGGTGAGGTGAGCCAGTTTTCCTTTAGTATTTTGGTTTTAAGCATATAATTTAAACATATGAATATTTGAATATTCAGTGCCATTGTGTGATCTGTACAGTGCTCCTGTTTCATGCACTGAAAACTCACCGTGTTGTGTGGATTCCTGTGGATTTAATTTCTTTGTCTGGACAAAGCATGTATTAAAGCCAGCAAGGTTCTGTCCTGTTTGATTATTAGATGGAGAATGCAATTCTAAACTTTTCACCTTTCACCTTGTTCTCTTGCTGCTTTTCTGCTTCTCTCTGTTCCTTGAGTGGCCTGGTTAAGACATTTCTGCTGCTTTTTGGGCAAATTTGTTCTGCATTTCCATTGTTTAGAATACAGTGAAATTTGAAACTGATTTTGCATTTTTTCAGCTGCAGTGAATGCATGTAGGAGTATATATGCTAAGCATGGAGTTAGTTATTTGCATGAATTGATTTCTGTTTGCAAAGTACTTGATTTGTGTGCCTTGTGTGACTGTGGTGCAGATGTCTTGCAGGAATATCAGAGTCATAGTCCCTTGGTCAGGTGCTTACTTGTGTATTTAGGCAATGGATAGATATTTGCAGATTTTAGAAGCAAGACCAGAGTCCAGCACCCTTTCTTCTTGGGCTACAGTCAAGTTCTCTCTTGTTTGTGTTCATTTTAGTCTCTGGTCTGCATTTCTTTTTATCCAGTTTCATTAGGAAATACTTAGAATGACCCTATCCCAGCTGCATCATTTCCTGGAAAAAAGAGAGCTTGACTCAGTCCAGGCTCCTAAGGACCAGCAACTAAGGTCTTCCATTCCCTGGGTGAATGATCTAATGACCCAGCTATTCAATGGCAGACAGACATGCCAACAGCAACTATTGTGCTGAGCTTCTGGGTTGACTGTGTGTCTGCTTGTGTTAGGAGTGGTCTGACAGACTTCCCTTCATCAGGAACATCAGCAAGAGCTTGCCTCAGGCAAGAACATGCCAGGGTTCTAAGCCTCTACTAAGCAGCCCTAGGAATTTTGCAATAGAAAATGGAGATAATAGCAAGTTTTTTAGGCACTCTAGGATCAAAACTCCTGATTTCTAGGTACTTTAGTAGCTCTTGCACCTTTGTATTTGAATCCCACTTATATCCCTTTTTAAACTGTGGTGGACAGTCTAGATGCTGCTCTTATCCTCTCTACCTTGGTACATACATCTGCATGCAGACCAGGTCAGAAAGAAGGTCACTTCATTTTTCCTGTCCTCTATGAAAACTTCTCATCTCTCCTCACTACATTTATCTGCAAGTTTAAATAAGAAAGTTTTCCAAGCAGTGAAGACAAAACCTCTTGAAGTAGAGGTTTTGTCTTTACTGCTTTAATCAGGGGAAGTGAGGCAGCTTCCCTGATGTTGAAATATTCCCTCTTCCTTTCACATGTGGTGAAGCACATAGGAACATCTGTCAGATCCTTTGTGTCCAGTCTTGCTTCACTAGGGTCCACTGCAAATGTCTTGGTGATGTAGCTGGCAGTAAAATGCTTGCCTCTTGTCTTACATTTAAATTCAAAGCATCTCCCTCTTCTGCTTCACTTTGTCCTCCCAAAGCTCTAAAAAAATGATCTGTAAAATTATCTGAATCTGGATTATAGATCTGAATTATCTTTGCTGGGGGAATGCAAAGGCTAAAGGTTTAGTTTGTGTTGAATTGCAGTCAATGTGAACTGTTAACAAATACCAGATACATTGCTGCTTCCAGATTTAGGGACTGCATATGTCTTAAAATATGTGAGCTTCATGGGCTACTTATTATTGTAAAATTATTCATACTAAAGATATAAAATGTTGATTTTATGCATATGTTGATTTTATTTGGTTTTATTTGTCTGTTTTTCAGGACCCGAGAAAACTACTTTTTGCAACTGGTAAGTCCTGCAAAAATGAGAAAACAGGATTAAAAATATTTTTCTAGAACCATGCTGCTTAGTGTGTCCCTTTTGTTGCTCTGCAGACAAAACTTCTTTTGGTCCTGTATTGGCATGCTCCATTTGTTAGATCTCAGCTATCTGAGGTTATGTGCTTTGTGTTAATATAACCTAGGTTTGCTTTTCCACTAGTCAGGAGGCAGGAGTTACATAAGCCCAGTAGTAGGATGAGCAGCATTTTCAAATCTGTTGTTGTACAGATGAGTCAGCAAAAATCCATTCGTTTCCTTAATATTGAAACCAAATTCCTAAATGATCCAATTTCTAGAAAAAGAAACATAATGGAAAACCAGTCTTTTTGCTTCAGCTGGTTTATTTAAGGCCTGGTTGGGTTTCTGAGAAATCTAAACTGTTACATGGGAATCAGGCTTCAGCACTAATACAGAATAAATAGATGAAGACATTTTTGGTGCAGGAATTTAGAAGTGAGCAATGTTTGAGTTTGGAGGGGTAGGCACCGGACTGAGCTGCTGTGCTTCATAAGCAGATAAAGTTCCTTCCTGATGCCGTTGCACTTTCTCCCTTATTTGGATCAAACACAAAATCCTGACTTGGTAGCATTTAGGGCACAGTCAAATCAAATATGTGAACAAACAGCAGTGGTTCTAGGTTTGTCAGTCCCAATAGGTGTGCTGGAATTAGCGGCTGGTGTGCCAGTGTTTCCCAAAAACCTTCAAAAAGGTTTAGATCAGTTGAGAGAAGATGAAGGGAGAACATAAACTGACAGAAACTGAGGTCAGAGTTATCCTAAATTTAAAATTACTTTGTTCACTCCCTGTCCTAATGACTGGTAATTAACATGTACTATTTGTGCTGAAGGAGTGCTCAAGAATTTGCTGCACTGGGAGCTGTGCAAATAAGCAAAAAACCCTGGTTTCTTCCCAGGCAGTTCAGAACAGCAAACAGAAGGAATAAGGAATCAGAAGGATTTTTAGAGGGATGATGACTTTTCAGATCAGCCCAGGAAAGAATCTCCTTGTATAAGGGTGTGAGGCAGACTGTGGGAGGAATTCAACAAAAAACAAGTATTAAAGATTATACTTAGTAGAGGAAAGGAGAGTCAGGGACAGGGCAGAAAGGAAACACTAAAAATGAACTGATAAATTGGGGCAAGACTGAGTGATTTCAGTCTGATGGAGAAGATAATTGAAAAACTGGACATAAAAGGTCACCTCTGGCTTGTGTGACAGTGTAGGAAGCTAAATCAGGTGCTGCACTGCAATTGCATTGGAGGTATTAGTTCAGAGTTAAGATTCATTACAAGCTACACATAAATCAGATTGAGAAAAAAGAAATTAGGAGGAGGCAGTGGACAGAATGCATATTTTTATTGCATCTGCTTTTAACTGCAATCTTTCCCTGAAGGAGGGAAATCAAGTTTTGTCATGCAGTCTGTGACAAAGCTTCCATTGATTGTAGGTCTGTAAAAATTGAGGAGAGAGTTGTGCTGTGTCAGATTTTGGGTATCAGAATTTTCAATGAATGGGTATTGAGAAGTTTATACGAAGGTAAGATTTGAGATTATCTCTCCTTCAACTTAAAAAAGACCTGAGGATAAACTAATTCTGATACAAGTCTTTCTTTGAGCAGATGAGTCAAATAATGAATATTTTTAACCTTTCCTTCCCATGTTCTGGCTGCAGATCACTCTCACAGACCTTGCTCTATGGGCAACAATTTCAAGCATGCTGCAATGCCATGGAGAGTAATTTCAGGCTCTTCCCCATTCCAGAATGAAATGGGCTGGCAAAAAATTGTAGTGACAGCTTGCATAGAAATTGATTTGCTTGAAATTCTGTCCCTGAACAGGTTTTTAATTGTCATGATCAACAGAGTGTAGTGTTTGGAATAAAAAAGAGACAGAAGCTTGTACAGTCAGTCTTGCACATAAACAGTGTTTGTTCTTAGTTACCTGCTTAGACACAGATGTCACAAGCAAAAGATGGCAGGAGCAAAGACAAATAGGAAATTGTGATGCATGGTGAAATGCAAGGAAAAGAGGTGTTTTTCTTTGGGAAGGTGGGAAATTAAACAAGAACTCTTCTTTCCTGTCTGGTTTGATACATGAGCTGTGCTCAAGAGATAAGTATATTCAAGAGTTTGATTGAATCATGATTTGTATGTCTAATTCCACTTTCTTAAAAGGTCACAGTAGACAAGTATACCTCTTCACAGTTCAAATGTAAGTTATGTCCCTTTTAGTTCCAGGTCTGACTGGAGTCATTATGGTGTTAGTATTATTCCTAATGTGTACAGCTTCCACATATGCCATCAGGTAAGATGTAATATGATTGTTATGCTAAAAAATGCCATTTCTGTAATCATATTCTCCTACTGACTAGAGTATTAAAAATACCAGTTTTCTTGTCCGTTTTTTTTTTCCTAGCTTGCAGTAAAATTCGCACAGTGAATTTTATATGAAAACAATTACAAGACCTGATTGAATTGCCTTCTGAAAAAGTACTATTTAATGAGTGTGCTGAGTTAAAAATGTGGACCTTTAAAAATTTGAATAGTTCTTTTATTCTTGGTTGTAGGGGAGGCAGTAAACTCAGCAAATGGGAAGTTCTGTGCGGTGTATAAATTAAGTCCAGTGGAAGAAAAATAAGATGTTATTGTTATTTTAATTATTTTCACTAATTAATTGTAACAAATTGTATCAAAAACTAACAAAAAACCCAAACCAACCCCAAAAAAAAATCCAAACTCCAAACTGTCAGCAATGAAACAAACTGACACAAAACTATGCGACTGAAGTAGAACATTGCTTTTAAGAGCTCTGCTTCTGGTTGTCAGATATATTCTTTTTAATGTGAATTATAATTTACCAAGCAGCAATGCAGTATTGGCTCAGAGCAGCTGCTGGGTTTTCTAAGGGTTTGGTCCTCTGGTGGATTGACATTCTGTACCAATGTTAATGAGCACATATGATAGTACCTGTGAGTGACTGGTACCTGGTGGGGGGGTCTAGCCCAATGTTGTAGTCTTTTTAAGGCTTGGATTCTGTGCTTGGACATGTTTTCTACAGAGGTTGAATTCCCTATGTAAGTGCATCACCTCAGTTCAGCAAACATGGAAGGATATATTAATTATGTATCTTCAAACGTTAATGGTGCTCCACTCATATGAGTTAGATATGTGGTTATGAACTTTGTTGAACTAATCTGTCTTTCCTGAGTAGCTGTGTAACTGGCAGTGTTATCCTGTGATTTGAGAAAGTAACTCAGCAAATACTTGTGCATTTTCAGTAGACAAGGCTTCTTCCAGGGCTGAGACTTTTGTGAGGCACTGCAGGCTACAGACGTGCAGGATTAGGCTCCTGCCCTGGATATAACATGGCTGCAGATTACATGGTCCATACAGATGGCTCTGCTTGCCAAAGAAAGACAGTTTTGGGAAGATGGAAAAATAAAACTATTACTTTATTCTGCAACATTGAGCCAGAACTAAGTCCTGTCTTCTTCAAGGCCAAATTAAATTAGAAAACCATCATGTATTAGTGGTGTAGTTGTAAACATTCTTGGAAATAATTTTGGGGTTCATGCAACATCTTTTGAAGTTACATGCTTTTTAGTTCCTTCCACAGTTACTGTAAGTGGAAATACTTTCCAAGCTTTCTACCATCTAGCCAGCAAAATCAAAGCCCCAGAAGAGATAATCTGTATCTCCTGTTACCCTCGCAATAGTTCTTACTTGGAAATTTTATCCTGGCTTCTCCCTCAGGCCTAGAGCTCAAGCTTGTCTTTATTATGGTGTTTTCTCCTAAGGAAACAAGTTGCTGCATGCATTTCTATGTCCCTTTTCAATCTCTTTCCCTGTGGATTCTCACGTGCCTTACGATGGCTGAGCATACAGTACAGTTTTAGGAAAGTTAATTGTAAATGTTCACTGTCTATCAGAAACTGAGCTTTTTAAAAAAGTATTTTGGAGGCTGTTATAGTCTTGGATTTCAGCCCTAATCTGCTCTTGCACACTGACCTGCTTAGTGATTTCTTCCTTTGTATGTCTTTCCTGAAATTGTTCAATGCATGAGTATGCCTCTATTTGCCTGCCTTTTCAGTAAACTGTGAAAATAAGTATTAGGACTGAATTAGCTGCTAATGTTTTAAGAAGATAAAGTGATTATTAGTTGAAAAATTTTCTAAATTTTTGCAATGTTATACCTGAGAATTAGACCAATATTTTTTGTTTAGTAGTTGCTTTCAGTAGGGTTATGAAGTTATCAGAAAACACAATAAATCCTCTCAATAAATGTTGACATTTCTGACAACTTTAAAATTATTGATATTTACTATTTGGAAGTTCTGTATTTAAAATAACATTAAAAAATAAGGTGCTGCAGTGCCATCTATTTTTGTAACCAAATATTCTAGTCTTCAATTTCATCTTCTAAACTACTGCATATATCTTCCTTTCAAAACTATCTGTAACAGGATTAAAAATATTTTTCTAGAACCATGCTGCTTAGTGTGTCCCTTTAAAGCATGATAACTTCCTCTTACATTTCTCAGTAAACTAACTCTTTCAGGTCTTCATCTGCAAAATTCTAAAGTAGGTTAACCAAAATTAAATATTCAACCTTCCTCAAATTTTCAGGACTTTGCATTCCTAAGAAATGCATCCATTCTGTGAATAATGTCTATTTTAAGCCCTAAGAAGGTAAAAAAATTAAATATTCTGAAGTGCTTTAAAAATTAATGTGTATCAATAGGAAGATTATCGACCATATTAGAATACTAATGTATGTATCTGTAGTTTAAGGATACAAGTAAGAAATACATAATTATTACAGTCTTGAAAAATATGTTTCATGGTAGGAGGTTCAAGGATTTACATATCTGTATAATTTAAGGAGGTGAAGTTCAGAGGGCCTGCTCACATTTAGGGCAACTTGATCCATGTGAGGAAGCAGGATTTTATAGTAGAGATATCTGTAGGAGTGCTGAAAGAAGAATAAAATGCTCAACGAGCTGGAAGCTGACATTTAAACGTATTCAGGAAAGAAGTGTACAGTAATTTTAATCAATAGCAATAATTAGCTGTTGAAAGCAACATGTCAGAAGCAGTCCAGGGATTGACTTTTCATCATTGAAATTTTGAAAAATTGGTACATTCTGAAAAAGATGCTCAAGAGCCAATAAAACATTCAGAGTGCAGCTTTTGGTACTACAGCATGGAACCAAATTAAACCAGACCTCCAAGACCTGTCCTTGTCCCTTCTTATGGTATGGGAGTTTAATCTAGATCATCTTTAAGGTCCCATTCTAGGATTCTATGGTCTCTTTTGAGACAGAGGGTCTGTTTTACCCTCTTTGTGCTTCCCAATTGTGCTTCCACTCTGCTCACCATTGTTCTTTTTTTCCTCTTACTGATGATTACTCCCACAACTCCTCACAGATACTGATGAGTGACTGCATGAAAATGCCTCCCAGAATATGGGGAGTTAGAAAAGGCTTGAGTAGCTTCAAGGAGGAAAAAAGTGTTAACATAGTGCTGACTGGGGGAAGAATGGCAAGGTGGAGGGAGGATTTCAGAGCCCCTTGCTGTTGTTGTATTCCTTCCTTTGCTTCCTTTTTTTCCTCCTTTGCTTCCTTCCTTGTTATTTTGCTGGCTTGGATTTTATTTTGGTAGCTCTTGGACTGTCAAAGTTATTTTTCTTCTCTTGAGAAAGAAAACAAATAAGTCCTGTAACAACAGAACCAAATGCAGTATATGTTTCAGTTGTATTGAAGGAAGAGTAGTTAGCTGGTTGTGTAGAAGACCATAGGAGGGAAAAAGCTCTGGAAAAAAAAGGAGTTAGCTGTGTCAGAGGAATAGCTTCTTTAACCATGTTCTCAGAGATAATTTTTTTTTTATTTAATAATTGTTTCAGTTTATGAATGGGAGTAGTTTCTTTAGTTTTAGAAGGGACTCCCCTACCATGCTGTCTAGTATGAGAGGTGTGTTTGTGTGCTGTGAAGTGGCGTATTTTCTTAGCCATTTGGTTGTTGTTTGTTGGGAACTATTTTACTCAAAAAAACACCCAAACAAGCTTAACAGAAAACAGTTCCAGATGGGTATTTTCTTTGGTCTGGGTTCGTTTTATATTGCCTAACAAGTTACTGATAAAAGGAAGTCACCTTCACCTCTCCTGATCTCACAGTGATAATGTTCTTGTTCCTCTCAAGACCATCAGTCCTGGAGCAGTAATGTATGGGCCTCCTGCCCTGAAAATTCTCCTACTGTGCTCTTGTTTTCTCCTTGCTCTAGGTCCTATTCTTCCTGTACCTTCTTCCACTCCATACCCTCACAACAAGGTTTTTACCCTTCCCACTGGCCCTTCTGCTGCTGTCCATGCTATCTGTTTGTGTGCTGCAGCCTTAGTGGCACATTATACTGTATTGGGGCAGGGAGGATGTAAGGTGACACTCACTGTAAGGAGGTTGAGTTTTGAGACTGGAGGTGGAAGAACTATTCCAGCTGTAAGGATCTCATGGAGACTAACTAGGACCTATGAAAACAGTCAAGTCTCCCAGTTTCAGAAGAGTTCTCCATCTGGCTCTGTACTTCTACACCCTTACCTCTCCTCCTCAGCTTGTTACTTCTGTGCCAGTCACTTGTTCTTCTCAACACTTAATTGTGTGCATGTACAGTGTGCCTGTGGGAAAACATTCTGGGCTTTGATTATTTTGCATAACTGTGCAGTATATAATGATGTTCTGTGTGCACAGGTCTGCTTTTAATTAGCAGTGATTCCATCTGAGTTGAAACAGCATTGAACCATGGTTTATTCTTTTCAGGGTTTCAAACTATGACATCTTCTGGTACACACACAACCTTTTCTTTGTCTTCTATATGCTGCTGATGCTGCATGTTTCTGGGTAAGTAAATGGAAAATACTCTTCCTTTTCCCGAAGCACAACCAGAAAGAGCAGTTTCCTTGATTACTGCCTTTCCTGAGCTTGCTTGAGCACAGTGGGCCAACTTTGGGACAAGACGTTTTCCTCTGGTGTGTGTTTCAATAAAGATTAGGCTGTAGCTTGGAGATTTTTGTGTGTGCTCTAGCCAATGAGCACAAACTTCTTCACTTTCAAGATTATTCCTTTTCCATTCAGTGTCTAGTGGGAAATCAGGAAAACATAGTTTCTTTTTCTGCCCTCTCTTACCTGTTTGCTGAGACAAGAATATGAAGCAAAGTTGCTCATCCCTTGCATTTTCTTTTCTGCCCTCCTTTTTGACCCCAAAGGAGAGGGAAGGAATGGCGTCTCCCTAATTACCTCTTTCTCTTTGCTTACAAAATTTCCTAGTTTTTCTTCTTTTCACAAACATCAGACCAGTGTTTATGTGCCGTGAAGCTGATGATCAGATCTGTATCAAGCACAAACAAACTGAGCTCTGTTGCAAGGTAAAGCATCTTCCAGAAGTTACGACATATGTCTGCGTGGGTTGGGGCTTGGACTAGATGACCTTTAAAGGTTCCTTCCAACCCAAACTATTCTATGATTCTGTGAAAATCTGTTCCATTAACATCTCTGAAGTTTCCTTTGTGGATGTAGATGCAGAGTGTAGAGAAGGGAAGGTGTATTTGAGTGAAGTTTATTTCTTCATGTCATCAAATATCTACTGAAACACAGGGTGCTTGAGTGTGTGACAGTGAGCCCTTCTGCTTAAAGTAAACTTGGAAAGGCAATTAGGCCTAGCAAGACCATTGTAGGAATATGTTGTTGAGTAAAATATGCTGTTAAAGAAATAATGAGTTCAAAACATTTGAAAATTCTAGACACAAATTCCAGTTCTCAGTGGGTTTGTTGGGTTTTTTTTTTTTTGGTTATTGTTTGTTTTGGGGGGGTTGTTTGGGTTTTTGGTTTTGTTGTTGTTTTTTTTTTTTTTTTTTTTTTTTTTTTCCAAAGGCATAGCACTTGTTTGTAGCTAGAGAAAATGTATCTTACCTGTTCTCTCTATCCTAGGCCAGGATGAATTTTTTCAAAATTATTCTTGACAGGTGTTTGTCAAATTCTTTAAAACATCTGGTGACTGACATCCTGTAACCACCCTAGGCAGTCTGTTCCAGTGATTGCCTTAGTGGTATTTTTCATGTCCAGTTTAATTAATCTCCTTCACGGTGTTACCCTTTGCCCATTGTTTTCCTAACCATGTTCTATTTACCAAGTTTGCAAACCGAGGCTGCAGTAATACAGCAAGCATTGAACAGGCATATTTCTGGTACACAGCTCCTTAGTACTAAATTACAAAGGCATTCAGTGCAAATCTGAAAGAACTGAGTGTCAGAAGTGGGAGAGGAATGAGTCATGGAGAGTGGGAGTCAGTTCAACTTTAAGATGGCTAAATGTAGGTCTCTACATGTTTTCTCAGTGTCTTTCCCATTATGGTCTAATGAGTTCTGATAAATACAGCCAATGGAGCCTGAAGGATGCTTCATGTAATTTGCTGTTTCAGAGATCTACATTCAGGTGAGCTGGGCTGATCCCTGGCTCCATTAGTGGCATTGATAAGATCAATAGGACGTGGCCACAAGTTGCATGAGGGGTGATTTAGATTTCACGTTAGGAAAAATTTCTTCACAAAAGGGTTGTCAGGCACTGGAACAAGCTGTCCAGGGAAGCAGTAAAGTCACATCCCTGGGGGTATTTAAGAGATGTGTAGATGTGATGCTTAGAGACATGGTTTAGTGGTGAACATGGTAGTGCTGTGTTAATGGTTGAACATTACGATCTTAGAGGTCTTTTCCAACCTAAACAATTCTATAATCTCTTTTGAGAATAAAGGAAGCTTAGATATCCGTGCTTAGGTGCCCAAATTACTCCTGTGTGGGATGTCTTAGAGATTTGCGAATGCATGGCCACTTATTGTACAGAGCAAGGCATTTCCTATGGCTGAACTGCACAGGCAGGTTGACTGAGGTTTTACCTCTTAGGAGTAAAGTACTTCCACAGTATTGCTGGATTCTTGTTTTGTTTCAAACTGTTGCAGGTATGTTCTTACAGTATCCTTCAGGCAGCCAACCACTTCTCAGCAATATATAAAGTGATGTGATTCATCTATCATATGTTATGATATATCATATGTAGTTTGTTTGTTCAGTGCAGAACTCAACCTTTCTGGGCACTGATCTTGGGTGTGTAAGATTATTATTTTTCCTTGGCAGCTTCAGGATTGGGAGTTATTGAGCTGCTGTTAACAGGCAGCTTCTTGATCCCTGTCTGCCTCTCAGTTATCATGCTTATAATAGGTTAAATAAACTAGAGATCACTGGAGGGGACGCTCATATTTGCAGCTACTCTCAAGGCAGTCCTCTTTGGGGGTGTGCTGAGAAGAGAGAAGCTGTGGGAGTTGCTGGCAGGCATGCACACAAGGTTCACTTGTAAAATACTGCATGGGCTTTGACTTCCAGCTAAATCCATGAAGCACCATAATATTTATGGAGCAGGGAACTAGCATAATGCTGGGGGTATCTGTCACTTTGCCAATATGTGGTGACCAGCAGTGATACCAGATGCAAGTGATAGGCATGATTGAGCAATAAATGCAGGCAGAAGCATGGGTGTAGGTGCAAGGACACTTCCCAAATGATTCTCCCAGGGTCAGATGGAATTTAAGAGTGAGCAGGCTTAACTTCCAAGCTGACATGATTCAATAGACCATGTAGGAAGCTTGTTACTAGCTGTCAGGACTGCATTTTTGTAGGGAAGATTGCCAGTAGCCTGTCAGAGCCCATTTAGGTTGGGAATATTGCAGATGCCCTAGCTCTTTTCTGAGTTAAACTCTGTTGCTGCTGCTGCTGCTGTGTGTATATTGAGGAGAGGAGGGGGGAGCACCTGACCTTATGTTTGATTGTATGCTTGAGCTGAGCCTTCATAACAAGGCTTAGCACTCAGAGAGCATTGTCTCAGTATGCCTCATTTCCCACCCAGCACCATCCTCTACAGGTGTCATTTTGCTTTTTTTTTTTTAAATATAGTCTTCCTTGTGATTTTACTGTAACCAAATCTAGATTTGGACACAAGTAGTACTTCTGAGGAATTTTGTTACAACTGTTATCTGTTCTTCCCTGTTTTCAGTGATTCGTTCATGTACTGAGATATCCCAGAGTGTCTGAAGTTCCCAATTCTTTCTTCAGAGTTTTTAACTGCAGTTTCAAAGTTCTCACTTCATTTTACTGTAAATTTAACTTAGCTTGAGAAAAACTAAAATAAGGATGGATCTCATAAAATAATTTGCAAGGAAGGTTCCTTGGCTACCATGCAGACTTTCTTTTTTCCTTCTATTTGTATGCAAACGTGATAAACACCAAGTAGTGAGAACATTCCTGCAGTTTATGATTTGGCAACTTAGACCACTTCTGCTACAAGACTGCCTTAAAAACAGGGCTTGCTGACTGTAGGGAGGATGAGTGAAAACAGCCTGTGTGTGATTGAATTGGAAATGTGATTATTTAATTTTTTTTTCAAGGCCCCCACAATATTTTCTCCATTTCAAGCAGTATTAAGCTTGAGGCTGTTCAGTGGGGGAGTGCCAAGTGAGCTGGAAAAGTTAAACCTTGACTCAAGTGACAGAAGGCTCTATTGTTGCAAAGTTTCAATCTCATTGAAAGTCCTGAAGGCAAACAGAATAAAATTTCTTACAGAAGATGAGGCTTGTGACTGCTTTCTGAAGTCCTCTCTGAATGAAGATAAGTTGTTTGTTATTTTCTGTTACTTAAGTGTCTTTACTATTTTTATTTTCCTGTAGGGGAGTGCTCAAGTACCAGACCAACTTAGAGGAACACCCTCCTGGTTGCTTTAATCCTAACAAAACGCTCCGACAGAATCTGACTGTGCCAAAGGCTTTTGAAGAGCTGTTTCCTGACTATACTACTGAGCCTTTCCCAGAGGACCCACCAGTACCAGAACCCTTCGTACAAAATAGCTTTATGAGAGTTTGTTCCGAGGAACCCAAGTTCCAGTCACACTTCCCAGAGGTCTGTATGATCCGACATTTCAGGTATTAAAAGCCATGCCAAGCCTTTCAGTCAGCCATAACCACTAATTATTGCTTTTCCAGACCAGATGTTTTAATACTGGAAAATATTATTAAAACCTTTTGAGGCATTCAAAGATTTGGTGGGGAAAAAACAATCTGTATTTAACCCTGAAGTGCATTACAATGTGGTGCGTGGAACTGGGAGGGTGAAAAAATGTCAAGAGATTGGCTGTAATGTTCTTTTTTGAACAACACCATAAGGGATGTATTGATCCTGCTAAAAATGTGATTTTCAGCATAACATTTCAGAGCAAACATTTATATAACATTTCGTAAGGTCCTTTTGTAAGCTTTGTGTGGCACTGGTTAATTGAAATAATCAAGCTCCATTTGTTCTCTTTTTTACCATGCGGATGCAAGTCCCAATACTCATTTCTGGGTTGCAGTTGGTTGTGGTTTGGCTTTTATAGTCTGTTATTTGCACACAGGCTTGTTTTATATGTGGCATGGATAAATAAGTATGATGAGAGTGGGGACAGAAAAGCCTTTTCTTTTTCAGTTTTCCATTTTCCTTTTGTTTCTTTATGTTTTGTGGCAGCAGCTTTTTCTGTATAGAATTTTTTTTCTTTTCTTTTGAGAAAAGATGAGCTGGGTTGTATTGGCAAGTAGCCTGAGGAAGCTTGCAAATATGGAGTTCATGAGTCCAAGGCCCACCATTCAAAATGGTCCCATAACAGACCCCACAGGAGTTTCTCTTTGTTATTATCATTGTTGTTTTCTGTTGAATATGTGTCCCCCTTACTAGCTGTGCTGGAACCCATTTTTCTATGGAGTATGTAATCCTAATGGGAAGCAGTTAATTCTACATTGAATTCCTCCAAAAAAGCTCTTTGGATTGGTATTTTGTTGTGGTAATACTCCTGAATTATAACCATCAGTGTATATCTGGCTCCATATGACCCCAAGGAGTCTTCTTAGGGGCTTAAGATGCCTGCTTGAGAGCCATTAATGGGAAAGGAGTAATGGAAAGAAATGGCCACTCAGTGTTCTCCTGACAGCTTTGAAACACTATTTAGGACTTTTTTGGATTAGGAAATATTGTGATACCAAGTTGAAAAAAAAACCCAAAACTGAGAGCTACTGCAACTTGTAAGGCTTTATTTGTTAAAAATAAATGCTCTGCTAGTTGCAAGAGATGTTGATGTGTAATGTCAGAAATTGTGAAGGGAGGGAAGATGGATGAGGGTTGAGGGGCACATCAGTGCCACAGCTTGAATGACTGAACAGATGTGGAATTAGTAGATAAGTCTGCCATAAGCTATTGGTAATTGACTCTTAGGATGGGGTTTAGCTGAGCAGCTGCAAATGTCTCCATCTGGAGCATTCACCCAGGATTCCCCATATAATCAATGCAGAGAAATGGGTATTTCCAGGGCATTTTCTGTCTAGCATACACGTCTTCCATGGGAGCAAATGGATTGTGATTCAGAAGTGCCCATTCTCTGTCGTCTGTGATTTTACACTAGTTTAATATCAACACAATTTCTATAGCACAAGAATGAAGTTTTCTTAGGTTTTCAGTTGAACCTGAGATGACTATAAGAGGGTAATAGTTAAATTAAACTGGAAGTCAGCCAGCATTTTTCCAGAAATGTTAACCAATTGTGTAGTACTCTAGTCTGTGTAGGTACTGTTTCTTTCATTGCTGAAACCAGCTGCAATCTAACTACGTCAAACTAGAATAACACGGTAGCAAATGAGATCATTAGGATTTTTTTCCTGATGGGTTTTATGTTTGAAATTGCTGGTGCTTGTGGGTGATGCTGCTGGTTGGACTGATTAAAGCTTTGGAACATTCTTGGGTTTCTGCATGTAGAGAGAGGCGTGGATGTTGCATGTGAAGTGAGATCCTGAAAGCGCTTGTGTAGTTGTGAAAATAGAAGACAGAAAGTTAAGTCTTTAAAGTAACCTATTTTTGTTCTCCCTTAGACCTGGTTCTGGATTTCCGGACCGCTGTGCCTGTACTGTGTGGAGCGGCTGTACCGCTACATCCGCAGCAACAAGCCAGTCACAATCACCTCAGTGATAAGCCACCCCTCCAATGTCCTTGAAGTCAGGATGGTGAAAGATGACTTTGAAGCAAGGCCTGGTCAGGTGAGTTAATGTGGCCCTAAAGAGCCACTTAGCTTTCATGTAACATTATCTGTAGGGATGCCTGTCGCTTTGTAAGTGCTAGCCCATCGCCGAATGTTTTGAATGTATCCTTTCTACCATTTTATTTCAGTATGTTATTCTCCACTGTCCGAGAGTGTCTGCCCTGGAAAGCCATCCATTCACTCTTACAATGGTAAGAAATAGTGTTCTTTTCTGTACTTTTGCTTTTATTTATATTTGGTAAGCAAATGGTCTTTCTTTCTCTCAAGGTGACAATTCTCTCCAGCAGAGCTCATGTTTCATTTATGAGGGTACCAGTGAATATGAAATGGCATGATTATTATGTGTGAGAGTATTCAATACATATTTAATTTTCTCCACTGTTGAGAAAAAGATAATGGGAACTTTTTTCAAAGTCTTCCATAAGTGAAAGCCAATAATAAATAAATCCATTAAAAATCCATAAATAAATCAATAAAATCCATGTGATTTTGGAAATTCTTGTATAAAAGTTTCAGCCATATTTCTAGACCTTATCTATAGAAGGGGCACAAATTGTAAGGAACTTTTGCCACCTCTCTTTTTCAGTGAGAGCACATTTCTGTGACTGTCTTTTTCAAAGTTAGAAAAAAAGTCAAGTTAAAAAAAAGTTTCTAAAATTGTCTTCTGCTTTATTTTTGTATTAAGAGATATATTGATGTCTTGAGGTGATATACCAGTGAGGTGATACAATGTTAGGATTGCTACTTAAGTCAGTCCAGAATGGGAACTGAAACCTGTAGAGGCAGACTGAAATAATATGTATTTGTGTTCTCTGGGAGTACATAGTGCAGAGACCTGGTATATTCTGCTTAAAAATCACTGTACTGGCTGGCTATATTGTTACAAAAGCAGAGTATGAGGTTGAATATCAGTGGCAGCCTTTTTCTTCCAATGGGAGCAAATGCTTTTGGATTGCCTGAATTGGACATTCTTCTTCAAGAAGACTGTGGAGATAAATGTTCATGTTTGATTACTTTCTTTGGACTGATAACTGATAATTTTTTCCTATTAAGTTATAGCTAGTGCTGTGGAGCAATAGAGATTTTTTTATGCTAGCTGATACTCTGAGGGCACAGTCAGGTCCAGTTCTTTGGGTTTGTGGGGTGTTTTATTTTGGTTTTTTAATTTACTTATATGTATGCTGAGCTAGGAGTCACAGGGGAACTGACATTAAATTCCATCCAAAATCAATTTTGTGCTGTAAATCTAGGAATGAATCTCACTTAAGGGAAGCTGCCTCTGTATAGCTTGGTGAAGCATTCATTGCACTTCTGCTAAGTTTTCATGGGTATTCACTTTACCAGTACAAACCAGAGAAATGTGTTATGTGTTATTTATAACACATTATTCATATATAACGTGTTATTTATAACACATTATTTATATATGTGTTAATGGAAGTAGTACTTTTAAGCCTGTCCTCTGTATAGTGCACAAAGATAACTTGATATGGAATGCTGAAAAATTACATGCATATGTGAATTTATGCAGAATGGTTTAGTCAGAACTTATTTACATTTTTTTATTACATTAGTAATCGGACCATAAACTTCAAGAACCATTTTAAGTCTTGAGTAGCTCTTTCCACTCCTTTTTCCCTAGTATAGCTATAGAGCTGGTCTGTACCAGTGGGCATATCTTATTTAAACATTAATCTTAAAACATCATGTTCCTAATTTCTCACTGTACATCTCAGTCAAAATTAATATGATGGTAATAATTTGATCATTATTAGTAAATGCACAGTTTGGAAACTGGAACTCTTATTATAAAGATTTAGTCTTCTTGTATTAGGGCACTGCTAAAACAATGGATTTTGTGGTTTTAATTTTTAGAAATAATGTCACCAAAAATATTTGGCCTGGTTCAGATGAGAGTTTTTGTCAGAGAAGAGACTGCTGACACAAACCTACTGGGTGAGGTCATAAATGAGGTTGAATTGGATGTCAGATTTCTTGCATGAATTGAGAATTTCATCCAGTATTTAAAATGGCATAGTATGACAATACATGTTATGTAAAATTATTTTTGCATATGAACTTTTAGAGCCAGGAGCTATGGAAAATCTCTTGTTGTGAATTTGAGTTTTCTTAGTGAACATAAATAAGTCATTTATATATAGATGATGTCCAGTATATTTTCGATATGTAGTTGTAGTTGATAAATTTCAGTTTGTATAAGTTTTACAACCATGTATTAAATATCTAACATTAAAATTAGCAATTTCCACTCATGCACAATTCATTGTATATTAGGTAACTAATACTAGACCAGGCAATTTCTGTTCATGCTCAGTGTTTTACACTTTTAAGTGCAGTGCTATCCTTCAGCATAACAGCATATCCTTCAAGATCACATATATATATTCTATTACAAGATATGAAGTTATCACTGAGTTGCCACAAGTGTATTTTGCTACAACATTAACTCTACTGAAGAAAGGCTGTCATTGGATAAATGACTTTTACAGCACAATGAGGATTCTAAGTGTCTAGATCTATGACAATCTTTTTACCCAGCCTAAGCCAGGGACACATTTCCAAGTGTCCTTCTAGGTCCAAGAATATGGTGTGGGCTGATGTCCTGCTTAGAAAGCTTTTTTGTTGTTTAATATGATGCTAGCCTTAGGATGATGATTGTAGAATGTGTGGGCAAAAGCTTAATTCAGTCATTTTTCCACTCCCATCTGACCTACTTGTAGTTCCCAAGCAAGCTGGAACACTGCTGCTGCTTCTTTTGTGGAATGATCGTAATCGTTCTGGGTTATTTTTCTAGGTTGGTGATGGGGTGAGTGGCTTAGATCCGCAGTAAGAAATTCATGAGAGGTCTGTGTGGCTTCAGGAACTGGAAGCGCACTTCAGCAATGACTTCAGCAATGACCGCAGCAGAGCTGCGGGGGAAGACTGCAGTCTTCTTCCTGGCACTGTTGTCCTGCTTAGAGTCATAGAATACTTTGGTTGGAAGGGACCTCTAAAGGCCACCTAGTCCAACAACTCCTGCAGAAGCAGGGACATCTTCAATTAGATGAGGTTGCTCAGAATCCCATCCAACTCAGGGATGTTGAATGTTTCTGGGAATAGGGCATCTGCCAGCTCTCTGGGCAACCTGTTCCAGTGTGTCACCATTCTCACCGTAAAACATTTCTTCCTTATCTCTAGTCTAAATTTACTCTCTTTCAGTTTAAAACCATTACCCTATGTCCTGGACCTTGCAACAGGTCATACTAAAAAGTCTGTCCCCAGGCCCTATGTGATATTCTGTTCACAGTGGTGAAATATCTCACTGTGCCTAGAGCATGCTTAAAAGACAAGAAATGACCATTGCAGGCATTGTACTCCTAAATGTGAGTAATAACCTTAAGTGGGAAGGAAGGGGTGAGTCAGCGTGAAGGAGTCGGGGACATATTTTACTAGTCCCTTTCCTTTTTGAGGTTGTGTAATATTTACAGTTTAGCTCAGTTTCTTACATAACACCAGGGTGGAGGAACACACAGGGAGGCTGTGTAAAGGCACTGAATTCACTCCCATTCCACTCTGGCAAATCTCCCATGTGTTTAGCTCAGACCTTGAGAGAACTCTGAATTGTAACC
The DNA here is from genome assembly GCA_039654755.1 of Calcarius lapponicus. Taxonomy (NCBI): domain Eukaryota; kingdom Metazoa; phylum Chordata; class Aves; order Passeriformes; family Fringillidae; genus Calcarius; species Calcarius lapponicus. Next base: position 64,397,970 of record CM077462.1, on the reverse strand, counting down.
ACGTGAGCATAAAGAGGCTTTATTCTTTTTGCACACTGCCTTTGGGTGCTTTGAATTGATAAGGTCCCCTTGAGCCTTCTCTTCTCTAGAAGTAAGAGCTGAACAGTCACAAGTCTCTGAAACTTTCTTTGTGGGAGATGTGTTCTAGTCCCATCATTATCTTCATGGCCTTTGTCTGGACTCTGCAGTATGATCTTGTCTTTCTTGTAGTGAAGAACCCAGCACTGGACACAGGTCTCGAAGTGTGGCTGAATAAAGGAGGATCACCTGCCTCAACCCTCTGGTAGTGTCACTTGTACATTCTGAAATTCAGACACTTAGAAATACCAGTTTTCTCTCATGAGCAGTGTGATTTCCATTTCTGAAGTGTATTTCTACTGCTTTTTGTTCGCTAGTGACTTTGTACTCTCTCGTGTGACTCCTTGTCTTTGGGAAGTCTGGGAAAGGTAATGAAGAGCTGGCCCAATATTTAGGATTCCTGCAAGTGACCTGCTGGATAGTTCTAGGTAGTTCATAGTGGGCCATTCACTTCATGGTGTCTTCATTGCTCCATTGTTCTGATTAAATTTCCACAAAAAAGTTTTCTTTTTAATCATGTTTTATGATGCTTTTTTCACTGATTTTTTTACGCAACTGTTCATATCTGTTACTGTGCTATGTAAGACAGTGTGAGTCACATTCTCAGTCCAATATACCCACATGTCCAATTTAATTATTTTAGGTAGGGTATTATTGCATCTTAAAATAGAAATTGAGCAGAACACAGTGAGTTCCAAGATATTTTCATCTGTAGTGATGAGAATTACATTCTGTATATAGTTACTTTAGTTGAGTGTTTATAAATGGACAAATTATTTTTGTGTGTTTTCCTCTTGATGAGCTCTTTTAAAGAGATTTCTCTTTCAGATCAAGTGCAAGATATGGTCTGGAGATCAGACCATCCAGAGAAACCATGCTCTGCTTCCTGAGACTGACATTTCTTTACCCTTTTTGGAGGAAAATGTGGAACTTGTCTGCTGTAGCATGCAATTTAAATGTAATTGTCTAAATCAATCTTTAGAGACCTTGAAGTCTTTTTTTTTTTTTTTTTTTTGCTAATGAATGGCATATGGCATTGGAAGCAGAGTCCTATTTAGACTATGTAAGTTAGTGACCTAAGTCGCTTTTTCTGCCTCTGTGTTTCTGGAACTTCTTGCATTAGCAAGCTGTAAGCTTCATGAAAATAGCCTTGTGTTTTGCAGATTTTAAGTGCTTCAGAAGATGTCCTGAGTTCTCATGAGGTCTCTGCTGAATCCACTACAGCACTACAGAGTCAAAGCACAAACTCTCATAAACTGCAGTTTAGACCACTTGGCTATCAAAAGACTGGTGTCTACTCCCAGCAGCTCATAAAGCTTGGTAACCTTGTTATTTCAGCAGTGTTGATTTTCTTGTGCCAAAGGAAGGTAGGAAACAACTACATCACTTCATTTAGAATTCAGACTGTAACAGACTTTGAAATAAGGACAAGAGTAAGACATGAATCCTTCTAAATTTGGAGATGGCTCAGATCTGAGGTTTGGTTTGGGAAAATTCTGTTTTGCAACAAACATCCATAATTTCAGCATCAAATAATCTGTTATTCGAAACTTTTGATAGTTTTGGCTGTCACTGGCAGCTGTCATGCCCCTGCTTCTTCCTTGGAGCTAAAGTCTGAATATCCTGAAGCTTCCTTTGTTGCCCCTTTTTTTTCTTCAGTTGACACATACATGTATCTAAAGATACTCCTGTTGATATTTAAACATAGGTAGCTTGCATAAACACTTGCTGAGCTTTTCCTGTGTCTGTGTAAGACGTTCTCTGCATATCCACTGATTAGTAGCTTAATGAGATAGAGTTAAAAGAGATAGATGGCTCAGAAGTGGCACATAAAAAGCAAAAAATCAAAACAAGCCAAACCAAAGATCCCAGCCTTGAGACTCCAGGGCTTTATGAAATATGTGTTTTAATAAGGTGGGAGATTGCTTCTTCAGACCCTCTAAGGAGTTTCGGCTCTTCCTTCAAATGTCTAGATCCCAGTTCTGGTAACAGCTAAGCAGTGATCAACTACTGGCAACAAGAGCTTTGAAACATTCTTTGAAATTAGAAATTTTGTTCCATGTCAGCGTGTGCTCTGACCTCCCCTGCTTTAGTGCTGCATTTAATCTGCTTTTAAATCCCATTGAAGTGACTGGAAACTGGAAGAGTCTGGTAATACAAAGCTCCAAGAAGTTCTGCCCTTTCTCTGTTTCTCTGTATTTTTGAGCAGATGGTTAATTTGAAGTAGATCACATCAGGAGGATTTGTAGTGCAACATCTTCCTTCCTTTCCTTCCACATACAGTTCTGTATGAGTAAGAAGACTCCAAGGATGGTATGTGTGCATTTTTTAACAAGTCAAAACTGAGTTTTTAGGAGAGGATAAGTTTGCATATGCAGATACTCAGATCCACTCAGATCCAAATATATATTATTATAGAAGAATACTCACTTGATTAATATCCAAATAGTAGAGTAATATTACCACAGGCAGAGAAACTCTCAAATCTATTAACCATCTCAGGGTAAATAGAAGAATTAACTGGTAAGTTTCTGAATGTTCATGACAAGTTATATACTGTACCTAAAATCTTAGAGTTATTACTTAATCTTAGATTTTCTACCTTTAGGGATTTTGTTTAGGTTTGATTTTTAAATTTTTTTTGGTAGATTGAGTTTTCCTTGTTGCCTCTGCATCTCCATTAAAGTCCATTTGGTATATGGATTTAGACATGATGGGATTACAAGGTGGTGGCCCTGATCTGTACATTTTATGTTTTTGGGCCTGATTCCTTGTCAGAAAAATCTCAGCAAATTTTACACTCAGTATAAACAGCATCAGAAGTAGCACATTTTGTAAAATAAAACCAGTGTTTTGTAAACCCAGAGTTGTCTTTATCCCTGGATAATCCAGGGTTCATTTAAAATTAGTGAAGATCTTAACAGTCTAGCAGTGAAGTTTTAGCTCTAAGCTTCTTTAAGCCAGAAATTTTGTACTGCATAAGGACATGATGGCGAAACATGTGCCCTGCACTGTAAACTTAAGAAATAAACTATCCACAACAGGAAAAGCCTGGGGGCCAAATTCTGAAATACTTTATAAAAAAAAAAAAGGAAAAATTGTTGGAAGGTTGCCTGACTAAAAAGTACATAAGGACATCAAGAGCTAAGTTCATACTGTCAGATAAATACAATAAAAACAAAATCTAGCATGATGACATTCTAATAAGATTTGTTAAATATCTTGTGCAAATAGTTATGAAACTTGTCTTTATGAGATGATTTGCAGAGTGTTTAGGGAAATTGTGAAGTATCTTGCTGGCAAGCTAAAGAAATCCCTAGAGCTTGTCTGCGCTTCATAGAAGTAGAATATCTAGCAGCTGTTTGATGAAGAATTTAAGTAAAACAAAAATAGAATAGATTAATATTGCAGATGCCTTTAGTACTTCCTTAGACTTGTTTGTTTGGTTTGGGGATTAATAGTTGTGGGGTCTGTATAAAAACCCTACGTAAACCCTGACTTTTATTTAAACTTTCAAATCTGACTCTGTCAGTGAGAAGGGAACGCAGAAATTGTTACACTCAAGTTTACTAAAGCCCAAGTTCTCCTTCAGCAGATACTTTAAACAGGAGGTGGCAGATCCCTCTAATCAGCAGGGTTTTTTTTTTTTTGATTCAATGAAAGTAGACTTGCAGTACGTAATAAGCATGTACTGACTTCAGCAGAGAAATGTGTTTTCTCCCATTAGAGATAGTGCTTTTAGTTTGGCTGCTAAGTCAGGTTAGAGCAAGGTCTAGGAACTGCAGGAGAATATCAAAATAAAACAAACAAAAAAAACCCCAATGACCTTCCCCCCCAAACAAACAAACAACAAAAACTAAACCTGAGCACAAGCTTTAAGCATGAATACAGTTAACATGTGGACAAAATATTAGAGGAAATTAAGTGCCTTGCCTCTTGCTGTCCTAAAATTAAGACCATCTGGCTGGTGGGGCTCTCTGCTTTAGCCTGGCAAAATACAGTGTGTGCTGGTAGGGGAGTTCAGAGGGACACAGCAGTTCCTCAAGGTGGTGGGGATCTGACTGGAAAACCTGTTGATCCTTTGGTTGTTCTTTCCATGAGTGTCTCACATCACTGAAAGCAAGTTATCGTGAGCCTGGAGGTGGCCCATTGTTTTGCTTGGGCATGATTGGAGCTTTTTGTGCTGCTGAGTTTCCTTGTTCTGTGTTTGTTAGCTCTGTGCATTATTGCTTGGTAGTGTGTCTGTGTACCCTTGGAGGACTTGGAGAGGCAGCCTTGGGCAGAAGCAATCTTCTTCTGCCTTTTACTCCTTCAGGGACAAAGGTTTGCATCCTGAGCATCTTGAAATGTTGTGATTTTTTTTTTCCCCCTGAGCCAGCAACTTGAGATGCATAAATTATATAGGCTGAATATTGCTAGGATTGAAACACTTTTATTTTCTCTGTTATAGAGAGTTGGACTTGATGATCCCTATGGGTTCCTTCCAGCTTGAGTATTCTATGAGTCTGTGATGTATAGCGTGTCTGCTGGGGTGAAAGGGTAGTCAGCAAGTTTTTTGCCTTGGTTGAGCTGCAGAGGAAAAGAAATGCTAAATAGTGTCTAAAAGTGTACCTCTGTAGTGAGTGAATCCATAGCAGCAATAGAGGAGCAGTTGCTCTGTTACAGACCTGCAAGAAAACAAATTAAGAAACTTCATATTATATATTCAAAAACTTATTTTATGCCATATTGTGGATATTTTATGAGTATTGGTCTATTTACAATCCTAAGACAATACTACATTAAAAATTTGCATTTTCTTGTAGTGCAAGAGTAAAGTCAAGGAACAAGTAGATTTTATAGATAGGAATCTCATAGACTGAGACCTAAAGAAAACAAAGATAATTTCTAACACTGAGAGTAATTTAACAACTGAGATTGCAGGGAGTGAATTAGCAAATGCTGAGCTACAGACTCACGGGAATTAGTGGGTGTGGGTTTGTGGTTTGTGTTACAGAGGAAATTAGACCCCAGATGACCAGAATGATCCTTCTTGGAGCTGCAGCTGCCCAGTGATGCATCCTGAAGTTTGTTATGGTGTGTTTTTTCCACTAGCTTGACTGCAGGTGTCTGAGGCTGTACAGCAAGGAGTATATGGCAATGGAAAGTGAAAAATATTTGGGATATGTTGCTGCAGCTGCTTGCTGGACTGCTTGCTGGGAGTTGGCTTTACCATGGCGGGGCTCTGGCTGAAGCCATGGGTATTTGAGGCATGGTGGTCTTGCCTTGATCATCCTGGCACCGCTGATACTTAAATCATGCTCCATGGTTAGGATTTCCCCACATTCAAGATGTTATGATGTCTGCCAGTTCAGTTAGGATAGCTGTAAGGCCAAGTCTCTAACAGGAAAAGCTTTTAACCAAAATCCAATCTGTAAAATAACATGATATAGAAATAAATAGAGACATTTTAAAAAATCTCCAAGTGTTTGAGGAAGAGGTGTTTAAGAGAATAACTCCACGTAGTAACTTTTTTTTCCTCTGAGATTTGCTTCTTACAGGATTAATTAGTTAAAGCAGGGATAGCCCAGTGTTACAGAGTTCACCTCTTATGAGTCAGACTGAAGTCTAGCTACTATTTCTTGGCTACCTTTATATAGCATGCCTGTGTTTGTCATCACTCCTCTCCATTTTCTAATGTCAGAATGAATCATTTTAGGAATGTTTGTATCAGTTCTGTATGAAACCAGACAAGCTGCAGCTTACTGAGCTTCCAAGGTTCATATTTTCTTGTCAGTTGGCAAAGTTAAAAACTTTTTATTTCTTTTTTTTCTCTTTTTTATTTTTTTCCCTTTTACAGAAGGAAAAATACATTGGTTGTGTTTAGTTCTTTTTTTCTCCTCACTTCTGCCTCTTTTCAAAACCTGCCAAGTCTCTAATGTGTTTCTCTTGGTCTGGGTAAGGGTTCGTTGAGTCTGCAGCAAGGATGGACTGATGAATCAGGTTTTGCACTGCAGCTGGTTCACCCTGGCAGGCAGGAGCATGGAAACAGGGTCTCTGCACTGTTTGCAGTCCCTGCCAGGATATCTGCAAATCCATATTAGGATCATATCATGGCTTTTTACTCAAAGTGAAAGACTTCTTTGAAGGAGTTTCCTTTTATGTAAACGAATCGCACAACGAGCTTTTTAATTCCCCCAATCAGACACTTTGTTCTTCCAGCTGTAGCACAGATCTTCTTTGTAATTTTGGTCACTGTTCAGGCCACCTACTGCAGTGCCAAATACAGAGGTGATGTTTACTGTGGTGCAGTTTACTTGAGAGCAGTGTCTCCACAGTAAGGAGCTTTATTTGCAGAGCCACTGGGGGTTTGTAACTTGGGCATCCCTTTCATCTCCTTTCTTCTGATAACAGATATTCCTTGGTGTTACCCTGGTGCATGCATTAGCATTTCTGTGATAGTCAGTAATTAGAACTTAACACCTCTCTAAAAAGACTTCTCAGTTCTTATGGTAGAGGTGTACAGAAGAACTGGAAACATTCAGGAATTAACTTTCTATTTTCTTGCTAGTTTGCTGTTGTCTCACCCCATTCCCTGCACCCAAATGCCTAAAAAGACTGTTTTAAAGTACTGAATAGCATTTAATAACATCAAAATAACTTCAGTAAGATTTGTCTCATTTCTTGTTCTGGACAGTAGATAAGCATGTTAAATATTCAGGGTACTCTAAGCTAGAAGCACAATGTTCATGACACAGTTTTCAGTTGCTTTGTGCTGATGCACAGATTTCTCTTCTACTCATCGCCGTGAGCAGATTTTTGTACTGGTGTAGAATCACAGAGTCACACAGGTTGGAAAAGATCATTAACCCAGCACTGCCATGTCCACCACTAACCCATGTCCCTAAGCATCACATCTGCATGTCCTTTGAACATTTCCAGGGATGGTGACTCCACTGCTTCCTCAGACAGCCTGTTCCCATGCTTGACCACTGTTTCGGTGAAGAAATTTTTCCTAACTCCCCATCTAAATCTCTCCTTGGGCAACCTGGAGCTTCTATACAGTGGGTGTAAAGTAGAACTGCTATGATCTAACAGTGATTAGTTTGCTCACTTTGCATTCATATAAAAGTAAAGCAGAGAATCACAGTATAAAATTATTTTTAAAATTTCAAATATGTATTAATCTAGTAGTGTATTATAAATAAGTTAAATTATTCAGTTTATCTTGGCATAGAGATAGATAGTAGAGCTTATGTTACTGGTGAATGTAATTAATTTAGTGGTTTATAAGAATGAAGTTCTCCAGGGATTGTTGCACAATCTCTGTGTGATAACTTGCATTTGTGTTCCAAGTTAGCTTAAAGAAAAAAAAGAAAAAAATATGGAAAATTGTTTTTTTATCAAGATGTAGAACAACCTGTATTCTCTAAATTTTGTCTACATATAAGATTACCATAATTTTGTTGAATGTGAAAATATATACAAAAACAGGCATTGTAAACTGAGGAAACTATTCCATCTTAATGATAAGAACATAGTTTGGCTTCTCTGAGGGTGTAAATCTGCTCAGCTGTATTAAATTTACCAGAATTTCTTGGGCTTCCAGTTGTTTTTCGAGAAGGACCAAATGCTGGAAGATCACCTGATGAATGTAGACATTCATACCTGCAAAATCTTAGACTTTTTAAAGGTATAGATCACCTTAGCTTAGAATAAGATGAACATTACTTCATGTTATTAAAGTATCTGCAACAGTTAATTTGTGTATCATAGCTTTTTAATCAAATGAGTGCAGCAAACAAGTTCAAAATGTGGAAAGAATTACTGAAAAGCATTTCTGACCTTTAGTTTAATACTGTCTACTCTCCTTTCTCATTACAGGCTATTCCAGTTAGTGATTTGCCTTTTCAGAAAACAGGGTTGATTTAAGGAAAAGGACCTAAGATAAAGTTTTCTTAAAAATTTATTTTAAGATTGACTAATCTTTATAATTTTCCACTGGACAGTGTACTGGACAATAAAGGAAGAGTAGGAAGAGTGGATTGTTTCTTTGGGTTCCCAGGTTAAAAGCAGCAGGGGGAAATCGAAATGTTATTTGCCAAAACACAGTTTCAAAATAATTTTAATTGGTTTTGTTCACAGCTTCAGAGTGGGCATGATGCATTTCTGAGGCTGCCTTGGCACACCTTAATTTAGCCAAGGCAATAACCCCAGGTAGTAGTACATGATGGGAATTGGCTGGCTGGAAAGGAGCTCAGCACAGAGTGGCCAGGGGTGGTGGTGAGCACCACGTTGACCCTGAACCCACAATGTGCCCTTGCAGCAGAGAAAGCCAAGAGCTTCCTGAGCTCTGTTAGGCAGATGGAGAGAGGTGACCCTTCTCCCGTCAGCAATATATTTGGAGCTCTGTGCCCAGTTCTGGACTTCCCAGCACAAGAGAGACATGGATGTATTGAAGCACAAAGAGCTGTGAGGATGCGTAAGGGACTGGAGGATCTCTGGGTATGAGGAGAGGTTGAGAAAGGTGAACTGAGTGACAAGAGAAGAAAATAGAATTAGTCTCCTCAGAGGCACCCAGTGACAGGACAGCACAAACTGCTCTACAGGAGGTTTCATCTGGACCTAAGAGAAGCTCCTCTTTTCTCTGAGGGTGGCACAGGTTGCCTGGGCTGTGGAGTTTCCGTCCTTGGAGACATTGAAAGCACAATGGGACGCTCTCCTGGGCCACCTGCTGTTGCAGACCCTGCTCTCACAAGGGGATCGAAGTAGCCAATCTGCACAGGTGCATACCAGTCTCAGTTATTGTACGATTCTGTGATTTCATTAAGGTTGAATCTGTAAGAGAATATTTTCATTGCACTTCATTATGCATTCCTAGTGGTCTGTTAATAAATAACACAGGAAAATCTACCCACTTTCATGATTAAACTTCTGAAAAACTGTCTTTGAATATTTTTAACCTGCCAGAATATATTATCCAACAGTTGGGAAAAAGCCACTGTTTAGAGTCTTAATTGTGTTTACAGAGATGAAAGAGGTAAAATAAGTGTTCTGTGCAGTAAAAGTATGTGAATACAAATTTCAAAGTTAAAATTATAGGCATGTAGGAAAGTCTGAAAGTCAGAAGAGGCCTGTGGAGATCATCTGGTTTGACCTTCTGGTGCAAGGGCTGTGGATGAGGTTATTTAGTGTTGTGTGAAGCTGAATTAGCAGGAGAAATTGTACCATTTCCCTGGCTGCCTGTTTCATGATGCAGAACACTTTTCTTATATTCAAATGAAATTTCCCCTGAAACAGCAGGTACTCCTGGTCTGGTGTCTTGTTGCCATGCGTGGTTCTGAAGAGAGAGAGCACCTGCATCTCCTCTATAGCTGTTTTTTTAGATATTGGTAGAGAGACATCTCCCCAAGGCTTTTCTTCTGTGGGTTCCCCAAGCACATTCCCTTACTGACCCCTCTTTAAAATCCAGTCCTCTCACTGCTTTGGTGGTCCTTTGCTGGATCACCTACATTCTTTCTCTCTTTTAAACTGGAGGAAATTCACTCCATGGAGCCCAGATGGGCATGTTTCTTCTGATAAGATTTAGCAGCCCAAGGAGATTTTTCCAGAACTCTATGAGGATGTCTCATAGCTAGTTATAAGTATCAAAATATGTTTCCTAAAGTCTAAAGAGAAATAAATCTCACTTTTATTGGATAGTTTTTCAGGGTAGTGCAGAAAAGAGTTAGTCATAAAGGTGATGTAAAGTATAATAGATTTGAACCTATTCTGGCAGGAGACAAGGGGTGTTCTGCCATTAACTTTGTGGAAGCAGGGAATAACAGTCTTGTAGAAGATGTGCTGAACTGGGACTGTGGATAATTGGACTAAGAAAATCAGTCCACCTCCCATAAAATACAGAGAGCCCTGGGGCAGCCCACAGTGCAAAACCCTACAGAAGCCTCCAGAATAGACCTTTTTGCTGCCAGTATACACCTTCCCACCTAAGAGACTGCTTGCTTGCCTTTATATGGAGAGCTAGTCTTGGCATTTTTGTTTAAAGATGCTGCAATGAGACATAGCAAGCACATTGTGTGTTTGACTGCATCCCTACCTTGATGCTGTTTTTCTTTGGAGACCAAGGCTTGCTGAAATAATTGGAAGTCTGGGTTTCTGTGCCTCATTTTTGTAGGAAAGCTTGGAATATAATAAGGAGTTACATAAAAGTCTGTCTAGTAATCAATAGTTGTAAAAGGAGTGCTCTTCCCCCTCAGGAGAACAGAGTAATGAGCTGGGACTTTGTATTCCCTGTTTAGTTTTTCCAAGATGCAGATAATACTAACCTTTAACCTGTGTCTGCTGTTAAATACAGAACTGAGAGGCACTGATTCTCAGCCCTGGGGTCAGTGGTTTCACACTGCCCAGAACAGATTATATTGGGAGCACTTACGGCCAAGGTCCAGAACAGAGCCAGGAAATATCTTCATAAGCATACTGCGTGGATTCTCTACCTGGGCCCCTTTTATTTATAATATGGATGCGTTCCTTGAATTTAAGCCCTCCTCTCAAAATTCCTGTTTGTCCTCAGTAGTAGAAAAAAAATAAAGAGAAGGGACAGAACATCATCTGTTGGGTATTGGTTTTGTGATAGAGCTTGGATTAATCATTAACAGGTTCTAAGAAAGGCATCAAAACTCAGGAGTAATATCTCTTATCAAAAAGAAACCACTGTGTTGGTTTATAGAAGGGAAGTGAAGCATCTTTTCTTGAGTAATGTTGCTTGTCCTGTTTATGGGTGCATCATTTGGTGTACCTGCAACAGCTGTCCAAGCAGTGCATTTGAAATGTCCCTCTAGCAAGGAATGAAAGTAAGGGGGGGTCCTTAGCCCTTGACTGGAGGTTTTCACATACCATGGTGTAGATAAGATTTTAAGTGATAACATTCCTGTTACACTAGTTACAATCAATAGCCTTGAAGTGAGGGCATATGTGTTGAGTGAGAGAATGGTGGCTGCAATGAGATTTTTATGACATGCTATGGAATCTGGTGCTTTTCCTTTGCAAGCTGTAAGGTCTTGTGAATTGCTTACAGTTTCCATTTAGAAGAAAGCGTCAGTTGTATGAGAATGGTCAGCTTTAAAACGTGGGCCTTGACATTCAAGATCTCTTCTTAAGGTCTCTTGAATGCCTTAAGAATGATGGGGCAGATTCCTGATTTGGAATGATGTCAATAGTAGAGGAATGCTTCCATTCCATTGTTGGTATCCTTGCTGAGTACTGCTTACTAAAGTGTCTGTTCCAAATCACACCCCCAAGCAAGCAGACTCCTCTGTGACCAGAAGAAAGGGTTAAATTTTAAGGGATACTAAGGATTCTTGGCTTCCCCAGCTGTGTTGATGATATGATAGACTTGCTTCTTTAAGGGTACAGCTGCTGGTGCGGCTTTTTAGGAATGACTTATTAACACCAGGTTCTGTCTTAACAACTGTACTTCAAATGCTTTTTTTTTTCCTGTTACTCAGAAGTGGTGCTTAATATATTTAATATTTTTAGTGCCCTACAGATACCAAAGCAACGTTTGGGGTCCACCTAAAAGTAGTAGGAGACTGGACAGGTATGTAGAAAACCAATTCCTTTTCAGAGACAAATGCCTTTACTTGAACTGTTCTCACTTTCTGGCTTCAGCACAATTGTTCCTTGACTGTGGTGCATTGTCACTAGAAATTGTTCATGCTTGTTTTCCCAAAGTTGCTTTTATTACATCCTTGATGCAATCCCTGCTTTATTCAGATGTACTATTTCTTCAAATAACACGTTTTTTCCACTGCTAACTGATCTTCTGATTGCACTGTAATAATTCTCAGCTTTCCTCCATTTCTGCCTCTTTTTCTTGTTTTTGGGTAGCCTGCTACCTCTGTGCAGTGCAGTGCCTCTGTACATAGTAGTGTCTGCAGAAATGCTGAAATGTGCAGCTCCCAGATAAGCGGATTTTGGTTCCAGCAGTTTGGATGGCAGCCAGGTTAATTAACGCCTGTGGTACACTGAGATTACAGGTTTGCTTTCATGTTCTTCCATGCTCTTCCACTGCTCTTTGAATGTCCTCCAGACCAGGCGTGTAAGCCAGGATTCCCTGCAGAGGAGTATGGCAATTTGGTGCTCTCTGTGACAGTTGTATACTCAAGTGATAGTTGTCCTTGTTCCGTAGTGTCTGACTTTGTTCTTGCTCAGCGTAGCATTTCCTTGTAAGGAAGACAGATACACAGCCGGGTCTGGTTCATTTCTTATGAAGAATTGTTCTCCATGTTAATTTGTATCAGCTTGTGTGCTTGTGGAATTGAGTCAAATGAGTTTGTCACCCTAAAAGGGATTAGACCAATGCAGAGATAATAAGTCTGTGCATATTTGTTGAACTTTCTAGTCTGGCTACATACTTGCCTCTGCAAGACTTCAACAGGCAAAGGCTGTGAGGGCAATGCCATATGCACATGTGTTCCATAATCCCCCTGATTTTCTCTCCTTGCTTGAAGTGTTGGCCAGACAGGGGCAGATTAGCCTCTGGTCTGCCTCAGAATGATGGCTCTTTTGTTGGTAAGCCTCATTCCTACATGGGAAGTGACAGTAGGCTATTTGGAAAAGTGGGATGGAGAAGTACTAGCTAAATGATTTTTCCAAAATAAGTGGCATCTTTTCAGTTTTCTGATTACCTCTGTGGTGTGAATTGCTCTCTTTTAACATTTATGTGTTATTCTCTAAGTCAGCATCTACAGTCTCCACTGAAAGGAAGGTCTGCCCAGGTTGGACTGTGTGATATTCAGGACACTGTCACATTACAGAGACCATTTCTTGTAGCAGTTTAGCAAAACAGAGATATCTCTCCCAGTGTCAAATGTGCTGTCAAGAAGCAGACAGTTTACCCAGCCCTTGGTGCTGCATCAGTACCATGGAGCCCTGTTCTCACTCATTCCCCTAAGCCCTGTGACAATTAATAGTCTCTAATCTGCTGACTGTTTGAGGAAGGATTATTATATTTGCCACATTCCTTATTATCTTTCTCAAGCATGCTCTAAAGGCTGCTTCTGCAGACAGGATATTAGACTGGAGGAGTTTTTATGAGACATACTGTCATTTGAGCTCTTTTCATGACCTATTCTCTCAGCCTTTATCCTATTTATTAAAATTCTCTTTTGTATCACCATCTCCCATTCCTGACAGTTTATACCTGACACCAAAGAGACTTGGTGATTTATTTCAGAGAACTCAATTACAAGCCTAAATTAAAAGAATGTAAGAGAGGTGCAGATATGCCACAAAATGCAGAGAAGAACTGATTAGTTGAGGTATTTCTCCTCTGGATAACTTTAGTTTCTTTAGCTGCCTGCACCTGGGAGATGTGGTGAAAGAACATTTCCTGCCACTAGCTGTAAGGGCAGGAGAGGGAGTACAGATTGCTGGCAAACCAATTCTGCAAGTTGTTTCGGGTCAAGTCTCATAACGTCCCTGACTGATACCTTGAAAATGTAATAGAATCCCTTGTTTTGTAGGTTGCAAAAGCAACTCTGCGTCAAGAGAAAAGGGGCAATAGTATTTTCAACTCCTGATGAGAAGTTGCTATTGATGGGAAGTCATTTATTGCCCATATTCTAGTGTGTATAATTTCAGATTTCAAATAAAATAAGCTGAAAGAAGCAGCTTTAGGAAAAGCCAGTCATTCTAGAAACAGTGCTTTGCATAAGAGCCAATACTTAGTAGATTTTCAGACAGTACTGCTATTTGCTTTTTAAAATCAATTATTTAAATAATGGAAAGTATAGGACAGAAAAAGTAGATAAGAGAGGAAGAAGCTACAAAACCAGTAGCTCTGAGAGCTTGCAAACCAACTGGTAATCTAGGCCCACTGCTCAATGCTCCGTTCAAACCAAGTGGTGCTGTCTGAGCTTAAAACAGTTGAGAATTGTCCCCCTCAGAAGCAGATTGGGATAAAAACACAAATTTCCTTTCCATTAAATAAGCACCCATATCCTTTTCCAGTACAAATCTGAGATCTGTTCCTCACCCATGCTGTGGTGCTATTAATAACTATATAGTTGTTAATAGCACCACACTGCTTAACTTTCATGTTCATCACAGAAAACAGACACATAGGCACTGGTATTGCTGTAATGTGCCCTCAGATGCCTTTGGAACTCATATTTTCACCTGAAATGATTCCCTGAGCTCCCTTCGTAGACCTCTGACTTGTTTATATGTCTAGTTTAGGGTAAGACAAGCCAGGCTGCAAGCATGCCTTTTTCTCTTCATTCATTGTAAAGAGTATGTCTATATATCTCTATATCTATATCTATCTCACTGCCTCAGAGTTAGGTAGTTCAGTTCATTGGCAACTCGTTGTGATTTTTCCCATGTAAACATTTCTCATTTGATTTTTCATTCCATATTTTGCCGTGTGCCATGGGTATTGTGAACAGGGGAACGGCTATCATAGACCTTCCTAAAAATGGGTTTGTGATTATGCATTTGCTGTCCTTGTGCTGACTTGTGAGCTGCTTAAGTCACCACCTGTGGTATTAACAGAACATTCTGTGGCACTGTGAAACCTGTGGCTGTGGAACACAGCTTAGTTGGACAGTCAGGACTTGGCTGCCCAAGTTAGGATGTGTTTACAGTGGCTGATCTGTGGTGATGGCACACATGCAGGTTGGTTTAGCCCCGTGGTGCAGAGCTGAGTCAGCCTGTCTTCCTCTGTGGCTTCCTCAAGCTGAGCTGGTTGGGTGTTTAAACCCTGCAGTAACTTTGAGGGTCCTGCAGTGGCTCATGCATGGGTCAGAGCTGTGAGATGCATGGATGAGCTAAAAAGCTGATCTTGTTTCTGGCTAGCCCTTCTAAATACCTATTTTGTTCTGCTTCTCTTGGTACCTGTGGCCACCTATTTTTCCTTTAGCTTTGAAGCAAGGTTGGCTTAGTATTTACAAAATAATTTTTTCCAAGATTTTTTCTTGTCCCACTTACTGTGTATTTTGTCCTTAGCATTGTCATCTATCAGCCTTATGTCTCTTCTGTCCTTGCTGCTGCCTCAAGTACTACTGCTTGTTTAGTTTTAAAGTTGACATTTCATCTGGCAGCTCTGGAGGGAAAAAGAGAGGCCATGGGCCATGCCTTGCATCCAACAGCTTGACAGCAGTGAAAAAAGACATGGCAGCGTATCAAGACAATGTGTCTCATTCACTAGACAAACTTGAGGGTGTGAGACAGAAAGTGATATTGATGATGCAGGAATAACAGGCTTCAGAAGCCGTGCAGCGTGTTTTTGTGGAAAACAAATACACAGCACTCAGAGGTGTTGAGGTGAGCTGCATGCCTTAAGGCAGTGAAACATTGCTGTTATGTTGCAGTGTGTTGCTGGAACAAATTGATGTGGCACCATGTTTAGAGCACTGACGCTGTTCTGTGCTCTACAGTAGTAATTTGTATAATTTTTACCTAGTAGTGACACTATCCTGCTGTGTAGTTGTGTATGTTCCTGGAGACATTTTCAAGGCTTGTTCCAAGCACCGTGATGTTTATTGTGGGTATGCCATAAGAGCACTTGAGTGCCACCCATTAAATCTGAGAGTTTTGTCCCACAGGTTACTAAATGTCATGGCAGCAGGAAGTGGTGATGTGTGCAGGAACTGTCCAGGTAGAGCCAGAACAGACAGATTATGGAGTACTGATGTGCTTCAGCCCAATAAACTCCAGATCTCATCTGAAAATATATATCTTTGCTTAATTTTTTTTTTTTTTTTTGTTACAGATGAGGTTATGCCTGGTAGCTGGGTCATTCAGGTACAGGAGACCTTATTTTACAGGGGACCTGGCATGATGGGAAATTTTGGCACATATTGTCACAGTCTTTTTTCTGGAAGGTCCAGCTTTGGAGCAGGAAATTTTATGAGGGAAGAGCAAACAAACAATTTTTCAGTTAAAAACAACAATTTTTCAGAGTGTGGCAAATGTATGAAAGCATCTTGTTTCATTCCCTGTGAATTAAAAAAAGAATCTTGTCTAATTCCCTGTAGAGTAAGACCTGAGACAGCAAACAGTACACACCCCAAATAACTTGTTTTTAAGCAGAAAAACAAACAAAAAAGTAGGACAGTTCTTTGGGATTTTGGAGCCTGATTAGGGATTTTTCTCACATTGACCAGAAGAAGAAAATGACTTACCTTTTAAGTGCCTCTGAAGGAAGAATGATCTGAACATTCTGGTCTGGGAGAGTTTGTCAGGAGTATCTGCATGACCATGTGAAGCTCTTGCAACTCCTGATTTAGGGGATGCCTGAAGCATCCCAAGGCTGTGCATTCCTGTGCTTACCTGGAACTTCTCCTCAAGTGTAGGATCTAGCAAAGAGGCAATATTTTATGTTCAGTAACCCTGAGAACACTTTGAGATGTATTGAAGTAGTACCTCACTCAGTCAGTATCTCCTGTATTGTTAGTGGACCTTGATTCTGACTGAAGTCATGTGTGGAACAGAAGATGACAAGAAGGAATAATCAGACTATAAAGTCTGTCCACAGGAAGTGACAAGGTTGTCCCAGGTTCACTGTAACTGCTACTGAGTTTCTTTAAAAATATCTACTCACTGGTGATGAACATTTGGTCAACTCTTTTGCTATTACCTCAAGCTCTGTTTGATTTGGGCCTTTTCCACTCCATAGTAACATTTTTTTTGTGTTTAGTTATTCCATCAGATTCCTGGCAGGGTGTAGAGGTGTTAATGACGTGGTGCTGTCAGCTGTTCCAGCAAAATCTGTGTGTGGTTTTGGAAGAACAGGACAGAGATGAGATAGGTGTTATTTTCCACTGATAGATTTTTATGACTAACAATTTTTGTATTGTCAGGGAATCTTACTTACACTTCTGAGGAGGATAGCAGAATTGAGTGATAAAAAGGTTTAATTGTGTTTCCTTTTAATATAATTTGACATTAGTAATAAAATAATATTGTTACATTATTGGGAAGTTAATATGCCTTAACAATATGATTAGCCATAATGTACAGTAAGGAATACTAATTTTATTGTTCATTGCCAATAATATTCATCATTTATTTTATTTATTCCCATAAAAAGCACAATAAAAGGCAGGATAAAGAGACTGAAGAAAAAGGAGAACAGATTTAGTTTACTGACTAAAAGGGGTTGAAAGCCCTTTTCCCCTGATTAAACAACTAATGCTGAAGGTGAACACATCTGAATTTTTGGCTCTAGACCTGGATTGTTTTACATTAGTTGAACTCCAGCTGACTTAGTACCAAAAAGAGTGTAACTTGAGTCAAATCCAATTTGAACAGTTAATGAATTTTTTGTCTAGAGGGGAAAAAAGATATTTGGATGAGAAAGTTACATTGAAGGAAATTTTCTCCTACACAGAATTCCTTTCTTGATGCATCCTGTTATTTGTAAACTTCCACCCTTTTGCATATCCCAGGCACTTTTTAATCACATAAAGATTATAGAAAATGACAATGACTCAATGATGTAAATTTCTTTTTATCCTTTGATACATTATGCACTGGATGTGTGGATGTTGCTGTAGTTAAGAACTGATTCAAGAACACAACATTGCAGGATTTCTTGTCATGCCTGAGACATTATCAGCACTAATAGGAGCTACAGGAGTGAAGCCCGTGGAGCACATTAGCATCTACCAGCTGATAGAATCAGAATGAATATAGGGGAAAAAAAGCAAAAAGCTCTCTACTTTGAAAATAGAATTGTTAGAGTGAAGAGCTCTAGGACATGTATTTGAGTGGACTGCCAGGCATATTTCTGGTTTTGTAATCACTGTGTGCTGTGTTTGCCTACTTAAGGAGGCAAAGTTGCTGTTCTGGAGTTGCCTGTGTTTCACCATTTTTCTGTTAATGTCTGCTTAGGGAAGACTCATTCTTACATAGTTTCTGTGCAGAGGTACACAGCTGCTTCAAGCACTGCATATAAGAAGTTTGGCTGGATTTTCAGGGTCCTTTGTGTGAGCGTGGTTTTTACAGAAATACAAGAGTTCACATCAAAATACCAGCTCTTCATGCATATCTGCACTTCCCTGGGGCAATAGATTCTCTTAGATGCCATCCAAATTCTGCTGAAGAATCCCTGCCAAATGTCTAGCTTTGTTCCCAGTTTATTGTTACTTCTCCCTTGGGGAAGGAAGAAAAAACCAGACACATTTCAGATTTGGAATTTTGAGTTACCACATTTTAACTAAAAATTGTTGGTTAAAATATCTTAAAAGTAGATTTGAAATGGTTCTTTTTGGGATCCTTTTCCAACAGATTGTAAAAATTGTCATAGTTAATGAGGAAAAATCTATTTCAGCTTTAGAACATTAAAAAAAATTGGAAAAGCTTGTGTAGGAACTGTAGATATTTATAAATTTTATGATCAGAAGGTTTATCTTTATAAATCTTTTTATGCTCCCAACTTCTGCATGATGCTTGATAGTTTCTCAGAATAATTTCTATACAGAAGTTATATTACAACCTTGGGGTTGTAGTATTCTGCAGAGTTTTCAGCTTCAAACTTTCATGGGGTCTTTTTCTACTCTTTGTGAAAATGAAGCTCAACTTTGTGATGATTACATAAGTTAGTAGGCTTTGTCCTACATTTTTCATTTTTTCCTTTCTCTTTTTTGCGTTTTTCCTCATTTCAGCACAAGAACCACTACTAGGAAGTGTGTGTACATTTTAGTTGTTGCCCATTTGTGTGCAAATACCTACAGAAAATGAACATTGCACTTTTGAACCTTCTGTTTGGCTACCTATTGTATTAAATCTGAGTTTTGAGACCTTGTATTTGTCTGGTTCTTTGCTTCCTGCACCCTCTCCACTTCTGGCATTCCCTTGAGATACAGAAGTGGGTTTGCTTTTCAGTGCAGTCTTGTTGGTTTGGGCTCTGGTGAGGTTTGAAGTGTAGCTCTATTTTGCATGAAGACCACCAGTAATGTTGGTAGTTGAACTGTCACTCTATTGCACTTTATTCCTTGGTCTCTTCTACCTGTCTGCTTATTTCTACTGGTGCTTGGATTGGAGGGGAGAGAGGGTCCATTGCGTGCTCAGAATCTGTGCTGTGTTCAGCACTTAATTCTGTGGGAGTTGATAAAAACTCCCACAACATTGCAAATGTCATTGTGATCAAATAACATGGTCAAATGAGGTTTCCTATTTTCACAACAAACATTATATAACTGCTTGTTGGCATAATATTAGCTTTGAGGTTCTAGTTAGGATAGCCCATCTCTTCCATTGCAGTATTTTTTCTCTAAGTATATTTACTCCACTTTATTGCAAGCTGCATGTCCTTACCCTGAGTTTCAGTCATCCTTGAAACAGTACTTACCTGTTCCAAAATGCTTTTCTATTCCAAAATGCATTAATATCAATGCTTGTCTTGTATGTGGGAGGCAAATCCTACACCCCATCGGTTTTATCATCGGTTCCCTACAGTCCCATGCAACTCAGCTTTGCATTCATGTGCCACCCATCCTGTTGCTCAGTTCTGTCCTTTTGTATATGCATAATTTCTCAGATGCACCAATTACAAGCTGAAAAGTTTGAGTTTCCCCATAAGGAAATAGTTTGTGATCCAAGAATTTTTAAGGGGTGTCTTGCAACCACAGCTCTCTTTTGTCCCAGTCCTCCCCTGGAGAAGGATCCCTTTAAATCATAAATATTAATAATAAAAATCTGCCACCAACCACTTGTACATTATCAAGTGCAAAAATAGGATTCAGGTGTATGTGATAGCCTCAAAAAAGTTGACTTCTTCCTTTAAAGAAAGAAGTCAAACCAAACCTCTGAACTTGCACTGAAAGCATCATGTCATGAGAACTGGCCAGCAGCAAGTTTCCACAGCTTCTCCAAACAGATATTTTGGTATGTGCTGTGAACAGAAGACCTTGGTTTAAAATACTTATGGCTACTCATTTTATATAAACCACACACAAATATACATGCCAATTTCAGCTCTATACTCAACTTTGAACCTCATGGTCTTATGCCTCAAAGTTTGGATACCCCAGTGCAGAACACAGAGGTGGAGGCAAGTTCCTAGTGGGAATGGAGTCAGACTGCCAGTGCAGTCCATGTTTTAATATAAAGGCATCCTTATGAGTGTCAGTCCACTGAATTAATTTGTAATTAAAACCCATTTTTTTTCCTTTCATCAGGTCCTTAAATTGCAAAAGGCAGTGAGACAGAAATGCTTAAAATATAATATACTATAAAGTTTAAGATACAGCAAAGTAAATTATTACTAGTGCATCCGAATTTTGAGGGAGACTTGAAATGGTGGCTTCTACATGCTGAAAGTAGCATTTCTTTGAGACAAAGGACTCAATTATCTCAGTATTAACTAAAGTGCTGTGAGAAGAAACTGTAGGGTGAATTCATAGCCTGGAAATCACTTTCCAAAATGCAAAGGAGATTGCATTGTGGTACAGGGAGTAGACTGTGCTGTGACAGCAATAAATAGCCCTTTGGCATGTAGTGCAGCAGCTGATGGGCAGGGTGCAGTGTGTATTTTGTTTCACTGATATTATAACCCACATTTCTGCAGCTCTGTCATGTTCCTGTTCTTCCTCTTCCTCTTTCTTTAAAGCTTTTTTTCCTCAAAGTGGGGACAAAGTGTCAGAGCTTGTTTCAAAAAGTATACCGTGACTCTTGTTAATATAGTTTGTAAGATTTGTAGCAGATAAAACCAAAGTACATTATAATGACATAATATTTCATGAGAGGGAGGTATTCTAGGAAGAAGTAATATCTTTCATTAGATCAGCTGAAACAGCTGGAAAAAAACAGGTTGTCTTCCAGGCATGCAGTGCCTTCAGCAGGTTTGACAAAGGAGCAGGGAAGTCAAAGCAAAGAGAAGAAATAACATTCCTGGCTACTTTTTAAAGCAAGCTTTCCCTTCAGAAATGTGAATAAAATTGCTTAGTGAATTAATAAAATATAAAATGTAACACCATTACATTTTTAAGAAATTCTTTAAAAAAAAAACAAAAACTTTTTAATACAAAAATACAAATTGATTTTCGAAGAATTCATATGGTCAATAATACTGTCCGAAAGCCAAAAATATTGCTTGTAAATGCTCTCCCAACGTCTTCTTAGGATTTGTATGTCTCCAGCTTTCTTTATCTACTCTTGGCTGGGTTCCCAGCTTAGGGTATATTTGCTGTAACATGCCATGGTCTCACTCTGTCCTGTGGAGACACACACTCATATCTTGGCAGAGTGCAGTTTCTGGCAGGGAAACTGGGAAAAGAGATGGGCATGTGAGAAAAATTAACTATGACTTGCCTGAAGTACTGCATTTTATTTATAAATACATCCCCACACATATCCCTAAACTTTCAGAATTTGGGTGTGATTTTTAAATTTTAAATTTTAATTTTTTTTCTCTTATAATCTCAATATCCTTGATAAACCACAGTTTGATTGGAAATGTTTGACCACCTACAGAGAGTAAAATTTGGACAATGGTTTACAGAAAGCATCACTGTGTTCTTAGTAATTTGAAGGTAAATTCTTCTATTCTGCATATAGAAGCTGATAAGGAGTGGATGACTGCTTAGCTTTGTGACTTACCTGGAATCAGAAAATTTTTAAGAAAAAAATATTAACAAAACCTAAAATTGTGTAGTGAACACCATGATCATGAATAAGAGAGAATGCTTCTCTTCTGGGAAGAGAGCCTGGAAAGTCTGTGCATCCAAATAAAAATATTAGTGTTTTTATATGTATTGGAGGAAAAGGCAGTCAGTGGAGATGACAACAACTTCTTTCAGTGTTGAAGGGGGATTTGGGGGAGAGGAGGAGTTTCAAGGCTTATTGGATATTTTGGGTATTGCTCAAGTGTCTGCTGTGAGGATTTTACTGTACTGTCAGTGATAACAAGTACACCTACAGCCTCCAAAAGGCCTCCTCATGTTATATGAAATTAAAATAAATCAGTGGGCAGTTTGTGCTCTTCACTGCAACAAGCAGCTTTAAGGACTATCTCCTGTCATAAATTTAATATATTCCCTGATTCATTAAACACACTATAAGTGCCATTTCCTCAAGGAAAATGCCACAGACACCCACGCACATTTCAGAGTCAAAGCTGTGGTGCTTTGCTGTGCTTTGCCAAGTCACTGGTGCCAGCCTGACAGCGCAGGGCTTTCCCTCAAGGATTTCACTTACACTGTGTCAGCTGAGTGTCTCCTCAGCTTAGCTGTGACTGGTTTGAAAAAAGCAAATTTTTTAATTAAAGACATTTTTATAACTTCTGATATTTGATGTTTTCCTTTTTTAGTGGGTTGAGTGGATTATGCTAATTGTGTCTGTTATTAACAAGCATGGCAAATGAAACTTTCTCGTTGCAATTTCCAAAAAAAGCAGCAATTCCTTAATCCAAAAATTTTTTATGAAAGAGTATTTCTTTAAAAGTGTCCCATACTTCTCATCACATATGCACCAGCCATGTGCCATGTCTGCTTGAAGAGGATTTTGTCATTTCTGTGCCGGAATGTATTGCTGAGATTGTGATGGTGCATTGATGTGTTGTTGTATGCCCGGTTGTGACTGGTAGCTGATATCTAATGATAGTGTATACTTACAGGAATTGGCAAAATCCCATTTTCAGATAAAGATGTGCCAAGTAATTTCCTTACAGTGATGTGACAAACTGTTTGATCCAAATCATGTTAAACCACTTGTTCTGCATTCTAGAGAACAGTTATCAGTTTAGTATTGCATAGTAAAATTTTTCAGCTTTACTCTCCTGTTCAAGGCTGGGAATACCTTTTCTGTTGACTTGAGTAATAACAGACTTTCTATCATGTAAAAATATGTCTATTTAATATTTCATTATGTTCATAACATTATTAGTTGAAAGATGGAGATGACAACCTCGTAGAAAATCCCACAACATATTTTAACAAAATTCGACGCTAGTGCTAAATAAACAAATATAGGTATTTGTAAGAAATTATGAATTAAAAATAAATGAAAACTACCCAGACTAGGTGGTATGTAATAGTTGTATGAAATATTAAGGCAGTTGTCTGGCTTAAGTTCTCAAGAATGAGTTGTCTAATTCAAATGGAAGAAGAAATAACAAAATTCCTCACATCAGGGTGAAATGAAACCATGTTTTGGATACATTTTCTGATACACTTGTGTGCATTATATTTTATCACCTATCAAAAAAAAAAAGGAGATAAACAGTATCTAATGGCTCATTTCATTTGTCAGTCATTCAAATGATTTCCTGCTAAGGTTTTGATATTGCCCTTTGAGAAACATTATAAGAAATGGAGCCTCAGATGTGATTAGATCTTCGGAAATAATGTACATTTCTTCCCAGTGGATCATCCCCAGCTGACTAGCAAAATTTATATAGGAAATAGGATCCAGCTGAGCTCTGTTCACATTATCCTATGTAATGCTTCAGTGTAACTGATGCTTTCAGAGAAGAATTTGTGTGTGTTCTCTGAAAGAGACAGGCAGCTGAAAACACAGGGGAAAAGATTTTTAGATATCAATGAAGTCCCTTAGCACCCTGTTTCTGCTTTTGTTTCATACTTGCAGCCCCACTGTTATTTCTATCTGTTCAGTTCAGCTAAGTATTTGGCTGGACAGGCATTTCCCACCTGGGGTGCCTGTCAGCACTGCTCACTCCCAGTGCTGTATCTAGCACAGTGCAGCTTCCCCTCTGGGAACAACTTAGCACCTCAATGCAGGTATTCACACAGCCTGGCTGTGAGCAAGGCCACGTTAGGCCTGATGATCCTTCTAGGGTCAGCAAAGCCCTGGCGATTAGCAGTATTGGTGATCAGCAGCAGGGCTCAAGGCTGCTGTTGGAGGGATGAGGGTTGGGCCATCTCTACTTTATATTCCAAGGCTGTGAGTGAGGGTGAATTAGCAAGGAAGCTCCCATTCTCTTTCACAAACTCCTTTTTTCTTTGGCATTCCCATTCTCCTCCCATCCCTGCCCCAGCTAACAGAAGCCAGTATTTAACCTGCCCAGCCTGTCTGAAGCTTATTGCAGGGCATGTCTATCAGCTGAGCGTGCAGGCACTTGGCTCCTAACCGGCTGTGTCCCTCTTGTCAAACTGACATGGGTTTGCAGTTTTGTCCAAAGGTGGCAATTAATGGGAACAGCACAAAATATTGCTATTTATATTTTTTTCACAAGCAGACCTGCTGATTATATCCTAGAGTCATTGAATGGTTTGGGCTGGAAGGGACCTTAAAGATCATCCAGTTCCAGCCTTGGAGACGCATAAAACCCAACTGAACAGGGCTATGAGCAGCATGCTCTTTCTAACCATGCTTAGAGCAGGACTAGATTATCTCCTGAGATTTCTTCTGCCCTCAACAATTCTGTGATTCTCTATAGTTATTACACAGTAATTTATTTGCATATTTGAGAGTAATGGTGAAGTTATGTCTATATTAATTAGAGGGTGAAATGATCCCATGCTTAAGTTTTAATTGTCACCAAATAGGAATAGGCAAAAGCCCAGGAATGTGTTCACAATGACTGGTAGTGGTTTTGTTATGGTACAAAATTTCAATCTTGGATAGAAATTAATTCCATTATTTTTTGACTGCCATATTAATCTGTCTATTGAAAAGTTCTTGTCGCTTGTTCAAATGTATAAAATATATGACACTTGCAAAGGTATTTTTAGACCAGGCTAAAAATACCAGTGGATGTATGCATGTGGGTATGTGCTGGTGTTTTAAAATATGTAGTGACAAGCTAATACACATGGCTGGCAATGATGAGACCATGGCAGCCCAAGAATAACACTTTGGAGTCATGATAACTATTTCCATGAAGACATCAGCTTAGTGCTCAGCAGCAATAAAGAGAAAAATTATTAGGAGTAGAGTAGAGAATAAAGCCAAGGAGATGACTGCGGCTGGTGGGTGTTTCTGTGGTGCTACCAGGACTTCAATCCTGTGTGCAGGTCTGGTCTTCATCACTCAGACATGACATTGGCCAGGGTTCAGGAAGGAATGGCAAAGACGATCAAAAGCATGGAGAGGCTTCCAAACATGGGATAACTGACTATGCAGGGACTCTTTAGTCTGAAAAAGATATAATTCAGGGGAATATAGCCACAGTCTGCAAAATCATGCATAATGCTGAAAGAGTGGGTGGGTGGAGCCTGACTGTTCACAGTTTCTGCCAGTATCAGAGTTTTTGGCCGTCAAATACAGTCAGTAAGATTTCAGAGCAAACATAAGGTGATGAATCTTCATGTACTAGGTGAGAAACACATGGAACTCCTTGTCAAAGAGTGTGGAACGGATTAGGTTTACATGGGGACTGGGCAAGTACATTAAAAAGAAGTCTGAGAATTTCTTATTAGAAGAACCACCTTAGACTCAGGAGATGCACTGACATAGAAAAGCTCAAAAGAAGGATCTTACTCTGTGATCTGTCTTCCATGTGTCCACAAATAAATCCAGATATTAGAGTAGGGGAGCCTTGGTGTGAATCAGTACAGCCTGATGAATTGTACCTTTGCTCAGCCTTTTAGAGGCAAACCCTCTGGAGATTTGTAGAGCTGGATAGTATTGCAATAATTGCACATGCGGATAGTAGCTCCATTTCAGTGTTAAAAAGTTCCATGTAGCTTTTGGAAGGTTGGGCTTTATCCAGTTCCTGTATCAGATTACAGGTTACAAAGATAGAACCAGTTAAATCCCCCTGCTTTGCGTAGTTTGAGTATATTTTTTTCCTTTTTTTATGAAATAAGAACTTTTTAGAACAAGTGTCACTACATTATCTTAAAGCCCAAAAGGCTATACTGGTGCCTAATAATTTCTTCTGGCTTGTTGTGAAAGAGAAAAGTACAGCACTAGTGAAGGAAATGGTAGTTGAGCCTCCCTGCATTTGCTCATGGGGAATTCAAAAAGCAAAGTATAGCCCTTCATGGCTACAGGCAGCAACTGGAGAATGCAGTGCTATAAAAAATCTGCATAAATAAGTTTTCCTTCAGAGCGTGTATTTATAAAAGTATTTTTTAAAGTTGAGGTTCTGTGTTGTTTAGAAACTGTGTTTTGCTGTTGTACTTTGTAAGAGCTGAGCTGTGGAATGAGCTTTACTGTCATGACAGAAATAGTCTTCAAGTATAGTAAGTATCTATCTCTAAGGCAAAAAATGTTCCTTGACTGAAGTTCTTTGATTATTTTGAACTCCAGCAGTCAGCTAATTCCCAGCTCCACTAGGGAGTTGCTGTGTAACCTTCAGAAGGATTTCTGAATCAGCAGTGGGCATCAAGACTGCTTGACTTTGGTGTTGTGTTCTCTTCTCTTCCCTGGCTGTCTGGGAAACCCAGGTCTGGCAATGTAGCTAACAGGCAGTCTGGGTCACTCAGTGATGTCTTGTCAGGTCAGTCATACAAAATGCAGTCTAAATATGGTCCTCCAAATCTCTCCTCCCTGTTTTGAAACAAAACAAGTGATGCTTTTTTCTTCCCATCATTCATCTTCTAACCTTTTAAGGCTCCTGGTACAAGGACTGCCTTTTGCTCTGTTTCTTCACTGGCTGATGCATGGCCATATATATCTAAATCATGCAAGAAGTGTGATTATAGCATAAATGAAGGAGATCTAGTTAGAAATAAATCCGTCCAAGCTAATTTTGATGTTGCAGTTGGGACAAATTTAAGGACACAAGAAAGCACCTAGAATTCCAGGGAAAGGATCTGCCAATGCTGGAATCATGGAGGGAGAATGATTTTGAACTGGTAGGCACATGGCTAGAAAAAAGAGAAGGAGCTTTTTAGGGTGCAAAGACAGGTTATGAGGGAAAGCAGGGCATACACAGACTTTCTTTAAAGAAAGGAGGACTATTCCACAGGCCCAGAGTGACTGGGAATTAACTCTGAATCTATGCAATGATTAGTTAAATTCCTATTCCCCCCCGACTCTGCTTATAAACTAAAGCCCTGTAAAAGAAAATGTTGAAAGGAAGGATGATCACTTTATTCACATACCTTAGAAAATGAAGAGTCCACTTCCCTTTCTGTAAAAGTTTCTCTCTTTCCCCTAAATAAATATAAAGAACAGAGGGTTAAATATAATTTTCAACTTACTGAGTTTTCACTAGTTTTCAGGGTTTTTCAGTAACTCGGTAAATAATGACACTAATTAGTCTTTCAGACGACTGATCAGGAGGGAAGGAAATGGTGATGAAAAATAGGAGAATTAAACTTCATGAGGCTTAATGGACTGAGAATCACAGAAGTTCAATCTGGTCGAAAACCCTGTCTCTATCAGCAAAATATGTATGTTTCAGGGAAATTCCAAGGCTGGTGATGTAATCATCAGCATTAACTCATCATCTTTTTTTTCCTCCCCTTTTAATCTGATGTAGGATATTTGTAGCACTGACTCTTCAAGAGGAGAGAAGTGATAACTCCTTAATTTCAGGAACTTTGGCCATTAATAAGCCACAGGTCAAACTAAAGTATCAGACATTTCATTTTTATGCCATCTTGTTGCTCATCATCATTTTATAGCCCTTAACTGGCAAAGACTTCTTCCTAATTGCCTTTTATTTTTACAAGGCACTGCAGAACTACTTATGACAGCATTTCCAAATTTACGGAGCTTGAAAACAAGTCATATTAGTGGATCTCAAATCCTGTTAAATATCATAATCAGTTTTAAGAAAGCTGACTTCTTTTTAAATTTATTTTGTTTTAATTACTGCAAGTTGTTACTCAACTGTGCATTTTGTATAAAACTAGGCAGATTTTCTACTTTGAAATATCAGGATTTACAAGTGTCCTTGTGGTGAAAGGTGGAACGGATATTTGTTTCTCAGTGAATGCAAAGATGTAATTACAGAAACATGACTACAAAATATCCAAATGTAGAAGAGTGTCCCTATGGATAGATCATTCGGTGGTCTGATGAAGCTGTTCTGTTCTCCCACTCTCTGGTTGCTTTCTCATCACATTTCTTTTTATCTTTGTTAACTTAATTGAAAAAAAATCCATAAAACTGGTATTAATGAAATCCTTTTCCTGTTAAGCCAGTTGTCATCGGTGTTACAGGGTTTTTAATTGAGTTGATTGTATGCAATTCAGTCTTTTTTTATTAGAGGTTCAGAAAATGGTCCGAAGGTGTTGGGTAGCAGGTGGTTGGGATAAACAAACCAGTAATGTCTCAGACTTCAGGTATATAATGCAGTGACCTCATATCTTCATACCCATCAAACTCTGAAGGAGCAGGGATTTGATTTTTCAAGACCCTTCGAATTCAGCAGAGTGAAATCACAGTGAAAGTGATTTTGCTGTTATTTTCTGTAAGATATTTTGTAACAAGAATGAGTGCGAAAAGACAACCACAAGACCTGACTTTTAAAGTCAAGCCTTACACAGCTGCAGTGTGTGACTTTTAGCATAATTTTGGAAGTGCTAAAGCAATAAGAGCTTCAGGGACGTGACAGCTTTGAAAACAAAGCCAGTGCTCATTGTGCCACAGCGTGTTTCTGTCTACAGAATGTGAATAATAATGTGTTTTAACTCACAGGGACCTTCCATAGAAATTATTTTTCTCCAGTATGAGAAGCCCCAGATATTAAAATACTGCAAAAATTTCCTTTTTCTCTCTTTCCTCTTCTGTAATAGTGTATCCTGGAAGAAAGAAACTTGACTGTGTAACCAGTTTGAGTGACCTTCAGACCATATGCCCATTCCTGCTCTCATTTTTCTGACATTACTGTCAACTCGCCATACTGAGCACAACCCTATTCTGTTTGAGAACAAATATGGCATTAATCTAAATATTTTAAAGGGAAAATTTCTCTTGAAATGCGTCCTTCTGTCCTTGTAGATGAACTGGCTTGGCATAACATGTATTACCATAAAGATGGTAAGGGTATTTATAATTGAGGTTCCAGTAGCTGATTTGTGAATATGTTATGCTGGGAGGGGGAGGAGGAGCAAAAGGTAGAACAGAGAGAAGAAAGCTTAGATAAAAGACAGGGAAGAAATAAATATATAGAATAGGTTAAATCCATAAGGATTTCAATGGCAAATTTTCTCTTCTTTATAGTCTGCAGCCTTCCTGATTTAGGAGGACAGGGCATAAGACTGTGTTATTACAACCAGTCTCCAGTCATTGCAGGTAACTAATTATGCTACATGTTTAGCTAAACATGTATGGGCTCAATGAGACTGCCTAAATTTAACTGAGGACGTCTCACTTATAAAGGATTTGGAAGGAACTGTACACTCAGAATGAAAGCCAGGAGGAAGCTGAGGCACTCATCATATTGAAAACATAATTTTGAGCATAAGATGTGACTGTGCAGCTCTTCTTGATGTCTCTGAGAACTTTGTCCTGTAGGCAGACTTATGGGAGCATCAGTGAGATAGGCTGCACTGTCACACACAGCAGAGCGACAAAACGGTCGGTGGGATAGCTGTGAACAATCCTGTCATTAGTAGAGACTTTGACTCGTGCAGATTGTATGAATAGAGTGAGGAGCAGAGAAGGTAATTGCCAGTTTTCAGAAATAAGCAACCTTGGCTAAACAAATGTTATATTTTTTTTTTATTTTAACGAATCACACCAACACCTAGACAAAAGCATCACAGGAAAAAGGACTCAGTTTTGGAAGACATCTCTCTAAAATTATCCAAGTAATGAAAAGATTGTGACTTGTTTTACTTCTATTGGTCAACTACTGCTTGCAAATCAAAATAATGTAAAAATGCTCTAATTATTGGTTTCATTAGTTCCCAAGTCTTTCACTTGTTTTTGTAGCATGAATTAGAACAAGGTCTTAGGTTTCTGAAAAAATTCCTCCTCCTTTGAGAAGCTATCATTGTGACTTTTTTCTTGTGAATTGAAAAGCCTTCTCTTGTAAGGCATTAGTCTTCTCATATTTATTTTTGTAGGAGTACCAGAAGTACCTCTGTTGTCAGTAGGTATCAATGCTCTTGTCACCTCCCTCATCACCTTGATGGATGGTCCTTGAAGGCAATAGTGTCATTTATACTAGAGTGACTTTGGTACTAGGCACATATTAGTGTAATAGGAGAATGTTGTAGAGCTGAAAAGTGACATGTGTACACAATGGTCCCATGGGAAAAATCAGTCCTAAAGATTCCTGCATGACATTTCTCTTAAGAGGATTTACAGGACATGGAAGTTAGTGTGCTGGGAGAAGCTGTAGAATAGATTTGAGATGAGGTGCAACACTACCATGTCATGTAAGTGTTTCTGTGATGTCCTGGTTTCAGCTGGAACAGAGTTGGTTTTTGTAGTAATAGTTGGTACAGTGCTGTGTTTTGGATTTAGGATGAGAATAATGTTGATCACACACTGGTGTTTTTAGTTGTTGCTAAGTAGTCTTTATGCTAAGACAAGGACTTTTCATCTTTGTATGCCCTGCCAGTGAGAAGGCTGGAAGGCGTAAGGAGTTGGGAGGGACACAGCCAGATCAGCCAACCCCAGCTGATCATAGGGATATTCTATAGAATATGGCATCATGTTCAGTGCATAAACTGTGAGGAAAGCTGGCCAGGAGCCACTGCTCAGGAACTGGCTGGGCATTGGTTGGCAAGTGTGAGCCAATTGCATTGTGCATCACTTGTTTTTTATATTCTAATTATTTTTATTATTATCGCCATGAATATAATTTCTTCTCTTGTCTGTCATAATAAACTGTCTTTGTCTCAATCTATGAGTTTTCTTGCTTTTACTCCTCTGATTCCCTTCCCCATCCCACCATGGGGGGAGTGAGCAAGCAGCTGTGTGGGGCTTGGTTGCTGTCTGAGGTTAAACCACGCCACATGGAAAAATGAGTAAAGTCATATGGTGAAAAGAAAATACATCTGCCTGGGAAATTTGCCATAGCGTGGGGGGAATAAAAAAGTTGACTTTAGCTAAAACAAGATCTAGTAGGAAAACTGTTCAGGCCAATTTCAGATGCCATAACTTGGCTGCTTTTGCTCCAGTACTGGCCAGCCCTTTCACATTACTATTCAAAATATTTTCAAGATCACTGCTTGCTGGATTGAGACGTGGAGTGCAGCCAGGTGGCCTTGATCAATGTGAAAGGGCAGCAGCACAAGAATAAGTCACAGAGTAGGAGACAGAGATGGAGTATGGCACTCTGCCTGGGTGGTATCTATCTCAGACGGAATTATGGGTTCAACATATCTGCACACTCACTGAGATACCCAGTATTGAGATGTGTTTTTTCTCTCTCGGAGAGTCACAGATCCTTACCAAGATCTGAGAAACCAGCTTCACTCACCTACCTGTAATGTGGTGTTGTGCAGTATTGAACTGAGTAAGAACATGTCTGTCTGTGTTTGACATCGCTGTCACACCTGGTTACAGGCCCTCAGAAGTAAATCGGCCTTGCCACCACAAAGATAGATCCTTAATCGTGGTGTCTCACACCGCGTTCTAGAGATCAAAATCCTCAAGTCATGGAAAGAAGTGCTGTCACTCAGTGTTTGCCACTGTAACCTTGTCCCATTCCTCCACCAGGCACACACAGAGGCTGTTGTTTGAATGGAGGCTTTTGTAAAGGATGCCTGGAAATGCATCGGTAGCTTGCGTTGTGTGGGGAGATTACTGAAGTAGGGGTGGAAGTTCATGTGCTGGCTCTGAAACGTGAGGGCATATTTTGCATTGGTGAAAACTTTCTGTAGTCTTTCAGTTCTTGTCCATTGAATTTTGAAGATGGTAATGTATCATCTTTAAGGATGATAGGGCATGTGTGTGTACAGCCTATTGGCATGTACCAGAAGACTGAAAGAAAAGCAAATTTCTCCATCTTCCTAAAATTTTAAGCAGAGGTCAAGAAGTAGTGTAGTGGCACTACTAGTAAAGTAGGCAAGCTTTTCCTCAATAGAGTGAACAGGCTGTTTCCTGAAAGGTACTCATTGGATTTAACTTTCAGCTTTACAGTATTGCATTTATTGAATTTATTTTGTTGGGCACATCTGCTCTTTATTCTAGTTAGGTACAGGAAGACTAATTTACATTTTGAAGATTTGAGAAGAATTTTGGAGATGGGAGTGCTTATTACTTTCAGAATTGAATATGAAGAGGTGTACAAATCAAGGAACAAAGATAAGCCCTTCTTTCTTCACTGGCAGATCCTGGTATCTTTTCCAAGATGTTTGCAATGCATCTTAGCCAGCTGAGAAAAGACTCAGGTGTGAGACAGCTGACCTTTAAAACTAAGGCCTTAACAAGAGAGCTTTTCTTCTGAATAAACTGTGCTTTTTTCAAGGTATTACAACTTTATGAAGTAGGGTTCGGATGGGTTTCTTTCCACTTTAGAGGCTATATAGCAGAATTGTATCCAAATTAATGGAGTTTAGTTTTGATGACAGAGTATTACTAAATGATTTTTTGTCCTGTAATTTTCTTATTCATAAACTTGGTGTTAGAGGATATTTTAAGATACATAGGAATCTGAGAGGAGGAGGACTACACCTACCCTCAGGTTCAGTTTCCAGAATGAAAACTTTCATTTAGAAGAGAGTTAGTTTGGAGAAATCCATGGTACAGCAGCCACACCACAGGCTACAAACTGTGGTTTAGCAAAGGAAGGATAATTCCTGTAGCTGGAGACTTTCAGCCACAGTTATAAAGTATTGAAGGAAGGGTAGGGGGTGGAAAGGCCATCAGTTCTGTGCCACTGTAGGACAGATTAAAGTTGTGGGTGATGGAAGGAAAGAAGGAAACAGAGCACATCCCATGCTATGGAGAGCTACTAAAGGAATTTGATCTGGGTGGGAAATCCTATTCTATCCCTGAATTGGGGTATCATGTGAATTTTAAGGAGGTTTCCATCTTTCACGACTGAGAAATCTGGACTGATAGAACATCCTACAGATCCCACATGACTTACTGTGTCTAACCACCTCTAGAGAAAAGCACAAGAGAAAGGCAGCTACACTAACTACAACCATCCCTTCATTTGGTGGTCAGTGAAATTAAGTTAAAAAAGCTTTACCTCCTGCAGAAATCTTATCATGCAGTTTTTAAAATAGATAATGATGACAAAAAAGAAATCCAGTTTTCAGCCATCTTTAAAAGCATCGAGTCTGTTACCGAAGGATTTGCACTGCAGTTTAATTTATATGAATTAATTAATCTGTGTTTGTTTCGACTACTGTGTTCCTTGAGTGACTGGTGAATTCTTAGGGGCTCCTCCTTTCTGTTTAGACTAGGCTCTTCAGGGCAGGGACTGTTTGTGGCTGGCTGTGCATGATACCCAGAAGACCTCCGTGCAGACCTTAGAAATTTACAGGCACTACTAGAATTCAGTATTGGATGAAAAAAAGGTGTTTTAAAATATTAGAAGGTTTTACAGGAAACAGTGATTCTTAGTCCCTCTACGCTTAGTTTTGTCCTCTGCTAAATATTTCTGGAGAAGAGAATTCACTGATATTACTGCTTGCTTTCTCGTGGCCTGAACATATAATGCAGAGTCACAGTCTGGGTTTGTTTTTTTTTTCTTTTCTTCTTTTTTTTTTCTTTGTCCTGACAGAAAGATTTCGGGATTTACTGCTTCTGCATTCAAATCAAGATACTGAGATTCTGCCCATCTTTCAGCAGAGACGCTATCCCAAGTAAGTAAGATTGTCTTCTTGGGAGAAATAAAGCATTTATCTGTTTGCAGCGAGGGAGAGTAAAGCATTTATAGCACTGTACATGCTTTTGGTGCAGAATCCTTAGACAGAGCTGTCAGGGAGCCACTGATCTCTGCAGTCCTTTGACTGGTGTCGAGAAGAAGCAGACACGCATTGCAAGCACGCTCAGCTGTCAGTGGGGGAGGTGGTGGAGGTGATGGTGGAGCACAGATGTTGAGTTGCCTGGATCAGTGTCTGATGGAGCTTTGTTTCTCTGTTGACACAGGTAGATGTTTTATCAGGCTAATCCCCATTCTTGTCTTCTGGGATTCCATCATTGATGGTGACAGATTCCCTTGAATTTTAACAGGCTTTCCTCTGAAAGCCTGCAAACATTAGGAAACATTTTTTTTCCTGCCTTTTTTAGGGGTATATGTTTGCCTATATCCCTAAAGGGATTGAAAGAGTAGTGTTGAGTGTTGAGGAGGTCTTGAATGTATTGTGTATCCTGGACAATACCGCTTCTTTTTCCAGGTGACATACCTGAGTGAAGCAATAAAAGCTCTTTACTATTTTATTGACTAGAAGAAACAGTCACTTTCATCTTGAACA
Organism: Calcarius lapponicus; assembly: GCA_039654755.1. NCBI lineage: Eukaryota > Metazoa > Chordata > Aves > Passeriformes > Fringillidae > Calcarius > Calcarius lapponicus. The sequence continues at coordinate 64,363,669 of CM077462.1, read as the reverse complement.
GAGGCAGTGAAGGGGAAAGAAGAAGTAGTCCTCACATTAACCCTGACCAGAATGAGCAATGAAAGAATGCTAGTGCAGGTGGACAGAGGGTGGAGATGGAAGAAAGAATGTATGTCCTTCAATGATGTTGGAAACAAGCACAGTTATTTATTTTAGTTATTATTATTAAGAGGTTTCTGAAATAGATAAGAAGTCAGTGAAGCTAGGTGTCACATCTCTTTAAATCTGATAATACAAATTGTTTTTAAGAACAGACAGAGAGGCTGAGTGCTGAAAGCTAGTCACCTCCTCACTGTGAGTACTTGAAAATAAAACCACTCAAGGATGAAATCCTGATTCTGAAAATGACGAAGTTTTGCTTTGACTTCAAGGGAGGCACAGTTTTATCACCCTAAATTTCTTGTTTGCATTGTCCATTGTCAGTATATTACTGGAATACTGTGGAGGTACAATATATGAAATAGTGGAAGGCACCTTATGTGTATGGATTGATCTGTTTGTTTCGTTAGGACTTCCATGAATTATTACTTTTCTTCTCATCCTTTGGAACCCTGGCAGTATTATGCTTTGCTTGGCTTAGATTATTTCATTTTTGATATGGACACTGTCAGACTGGTCTGAGAAACCAGTTTGTTGTCAACGAACAGACTTATCTTTATATAAATCATTCCTACGTTGTTTGACTTTTCATTTCATTACATTCAATTTATTGCTAGCCTTCTTGGCAAAAAGTCTACTAACAATATTACATAATGTCAGATTCATGGACGAATGAGTTGCCTGTTGTCTTCTGACAGAGGTTCAACTCTTCAAGGATCACAGAGTAAATAGCTTGTATGGAGCTCTGCTGCTGTTTGAAGTTATAGTGGCCTTGCATCGCAAAAAGGATGCATGTTTTCCGCCATGTTACTTGGGAAGATTGACTGCTTCTTCTAACATACAAAAGTTGGCCAAATTTTGGCACCTAACCAAAAAGAAGTTTGCATATGTTCTTAGAAGCAATAGATTCTTGTTTATAGCATCATTAATTGGTGCAAATTTGCTCACTTGTTACAGAAATTTATCATATATATAAAGCCCATTTGGAAACTGGTTGAACACTATTGACTTACCCAAATTTCCCCAGGGGTTGTCTTTTGAGCAAGGTACTTGAGTTCAGCTAAGTAGAAAACCTGTTTATCTTCATAATATATTTTGTCTTATTCCTATATAATTTTTTCACCTTTCCTATTCTCATTTTCTCCAAAGGGCCAGTTAACAGAAATTAAGGTAGTGAAGAGACAAATCTCCTAAATCAGTGTCCTTTCATGACTTCAAATGAGCAATGGCTGTTTGTACTACATTAGGATGTGAGTAGAAAGACCATTTTAATGAGATGTTGTCATAGGGCACAAACTGGAGCTTGTAATGATTAAAGAATTCGGAAGAATATTGAAGATTAAAAATAGAAGAGAATTTTTAGTAGTGACTTAGCTGAATAGCTTGACTAAGCAGGGCTTAGTAGGTAGAAAGGATAAAATTTTTCACATATTTAAGAGACAAATGTCCAAAGGAAGGAGATTGGATAAGAGAATGTTCAGCAACACTCAGGATATTCAGAATCATTGCAATAAATATTAAAGGCTAAATGCGCAAACTATAATCCATCAATTTTTGGAAGAAATAGAAACCTTGGTGTTCTTGCCTGAATTATGTTCTTGTTCATTTATTACATTAGGACCTGAACTCTTTCCCAGGTAACAGACAGATAATTTTGGGTGCATGTTGTTCTCAGAGATGTCCATGCACTGGAATGTCTGGAAAAAGTTTTCTAGAATATGCATGGCCATAAGTTTTCTAGAATATGCTGGATTTTCTGGAGTAAATGTGTCAAAGAAACTTGCTTTGCCCTCCTAGTTGATGGAGAAATGTGTGATTTATTGTCCTTGTGTTTGCCTGAATTTATTTGGACAGCCTTGGCTTAGCCAATGAGCCAATACCTGCTCTGGCAAGCAGAGGATCTTACAAAGATCAGGTCTTACAAAGCCACACAGCACATCAGCTTGACTTCTTGATGTACCCTGTGTGCCCACATGGCGTCATGAGCACCAGTTCTCACCGTGAGCTGTGGGCTGGGACACTGCTCTGCCAGCTGGTGGGCCAGCACCCACCCAGCTAGCCCAGCCTGCAGTGTTTGTCCTCTCACTTTTCTTCACGGGATTGCAGAGCAGAAGGAGCTTGGCTCTATCTTATGCTTCAGTCCCATGCCTAGAGAAGAGTTTTTAATGAAAACACACTAACACACTGCACTGCATGTAGTTACATGTTACAGAGCTAGCAAGAGCAATCTAATCCTGGCAAGTTGTTTTGATACCTCAAGTGACTAACGTGGTTCAGGAATCAGATACAAACAAATCCCCCTTATCCACTTAATCTGGAAACTGACCTGTCCACAAAGAGAAAAATATATTGAGGGGAAAACCTGTCTCTGTGCTGACATGAAGCCATTACCGTGTCCGCAAGGATTTGCATTCCTGAAGCTAAGAATAAACCTGCAGCTGTGGGCAACCAAATGGGTTGGGGTGCACAGCTGCCTGGGAAAACCCTCTGCACGCAAAACAAATGACAGACATACCTGCAGCTCCGTCCTGCTCTCCCTCACTCCACAAGCCTGCTGAAGTCACTGAGGGGAGTTATGCCTACACAATCAGGTCTGTCAGCAAACCAAACTTTTTCCAATAAATCTTATCCTGACTCCTTACTTTTCAAATGAGCATTATGGCCCGTGTATCTCATGAAAAACCTTTAGGGGTTTAGCACATTTCTGCAGGAGCTCTTCTCATGTTGGTATCAGCTTCATGCTTTCCTTGATTGTCCACTTTGCTGATGTCATTCCTACACGTTTTTTCCACAGTTTCATTCATAAAATGCAAGAACTGCTAGAGTGCAGCAAAGACTGCACAGGATTGCTCCTGAAGAAGGCACTATGCTCATTAATTTGGCTGCAGGGTCCAGCATGTGATAGGGTGCTTGGTGGTAGCAGGGGCTTAGGTTGCTCCATCCCTGCTGACTCCACTCTGCTCCTGACTGCCTGTCCTGTGTGCACAGGGGAGGGATAAGCAATTGCCTTCAAGTGCCAGGGAGAAGTGCCACTTGTAGCTGGGCTTGATAGTGTCAAAAGGAAAAAGCAAACCCAAAAGAACAGAATGATAAGGGAAGTGATAAAAGAAGTGCAAGAGTGAGAAATTAGGTTGATTGGTGAATAAGGCCGGAGAGAGGCTGGCATGGCACAAAGCAGCACTTAAAGAGGGATGTGCCAGAAATGCTATTGGCATTACAGGTTTTTAGCAGGTTTTTTTTCTGTCTAGAAGTAACTTGACAGTTCAGCTGTACATTATATTTTCAAGTTAGTGCTGAAATCCTCATATAAATATGTAGGTTTTTTTAGAGGGATTATTTGCTTCCTTTTTTTCCCCTTCAGAAATATTTGCAGTCTTCACTCTTCTCTTCTGTGGGTTTGATAAGGTTTTTGGGTGATTCACAGATTTTAAGAACAGAAGTAGTGGTTATGTTCCAGCTAATTTGAGTCCCTTCTTAACATAAGCCATAGAGAATTACTGATAATCCCTGCAGCAAGTTTTTCATTCAGCCAGAGCAGGAATTTAGAATCAAATTGAGATGTTAAAAACTGGAAAACTCACAAGCCTTTAGATCAGCTTGTTTCAGTTGTCAGTTTCTTCACCTGTGATAAATTTTTTAACTTCAGTTTCCGGTTTCTGCCATCTCACTGTACCATTTTCTGCTGAAGAAGAAGGTCCTGTGCTGTTTGAAATGACACCTCCATATGAAAGGGTGGAGATCAGTTTAAAACTTGCCCTTCTCTTGAACAAAATAAATAATAATTTCTTGCAGGGTAAGGCTTGCTAAAGAGGTCTCTCTCCCAAAATCTTAAAAACTTTCAAAAGTTTTCCTATTTATTTTTTAAAAATGAAATAAACAAAAACAAAAACACACACACACAAAAAAAAGGCAGGAATGAAGAAAAACAAAACTTTGGTGACTGTTTCCATAACATGCATCTAGAGAAATAACAGCACTTCTTTATACTCAAATAGGGAGACAATCTCAACATATAAATTTTTAAGAAATAAAATCTTATTATTTAAGAATATAAAGAAATAAATCTTATTATTTTAATGGAATGATGAAGTCTTGAATTTTGAAGAAAAAAATGAACTTAGAACCTATCAGGTATGAAATAATATTCCAAATGCATTTATTTTTCATCATAAAGTTACAAACCATTCTTTGGCATATGTTCACAGTAAATTAAGGTAGTCTTCTTGTCTATGCACAAAAGTGCTGGTAATTTTGACATCACGAAAAATCCCAGAAAATACAGGATCTTGATATATATATCTATATGTATGTATCTTCAAATACATATTTGTGAAGGTCATGTTTGAAAAGCTGCTGAGAAGTCTCAGCTTAAACAAAGCTAAATGGTGTTATTCAATTCTCATCATGGAGAAGTCTAGACAAACAGACAGCAGAAAGTTAGTGCCCTCCCTAAACCATTGTGTCTTCTGGTTCCCAATTATTTATTTTAATGATAATGGATCTGTGGCAATTTCCTACAGCTTGAGATCTGAGCCAAGGAACAGATAAAATTTCATGAATAATACCTCAGGAATAAAGCTTATGTCTTATCTGCAGCTGTCTTGAGAACATTTTTCTTTTTAGAGGAAAATAATTTGTGTCTAACTCAAGAAAGTAGTGAGATATGGCTGCTGGAAGTGATGCTTCTCAGTCAGTGCATCCACTGAGATTCCCTTGAATCACAGATTGAAACGAGCATGAGAGCAGCTAGCAGGGCATGGCCTAGAAACCCAGTTCAGTTTGCATTAGAAACAAAGGCAGCAGCTTCCCTGATGTTCTTCAAGGGGAAAAATCGTGACCTGTGTGTTCATCACTGAGTCTTCATTGCAAACGCAAAGAGCTTTTTAATTTTAAAAAGAGGTGGAGAACTTTTAAGGAGTGGCTTTCTATTAAAGGCTTCCCGTGAAGTGCTTTACAAAAGATGTCCTCTTGTTATAGAGGAAAAACTGAGGCATGGGACTCTGATGTGAATTACCAGCATCATCCAGGAACACTTCTCCTTGGGATGAGACCAGAAATAGAAATCAGGTCTTCCACAGTCCTTTCAGTTGTGTGCAGTTGGCTCTCTCGTCTGAAATAACATCTATCCTGTTTGCCACTGCAAAAATGTGTGGCCTGCCCATATTGCTGAAATTAGTTGGGAAGGTGCCAAATGAAGGAGCTTTTCAGAAGTGCCCACACAAGCACTTTAAATGCTTTGTGTGGCATTGTACATGAATCATGAAAATTACTAGTTTTGAAATGCTCCAAGATTTATTTCAAAATGGAGGCTAGAAGCAAACTATCTCATCATCAGTCTGTGTCCTCAGAAACCTGAGTTTCAGAGAATTTTGATGACTTGATTAAAAAAGAGACCTGCTTAAGGAATCTGGAATGACCTTTAAAAGAAATTCAAACTGTTTGAGAAGAATATTTTTAGGAGGTTGGGATTTTGTCTCTTTGTTTTTTAATTTTTTTTATTGTGGCTTTTTGCAGCAATAACACCTCATTCTGTAGAGTATACAAACCAGTGCAAGGTTGAGCTCCATGATATTAAAACCTTCATTCTAATTAAAGTCCATTTTCCTGTCATTAGAGATTTTTACAAAATGGAAAGAACAGTGTCAATGGGGTAGCTGTTCATTAAAAGAGCAGTCATGTTACAGGAGTAAAAATGTAAGTATCGCATCTAAATTTTTTTGAAACTGAAATGAAAACAGAAAGAAAGAGGACAGTAGTTCATACCGTGCATTACATATTTGAGCTCAGATTCTTCAAAAGACTCGTGTGGACTCAATCCAGATAATATCAAATGGGACCAAATCAGTATCTTGGAATATTAGGACTACACATTAAACTAAGAATGGGTCATAAATTCCTCAAGACATAGACTATATTTGTTCAGAGTACCAGTACAGTACTGCAGTAACTTGCAAAATAAAGACACTTTTGTTCTGTTTCCAGTAGCCTCGAGTTCATGTAACAACAGCACAGAGTGAAGCAGTCCCCTTAATGCCAAGGGTAATTCTGCTGTTAACTTCAACAGGGCTCAGACCTGAAATCTAAGGCACAAGTATTAATCTAGGTAGAAAGATGTGTGTGTGGGGGGGAAGAGATTTGCATACATGCAACATACATGGAAAACTGAAGCTCTGTGTACGTACATACATATTATCTTCTAAGTAGCAAGCATTCTAGATGCTACTTGAACTTACCTGTTTATCACAGCACAGTTGCGGCTCATAAGCAGGCATGAACTGTTCATGCAAAACTTTGTGGTAATCCTAGTTGAAAATGGGAAATGGCTGACTTGAGAATAAAAGATGATTAAACCTTTCACAACTTCTGGGAGATGAAATCATTGCTTTGTTCAAAGTGAATGGAGTAACAAATCATTAGAGCTGGTTTTCATATGGCTATCTGGGAGTATGAGCATGGTTCTTGATAAAGCTTGCTGATTAATTGATACATACATGTCTACTACTCAACAGCATCATGAGACTGTGGGGAGTTATCTGCCACCAGATATCTTGAGGGATGTTTTTTTAAAACAACTGAAACACAAGTTATAGTAGTTTGATGCTGAAATTACTAGTGAGGTTCTTTGATTCATTATGTAAGAAGAGTTAAAATGATCCCTTCCACCCTTATATCCAATTTTATCATAGTTTTAAAAATATTGGCTTATATTAGTTTAAAAAAAGTAGTTTCACAATTACCATAGTTACGGAAATCCAAGCACCAGGCTCTGGAAAATAAGAGAAACAAGTGCTAAGGAGTTCTGCTTGTTGGCAGTAGTAATTTCCTCCTGGATGCAGCAGTCCTGTGCAAACTACTCCAGGCAGGGGTTGAACTTGATCACCTCCAGAGGTCCCTTCCAACTCCAGCCACTCTGTGGTTCTGTGGTTCCCTGTGACTCTGGGTAAAAGGAGGACAGCATCATTCATTCATTCCTATACGCCTACCTGCACATTAGCATTTTTATTTTTGGCCCCATTCTTTCAGTGAGGGACCCCAAGGCTGTTTTCTTTCATATAAACTGTTAAAGGAGGCAACATCTTTGATTGGTGTTTTGTTAGTAAATCTTGGTGGAAAAGGGAGAAAACAAAAATTCCAGCTATAATGAGGGGCAAAATGGGACTATGTTATGCCCCTAAACATTTGGAGGAAAAAGAAGAATCTGCCTGCCATGTTATCCTTTGTGTTTCATGTTAGACATAAGCCATAAATGTACTTCCTAGTCTTTAACAACGGTAGCAATTTATCAACTCTCTTTGCAGTTCTGGCCATTTGCCAAATAGGTTTGAAGGTCTAGGTAAAGTGTCAGATAAGCATTTCATGTGTATCACAAGTGTCTCTTCATGCTTTAATACTGCAGAGAAGAGGAAAGCACAAACATTCAAGACAAAGGAGACTGTTAGTATTCTAGTTTTGCATACAATGGGCAAAGATGGTTTGTTCTTTTCAGAACAGTGCGTGGCATTGGGGGAGTGGTTTAATTCTGAGTGCCAGGCTCTTTAATGTATATGTGAGGGAAACACTTCACATTTCTTTTTCATGAAACATGTTGGCCTTTAAACTCTTGGTGATAATCAGAGGCAGCAACAGGCCCATGTTGATCTAACAGCCATTCCCTGTCTCTTCAGAGAAATATGTAGGAGACCTGGGCTGTGGAATGCCAAGAGGACCAGCCTGAATTGAGCATCCCCAAATATACATGTCAGCCCTATTTCATGGAGGAAGCTGTCTCAACATCTGGGCTGTAGCTTAGTTCAGAACTATGAAGTTGTAAAAATTGGCAGTGGTGAAAAAGCTGTCTCCTCCTGTAGTGTATGCTATTGTAGATGTTAATTATCCTCAGTCATGAGGTTAGGAGTTGGCTGCTGTTTGATAGTGCCCAGTGGGCCAAGCCTAGCCCCAAGGAAACTTCTTCTGTGACCTTGTCAAGTGGTTTGAAAGAATCACAAGTGCTTTTGAATGGCCAGACAGCTAGCAGCTGGAAAACGTTGCTAGCAGCTGCAGGACTGCAACAGTCGTGATACTAGCTGCCAAATCCTTTCTGATTGTTGCCTAATCAGCTGGCCGAGGCTGCTCACAAACAGAGTTGGAGACTAAAGCAGATAAGTCCAAACACAAAAGCTGTTTGAATAGAAGATATGTACTGATTTGTTGGATGTTGAAGATAAATTTGGTGATATTCAGAGTTTCTAGTTGTTTTTTTAATAGAAGAAACTTGTGGGTTACAAGTTCGCATAAAATTATTAGTCTAAGTATCTGCACCTAATGTGAGGCATCACGTGTGTCAAGTGAGGTGATTAATGATGCGTTTCTGTTGTATCAAGAACGTGGTGACATCTTTTCTTCCCTTAAAGCAGTGAGAGAAGGTGTATTATAGGCACCAGCCAGAAAGAAAAGATATGAAAATTATTTGCTTTAGAGCCTAATAACTTTGATATAATACTTTGCTTTATGTCTTAATTATCCATTGCTGTCAAGGTATCTTTATAAAACAAGGTTTAAATTAAATTTGTGTGGGGTTGAAAGGCATGTAGAATCAAACTCTCATTTAAAATCAAACATTTAAAACTTTTTCATTCCCCTGGGAACTTCTATAAAGCAAAATTGCTGCCTACTCCAAAAACCCCCACAGCATTAGGGTCAGTCCTCTTACCTCAGGTCTGCTTCACCAGTATGGAAATGATAACCTATATTACAAATGTTCTCTTTATTCTCTCTAGTTTCAAAAAATACTCAAAAGTGTCTTATGAAAGCAAAATGCCTGAGAGCTTCCAAGGTCTTGTTTTCCCTCTGCATGATGCATCATGATGTTACATAAGGATATTATAGCTTTGTATTTCCACTCACTGTATACTGTGTCCTCAAGATTAAAATAGGTTTTCTAGGTACATTAGTGTTGGTGATTTGTAACATTGTTCAGGTTTAATTAGTTCCTGTGGTTCCTAATATTGTTAGGGAAAATACAGCAATGGAAGTGGCTGTTAGCAAATTCTCCATCATGTGGTACTCTTTTACCACAACAAGCAAAAAAATGGTGGCAGAACTGAGGCATCCATTTTTCTGTGCTTCAGCTTGGACAAGGTAAATCATGTAGATGTAATGCTATCTTGTGAAGTAGTCACAAACCTGATGTTCTGGCTGTTTGGGCATCATGAAGATGAGACTCTGTGATCTTAATAATACACCAAGAGTATCTCCTGCCACTGCAGTTTTCAAGGGAACTATCTCTAGGATTTCAGCATGTCACTCCATGAGTAAGAGTTTGAAGTGCATTGGAGAGATCCCACTCACTTTCCTCAAATCAAGGAAACTACACTTCATTCAAGCTGGTATAAGTTAAACTCTGGAGTTGTGAACTGAACCCAAGCTTTCCATAACTTTTTTAGTATAAGCTGAAAGAAAGACTAGAAAGTACCAAAATCTGTTTATTAGGGTGATGCAGTGAGCAATTCAGTGTCAGCAGTTCAGTGCCAGTGTTTCTGAGTGCTGCTGTCCTGAAGGAGCACTGCTGGTGTGTAACCAGTGAAATAGTCATTGGTTACATATTTAAGTTATTCCAGAGTGAAATGCTGTGCTGCTTTCCATCCAGGAAGAGCAGACTTTCTGTGAAGGGCAGTTGTTACATGCCAGCCCCTCTGTCAGCCCTGTTTTGTTTCAAGGGGACACCATGAAATTCTGCATCAACTCACATATGTCAGACGTGGCTGCTGAACTGAAGCAAAAGAAAAAAAGCTCTACTGTAGTTTGTTTTCTGAATAGAGGGAAGGGAAGGGAAGGGAAGGGAAGGGAAGGGAAGGGAAGGGAAGGGAAGGGAAGGGAAGGGAAGGGAAGGGAAGGGAAGGGAAGGGAAGGGAAGGGAAGGTCAGATGTAACTTTCTGTTTTGTGCACAGTCCATACATTACATGGAGAAACATTTCTTAGTTCAAAAGAGCAGGTTTTGTGGGATCAGCAGAGCAAAATGTAATGAGCCTGTTCAGTGACACTGGCTGTAATGAGAGTCTGGGCGATGCTCTTCTGTGACAGGCAAGCCATGTTGGTATTGATGGACAACCTCATCTCCCTGTTTTGTACTAGGGAAGGAGGGTGGAAGGAATGTCTTGTTCATTTATTTGTGAATTTCTGTGTCCTGATGTGAGAACAGGCTGAGTTTAGCATCTGCAAGTCTCCTTTCACACATGGTTCCATTAGCATTTGAACATCTTAATTGAAGATCTAAGTACAGCAGAATGGTTGTCCCTGGAGCTGAACCCCTGCTTCCCTCTTTTCAGAGTCAGCAGAAGCTGAGATGGGGAACTTTCCTAGCTTTCACTGCTCCATCTGTAGCCGTGCCTCGCTGAGAGCATAGTTAGTGTGCATCTGCATATATTTTGCCTTTCTGTTGTTAGATGGCAGTAACTGGATAAGTAATGATTGATGGCTCACTTTTTTTATTGGTGCATAATTGCACTACAGTTAAGGAATCCAGTTTAAAGAAGCCACGCAAATGGGAGCTATCAAAATTTGATCGGTCTCTCTCAAGTAATTTGATAGCAAAATAGAGCAGGTTGGCTGCAGACAGCTCTTAAGAGCACCATTTGAATTTAAGAAATCTGTTTATGTCTGCATTGGATATCCCAGCTGTTTGTGGTCGGAGGCACCCCCCCACCAATTTAACTTTGTTTTTAGTTATTTGGCCCTGCACTCAGATTCTGGCAGCAGTGAATAGCATGCACACCATGTAGAAACATTTTGGCAATCATGATCCAATTAGGTTTAGCCTGTTCCCTTGTTCAATCCTTCTTGTGATATCCAGCAAGAAGACTCATGACTGAGATATTTAGCATCTATTAATAAACTAAAAATATCTCAATTTTGCAGAGTCTGGGGTCTGTTTATCTCTGTACTGAAGGTTCCTTGGAGAATGAAATTTCAAGGGAAATTATCATTAAAACTGCTTCACAGAAAAATATATATGAAAAGTAATTCTAAGTCATGTATGGTTTTGTTGTCATTGGGCCACTTGTGTAAAAAACCCCCCTGGGCACTCAGGTATTTGAACACTGTTATCTAAGGTTAGCTAAACTGATGAAATAGGATTAACAAGGAGATGACAAGGATGGTGGCTTTATCCACAGTTATCTTTACCTTTTCTTTAATTTGTTTGCCTTGGCAAGGCTTCTCCAGTGAGACATGAAGCTTTTGCTTACCCTTTTTTAAACTGTCAAGTCACATCTGAAGATAAAAGCCATCAGTTGTACAGATGGAAACTATAAAACAACAAATATCAAGAAACAATCCTTTGTGTATTGTTGTACTCCTTTCCTTTTACTTGCTCATTAAAGATTGTGATCCATTTATTGATGAAATTTATGATCACCATTAGAGCATATTTATGGTCCTCACAAACTTTTAATGAAGTCATTTTTGCAATGCTTGTCTCTGTCTGAGAAATACAACTATTTCTGTCTAACAGGTAGATACTGTCACAGTGTCAAGCTGACTTGCCCAGGTTCTCCTAAGAAAGGTATGACAGAGACTGGGTTGATCCCAGCACAGTACCTAAGCTGCTGCATTCCTCCTTTCTCTTTTTGCTCTTTGTAAAGTTCCTGCACCAAGGGGGAAGTTGATTAGGGATCTTTAGGCACAGTAGTTGGAGTGATGTTAGGAACATTCAGTGGTGGGTTAGTGAATGGTTGATATATGCAGCCGTTAGGAAAAACAGTAATGCAGTTTTCAGAATCTCAGAGAGGAACAACCAGAAAGTATTCACCTGTCTGTCCATTTTTGCCTTTACAATTTGTTTAAAATACAGCTGTTAAGGGAGTCTTTAAACAGAAGCAAATTATGTGATATGTGGAACACCTAAATCACTGATTACAGCTGATGGATAAAGAGTGAGGTCTTACAAAGACAAGGTTTAGTAGACACATAGAACCTAGAGGGCTGGAATTTCATCCAGTCTGTACTACCCATGTCTTATTATCTACCTGCAGTCATAGTCACCATAGCAGGATAAACAGCAAAAAAGCTGTTCCACTTAAGCTAATCTACTTTTATAGCATATTTCTGCCTGATAATATACCTTTTATTCCTGCAGAACTAAATTCTGATATCATGTAGTGATTTTTGCCATTTGTTTTGTACCAGAATCAGATTTTTTTCTATAGAGAATTCAGCAAAGTATTATCTAGATAAGAATATAGCACAGTGTATTAAATGAAGAAAAAGTCAATGTTGACAGGTGGGAAGCAGCAAATAGTTCTTAAGCAGAGAGCTTTAAAATGAGTAAGGTATCAAATAGGGAGCAATTCATCTTGGGGATATGTTCTTTCAATATATCAAATAATGAATGATGAGGAGGGAGATGTAAACACCAAGTTAATTAAATCCTTGATGATATTGGACCAGGGAGGATAGTCTATATCAGAGCAGATGGAATGAAATTTCTGAATCATCTACCAAATTTTAGGAGATTGATGGAAGAAAAGGAAGATGAGTTGCAATAAGCAGAAATGTCAGACAGTTCATCAAAAGAGAAGTTGTTGAATAAGAAAGACTGACATGGGGTGGGGAAACTGTTAGGCTCATACTTTGTAACAGTCTTTTGTCTGTGTGTATTAAAGTGTGAAATGTTAGAATCATAGAATCATTAAGGTTGGAACAAAACCTCCAAGATTATTGAGTCCAACCTGTGACCAAACATCACTAAGTCACCTAAACCATTCCACTAATGTAGTGCCTTGTACATTCATTTTTTGAACACTTCCAGAGATGGTGACTGGATGTCACCAATGTTTAACCACCCTTTCAGTAAAAAAAATCTTCCTTATGTCCAAGCTGAACCTTTCAGTGAAAAAATTCTTCCTCGTGTCCAACCTGAACCTCCCCTGGCGTAGCTTGAGTCCATGTCCTTTTGTTCTGTTGCTGGTTGCCTGGGAGGAACCTCTGGCTCCTTTCAGGAGCCTCCTTTCAGGCAATTGTAGAGAGTGATAAGGTCCCTCCTGTGCTTCCTTTTCTCCAGGCTAAACAACCCCAGTTCCCTCAGTCACTCCTCATAGGACTTACTCCAGACCCTTCATCAGCTTTATTGCCCGTGTCAGTCTGGACTCATTCCAGCAGCTCAATGTCTTTCTTGCAATGAGGCACCCAAAACTGAACACAAGATTTGAGGTACAGCCTTAAGTAAAGTTAAGCTCTAAGCTAATTAAACTTAAACTAAACCCTATCTCATGGAGGATAGTTCTGAGAATGTGTTGCTTTCTGGTTTCACCAAAACAAAGAGCATTAACTGAGGATGTAAGCGACATTCTGGAAATGTGGATAAGCACGAGAGAGATGGGATTAAAAGTGTGAACTTCTTCTCCTCTCTGGCTGGTCAACACTGTCATCTGAGATTAAACCTGAGACACAGTCTTGGGATCTGCATTTCACAATGATGACAAATATGGTGGGGATCAGTGTGGAGGTGCAAAACAGTGATTTTGTGCAAGAAGTCTCACGTGTCATGAGTTGTTGTGTGTAATGACAAGAGCAGTCACACCCAGGGGTGTTTCTCTGTATATATGCACAGCAGCTTCAGGAGTCCTGGTTGATAGAAGCCGATATTGAGCCTGCAGGAGAGGCTCCTTTGGCTTAGACCCTGACTCTGTGCCAGAGGTGTTCATTCTGCTGTGATGGCCAGCCTCTATTCTGTTCAGCCACCTTGCCCTGCAGCAGTGCCTCACACCCAGTGGGTTGTAGACCTCAGGATATTTGTGAAAAGTGAGGGTGGGAAGGGTTAGGAAAAGAATGATATATTTGCAGTAATTAAACACTAGTCCCGTATCTCTGTCTCTCACCAAATCACTCACCTGTTTTGTTTGTGATCACCTGTTCTCTGTAAGCTTCTTAAATATAAATCATAGAGAAATACTAAAAAGTAAGGCTCTGTTAATATGAGCACACAGAAAGGTAAGAGCTTGAAGGAATTTAAAAATTCAAGGGATAAAAATTTCTTTATTTTGAATAACCCAAGGCAGCTGCACAAAGGCATCTTTGTATGGCCAGAAAGGTAATAGCAATGACACTGCCACCTATGAATAATAATGTCATTATACAGGGCCTTGGCAGGACTGAAATTAGAACACTGCAGACAATAATAGGCCATTCACTCTGAAAAACAGAACTGGAAATAAGAAGTTGGAGCATAGTCAGAGAAAAACAAAGAGGAGGTCAAGATAGTCAGGACTGCATTGAGCTCATCTATGATGTAATTCAGTGTGTTTTCTGGTAGATGATAAGCTTCTGCCAATGAATCTATGTGCAGACTCATCTGTAGGCTTCTGTTGACTTCAGAAATTCCTGCTGCAAGTTGGGTGATCTCATCCTTATTCTGCCATTTTATTCCAACTGTATATGGTTCTGTCTACTGCTGGGCAGGTGTTCTTTCTTTACATTTTGGCCTTGCCAGTTGTCTGTATCCCCTTCCAGATAAGAGACTCTCTGCCTAAGGAAATGAGCTCGTCTGAACATCACTGAACATCTGGAAGCCATCTGAAGTTGCATTATCACTATCTTGCAGACCTCTCTCTTCAACTGTCAGAGGCATATTTATAGAATTTCTTTCTAGACTTTCTGGCAGATAAATTCAAACAAAGATATTTTACAGACCCCAAGCCAATAATGACTTGCTTCATGAAGCTGCCCCGAAGGAAACCTAGTTCTGTAGGCACAATCACTGGCCTGTAGAGGATATGAAGCTCATGGAGAACATCTTTCCTTAGAGGAAGTGTAGCCAAGGGAGATATTGTTTTAAAAAGAGAGTTTTCCAGATAAAAGATGGGCTTGTAACTGGGCAAAGTCACTTTTTTTTACCCAATGAAACCCCTAAGACAAGAAGGAGTTTGTGGTGAGACATCGCAGATGTTTCTAGGGGTTGTATTACATTTTAGATAGCATATTTGTGTTTAGGTTTAACAGGTATTGAGGATTCCATTTTATTGCAGGAGTAACTGCTTCATTCCAACTGCAGAATTTGTTGTGAGATTTGCCTTTCTGTGTTTTTTCTTTATAATCTCTTAATTTTGAATTCTTTGTATCTTAATCCAGTCCAGAGAGCCTGAGTGGGCTGACTTTGGAGAGAACTGTGATATGCCTGTCCTTGTCTTCAGATTGATCTGCTGGCAGCTGTATCTGCCAGCACTTAGGTCAGCTGCTTCTCTCCTCCCCTTTTGTTTCTGCAGATACCTAGCTAGGATTTTAAATCCTGTGCTTTGTCATCCTTGTGACTTGTCAGCAGAAGCCAACTTTTCTTTCCCCATCCCTAAGGTGTATTGGAGCTTGACTGGGAAAGCCTGTGGCAGTGTGGATGTTCAGCTAGAGTGGTCTTTTTCTCCGGCCTACTCTATCCAAAGAGGTATTTTGCCTTTTGGTATAATATGTCTCCTGAGTATATTTGTAACTGGAAAGGAGCTGCCAGGGGTGTGAAACTCATATAACTAATGTCAGGCTTTCCTAAACTCCCATGTAGTTCTCCCATTCTTACTTCAATGGAAAATACCCAAACCCTGGCTTGAGGGAACTGCATTAGACTTCCAGTACTGGTTAATATATAATAATTAGAGATGTGAAAAACTTGAAACAGCATCTGAATTCTGCAATGGGGTTGCATCAATATGCATCAGTATGGAAAGGGGTCAGAGGTCTTTGGTGGTCTTGATGCCCCCCCTACATTCCATTCCTGCTTTTTGACCTCGCTCTTGCACTTGTGCTGTACTCTGTTGTGCTCTTCCCCAGGAGCCAGAACAAGGATGTTTGTCCCAGGAGAGTGCTGCCCTGCATCTGTATGGCCCCTTCTCCAGCCATATCCTGTTCTTTCTCACAGTGTGTTAATGCAAACAATGCTTGGCTGTTGCTATCAACAATCCTTGTTTGGTTCCACAGCTGTCCATCCAGCTGTTGCTGTTTACACCATGAACATTAGCCACCTTGCCTTCCAGGCTTCTACAGAAACTGATGCTGCAGGTATTTCCACTGGTGTGGAGACAAGGGATATCCTGTCTCAGTGAGTAGCATTTACCAAGAGAGGAAGAGGACTATTATTGGCACTACTTCCATGCCACCTGTTGGATGGCATCACCTCTCTGAGATGACCACCAAAGACAGCAGTATAGGCAACAGAAAGCTTCCTACAAATATTGAAACAGACCAGAGATAAGTATGGAAGTGGATTACTCTAAAGCAGAAATACAGTTTGCAGTGAGACAAGCAGATAACTACTCTGTCAGTGAATGGGTTGTGAAGAAATATGGCCAGCACATTCTATCTCATTGTGGTTGCTGGTCTGCAGCATTTTATTACTTAATGATGTAACATATAAATTTTCAAAAAACAGGATGCAATAGGTAGTGCAGTCATTACAAATGCTCTTCTTTAAATTTTTCTTGATTACCTCAGGCAAAATTGGTAGGACACGAGTTTATAGAGAGGAAAGGCACTTTGCAAAATAGAAATTGAAATTGGTAAGGAAAAAGGTGTACAACGGGATATCTTGTTACAGTATAATGAATTGTGTGTTCTTTAATCAAAGGAATACATTTTGAGAACATTTTGTAAAAATGACCTTAAAAAGGTTGCCATGGAGAAGAATTAATGCAGCATTAATTAAGAATATTGACCCAAAAATTTGGTACAGAAAGTACATGTACTTTCAGAGAACAAAGTTGCCTCAATTTATAATTATATTTTATTGTAGCTCTCATAGTGATTTTACAGACCCTTTTAATGGAGTAAGTGAATGGTGTAAACTGTTGCTTCTCTCTTCTAATAGTCAGCAATGAGTAGTCAGAATTATGGGTTGTCCATAAATACTTCAGGCAATATTTAGATTATTTTTTTCAGTTTGAGGGAAACTAACTTGGTCTGAGAGGTTGCTTTCAGATTACTGTGGGAGTCATGAACAAGGAAGAGCCGTGTCCATCAGAGGTGCAAGTCAGTTCTCTGTTGCCACCAGTGGTAGTTCAATCTCCATATTTTTTTTAACTTCTCATTCATAGTTAGGAGATTCTTTTCTTCTTCTCTCTTCCTCCTCACTCCTCTGTTACAAGTCCAGCTCCCAAAAGGTAATTGTACAATTTTTGCTGCTCTAGTGTTCCAGCCCACTCCACTGGAGTCTTCTCGAACCTGCACTGTGTGTCATAGAAATGCGCAAATCTCGGTTTGTGATTTAGGAAGAGCATTATCCATACAAACAGCCTGCTCAGCTGTTCTACTTTCTTACCCTTATCATCGTGCCTTCAACATACTTCCTCTTGCTAAGGATGTTGTAGAGCTGGAAATGCTTCTTTAGTTACCTCTGGGCCCTTGAGAGGATAAAAAGCTGAAAAAAGGTGATTTTGTTTTGTTTTGCCCAGTCAGAGAGAATTAAATGGAACTGAGATGTACTAAAACTGATGGTTCTTATAGGATTCTAAAAATAATTATGATTTAGCAGGTTTCTATTTGAAGAAAATTTGGTGCTAATTAATTCTATAGTTTTTTGAGCCATCCCTGTTACAATCAGATATTTCACTAGCTGATCAAGGACTCAGCTTCTGTAGAAAAGAGAAGGAAACTTCTGCAAGCTCTAGTATATACTGTAAGAATATGTTTGAAGTTGGAAGGAAAAAAATGTGAATAAACAACCAGAAATTAAACTTAAGCAGTTTAAAAAAGTCAGGAGAGGATGGCTAATGAAACCTGAGTAAGAATCATAACCCTTTGCAATCTTGCACAAAACAGTATATAAATTTAATTGGACCCACTGGGTTTTGCAAGCTTACTTGTCTAAGGGGCTGCTCATTGCTTTAATGGAAACATCATCCTTCACAGTGTCAGGAGAACACATGGGAATCTCTGATCACACATGCCAGATGTCTCATTTTGTGACACTTTTAAACCTTGAAAAAAATCCATAAAAGCCAAGGATGGCATGCTTTGTTCACTAGTGGTTCTTTTGTAAAAGGCTGTTGGTATTGAAATGCTGTCAATAATCACAACCCCTCTGGTAAAATGGTGTCAAAGTGTACACATATAAATTAAGGCTTAAATAATGTTATGAAGTACTGTATGTTGACTTCATAAAATGAAGTGGCTGTCTTGATTTTTGCTGCAGAAAATATTTTAAAATCTTTGATAGCAGTAAATGCAGCTTCTTTGAAAAATCACATCATTTGTTGTAGCTAGGCTTTTACTGAAAAAATGTGAATTGAGCCTTGGACTCCAGAATGTTCTAGAACAGTGCAGTAGTCCATTTTGCTTTCTGCAGACTATGAAAGATGGTCTCTGATACAAATTTCAGATTTGGATGACTTCCAGCAGTCCTTCTCTGATCTCTTGTTATGCTGGTGCTCTGAAGAAGGAGTCATGCATCAGGAAGCCATTGTGATAGACAGAGCCACACTGCAGAGAGACAAACCAGCTTAAACTGGAGAAACAGCAGACAACCAATGGATACAATCAGGCAGCAAAATTCAGGGAGTCAGTACTGATCCAGAATATGACTGAGCTACAGTGAGCACATCAGGAGCCTGTTTTTTTAGATATCAGAGGAAAGAGGAGTCTTAAGAAGGAATTTGAAGGGAGATAATGAGATAGCTCTGCAGATGTTTACTGTGATTCCCTCCTAGGCATGAAGGAAAGTGTGGGAGGAACATGGAGGCGCTTGTTTGAATATTTGTCATGTGGGGGTGGAAGCTGATAGTGTAGGTTATCAGAGAGAGATTATTGCATCTCTCTGGTGCAGCAGAGTTAGAGCAGCAGAAGAACATAAGGGAACTAAGAACTAAGAACATAAGGGAACTGCTTCAGCCATCAGACAGTCTGTTCCTTGGAGTTCTCAGGCTGAATCCATCAGTACTGAGATGTGGTTTTGGTAGGACAAGTAAAAGAGAAGAACGAGAATGAGTTGTTTAGTTGATTTTATTATGATTTTGGAGACTGTCAGTGATGTTTTCTTAAGGAATCAGGAATTCAGCTCCATTAGCTTTATTGACTGTGTCTTGTGACTGTATCCAGAACTTAGTGTGCTCACATGAAGATACCTACATGTGGATCTTAGTAAGAACTGAATACCAAGGATATAAAATCTCATGCTGCTGGTTTAAATCCTTCCTCAGCTGGCATTGGTAAGAGCTTTGCCTGAAACCTCAGTCAGACTAGGATTTCGCTTTTTGTGCTCTATGCAGTACTTTGTATCCAAGCATTTTTTTCAGCTTGCAGATTATGATTCTGCTTTAATTAAAATTTCCTACGAGCTCTTGATTTAACTCCCCTGTCCATCTGTTTTTGCATTAATATCCCAGATAATGTCTTACAGCAGCTCCCAGAGAGCCTAGTAAAAAAAATGATAGCATCATTTACTGTTGGGTTGTGAAGTACAATCAAAGCATTATCTTTTCTGAGGGCTCCTACAACCTGAAGTAAAGCATGGCACTGAGCCAAGTCCAAGAGGTGTGAGCAGATATCTCCACACATCACTATGCAGTTCCTTATGGAAAATAATGACTTGGATCTCAAAAGCAGTACCCCTGCCTCTGTCCCTGAGACAGTTTAAGGGCAGCCCCATGTTAGTGCACTAGCATTGCCCAGCATTGGAACAAGCTGGTTTAGTGCTTGTTAGGCTGTTTTGGTACCACTGCACTGTAGAATGAAACTATGCTTTAAATAGAAATATCTGTAAGATGCTTTTTAGAAATGTGCTCTGCTATTTTTTGTGATGTATTCTATTTTGAAGAGCTTTTTTTTCTCTATCTGAGCTAAAAATTGTGCCACAATAATAAGCAAGAGCACTCCTAAGACTGGAAGTAAATATATGTGAAAAGAACAACTTGTTATTTGAACAAGTTTGCCTGAAGGGGCAATTTCTAAATTTCTAGTAAAATTCCATTCCCTTCCTTCATGTTAATTAAATAAAAGCTGGGAGGATAGGAGAGCATAGCATGGTGGTGTGATATATCTGGGCCACAGCTCAAGAAGTAAAAAGTCATCTCACCCCCCTTGTCTTTTTATTGAGCACTGTGATATTTCATTTTTGATAATGAACTGCATTTATGCAAAAGTTTTCTGTCCTACCAAATCAAAGGAGGAACATGTTGACAGGAAACAAAAATTGCATAATCTCTGCAGAAGTCTATGAATGAATCACTGCTCTGTTCAACCCGGTGCCATTTGATATGGCATCAGGAGGTTTCTTGCTTCCACTGGCTTGAATAAGTAAAGGATAAATGACCATTGCCATTAAGGCATTGGGGTCACATTTGTCTCAGTTATAAATTATCCCCATAGTAAAATGGGGTTAAATAGTCATGTTTCTGGCCTCCAACAAAATCTTCTAGGGAGATCATGTTATGCTTGGAATCAGTCTTTTCAGGCACTCTGAGTGGTGGAATGGGTTAACACAGTAGCAATATTTCTCCAGATTTTTCCCCATTTCTTTTTCACACTTGGAAGCAGTGACTTCTGGCTGCTATGTGCTGGACCACATGCAGACACAGCAGGAGGCCCTTGGCTTCTCTGACTGCATCTGCTGTCCAAGCAACTGCTCCTCACTCCCTCAGAGGAAGACACAGTGGGCAAATAGAAATATTTTGCAGGCCAGATGGGGCTAATGGACCACAAACTGGAGCATTCTGACCAAAATGCATATTTAATTGCAGGTTGTTTCTTGAATTTCTGGCAGGCACTGTGCTTGACTGGTTTCTGGTGACCAGATCTAGTTTTGCATTTTTCCACTCCTGATCATGTCAGTATTATTCAGAGGCACTCAGACTTCCCAGGAATTTCTTAATCCTTCTGAGATCAGACATGCATACATACATCCAGGGAGTCCTCAAGTAGTGCAGTTATGTTAAGTGGCACTCCTACAATAAATAACTGTTGTCACATCCACTGGGGTAATTTCTGGAACAACGGTGCCCTGATTGTTTTTGTTTCATTAGGTTGTGTTTTTCATTCCAAATGTTGGCGTTAGGTTTGTGCATCCAAAGGAAAGTTAATGCGGCTTGTCCAGAATGCAAGGAATTTCCCTCAGGCCTGTGCTTTTGCCCTTCATACCTTTAGGAGCAATTCTCTAGAATTCACCAGCTAGGTGGGGCTGATGAGGGTAACATGTATATGAAGTAGGCCGGGAATGACAGGGTTGCTTTGTTATCCAGTTATTTTGGGGTTTTTTTTTGTATGTTTGTGCATTTGTTTTTGACATACTCTGACATCCCAAAATTAGATCTCTGTTACATCTGTTACATATACATCTCAGATCCATAACGTTTGTGGACTTCTTTTAGAATATCCCTTGGACCAGATTATTTCAGTCTTACAACCTGCTTCTCAGCATTTCCCCAGTTGCTTATTTAAATAAGAGCTGTTCCTTTACCTCCTCCATCAAATAGTGCAACTTTTAGATCTCTTAAAGAAAGCAGCTTCCGCTGCACTCTGCACCAGCAGTGGTATCATTTCATTAGGGGAAAATAAAGCTTGGTTAAGTAAATGTGGTATAAAGTGTTATGTAAGAGGAAACATTTAATGAGCAGATACTTAAAGTTCTGTTTACATTGTGTACACATGACCAGTTAAGTTTTTCTTGGCTGTATTGTGTAAAACAATATGTCTGTCCTAAGTAAGGAGTGAATTTGTTTTTCTAATATTGCCATCATGTTGGAACTAACATAACTGACATTACAAAGCTTTGAGATTCTCCAAGAGAATGTAGAATACCGTAGAGGCTGTAAATGCAGAAATAAGAGTGAGCATATTTAGGTTGAAGATGGCTTCGTTATAAAATTTGGTTGATTAAAAACATTTCCAATGCCTTCTGATGATGTCTGTGGCTGGGCCAGCGTCTTGCCCCTTTTACTCCAGGTAGGATATCAAGTATGGAATTTGTAAGAGAGGACATAGTTAAGGATCAGCCTTCAGATCCATCAGAAAGTTGGTAGTTATCTGTGTTCAATTAAGGCACCACAGAAGAAGGAGCCTAACATGTGAGGCATATCAAGCAACAATAGCAGAGGTCTGGAAAAAATTTCCTAAAAAGGACCATATTGGCCAAAGTCACCCAGACAAGATGTTGTCTTGACTGGTAAGATGATGCCAAGGGTCAGACCACAAAACTAAAAGAAACGAGATCAGACTGAGAACTTAAGTTATGGCTAAAATCCAGCCCTCCAAAGGAATTAATCAGATGAGGTTTGGAAGGCTTTGTCTGGGAAAGGAGATGTCTTCTGTGCCTTTAATTCTCTGGCTGTTGTTATAAGGGAGACTCTTAGGCCCTTTGATTAGATATGGAGTATGTGCAGCTTGGTTGTGCAGTAAGTACCAGTGTGTGTGCATGAAACTGATGTGTGTTGGAGCTTCTTGGTGGGCTTAGGCCAAAGCTTGGTCTGTGAGCAAGACCTGTGGGCAAGTACTGTTCCCTGAGCTGCTGCACACAGTGCTGGTCCCACCACACTTGGCTGTGCTCAGCAGTTACATCAGTAAAATGTGCTGATCTGGTGAGTCACTCATACACAGAACAGGCCTTGAGTAAATGTCCTGTTCAAGTTCTTTTTGTAGCAGTTTCTAAAGTTGAATCTGTTACTGAGATAAGATACGCAGTTGGTTTTCCATAGGTAGAATAGAGTGTATGAAATCTTACAGCCCATAAATTTTGAGCTGTCTATGGGTGACCTTGCTCAGATTGTCAGCACTGTAGGAAAGATCTTGTAGGAGGTCAAACTTTTGAAAATACCTAAAGGTGACTTTTAAATTATAGTCAATGTACTATCCAGTAGCATCTGACCTGTTAAAAATGGGTTGCAAATGAGACACAATCTCGTATATAATCTTGAAGATCAAGTGGACAGAATAGTTATAATAATGATAGGCATGAGTCAAAAGCGAAAAATTCAGCAGTTTTTCTCCCTCTTCAGAAAATGTGTATAAGATGAACCTCCTAGGCAAGCCTAGCCAAACTACTTTATTTCCTACGTATGACCCTCCAAATCATGGTTTCTAGTACAGCCCTTTCTTTGCCCTCTAACACCAGACAAAATAAGAAGCCATAATTTAGTCACTTCCACTCGTTGAATTACAAAATAGCTTGTTTAATCATGGAACATGTCAAGAGATTTTAGGTAGCAGTTTTTCTTACCACCTGTACATTCATTTCTGCCCACATAAAGTTTTCCAGGAAAAAGATTTTCACATTTTGCATCTGAAAACTAATAAAAATTTAAAACAAATTCTTTATAGGGTTTTAATTCCAGCTTGTTTTTCTTTACCTTTGTCAGATCTGAACAGCTTCCTCTAAAAGTGTGCTTTTTGCTCTTTATGCAGACTGTATGTGGATGGACCTTTTGGAAGTCCCTTTGAGGAATCCCTGAACTACGAGGTCAGCCTCTGTGTGGCTGGAGGAATTGGGGTTACACCATTTGCATCTGTGCTCAACACACTGCTGTAAGTGAGCTTTAACTTAACTTTAAAGCCATTTTGCCCCAATTTACAGCAACAATGCATGTCAGAAAGGCATTGAGGTCTTAAAAAACTTCCATTGGCATACTTGAAAAGATGTAGAGTATTGGGATGTCCTTAAAGGGTGTAAATCCTCTTATACCAGCTCTGTAACCCAAAGAGTTGTTGCAGGCATGCCCCTGAACTGGGACAGTGTCACCAGCCTCTGTATCCTGCCACCAATCAAGCTTGTGACTAATCTAGTCACAGCCCTTCAGCAGGACTTGTTCCCCCAGTCCCAGCTTAGATGAGGCTGTGTACTGTAACAGTTTTTGGGGGTCAGACAGTTGTGACAATCCTTCTGCTGGAAATGCAGGACCAACTCTCCTGGTTTGACTTTTTAAATGTCTAAGCTTGAGGTTTTAATAGAAGGGGATCAACCTGAATTCAGGTAGTATGCAGATGTTTAACCCCATTTGAAAAGTTTAAATTTTAGGTATGCATTTTTCTATTTTCCCCTTATTATTTTCCCTCTCTCTATTTTAAAATTACATTTTAATGTAAAACCTTTGATATTCTGTGCAGATTAGACCTTTCGCCTCTTGTTTTTCTGTTACATTGACAGCATGGTTCCCACTAAATCTTATGCTATGTGAAATAGGCTTCCTTTTATGATTGCTGTTGATTTTATTTATATTTGGTTAAGGGCTCCAGTCACAGGTTAAGCACCCCTGTATCAAACACCCAGTATAAACAGCCAGCCAAAGCAGCAAACCTTCCCTGAGAGGCTGAGAGGCCATCTGGCTTTGGGAGGGCTTTACAATGCACAGTTAAAGCATTTCTTGCAAGATGAGCATGCCAGTGGTCAGCTCTAACTCCAGAGTGAAGTTAAGTGTGGAATTTAGGTGCTGTACACATTCTTCTGTCCTTAGCCTGGGCTGGACCTGACAGTGCCAAGTGCTACTGAAAGTTATTAGCCTTGTGTGTCTCATAGTGCTGCAGCCCCCAAAGATCATCTTGGGCTCCCTCATTTTCTTTTATTGAGAGCATACCTGCTCTCAAGAGATCACCTACTCAAAACCAGGCTGCATTTTTGCTGAAAGCCTGGGGCTCAGGTGGATAAAATGACTGTTTTCCTTGTGATGGATTATCCCTGATAGTGTTTAGCAAAAATGTCATGGAATACAAAGATGGGCCAGCAGCAGGTAATTAGATGTTTGCCTCTAATGTGTGTTATCTGAGGCTGTAGAAATTCTCACAGACACTGCAAGAAAATAGTAGTGTCCAAAGGATTTTGCAATGTCCATTTATCTGCATAAAGCCATAAATTGACTTCCAAGGAGCTAATTCCATAACCTGCCTTTTTAGCAGCTCTTCCCCTTGTGCACTGTGCAATATACAAG
This sequence comes from Calcarius lapponicus, assembly GCA_039654755.1. NCBI lineage: Eukaryota > Metazoa > Chordata > Aves > Passeriformes > Fringillidae > Calcarius > Calcarius lapponicus. Next base: position 64,338,709 of record CM077462.1, on the reverse strand, counting down.
GGAATCATTCCGGGGAAAAGTAACAGTCTTAGTCTGCTTCCCTCCTCAGTATTTAAACATCAATAAGACACTGCTTAGTGGCTGATCTGTGTGTGTCTTTGCCCTGGCTTGGAAGCAGATATTGGCAGGTATGAAGATGCAAACTGCCTGATGGTGCCAGCTCTGCAGAGCAGCCAGGCCAGTCCTGTTGTGTCAAGGACACTCAGGTGTAGGAGAGATCCAAAGTCTGTCCTTGAAATGTTTCCTACTTCATTGTTTTCCTGTTGTATGTACATAATTTGATTCATGCCCCTGCCCTTCCCTCCACTTAGCTGTTTAACCCTGTGCCCTATTTTAAGAAATTATGATGTACTTTATGGAAAGCTAGAGGCTTTTTATGCACAAGAGTCTGTAAATAATAGCTGTTACAGGCAGTGTAACACAGAAACACACAAGAAATGGGGGCTGTAATGGGGGATTGCACCTCTCCTGCACAATATATCCTGCTGGAGGTAGACCCAGGCATATGTGTCTGGGGTGCTATTTTAAATCTATGCTGGACTTGTTTGATGAAGTCTTGCAGTCTAGCCTCTTTGTCTGGATGCAGTGTTTCATCACTGAGAGTGGTGTTTGTTACTGAACTGGGGCATTTCAATACAAAATGCCTTGCATTTTTCTCTTTTATCCTTTTCTATAGTAAAAAGCACTTATTTTTCTTGCTACTGCTTATAGTTCTCTTGTCATATCTGACGAGATTGTGACCCTTCCTAAGTGCTTGTCTTAGTCTAGGCAGTCAGAAAGAGATGGAGGAAATCGTGTTTGGAAAGTCATCAGTTAGCAAATAAAAAATTGGAAATCAGGACTTGAAAGACATTGTACTCCCCCGTCTGAAAGGCCTTTTTTTACTCTCTCTCGGGAGTTTACACGAAAGGTGAGTTCTCAGTTCTACATGCTGCTGAGGTGCTGCTGATGTCTCCATCCTTGCTCCTTGAGGCAGAGGTATGGGGAGGCAAGACACTGGTTGGAGCCATCAGTTATATAGATCTATTAACCCTATATCCTTGCTGGATATGCCAGCAACTCTGCAGTTTGGGATAAGGTACAGTGGGTATGGTGAGATGTAGCATGAAACTTTTTGACCAGGCCTGGCTCCTAGGATTGGCATTTTAAGTGAACAGGCTATGGCCTTCTCTATCTGAAAATCATTGTAGGAGGAAAAGGAGGAAACTGTGAACTGACCATTTCAGTGATCAAAACAACAAAAAACACTGTTGGCTAACTAAGAAAATGCTTCCTGAATACTTGTGCTTTTTTTGAACTCATTATTCATCAGGATATTTTTATTTTTATTTTCTTTCCCAGTTCATTCAAATTCTTCCTTTGTACTTATTTTTGTTTTAATTGAATTAGAAATCTGACACGAGAGTCCTGTTTCTCTAAATGCAATGCCAGAATCTGCCCATGGCTGCACTTTATCCACTAGCATTTTCTGAGGTCTGTAATATATCACACAGTTCCCTAACACAATGGAGCTCTGATTTAATTTGGTCTTTGTGATTTTGCTGCAGCATTAATTATAATCAACCAGAGCCTTTCACATAGAAGGGCAGAATTAAGTCCTGACATGATTACATTTGTCAATATTTTCCACTTACGGGCCTCTTTATAAACCTAATAAAGCATTGACATAATACACTTGAACTTAGAACATCTCCTTTGCTTTGAAATAAAAGTTTGATGATGATATATGAATCCATATTTGCTGCCCAAATCATCCGTATAGCTGACAATTTCCTAGCGTGGAAGCAGTGTCTTTGATGGCTGTTAGTTCTGTGCTAGATATTTAATATTGTCAGGATAATCTGAATAGGCTGCGTTGGTCAATTCAGCATCTGATGTGTCATAGCTTGAAGAGCTACTTAGCAGTTAGCTTCTAAAGGAAATTCATGTTCCCATTAATAAATACAAAACATCCTAATTAATGTTTCCTTTTTAAATTATAAATTTTAACTACCCACATGTTTTATTTTCAAGTGATGGCTGGAAATGCTACAAGCTCAGAAGACTCTACTTCATTTGGGTGTGCAGGGACATTGAGTCTTTCCGCTGGTTTGCAGATCTGCTCTGTATGTTGCATAACAAGGTAATGGGTGTTGTTTGGAGGGATCCTGACAACTTAAATGCAAGGTATGCCCACACCACACACCTGGCATTCTGTAGAGGATGGCAGCCTTGCTCAAAACGAGTGAGCTCCAGCAGTAGCTTGGGCTGCCTGATCCAGGCTTCATTTGTTCTTGGAACAAAACCAGTTTGAGTATCCATCAGCAATGTTTCATTGCAGTGTTGCCATGTTCCAGTAGCCTGGACACTTACCTGTGTGCAGACTACTTTATGAGATGGAAGAAGAAGCACACATGCAGTCTGGGAAGCCTTGAGTGGCCTTTAGTCATTTGGCTAGTAGGCAGCTTGAAAAGGGAGTGGGATTTACAATTTCAAGTATATTTTAAGAGCCATGTAGCTTCCTAAAATAATATTTTTTACACAGCATGATCTGTTATACAAGCACATGCTCTTCATTGAAAAGCTTACTTCATTGATGCTGAAACCCGTGTACCTCAGCATAGTAGGCACAAGTGACTTCACACTTACATTAAGAAAAAGAATATTATTTCACTAGCTGTTTTTATCATCCTCCCAGCTTTGGCAGGAGAATCGGCCAGACTATATAAATATCCAGCTGTACCTCAGTCAAACAGATGGAATACAGGTATGTGGCCAAATGTTGTTTGTAAACTAAACTAGACCTTGGAGTAATAGGCAATGCAAGCTGTCAGTCAGAGGCAGAAGGGGATTACTGCAGATGGTAAAAACAGGAGATGAGGCCATAAACTCGGGTGACTGATTCATTAATAGAGCAAGACAGCCAGTTTATCCCCACAGCATTAAGAGAGTCTAGTGCAGTACCCTTAACTTGATTAGGTGCAGGCAGAAATCCATATCTTCCTTTTCTAGGAACAAGGTCTTTCCAGGCCAGGCCACAGACCAGACAGTTGGCCGTGTTTGATGGGAAATCTGCATCGTTTCTGGGCTAAGAACCAAACCAAAGTAGTTCTAGGAACTAGAAGCTCACATCTTCTTTTCCCATATATATTTTGAAAGAATCTAGCTACTTTTAAAAGCTTCTTATTTCATTGTCTCATATATAGATGAAAGGTGGAAATTTCTTGATGTGTAAGACTGGAAATTATACTGAACTGTCAATTGACATGTATTGCCAGTGCTAACGCTGGGCTAATTCCCCAACTCTTGGCATCTCCTGTAACTATTTATGCTTGCAATCTTCATTTTACATTATGTAGCACATAAGCCTAGGTACAAGTCTTTCCTGTGCTGTGTCAGGAAGCTTTCCATTGACTACAGGGGGCCCAGAGCCAAGCCTAACAATTGCTGGAAAATATGAAATGCAGTGAAAAACCATGCCCAAAGGATTTTGATCTGCCTGCTATCAGGTGGAGATAGCATAACATTCACTGCTCTGATAGGAACACAATCCTGTAGTTTAAATGATATGATAGCTACAGTAGATATGACTATGACAAATGTAATGCCTGGACAGCATATGTTGATGGAAATGGAGTGCCTGAAAATGCCTAATTGATGAAGCTGCTATGTAATTTTTAGGTTAAAATTAAAACCTGAAGCTGGACTGCAATGCAATGCAATAGGGAAAGTGAAATAATTGTCAATTCAAAGGGAGTTTTCTGATACTATATAGTATACAAATACTGCATAGTGATGCTAATAGAGCAGCTGCTAAATTTATTTAAGTCAGCTTTTTGATTGAAGTCCTTCTTTAGAGTCCCTTTTTTGTGGCTGTTGAACAAAACTGCCATGAAGCATAGTGCTGCTCATAATTGCTCAAGGAGGAGTGGAGTCTCCATGGCCATACAGGTGGTGTGTTCACTGATGTTAGTCCAAAGTGCTGACTGCTGCCAAAATTCAGGCACTTCTTGCTCCCTTTATGAGAAGCCTTTGTGCCTGTGTGGTAAGAGCTCACCCTGCAGCAAGTGCCTCCTGTCTACGAAAGCCCAAAGGAGGCTGAGTTGGCCAGGACTGTGTTTGCATTGATGTGAGCAGTGTTTCAGGTTGTTCAGCAAGGGAGGGAATGTGGAAGCCTAGATAATGTGTAGCTCTCTGCCTCTTGCTGCTGTGCTAGGACAGCAAACCCAGGGTTGTGACCTGCAATGGGAGGGTGTTTCATCTTATCAAAATGCTGGTGAGTTAGCATTCTGGAATGGAGTGGGTTCCATCTGGGGAGCAGTTTTAGCTGCTTTCTGCTGTTGCAGCAGCTCAAAACAGCTGGCAAACTACTCTCAGGGAGAAAAGTAAGATTTCCCTTGTTACTTTTTCAGACCTAGTAATCTTAATAGTTACTTCTACAAAGTTTAAATAAAGAACTTCAGACAAAAATATGATTTTTGCATCAGCAGCATTTCTTCCAGCTTAGCATTAAAAGCCAGTGTGGGAATGAGTAACAGGAGCATGGTTATTGTTTTATGGATTAAATAAATCGATTTAAAAGTAATGTAGAAATTAATGAGCAGCTGCACGAGGGACAATGTATATAACTAACACCAAGGAGAGCCATTGAAAAGATACTGAGCAGAAGTATTGGTGCATAAAATGGCTGCAGCTCCCATCACAACTGTTTGGTACTTGTGCTCAGGTTTCACACCTCAGCACTCCAGCAAGTCAGCCAATAGCAGAAATGGGAGCCCTGGGTGATATAAGGCAATTTGCAAATCAGGCAGAATGGATTTTTTTTGTTTCTTGCAGAAAATAATTGGTGAGAAATATCAAGCTTTAAACTCCAGGCTTTTGATTGGACGACCCCGGTGGAAGCTCCTGTTTGATGACATAGCAAAGTGCAATAGGAGGTAAGTGCTCATCCTCTTGAAGAGTGCCACTGTTGGATGGCTGGGCATATCTGTTTCTAGCTATGTTTGTATGAAAATATTTCTGGGATTTATCTTGCTGAGAGATAGCCTATACAAAGTGAAACACTTTTTTTTTTTTTTTATGTTCAGAGCAGTTCAGCTTCTCATGCAGTTCAGATGTTCAGTGGCTCAGAAAATAAAAGTAGCAGATTTCCATCTCACTGCACAGAGATTACATATGTTCTTGTCCGTGGCAATGTCTTGCTTTCAACATATGTTGGTTCTTTATATAAAGTTACATTTCTTAAAATTGTTGATTCATGATTTGTAATGCTAGTTTACAAACAGAATTCACAGGGAAGAATTTGAATTACCTGTACTGTTTTTATTCAGAAGATTTATTGTCTTTGGGTTTTTCTAGCTATTTTTTATTCTCTGTTAAAACCTGGCAATGCCTTTTGATTGTGCTGGGAAAGCATAATATGGTCTGAAACAAGACAAGTGTAAACCAGAGAAGACATGCATATGGAATGTCTTTGTCCAGATACAACTTTGTTGGTTGAATATTTTTCCTGCCGCTGGCAGTTGATTGCCTCAAAAGCTGATCTGGAAGAAGGGACTGTGTGAATCTTCCCTAATCCACTTCTGGCAAAGTCAGTGGTGTGGGGGCAAACCCCCCTGAGTAGCTGTTGATAGTAATCTGGGTACATCGGGTTTGAGAGGTGCTCTGCAGAACTTCCCCTCAAGAACATTTTGTCCTCTCCTGCACTTGCAAAGTGAAATCTGCCCATGGCTTGTTGACTCTTCTCTTCTGAGGCTAGATATGACCAGGGGACACTGAGCCCTAGCTCTTGAGAAATACCGAGTGCCAAGCGGTATTTCCCACTGTGGGCAGTGGGAGCTGCTGACAGTACTTGTCTTGGATTCAGCTCATAGAGGATATTGTGAGCAGGACGCCCCATAGGCTGCTAGTCTCTAGTAGAATTTTCACACTTAGTGAAGGGGTTTAGAGCAAAGAACCATGGGAAAGAAAGGAAAATAGAGAGTTCAGAGGGCCAAGCTGACTGGGCTCAAAAATCTCTGCACAGTGGGCTGTTGACCTTTTGTGCTCCATTCTAATATCTTTGTTTAACTATGTGAGTGCAGTTTTAAAAGATGAAAATGATGAGGTTCCTGCCATTTCCCTCCGAGGATATTAGAGCACATAATATAGATGAAGCCATTAGTAGTAGTAGTAGTAGTAGTAGTAGTAGTAGTAGCAGCACATTTGATTTTTCTTTTTGGCTTTTCTTTGCATTACTCCAAATTAGACTTCAAGTACCATTTCCTCTGCATTTTCACATCAGGTCTTTAAATTGGGCTGCCATTTTCAAGCAAGGTGTCTTTAATACCAAAATAATGTTCTCTTTTGATTACCTTGCTAAGATGTAGGCTTTGTTCCTTCGTCATCTCTTTATCAAGATTTATATACGTCTGTACCTATAGATGTAGTCACTTGTAATGGTGCACAGTAGCGAAGCCTTTGACAACCTCAGCTATCCTGCAGAAATTTACCTTTTGCAGCTAATTATTCTCTGTATTTCCTTGAATGAGATGGGAACTTTAGTTTTTCCCTCTAGTCCAATTCCCAGGTCTGCTACTACCTTTATTTAAATTCTTATTTCTCTGTAACTTTCCACCTAAATGTCCCTGCTGCTATACAGAGACCAAAAATACCAAACTAAAGCAAAACAGGTCAATCAAGTTGTTTGCAACATCTGGTGCCAGTGTTCAGACTTTCACATTTGCAATCATCCCCTTGGGCTTGTTTATGGGCAGCCAAGATATTTTCCAGTTTTTATCTTGTGATTTTAGGAAAAGCTGCATATAAATAAACAGGCAGCTGGCAAAGCTCTCTGTCTCTCTGTGTAGCTGTCTGATTGCTGTGTGCTTTGTGAATTGTTGCTGTTGTTGCTGTATGGGTCCCAAATAAGCAAAGTGCATTTGTAAGTCTCTGAGCTTTGCCAGACCTTCAGAGCGTGACATGGGACAACCCAGCACCAGGTTCCTGCTCCTTTTTGATTTTCGGGAAAAGAGGAGCGGATGTATGCCATCTACTGTTCGTATTTCATATGACACCTGCAGACCCAGCAATCTGAACTGGAGCAGTTATATAATAAATTACTGGTCTTGTTTTTTCATGCTTTTTGTGGGGGAATGCAGCAACAGCCTTGTTCCTGTTCATTTGGGTTCCTGGATTAAAAGCTTGCACCATGCTCAGTTTGCTTAGGTCAAAAGGGCATGTACTTTTTTCCAGGTAGAGAACAACCTAGAAAAAGACATGAATGCCTGTAGGAGAAAAAAGCATGGAGCACATGATACGTTTCTTGTGTGTTCTAAAGGAGAAACCTCTCTCTAGGAACGAATGTGTGATTTAAAAGAGGAACATTTCAAGCCTTGGCTCTGTCCTCTCAATGTAGCAAAATATTTAATCTCTCTCTCAACTCCTGCTGTTCATAAAATGGATGTAAGAATATGTGCTGACCTAGTCATCCCATAGGAACGCTGAAGAATTCCTTGCTTAGTGCTCTGAAGGACTAAATTCTATATTGAAGTCTATAATTATTAAAAAGAATGGCCTATAACATAGTTTCCTTAACTGTAAACATGTTAATGGCATTAATGAAGATTTTCAATAGGCTGCCTGTTTTCATCTAAGCCACAAAGCGAAACTTTGTCTCAAACAAGTGACAGATAAGCAGTCAGCGCAGTAATATGCTGTTCCATGTAGTAGTTTTCCTCAGCCACCTTTCTGTTTGTGTTCCAGCAGCCAGGCAGGATCTGGGTGAGGGGAGGGGAGGCATCTGCAGGCAGGGATGGACACAGGGGAGGAAGGTAGATGGTGTGTGAAGGGGTGTCCAGCCTGGATGCTGGTGGTGGGTATCCCAGGAAGGCAGTCTGAGAGCCTGTGGCTCACTGCACAAAACAGTGACTCAGCTGGGTTTCAGGAGACCTTAGCCATGGGTCTCTTGTGTGACTTCAGGCAAATCATTTAACCTTCCTGTGATTCCAATTACTAGCTAAAAAATCTGTATACCTAGGAAGGATGTTGCTGGGATGGGAATACATTGGCAGTATGTATTTACTTTGTTGGCTGATTATACATAATGAAAGGGAGAGGGGCAGCCAAACTCTTTGGGGTTTTTTTGATCAGTTCGCTGTACTAATTCAGCTAAGGAAAAAGAAAAATAAAAACAGCCCAAACCCAACAACAACATTCATTCCTTCAATTAAATACACAGTAGAAGACAGAGTCCTGCTGGCAGCTCATGAATCCTTTTTCTCCAGTGTGCACAGATTAGAGGGATTTCAGAGTCTGCAAGTGCTGAGGATTCTTATTTGAGAGCAACAAGCAGTGGCTCTCTCATTATTGCAGCAAATTCAGCCACCAGCACAACATCATTGCCATTAAAAGGAGTACTGCCAGAACAGGAAAGCTTAATAGATAAATATAAGAGTGAGAAAAGTATGAATTACGACTTTGCCTGATTGATATGAGAGATGATGTGATTGAAGGCAATTAAAATCTTTGTTGTAAGGTGCCTGCGCAAGGACACCACTGCAATTCCCTGCATGACTTTTGAGTGATTTTTGATGTTTGAGTGCTCAGTTGCACCATGCCAGTGTTGCTGTGCACTGGTGCAGTGTGCACTGCCATGCTACTCCAGCAGCTGCCTGACACCTGACATGTGCATGTGGCAGTATGCACCAAAGATTTCTTCTTAAATCAGTTCCCTCCTCTCATCAAACACATGCACAGGGAGCTTTAAACTGAATTTGATTATTTAGCATCTGCTAAAATATTGTATATTAAATAGTTACTGCATAAAATATCAAAACAATCCTGGAAGCAGAACCCAGAACCCAAATCTCCATCCTCTTGCTGAGTGCTGTAGATCACAATTGTTAGAGCCATGTTCCCTCTTGTATGCTTTTTCTTCATCCTAGTAAATCTTTTAGATCTTTTTCTGTAGTGGCACAATTTCAGCAGGAAGAAGATGATTTTTTTTTTTCATGATACAGAAAAGGCAGCACTGCATTATATTTCCCTGCTTTCTTTCCCTCTCCTCATCTTTAAAAAAAGGGGAGATAGTGAATATTGTGAATGGCTCAGTCCTGCTGTGGTGGATATGCTTTATTCTGATGTTGGCTAAAGTTCTGAGCCCTGAAATGTTGTATGACGGTAAGTCTGACTTACAGCCTATTTTTAAGGTGACCAGAGAGCAAAGAGCTGTTGTCAGTAGAATGGTGTGAAAAAGCCAGGTTGACTAAAGGGCCAAGATCTATGGGTAATGAACAAGGATCATACTCTGTGTTTGACTTCTTGTAAGATTTCCCAGTATAGATGCTGAAGGAAAAACTACATGGTAATGTGAAAGTAAAGCAGTAAAATTATTCCATTGCTGCCAGAAATAATCATGGGTTAGTAGTGCTCTCTTTTCATTAGTGTAACAAATCACTGTTAGTGATTAGATATGCTTGTGCAATTTATGAGTTACACTAAGGAAGTCTTTACAGTGAGACATATTTTTAACAAAAAAAGTGATTGATCATGGAGAAAAAAATAGAGTGAAAAATAGTAATATTTTATCATTTGGTATCTTGAGACTAAGATGAAGCACTTCTTCCTTAGAGTTTCTCAGTCAGATAAATAATAAGGTTTGTTGTAGGGATACTTAGGAGATGTGGTGGCTTCAGTAAAACTAACTGCGTCATTTAGTGAACTGTTCTCACCTTAAAATCTGTATGTAGGTGGCTTATGTATAACACCACGAGGTCAGGATCCTCTTCTGTCTCTTATTGGAAATTATTGTTTATTCACAATGTCATAACTTCCCCTCCCCTCTTTTTTTTTTTTTTTTTTTTTTTTTTTTTAAACAGGAAGACCATTGGAGTTTTCTGCTGTGGACCAAACAAAATCTCTAAGATACTTCATAAACTGAGCAACAGCAGCAACTCTTATGGGACAAGGTTTGAATACAATAAAGAATCCTTCAGCTGAAAATCTCTTGGAGCAAGACTCTCTAGAAGATAAAAGTGCAATTTTTTGTTTGTACAACATAAAAGTTCAGCTCTGGTTTAAACAGACAGAAATGTACCAAAGAATAGCACAAATGTTTTTATTTATGATTATTTAAGACTGATGGATGCAGCAGTATACCAACAAATAATCAGTGCTTTTACTCAAATACACTCACACAATATTTGTGGTGGGAGGGATTCTTTGGATTTGTTTCTGTTAATTAAAAAGTACAGAAGCTGGGGAAAGACACAATTGCTTTATAAGCTGATGGAAGAAGAATCTGTGGAATGTTTGAACTTCTTCCACTTCAGTCCTCTGAAGCTGGATCAGTAAAAGATACCCCAGGTTAATTAAAGTGGCAAAACATAGTGTATTGCAAAGATTCTTGCTTTTGTTGGTATACAAATCTTAAGGCTTTGGGGTAAAAATACTCCATGTTAAAGATTTTATTATACATTGCAGAACTGGGATTCTGTATTTAAAATATAGAGTGTTACTCTTGCTAGTCTACTTCTGTAATGAAGTTAACCTAAGAAAAAGTGAGCACAATTGTGTAGCACCAGTGGGCAGCCTCTGCTGTGATGTTAGTCAGAGACTTTTGGCAAGCACGCCTCTGTACATGGAGAACTCTGTATCTTGCATCAGTTCAGTATTCAGTGAGTTTGCAAAATAATTATGATTTATGCAGCCATAAAGATGGAGCAAGAAAAGCAATGAACAGGAGCAGACAGGACCTGAAGTTTTATTATACCACACACTCAACATGGAAGTTGCATTCACTCTGCACTCACATGCCCTGAATGTTAAACACTTCAAACTTTCAGATGCTCTGACTGTTTTATTTTACAACACAACAGGTTGAAATCCAGTTTTAGGGGTTCCAGAGTATGTTTGGTTGACTCTGATCCTTTGAGTGTCTTCCCTGGAGCCCCCTTTGTTTGCCCTGGTGCCACTGAAAGCAGGATGAGACCAGATCTACAGCAGAGTTAGAACAAACCCTTCAGCTCTGTGGCTCCTTGGCTGATGTGCGCAGATAAAAACCTTGTAGGGGCTGCAGTATGCTTTCGGTTTGTGCCATAGAGGAAGATCTCACAGCATCCCAGTTTTAAGCTCTCCTTCCCTTCTCCTCCCCTCAGCTGTTTTCTGCTCATAATTGCCATGGGAGAGCTAAAGGTTGAAACTGGTACTTCATAATGTTTTGGTTCTGAGGAGCACTTCCTTTTTTGTCCATCCAAATAACCAATCCAATTCCCTTTATTTCTTATTTTCTCCCTTTTCCTAACTTTTCTGAGATGAGGGCATTTAAACAGGGATTAGACACTTAGCTGGCATAAATAAGCACCACTCTAGTGTCTCTTAATAGATCAGCATCACTTTAACATGGTGAAAACCTTCCCCTTGATCTCCATCAGAAGCTTTGGAGCAGTACAGTGTAGTGTTTGCAGCATACACAGGCAGAGGCTGGCTTGAGAACTTGTGCCTGTGGTTCGCCTGTATTTAGGGCAGTGCATTTGCTTTCATTTACATCTATCCAATGAATACCTTTTTTATTTTAGTGGGAAAGGCACTAAATTTCTGCTTGAGACACAGACTCTGTACCAAAGTCTGCAAGTATCAGTGTGAGCATTCAGAGGGAAGCATTTTCCTAGTAGGTGGTGTATAGGCATCCTGCATGTATAACTGGTGAGAATGAGTTTGGGCTTTGCATTGGCAGCTTCTGCTCAGGAGTTGCAGTCAGGGAGCAATAGGGAGGAGGTGCATCAGTGAAGCCACCTGGGAATGTGTTCCTCAGTGTCCAGACTTGGCACTAAAGTCTTTGGCTCTGCCCAATTTGAAATCCAGGCAGGAAGGAACCAGAGATAGACAAAATTCCTACTGATGAAAATTCTCGAAGTAGCCCAGATGAGAGAAGCCAAAATAGAAATGCAGTGTGAGATGGGAGCCTGCATTGCAGCTACTGATTTTAATTTTTTCTCTTTGAGGCAGAAAGGACCATTATTTTCCTACTGGATCTCATTCATCCATCACTGTAAAACTGGAGGTGTGTAGCAAAGGATTAGATTCTTTTTAATCAGTAAGATTTATTTCTAATACTGCCTGCATAGATTTTATAATAAACATAAAACTGTTGGCAAGATGCATAGATATTGGATATTGTAGGTCCTGCATACTTTTTTGTTTTCTGGCTGTTAGTTTAAAGCATAATTGAAATCATGCCTGCATCTGTTACGCACAACTAGAAAGTGATCTTTTCCTCTAGTTTTGGGATCTAGTATCACATGCTTTTAAAATACAGTTTAGAGTCATCTAATCACTATGTTGTTTGTGGTTTTACATCTCCTCTGACAGATATCAGCTCCATTACCATATAATGAGCAGCTAGTCTTGCAGTTAGCTCTGTGCTAAAGCAGATTATATTTTCTGGCTCAGTTTCTGCATAGGTTACACTTTATAATTAAAATAGTAATACTGATACTGTGCTGTTATTCTGCATTGCTGCAGGAGTTGATGCCATTTGTAGGCATGCTGAACACATGTTGTTACATTAAGCAGTGCTGTCACAGCAAGATCAAAGCCCATCCAGGCTGTCCTCTTTTCTGTCTTTGTGCTGGATCTGACTCAGCTGACCCACTTGTAAAACAAGCTCTGGACTGTCTGCCTTTCTGGAGTGTTTTGAGCCTTAATTAATGTTTTGGGATCACTTTGGTGCACAAGCAGTAGAAAGAGCTGTCTAATTGCTATGCAAATGTGCTTATGTTTTATTTTGGGAAAACCTTTCTGTTGCTGATTTGAGCAATCACTAGGCCAGGTGAGGAAGAGTTTGGGGAAAGTGTAAAAGCTTCAGTTGTTTTTTTTCCTTTTCTTTGAGCTATTCTTCTGTAAGAGAGGCAAAAAACTTAAGGGTTGTTGAGTGACTGTGACTTGGCTTCAGGAGTGGCAGATATTATGATAAAAGCAATCTTTCTACAGGCTGTGTTGTCATTGCTCTGAGTGTGGCTCCAGCTTGCAAAACAGAATCAAGCCCTCTTTTAAACTCCATTGCTTTTATATCTGTAAGCCAAATGTATGTAAAAATATAACTCAGTGCCAGAAAAGTAAGTGAAAGCTGACAGCACTCAATTCCACATTTGCAGATCAACTGGATTTATGTAATTGAGCATCACTTTGCACTTTAAACTGTGTCCTATGAGTCATAAGTGTCCTGCTGGCAGGGGAAGGATCCCTCCCACTTTTCACTAATTCTTTCACAAAGCTGCAGACTTCTTAGTGTTTGTTCAGCAGGGTCTTTGTGTCTTATTAATCAGAATAGTTTCAGGACTCTTGTTTTAGACCAGGAATGTTTCCATACCGTGATAAAAACCAAGCCCTTTCCCTGCCACAAGAATTCAGCCCTTGTGCAGCAGCATGGGACTCAGGGCTTTACACAGCTAACAGCAGGATTAATCAGATGTACCCAAGACCTATTCCCATATCACTGAGGTTACTTGTGTGAGCAAATGTCCACTGCCGCAACAAAGAACGGCAGAGGTGAGCCTTGATGTTGTGTGGAAAGGCCTAGTGGGGACTGACCTTCACCACCAAAGTCTGCAGAATAGTCTGTCCCTCCACAATAGTTATTCCAGCCCATTGTTTGGAGCAACACTTCCCTGTTTCAGTATGTGGTACTACTGCTGGCATGTGAGTTCTTCCTTGTCTTTTTCTCCTCTTCTAGCCTCTAGTACATAGGTGGCAAAGAGATTTGAAGCTAGCTGAGAGAGGGCAGATATTACATTAAGTGGCAGAACAGCCATGTTAGGAACAGTAATTCAGCTGTAACAGCCTAACAGAGCAGAGAAGTAATGATTTAGTAGGACTTGGAGAACATCAACCCTAAGAGGAAAACCTCTACTCAACATTTAATACACCAGGTTATAGTTTCAAACCACAAGACATGGCTTAGGGAAAGCAGACATGAGGCTAAAGAGTCCCTGCCTATAGCAGTTCAAGGACCATAAGTCAGAGAAGAGGCAAAGTTATTAGAAGGCAATGTTTACTCTTTTGAAAAATAAAAGCGCTTCTAAGGAGATTAATTTTCACTTCAGCCTCGCAATCATTTCATAAACTCACCACTTTGATATAATGCAAGGTGGATCTCTTCTCTGGATTATGCATCCAATTTTTCTGCCTATTTTCCATCCCTCACAATTTCAACCAGTTTTTATTGTTTTAGCCAAGAGGATTTAACAAGAAGGTTTAATCAAAATGCCACTGTTGCCTGTGCTGAGCTGAGGTTTTCTGCTATGAATATACATTTTTCAGGGATATATATATATGTATGTAATATAGCTGATGACTCAACTGTGAACAGTGATTTGGGATTTGCATTGTTTCTGCTGCTGGTGTATTTCATTAAGGCCATTACAGTGATGCACTGGCAAAATGTATGGAGCTGAAATGAGACTCTTCATTCCCATAAAGAGCCTGGTATTTTAGTGCCTGTACTAAGCATAGTAAATCCTAGAAACTGAAATTTCCTTTGTAGGCACAGTAGATTAATTAGCATCTTTTAAAGTTAAAAACCTGAGTCCTCTGCTGGTCTGACATGCATAATGAATGCTCTGACACAAAGGTTTTGAGCAAAAAAAATGCTTCTCCTTAAAGGGCTGGATGAGGATCGGAAGGTTTAGTATCCTGTTAATTGTATCACCCATGTTGTAAGAGGGATGAGATCCATTTTGGTACCAAGGAATTCTGTGTACTTCCTCTGATGTTATGAATATCTCTAAACTTGCAGTGGATCCTCAAGATTTACCATGCCTGAAGTGTTATGTTCTCTAGAGGGATCCTATTTCTGAGAGACAGGTTCTGGATCTGTACCATGAGCAGTGGATCTGTCCCATTATTACATGGACACAGAGAGAAAGCTGGAAACAGCCACATATCCCAGTTGCAGATTTCTTCTTAACAGAGCCCTTGGATGAGAGGGAATGCTGTTCCTGGAGCTCCAGGTAAACTGTTGTCAGCTGAGGAGCAAGCAAAGGTGGGCAGAAGAGGATGATGAATGCCAGCAATAAACAGGGTGAAGTATTTTGTACTTGGGAGCCACGGGGAGGGAGGAGACATTCTTCTTAGCTTCTCAATGTTAGAAATTAAAACCAAACCCCATTTTTTAGATGTGTATACAGAGTCTCCCTGGGGGTTGAGAGCTAATATATGCAAATGCATTGCATTTCCATGCACAACTCAGTGCTAAAGCCTAGAAGAAAGCTAGTATATTATAGCAAACACCCTGGAAATAAGCAATTCCTTTGAAATAAAACCTTTACTCTTTCAAGTTAACTTACTTCTGAAAAACATCTATTCTGCAGCTGTGGAATTGGGAAAAAGCTTTACCTGTTATCTCCTTTTCACCAAAATACTGTAGTGTAGAGTTCTCTGTGTCAGCTGTAAGTAGCTTTGACAGTTTGATAAATAAATTTTGTCTTTGTTGCTGCTGACCCTAGGAAAGGACAGCCTTGAGGATGAGAAGCAGTGTTACATAAATGTCTAGTGTACATAGCAACACTGAGCAGGGAGACGCTGCTGCATCGCTTTTGGTGCACCAGTCACTCATTAAAATTCTGTCATTGCAAGGTCACGTTGCTCATCTCATACTCTGCAACCCTGGGGAAGAAATTTGGATGAGAGATGGGGGAGGAAAAGCGAAAACTTCCTCCTTGTGCTGTAACCAAGAATACATTCATCGACAGCAGGGCACTTGTTTTGATTTCAAAAGAGCATGCCATTTCCTTTTCAGGGCTAACGGGTTCCCTCCTGTGTCGTGGTGTTTGCATGTTAGAAGTGTAACAAAGTGATAACGGGTTCCTTCCGAATTGAATAAATAAAGCCTCCAGCTTTTGCTTCTCCCTTGAATAGTCTGAGAGAAAGGCAAAATACCAGAGAGCACATAGAGTGGACTGTGTCCCAAGCTGCACTTGGCACAGCCTGGTTAGGAATGCTGCACAGCAGCTCTGCAAGCTGCTGGGAAGAGGCAAGGCTGAGGTTGTGGGTTTGATCCCCTGATGGACCATTCACTTAAATGATGATCCTTGTGGGTCCTTTCCAGCTCAGATTATTCTGTGTAACTCTTTTAAGGAGAACATATCAGTGATACCTGATCTGTGGTCAGAAGCAGGTCACCACACTGCCTGTCACATCTCTGAACCATAATGAGCCTGAGCCAGTTCTAGGCATGCTTGGCAAAGGTGGAGTCAGGGGCTCTTGGACTGTGTCTGCAGGGTGAGATGAACAGTGTTTTAGACAGAGCTGGAGGAGCCTCCTCTGTGCACTTTCAAGTCTGGAGCTCAGACCTGTCATACCTGAGGGTGAATTGTGTAGGCAATGAGCTGGTACAGTCACAGTTCCATGGTTAGCCAAAGGTATGGAAATACCCTGTGTATTTCTCAAGCTTTGTAGAAGCATGTCATTCAGGGCCAGGGAAGCATGCTATTTTATTGTACCTCATTAGGTGTTAGATGCTTGAAAACATGTGCTGTTTAGAACAGATGAGGATGGTGAATGCCAGCTTCCACCCACAACTGAATATACCCTGCCCATTTTTCCAGTAATGTTCTTGAGGAATAAATGGCAAGATCTCTACAGAGAAGACACAAGTGCTGCATTTTTCTTTTATTGTATCAGAGAAACATAATTAACTATTAAAAAATATTTGCTATGAATGTGAAGATTCACTTATGACATTATTCTTTCTGACTGTTTAAGCCCTAGTAACAGTTTGATACACACTTTTTGACAAAAATGTAATGCCCCAAAGCTTTAAAATATAGCTTAGATGGAACTTGGCAGGGTCTCTCCACCTGATAGTGAAATACCATTGTCTGTTGGAGCTGGATGCATTTGTGCTTCATCCATCTTGGTCTGCTCCATCACCAGGGAAGATTAGAGGGAGCTGGGCTTTCAGATCCTTCTCTTCCTCTCTGCATATAACCTCAGCCTTCATCTAGAGGTGTGTTTGAACTTTTGGATCACTAGATACATCATCCCCCGTGTCCTTCACATAGTCCTTCTTATGTTCTCTTCCATCCTCCATAGCACAAATTTTATGAGGAGGAGGCTTTTTCCACTCTTTGTTTCCCATGACTCAGGAAAATGCCATTCTGGGAAATGCAGAGGGCCTCAATTTTATTTGCAGCATGCACCAACCTGTGTAATGCTCCTGGTGTGCACAATCCAATGGGGCTCTTGTAGTCTCTTTGATTAGCTTCAGGAAAAGGAGGAGTACAGCATCCCAGGGCTGGAGATGTTTCTGGCAATCAGAGGAGGGGCAGTGCTACAAGGACAGATATGTAAAAATGGGAAAACTCATAAGAGCAAAGATCACATCATCTTCTGAATGAGAATTGGTTTTGAAAAAGTCAGATCACTCACTTGTGGCTGCCTTTGAAATTAAGTCATGCTTCTGCTTTCACACGTAGGCATTTCAGGACACTGGGCAGTGGTGGAAAGGGTTTCTTCTTCCAATTACATTTGCT
The DNA here is from genome assembly GCA_039654755.1 of Calcarius lapponicus. Classification (NCBI taxonomy): domain Eukaryota; kingdom Metazoa; phylum Chordata; class Aves; order Passeriformes; family Fringillidae; genus Calcarius; species Calcarius lapponicus. Next base: position 64,321,220 of record CM077462.1, on the reverse strand, counting down.
ATTTCCATACAGCCCCTACTTTATCAGCTGCATATAATTTCATTCTTTCACTGATTAAATATTTCCACAGCTGGTTTCTTTGCTTCTGGGAGCTTGAGAGCTCATTGTTTATAAAGGGAAAGAAGAAGTATTGTGCTGTTAAGCAGACAACTCCCAACACAATGCTCAGCTCTGCATCTTTGACAGGGAGCCCCTGATGCTGCTGTGAGTGCAGAAGGGCAGAGCTTTCACTGAGATTCAGGTGTGACCAGGACCCTCTTCCAGGCTTCATATATTGATGAAGCTCAGGGCTTATTAATTAGCTTTTTCTGAAACAGTTACCCTTAGTCCAAATGTACCAGGTTGTGAAACCCCTACTCACGCTGAGTTTTCCTCTCTCTGTGTTCCTTCTGATCATTTGCAGGAGCAAAATTGATGAAACATGTTTGGGTAAGAAATGGTTCTCTTGGTCTGTGGTAGTTGAGAAGAACAGGCATAATTGTGGTATCTCCCCTCAAACTGATGTCCAGAAAAAGTACTTTGAAGGGCCCAGCTACATCGGCTCCATAATGTGTATATGGGCAGTTTTTTTAAGATCTATGATTTTACATTTTTTTATGTAAATCTAATTTCATTTTTGGAACCAACCAAACAAAAAATCCAAAGCATCTTTTTTACATTGAAAGTGCTCATATATCCAAAACATGTCTATTTTAAAAGAATTCTTCCAAGATGCTTAGAAGAAGAGTGGAAACCAGCTCAAAAAAAACTTTTCTAATAGCAAAGCATTCTTTGGTTTTGATTTTTTTTCCTTTCCAGCCTTCATTAGTGAAAAAGTACAGTTCAAACTAAGCAATAGTGCCACAGTCTGAGCTTCAGCAATTCATTGTCTTCCTTTTGAAGCAAGGCGTCTCTCTAGGATCATGTCTACATTGTCAGCTGAACCTTCCAGGCAATGTCTGTAGCAGGTCTAGACTTGGGTTTATGTGAGCAAGAAGACATGATCAATTTTTGTCTTACTTTGGGTATGTATTTGGGACTCAAAAGCCATGTGAGAGTTTGAGGTGGTAAACAGGCAGGAACTGGAGCCCTTGCTCAAGTGTGAGTATGCTGAAAAGACCTTAGGCTTTTTTCCCACTAGTCAAATCAATTAAAATTCAGTCTCAGGACGGAAGATGTGGGCCACAAAGGAAATTCATGCCATCCGTAAAATTTGGAAAAAGCATTAAACCAAGTTTGGCTTTCCAATTTTTCTTTTAAGAAATGAGCATGAAAGTAGTTATTTACAGTTAACATGTATAACAAGACTGAGAAATTAATGTCTTGTCTTTTCTGTAGCTGCGGGTCTTTTTCATTCCTGACCACATTTCTTGCACTCTTTCCTGTCCCAAAAGGAAGAGACCAGAAAATTCTTTCTGAATTTCCAGTTCTGTAATTATATATCTTTGCCACTAGAGGTGAAATAAAAATAATTTATTAAAAAGGAAGGCGACATTTACTTTTTTATATCTCTTTACAATGTGCAAGATAACCATTTTGGAAAGTATTCACATAAATGTCCACAATTTTGAATACTCAATGTTCTTTTCAGAGGTGCCTGTTTATATTAATGTAATTCCAATCTGTTCTTATGTTTTTATGGATCAGGATGTGGTACAGTTCTTTGAAGAGAAATGTCTGCTTAGTTTCCAAGTGGAACAGAAAGCAAAATTTGTCCCTGAACTTTCATTTGAAGTTTTTCACCCAAGCTTGACTTTAAGAAAAAGAATACTGGGTTCATGTCTATAACAAGTTATACTCTTGCTGTGTGAAACAACCCATTTTGTTGCTTCAGCTTGCTGCCCCCCAACACAACAGAGGAACTGTGTTTCACTGACTGGAAGGACTTAAATATGTCACTGTTGTACTTGCATGCCTCATAAACCTTCAAGGAGTAAGCAATAAGCTTTCTGAATCTGTTAGTTCCACTAAGATAAAGGAAAATTTTTACCAGTTGTCTATATGATGAGGCAGAACTAGAAAATTGATCATTTAAAAAGCTTTGAGTTTTTATTTTCCTATTTTTCAGGGTTTATTTATTATTCTCTTTTTTTATGAGTCAGAATCAGAACTCTTTTCCCGCAGTGTGACTTCCTTAGTTACGCAATGTTGTGAGGGTAGATGAAATCCATTGGCTAATAAAAAGACTCAGACAGGGCTCCTGAGCTTTATCATGTTCTTACAGAGTTCCCCTACAAACCAGTCACTCTGTGAAGGATTTTCAGAGCAACAAGAAGAATTCAAATTTGCTGAGATTTTTATACCCAGCTGCATTAGGTTTCTTTCTAAAATCCAGTCTTCTTTTTGCCTACCAATAAAATGGGGACAGCCACACTGGAAAAGAGTTTTGATTTGCCTGGCAAATAGTCCTTCATTTAAAATTTGTTTCATTAAAATACAAAATCCTGGTTGCAGTATGGAAAGGAGGCTTCTTGCCCAAAATACTCATCTGAATTAGCCATTTTATCTTAAAGGCCGACCTGACAACTAAACTATTTGGCTGCTGAGTTCTTTTGCTATTCAGATGTTACTTTTACATTCTGTTATATTAGCAGATCATCTTAATGTGATTTTATGTCTTTTATTGTATTTGACAAAGCACCATATGTTTATACATCATGTAATTATGGCACTGTATTCTAAAGGTATTTACTTTAAAGGAAGCTTCATGACTTTGGAATAAACAACCATTCCAAGACTGAGCAGAACATGGTTGAGTTGCTGTTTGTGACCTGATTTCAATTAATGACATACTGCCTTAATCATGGAAGCATTGTGTATGTGCATGTGTGCGTGTGTATTACTGCTGGTAGGGGAGGCTGGGATTTCACTCCTTAGCGGAGGCTCTGATACTCTTTGTGGTGCTCTGAACTTGCTGAAACATCCACACAGGGTTCACAGATACGCTGCAGGAGACCCAGGATCCTCTGGCATGCCAGCAGGAAGTTGGGTAGGGTACCTGAAGTACCAGAATCGTACTGGGCACCCTTGTTTAGTCACCCAGAGGATTTTCTGCTGTGCAACATGAGGCACATGCTTACTCCATACGTATCTGTGGCTGTGAGACCACCTTAGAAGCAGAATGCATTGTCTCATCCTGATCATCACGCACACTGGAATTCAGCAGAATATCACTCCACTACACTCTGTCTTTGTTTAGAGCACAGTGGAAGGAGAAAGAAGCATCTGCCTGATTCTGACCCATCAAAATCAGTGATGAGAAAAGTTCCTTCCGATATCAGAAGTGTGTAGAAATCCTCCCCACCTGTGCCAAACACTTGAGTGCCTGACGTTGAAACATGCTCTGGGCATTTGCTTTATTCTGCTTGCTCTGGTGAAGTATTTCACAGTGTGCTCACACCATGCTGCTTTTTGATAGATATTAATCTGAGAGCTGCTATTTTAATATTATCTGCAAGACACTGCAGATTCTACAGCAAACGTGCAACAACTGGTTTAAGACTCATAATTCACTTCCCAGTGATGTGTTTAGGGGTCTGTAGGCTAAAGCATCCACTTCCTGCAAGATGTTGAATGTTCTGGGGGCTGTCTGCCTAATCATTACTGCATTTTGAAGGGTTGTGGGTTTTTATAGGAAAACTGCACATCAAACATAGATTAATACAAGTATGCAGACTTCTCTGAGATTTTTCAGAATTGTTAAAAGTTATGGGTAATTTATTTTTTAGTAGTAAGGATATGTAGTTAAACTGCATGTATTGATCTCAGAGTTGTGTTTTTTACTTTCTCATTACAGAGTGGTGGTGATACAATGATGGAAAAAGGTAACATCCCTCCAGAATAAGGAGTTTAACAGCAGCAATATAAAAAGAAAATCCCAACAAACCCCTTTATATTCCTTCACATTTAATTTTAGTCATTAAATTAAAAACTTACAGGGAAAACTAACAGATGCAATTTAGAGAAGTTCTTGATCTGTGCAACTACAAAAGGTGTTTACTTCTACTAAATGCAGGGTCAGTGGCAGGCAGGGCAGAGTTATCAGAGGAAAAAATGTATATTTTCAAAAATTATGATGGTGTTTTTCATTAAGAGGAATGTTCTTTCCCACTCACCTTCCCCATGCCAAGTAATGAGGTTTGGCAAAATGTGTTTTGGCTCTTGAGCTTTGACCTTCTGTCTGATATTTGGAGAGTTTTTATGGGAAACTATATATTTCACAAATGCATTTGGTCAAGAGAGAAATCTCAATGTTCATGCAAGAAGATTATGGAAGAGGGAACACAATTTATTATTTTATTTTTTTTTAGCAAAACCTGGCTGAAAATGCTGATGCCAATAATAAACTCTCCTTACAGTGGACAACAAAGTAAGTATTGCTGTCTGCTGTTTTCCTGATGGAAGAGAAAAACTTCTTCCTTCTCCCCACTTCAACACTATATGGGCATCATGGACCATGACAAATTCTTGGTAAGGAGGTGAGCAGAAGGATGGGCAATAGTAGGCAAAGACTGCTACTAGTAACCTGTGAGCTTTTCTAGAGAGAAAACAAGCAGCTGTGGGCTCAGCAGCTTCTGTCTGCCTGACCTGAGCATCAAACTCACATGAATCTAAGTTATTGAATGGACCAAATCTCCTCAGGTTAATAAACACCCTTCTCACATTGTCAGGGGGCAGATATGAAAACCTTTGAAGACCCTCCAGGGATATCTGAGGCACCTGACTTGGATTTTTGCCTCTCAGGTTACAAAGTCATTTCAAAAGTGATTTTTTTCCTCTCCATTGATGTTACAGGGAACATATTCATTTATTTGGAGAATACAGCATGGGTGGTGATTAGATATGAACTGGCTCCCCTGTCCTAAATTATCTCAGCTGAAGAACCATTTGAAAATACTATTTGAACATTTTAAAAATTGAAACTATCTGAGGAGTACACACAGGTGATTCCTCACCTGTTTTTGATTCTAATAATAAAATCTAATAAAAAGAATAATATGCCCTTGCTGGTCCCACCAGCCTCTGAAAGCTGGGGAGCAGCTGTGCAATCCAGCCACAGCCTAGTTCACTGCAGGGAGCCTGATGCTTTGCCTTACATGTGGCCAAAAGCACATTGCAGGTGTGTGGATGTTACAGGAGGGCTGAAGAGTGCACCAACATTTTTTGTAAGTAAGATGACTTCAATTAATCTGCATTTCTCATCCATTTCCTGATTCCTCCCAAATTTAATTCCTATTAATTTAATGGCTCCATAATTTATCATTTCCCTTTCTGGTTTCTAGTTAGGATATGCATAAGCATTAGACTGACCTTAATAACACTGTGCTTTCTAATCCGCAATTGTGCATTGTGAATTGATGACTGATGGTCTGAGTAACCAGCAGCTTGTCTACCTCCCCAAAACTGTTTTCTGGTTTACCTGAAACTTAATTTTGTTAGACCACAGTTTCTGATCTCTCTACAGATTAATTTTGCAAACAAGCTTTCCTGTAACTTTTTACAGTCGTATGTCTTCTTGCAGGAGAATGTCACCTTAATTAGGATGACTGCAGAGTTTTTGCAATCTGTCTGTGCCCAGACTGTTAAACACAATTTCTGAAGTGACAGCCTCCCTGCAGACATCCCTGCTTGGTGCTTTAGAGTGCCATGGCTCCTAGGATGAGACAAAAGGCCACCACTTTTAAGATCCAGTGTCTAGACTTTTAGATTTAAGCATATTTGTTTCACTAAAAGAGAAGAGTCTTTCTGACTAGAAGTGAGCTGATTTTCTGAAGTAGCTGTGAGGAAAACAGAAAACCCTCTCATTTCTGCTCTCAAATGAGAGTTAAGAGTCTGATTCTCCCTGAATATTAATAGGAGGTTGATGCTTTGAAAGTCAGCCCTCTGGGTTAAATAATTGAGACCACAGACTATAGAATTAAAAGCCTAAAATTAGTTTTAAAGTAGCATTTCAAGTCCATGATAATGTGAAAGAGGACAGGGAGACTAAATTCTCTAGTGGTCTGTATCTTCACTGGTCACTGGTATTAAGTGGCAAGATGAAATTTAAAACAAAATGCCTCTGTTCTGACTTGAGAAATCTTACATTCCCTTGCTTTTGTTATAAGTGACTGTAACAACTTTCAGATGAAAGGGGAGCTGGAGAAAGTCTTTAACGTGACTGTCTACAAACATGTTGCACTACTTTTACTATTATAGTAAGTGTAGTTATTTCAGTATTTGTATTTTTGCTATGAGTATATGTATTTTGCTATCAGCTAATTACTGTACTTGCTCTGTTACTCTGGGATGTGTGTGGTGCTTCAGTTTTTTAAAAAATCATATTTTCTCATAATTGCACCATTAAGTATTTCTGTGTTCAAATACTGTCATTTTGATAATTTGGCATTTTTTAATCTGTTTAACCATATGCTTATTTCATGCAGGTCATCTGACAATGTAATCAGTCCATAGTAAATTTAGCAGAGCACCAATCTCCCATAAATTTATGAGAAAATGGTCTAGGCCTTCAGGCTTTTAATGGACCTTCCTGATACATTCAGCTCTGTGACAAAATAGCCAGCTTTTTTCTTTTTATGTTATTGCCTTGGCATGAAGGGGTCATATACAAAGAACTTAAGCTTTTAGAACTTCCTCCAAATTTTTTTTTCATGTGGTGTGTATAGACTATTTATTTGTAATAGGTTGCACAAAGGAATGAAGGGCAGTGAAGCCATTAATGTTGTAGAAAATTTCCTATCATTAGTCACTGGTGGGGAAAACCAGAACCTGATTGTAAGAGAAGTTGTATTTGTATGCAAGGCAAAGGAAAGACTTGTTCGTGGCCCTGCCCTAAGACTTAAGAGGCTCTGCAGACCACTTATATTTATGGCATTGCTGTCAAAAGTGCTTGGGAAGATGTACGCCAGTTTGAAAATGTAGCACATTGAAATGGTTGTGCTTAAGTTTTCCAAGAAACCAAAAGCAAGTTCAAGCCAGACGAATTTTTACATTGTTTTGATTATAGGAAAATGTGTGAAAATTTGTTAACAATATGTAATTGACTTGAAAATTCCTTATTTGCTTATTATTGCCTGAGAATGTTTCTGTTCCTAGAAAACAGTGAAGAAAATCGGGGGGGGGGGGGGGGGTGCTTTTATATATCCAAGTTCCTTTAAAATCCATATGTACATTACTGTACATACACCACCATGCCGGTATCATCACCACTACTATACCAGCTTCAAAACTGTGGGACAATCCCACCACTGAGCCCCCAGGGATCCCTTTTCTGGTCAGATAAGACAGCGCAGTCTGGGAGGAAAGGAGAAGGAATCAAGTTTCATGAAGGGATGTCATTGAAAGTGCTCAGCCACAGCGAGGGTCCAGAATTATTGTTTGCTGCCAAATTCTTGTTTCAAAGAGGATTTTTTGTCTTGTATATGGGGAAAGTGCTTGTTTTTCTATAATTTTTATTAATCAATCAGATTTCTAGAACTTTTTGGCATCATGTGAATACTGCATAACTGATGCTCTCAAGAGAGGAAGATAATGGACAAAACTCCAGGGAAATGTCCATTTATGAAATGGGATACCAGAAAGCCCTAATGGGTGGAGGATGAATATGCAGAAATAAGTTGATTTTGTAGTTATAAGAATTATTTCATATCTAATTCAAAGCTTATTACAAAAATTACAGTTAGAGGCCATTTTTAATGACAAGGTCTCATTGCTGCCAATTTTCAGCTCACTATGGAGACTGATTCAAAATTTACATCCATACACATGCGGATACACAGATGGTGAATTACAGATTTAACTCAATGGAGAGGCCAGGTGCTAAAAATACAAATTTGGGTAAAATGTGGAAGGGAGAACAGAATGAAAAAGACTGACAGCTGTTTATTGTCTTGCCTTGACTAAATGTGACTTTTAACAATCTGAGGAAGTAAGAGACCAGGCTAGTAAATTAAAAACTTGACAGAGGTAACAGTCTCTTGCAAAGGGCAGAGACATGCAAAGCTGAATACCTTATAATGAAGCTATCAGGTATGCTTTAGGTTTCTTATTTTTTTTTCATGTGAAACAACATGGTGATGATGCTGCAAACACTTCCCTGGACATTTAAACTGGTGGGCTCCTCATTTCACAAGTACTTTTGTACAAGCCTGACCTCAGCTCCCACTGGGTGAAGGTTTATGTGGTTGCCTGGTGTACATACACAGCATCTAGATTTTCAGGCACCAAGTACAGTAATGCCCTGGTTTTGGCAATGATCCTGTCAGGATAAACTCCCCAGGCCTCATCCAGCTGCCTAATGGCAATGAGAAGTATCTTGTTCCAAGATACCTTGGCCAGACAGTGGAAAAGGTAAAGGCAGGGATTGTTTAAACTCTGATAATTCTGATTCAGTGAGATCACATTGCAAGCACTGCCTTGTGGCATTACCTCATTCCTAATTTAAAAATAAAATTCAGCTCCAGCTTCTCCCGGAAGCATTTATGAAGAAAAGAGGTCCTTCAACATTTAATTCAACATGTATCTGAGCACAAAGGTAAACACAACCCTAAGCATGACCCTGAGAAGAAAAAGAATGTGCCATTGCATTTGTAGTTTGCAGACAAGAAAGCACAATGTCTCCTGGCAGTGCTGGTGGCCAAGAAAACATTTAGTGCCATGGTGATAAATGAGTCCTCTCCTTTTTTCTGACCCATCCAAAACATAGGTGGCTGGTCCAAGCTAAGATGCAGGGTCCCCAAAAAGCCAAAGGGAAGGCATGTCTACCGGACAATTTCTCCTGTCCCAGAGCAGCTGCTCTAAGTTTGGTGCTGTCCGTCCACACCTGGCACAGCAGTGTTTGCTTTCCATGCTGAAGGAGCCTAAACAGCTTTGCTCAGAGAAGAGAAGCAGCTGGGGTTCCATGTGCTCAGAGCCAGATAGACCTCTCTGAAGGGGCTTGACTCCCAGCTGGCATCAGGCCACTGGTCTGAGCAGAAACACCACAATGATGGAGAGAGCCAGCAGGTGTTGCTTGTGTAAATTCTGTCCTAGTTACTAAGATGAATACACACTGTGCTGTCTATTCCTGGCCACAGACCACGTTGACTGTTGGAAGCAGGCCTGTGTTCTTTGTTCCCTCTCAAAGCAGATGTGGTCTCCAGGTCATATGGTGAGTGGGAAAATTGCTCAGGGGTATGCCTACAAATATGAAAGGGATAAAAATTCTCTTTCAGCAGTGAGAGCTAGTTTGAATTCTCTGTGATGAAACTTCCAGGGGAAGAAAATGGGCTGTTAGATCCTCACTGAAGACCAGGGAAAGAAAGAAGCCTGCATGGGAATTGGTAAATGATCTGGGCAGAGCATAAACAGACTTTCACTAATAGGTCATGAGTTTGGTCACAAGTATAAATTATGCATTCCATGGTTTTGAGGAAGAAGAGCTGCCAAAAAGTAGGATTTAGAAAACCTGATGAGCCAAAGCTTCACTTTGATCCTTTCACAAATGGTGATTTGCTATGGCCAGAGGAGGGAGGCTCAGAGAACACTCATGATCTGTGGAGAAGACATGAAGAGCTGAAGAGTTGAATTAGAAATTACTTGCTGGCCGTGTCTTTTGCAAGTGGGTGACATCTGGTAAAAATTAACTTGATCAGTGTGAAAGTGAAATGCTATCACCATGGAATACTGAAAAGACTGAAATGAAATTGGTTAATACAGTTAGGATTTTTCTATCAGAACAACTTTTCAAAGGATCACGTTGCTTTCCTGACACTGAAATATTTTGCATAATGGCACTTTTTTCACCAAGCATCTAATGAAACACAGGAGTGGCATTTCTGTCAGGGCAAGCACCCAGCCAGGGGGCACAGCTGTGCCAGTCAGTCCCAGACTGCCACAGCCATTCAGACTGTCCCAAAGCTGGATATTTGGGACTTTTAAGGTACACAATTCCAACATATTCTGGTCATGTTCTAACTCCAGGACTGGGAACCCCAGAAGTGTACAAGCTCCAGACTCCAACAGGAGACTCTTCCTGGGAAGCCCCTGGGAGTTTACAAGATTTTCATTCTCCCTCCCTCTAAAGACCTGAATGGGTCTTTACATCTTAGATATAACAGCACCCATTCCCCATCCCCCTGTGCTGCTTGTGCTGGCATGGAAAAAGTAGAGAAATCTGGATCTGAGACTGGGAAGAAGGGAGGGGTTGGAGAAGGTGTATTTTTTTTAATTATTATTATTATTTCTCATTATCCTTTTCTGACTTTTGGATGGCAGGAAATTAAAATTAAACTAATTTCCCCAAATGAAGTCTGTTTTGCTCATAGCAGTATTTGGTGAATGATCTCTCCCTGTCCTTATCTTGTCACGTGAACTTTTCCATGTATTATCTGTGCCATGCAGAATGAGGAGGGCAGTGCTAGAGTAGCTTTGGTGGGCACCTGCTGTCCAGCCAAGGTCAACCCACCACACTTTGTTTTGTTACAAGTGGGTCACACTGTGGAACCTCTGCATACTGAGCAACTAATAGTCAGCCATAATGTGAGAAACCATTGTGGAACAGAGGTGGGCATGGTGAGACCAGGTTTCCTCTCCTAAAAATCACCCAGCTCTCCAGATAAATGCAGGGCAGTGTAAAAGACAGCAACTAATGAGCATTTAAAGCAAGTGAGAAGTGGTTTCTGAGCATCCTTTCTTCTGCTGATGGCATTCAGGCAAGGACAAACATAATGGGACATTATGGGAGCCGGAGGGAAAACTCCTATACCAGAAGAAAATTTGTCTATGGGACAGTCAGTCTGCTCAGTCACTGTATGTTTTGCTAACTGAACTAAAGGGTTCTTTTTGCTCTTACATTCAAAAATGGAGTGGATGTAGCACCAATTATGCAGTCAGGCACCTGCCACTATATCCATGGGCCAAACACATGGATTGGACAGCAGAATTAGACCCAATTTACAGTTGTTAAAAAGCAAATAAAAATTCTATTTAATGTTATTCTATAGAATAAATAGAATTCTATTCTATTTAATGTTCTTATACATTAAATCCACCACACAAGCCAGTCTGGTTTCATAGGAGCATTATTTAATCAAGTATAGAAATACATGGTGTTCTTTGGGTGGCATCATGGCTTATGTTGAATCTGGGAGATTTTTTTAGGCATGGATCTGATAAGATGCTACAACATTGGAGATTAAAAGAGACTTGAGATGGCCCATCTTGCTTCTGCAGCGCACCTCAACAAGGTATTTGTAAACATCAGTTGAACACTGCATGCTTGATTAGCACCTTAGTAACATGACTGAGTTACTGGAGGCCTCTAGAAATTGGACTGATAACTTATATTGTTGTAGTCTTCACTTTCTATGAGCAAGGGTTGTATCTCCGAAGAAGTTCCTCCTTTTTTCTTCCGGCAGGCCCTGATGAGCCCCGTAAGCACGGCAGTAACAATGCCTCCAAACACAGCTGCTCCGACCAGCCAAGCCCAGATCTGACGGGCTTCCTGAAGATAGGGTGTCAAAAGGTCTTGGAAAGACTGAAGGGCTTGAAAAATCAAACAGAGAAAGAAAGATCATTTTACTTGATGCAATGCACTGTCAGTTTATGGGAGTTTTATAGTAGATAATACTGGAAGGCTGAGTATAAAGAGACAAGAGTGGTAGAAATTGTCTGAGAGCCACAAATAGTTTTAAACAAATTTCTTCAGCCCTGACAGTCTGTTTCTCAGACCTCATGTCCAAAGCTGGCACAGAGTTCTCTGCCCCAGTGCTCCTCACGGTTTTGTCAAAACTTCGGACTGTAACCCAAGAAGTTTGATACTGTGTGACCAAAGGTCCTGCTAGCTCAGCATCCTTTGGTAGCAATAACTGAGGCAGAACACTGGGGAGAGTTTAAGGAAACGTCAAGTCTATTGCAATGCCTTCACAAAATACTTACCCAGCCTCCAAAAGTTTGCAGGTCAGGGATTTCCTGAACCAGATGTGTTGATGTGTGTAATAGTCATTGGAGGATTTTTTCTCTCCTTCCATCATCTTTTCAAGCTGCTCTTTGAACTTTTATCACAACTTTTAGCAGCAAAAACATCCCTGCCTTAACTACATTCATTAACTACATATTGGATGGGGGAAAGCTTCCTTTTTCTAATTGTGAACCCGCATTCCACTTGCTTTGAGAGTTCCTCTGTGGGGAGAGGCATTTGACAATTATTCTGTGGTCATTCTGCACAACAAATCCTCTTTCTTTGGTGAATCCAAGGAAGCTTCTCACTGTTACATGATCAGCTGCCTTCTGGCTTTATGATATGAATTGTGTGTGTCTGTTTTTCTTGCTATGGCTTAATGAGTTATGAAAACTCTGCCATACAGGGCTCTCACTTCACAGCAGAGGCTGGAAAGAAACCTGTTCTAAATGCATCCAACAACGTGCTGGCTTGAATTTGAAAATAGGAATACTTGTCCATTTGGGCCAAGGAGGATTTGGAATCCACATCTCCCAATTATTAGCTCTAAGACCATTATTAGCAGTAATTACTAGTTACTAGGGAAAAGAAAGAGCACCTCTATGGGCACCTTCTCTGGGAACTCCTATGGTGGTTTATTTCTGAATGCTCTTTCACTCTTCTGAGTGCATCTGGACTGATTAAGATGTACTCAGCCATATTTAGAATGTTGTCCCCCCACAAAGGCTGTAAATGTCTTCCTGTTATCTTGCATTTTCACTGGTGCCCAGAAAAACAGTCCATATATCTTCTTGGGTCATGGTACTTCTAAAAGCATGCTGTTACATGCATTGTGCTCTGAAGAGATGCTGCCTCCCAGGGCCTGGGTAAGGAGTGTAGCCAGGAAGCTGCCTGATTTGGTGTGGCCCCCTGACTACCCTCTGTTAGTAGTCCAGGTGGATAGGGGTGAGACTGAAGGAGGAAGTCCCAGGGTAATCTAAAGGGACTTCAGGGCAGTTAAAGGAGTAGGTGTTCAGGTAGTATTCTCCTTGATTCCTTCAGTGCTAGGGGAAAATGCTGAAAGGAATAGGAAAACTCAACAGATCAATATATGGCCAAGAGACTGGTGCCATAGGTGGTTTTGGGGTTTCTGTCCACAGGGTGGCTTACACAGCACCAGGCCTGCTCATGTTGGATGGGGTACACCTGAGTCAGAGGGAGAAAAGGATCCTGGCCCAGGAATTAGAAGGGTTGATAGAGAAGTCTTTAAGCTAGGCATGAAGGGGGAGTAGGATAATTGGTTTCTTCCATTTCTTTTGTTTGTTGTTCACTGGTTGTGTACCTCTGGGTGTTCACAGAAAGTACCTGTGAGACTTCCACAATCAAAACTAGAAAGACAAGCTAGGAGAGATTCAAGTTATGGAAGCTTTAAGGCATGGTTACTTGTCTTCGTAGTGTTGAAAAGTTCCCAGCTCCTACAGATTTCATCAGTTTCTCATTATTACAGCTTAGAAAATCTTTTTTTAATGGAAAGAGTGTCAAGCACTGAAACAGGCTGCTGAGGGAAGTAGTAGAGTCACCATCCCTGGAACCGTTCAAAAATCATCTGCATGTGCTGCTAGGGTTTGGTTTGGTGGGCTTTACAGTGCTGGTTTTATGCTTGGACTTAATGATCGCAGCAGTCTTTGACAATCTAAATGATTCTGTGATTCTATAAAACTCTTTCCATTGGAAGAGGGAGATTTTCTGGGCAAAAGTCAAGACTGCATCTGTAAATTTATGTTTTCATTTCTGGGAGAAGGGAAAAAAAAAAAAAACAAACAGAAAAATCTTAGTCCGGGTGCTGAAATTCAACTCTTGAAACAGCTCTTTGCAGAGTAACTTCGTTTGACAGCTATTGTTAGGCGGTGCCATTAGTCTTCCAAATCTCTGTTATTGACACTAAGTCGTGTTTGTTTTCAGGCAGCCGTGCAGGTTGTGGTCATTTTACAACTCACAGTTCCCATGTCAGGGGAAGCTGGGTGTCTCCTCCAGCTTCTGCTCAGAGCAGCTCCCCTACACTGGATATGTGCCTTGGAGTCCTGAGGGATGGATTTCCATACACAGTGCTTGAGACCACTTCTGCTTCAGCACATACATATAAAAATAAATGAAGCTGCAATTAAAACTATGTACTCTTACACACTGATTTGCTTTGCAGTGGAAAGCAGAGCTACAGGCATCAGTTTTTCCTCAGGGATGCAACAGCAATATAATTTAGCATTAAAAAGCCATTTTGTCATTGGATTCTTTCCAAGTTTTATTTCTTGTAACCAGCCTCATCATGCTCAGTTTAGTCCTACTTCATCTCTTTTAAATTGCTGGTACTGTAACTCAGAACTGCTGCTCTTCACAGAATCATCAACATTGGAAGAGACCCCCAAGGCCATCTAATTCACCTGTCAACCCAGAACCAGCAAAATCACCCCCAAACCACTTTCTTTAAGAGTGTACAAGACAGGTTTTGAAAATAGGATGGGGCCAGACCTTGTGCGCTTATTCCTCATTCTGTCTTGTTCTCTTCCTATGCCTTGCCTCTTCTTCCTCTGCAGAAGATCTGCAGAAATGCTGCCTTTTCTTGACCACACAGATATTTTCTACTGACTTTTTTCTTTCATAAGTTTTTCCTACTTGTCCAGTACTTCCTGTTTGCCAGTCACAGACTTTCTCTTCTCCTAAAGTCTGTATTTATACACTGGAGTGAGAAAATCTGTGTCTGTAATTTGAGAGTCCAACCATTTTCCATTTGTAACCAGTTCTTCCCTTCAGATAAGATACAGCTTAAGCTTGCTTCTTGTCAGTGAGATTACCAAGGGGTTGAGCGACATCTGAAGATTATCTGGGCTTTCTCAACAAGGTTGAATTTCATTCATTGTGTTGATCTTTCAGAATAATTAAGGAACTACTTAAACTCTGTTAAAAACATAGTCAGAATTTAATAGGATTTCCTTTTTCTAAGGACTATGTGCTCCCCTGGGAAAAGGCAAGAATCCAAGAGGCAACAGAAATTAATTATTGGATGTTGAATATTTTTTTTAATTTCCTTCCTCTTGCAGTACAATTTCAGGATTCAGAATTCCTGAAAGTCATGGTATTTGCTACTTTGTCTGAGTTGTACAGTTCTAGCAGTAAGAGGAGTTTAGGAAACTAATGTCTGACTAAAAAAATATGTATTTGCATTTCTGGTCTTGATGTGTCTGTTTCATGAGTTTATATTCCAGCACCTGGACTAAGTATTTTCATCATCTCATCCCCCAATCTGTCCATACATCCAAGATTGCCCCATCTCCGGCGCAGAATCTTACACTTCCCCTTTTTTGAACCTTATATGATTAGTGATTGTCCAGTCTTCTAATTTTTTTTTAAAAATCTGGAATTGGAAGGATTTTTTATCTTCTCATATGACAGACATATTACAAGTTAGAGGCAACGAATTTTACATTTCTCCTTTTACACAAAATTATGGTGTTACCTGGCTCTTGCAGATATTCATAGTCATATCCCAGCTCTCTCGAGGGTTTAAAAAATTCTCCATTTCTATAAAGAGGAATGAAGGGGACCATGTAATTTTCTCGATTGTGCCCAATTGGTGCATTAGCTGCTGGGTATACTTCTAGCATGGGCCTGTGTCTTCTTAACCATCGTTCAAAAATGCTGTGGAAGAGAAAGCATGTTAATTAATGATGGGGATTAGCAGAATTTTTCTTCTTGAAGATTAAAAGAAACTGTTGTTTTTTGTTTTATTTTTTTAATGTTGGAGACAGAGTTGCGTGCAATGTCTTGTGTTTGTGTGTGTAATGCTTTCCAAATTTCCAAATTTGGGGTTATCCACTTCAGTACTGAGTTTGTATTCAAGCCTACAAAAAGCAAATGCCTGTGCTGCTGCAAAGAGTCTGAATGTGCTTTGAAATTCCATAAATGTAAATCACTCTCCTTCTGTGCGCTGCAATTCACGTGGTTTTGAGGAATAGAGAGAAATGGATTAAAGACCTCACTCCTTCCTCCTCACTCTTGGAAACATTTGTAGCTAGTTTTGGATGGTCTTGTTTCTAGATGCTCTGTCCCTCTTCCTCTAATTTCTTAGCAAGGGCTTTCAATGAAGTATGAGTTACATCATGATCCTTTGGACATCACTAAAGGAGTGGAAACATCTGAGGAAGAAGTGATAAGCTGACAAAGCATGTCAGCTGTCAGTAAAGTGTCTTTCTCCAGCCAGAGCTTCTTCACTGACCTCAGTGTCTGCACTGTTGTTTAACACATTCCACTCTCCCAGCTGCTGTGCAGCTTTATTTTACATCTTAAATATGTTGTCCCAGAGGCATTGCCAGTGTCAAGCTCTGGCCAGTGTCAGTTCTGTCGCGCATCCAGCTGGAACAAGCTCCATCTGACATGGGGAGAGTTTCTGTCACCTTCTGGCAGAAGCCAACCCTGTAGCCCCCTAATTGCCAGAACCTTGCCATGTAAACCCAACAGAAGCTGTTCCCCATACCTCCATCTTCAGCTGCTCCATTCCATTTTTCTCTTCCAAAATTTCTTCCATTACCTGTCTGTCACCACAGGGCTGTGTGTCTGCTCTTAAACTTGGATGCAGAAAGCTTAAAGACTGCAGAAAGCTTAAAGACTGCAGTAGGGGAAGTGTATAGTGGCATTTTCAACTTAACTACTGAATGTGTTTGGAAAGGAAAATTAAGAACCTTCCAAAACATTCTCAGTTCTCTTCCCTTTGAGCTTTTTCAGTCAGCTTTTCACTTTCAATCCTCAACCCTTTCTCTGATCCCTTTGTGTTTATTCACATGAGTGCGCCAGGTTGGAATAGGGAAGGTGGAAAAATGCTACAGGGCAAGCAGATGTAGGTATCTTCTGCATGAGGAAACAGGACTCCATACTAAATCCAAAGGTACTGGTGAGAGGTAATTATCAATATTAGGCTCAGGGAGGGATCTCTGAATTCATGTATTAGTTATAAGGCATAGAAATGGTCTAAAGAGACCATTGTGCTGTAAATTGTGCTTTAATGGAGGTCTTAGCTCAACAATTGCTCCTCCCCAACACTGGCCACTGACCACTGACCACTGACCAGAGGACATGGACTTCCCTCCCCTGCTCCACCCCCAGCTGTTCAGGGGCTCAGGTTATCTCAGAAGTACAGTTCCTAAATGCAAGTGCTCAGGGGTATGAGGATGTCTGCAGGTTATCAAGCAATTCTGCCAGCAGATTTCTACCTCTTATTTTTGGGCAGAAATATTGAGAAACACTCTGCATGGCCCACCAAATTAAAGCCCTCTCATACTCATCAAGATAGAGGTAGGGCCAAAATCTTAATTCTCTTTTTAGGATCAAAAACTCTAATAAATGAAAAAATTACTGTGATCATACACCTTGTCTACCCTTTATGATGCAGGTATTAATTTTGATTAAAATCTTCATTTGTGTCTCTCTTCTTCAGGTAATTTCATCAATCCTGTCTGGAAAAACTCTTATCTGGATAATAATGTTTAGTTGAAGCTTTCAGATAGATAAGTTTAAACAATATGAAGACTTCAGCTGGTGTTGTCTCAAGAAAGTTTGAACAAAAACTCTGTAATCTTTGGAGAACAGCATGAAGAAATTCAGTAATCACTAAAAAAGACATAGAATATAAAATAATAATTAAGCTTGAGGAGGGGTGGGATGTGGGGAAGTGCTGTACTTCAATTTTTCCCCTGCCTGGCTTTTACTCATGCTTTGTGTAAAGTGCCCTGACTATCAGAGCTTTATTTTCCTAGCAGTTGTAGATGGGAGCTGAGATGGCTCTTCTCTGCAGCACAAGGTTGTTAGAGGTGCAGAGATACTCTGGTTGTCGGAACATGGTAATATTGTAAGGCAGAGGTGGGACTTGGATCAGGTTTTTAATGTCTGGTGATGATCCGTACCCTAACTTTGGAATGCTCAATCTGAAGTACTTCCTGGGGCCTGATTTTTAGAAAATGCTGAGCAGTCATAATCTGAAAATTCGGAGGGCTGATGAGCACAAGGTTCAGAGCTAAAACTCATCATTTGCCTGAAATAGCAAGAAATACCCTGAAATGCAGCATCCTTGCTGCATGAGTTAAGTGTTGCCGTTGCATAAGAGCTTTTAATAAGAATCCTTAAGCCAGTAATCTTTCAAGCAGAATGCAAATGCAAAACATTTCCATGGAAATGAACATATGTACTTTTGGATTGCTTCTTTTGGATTCCTTCGTTTGCAGTGTGGTTCCCGCATGAGGTATCAAGCTTTGCTTAGCAGTAGCAGGAGCATTGAATTGCCTGCCCTTGCAGCTGATCTTTAGATTCAGATGTGATCATATGCCTCTAAATCCTGATGTGATGACTTTTGCTGATGCACATGATGTGTTACACAATCCATTGGGTTGTTTGGGAACAGTTCTCTCCATTAGCTGGCACAAGATCTTGTCACCATGGCTGCAATCTCTTTCATTGAACATAGCCGTATGCCACCCTAGGAATCTCAAAAACATTCTTTAAAGCTTTAAGAGTCACATTTTCCTTTACTTCCTTCAGAACAGCCAGTCATGTGCATTTATCTTATAGTAGTCTTTGGTTTTTTACTTTTGGGATTTATATGACACTTTGAAAGATTAGGATTATATTCTGCTTGCTAATAAAATGATTGGCTGAAGTTGCATTTATTATTTCAATTTACAGGCTCCTTCCCAGCTTGTTCAGTAAGATGGACTCAAAACACTATTTCTTTCCTGGCCTGATAAAGCATGGTGATTTGTATTTTCAAGAGTGTTCATGGGTTTTTTTTAAATTTTGTGTGAGAAAATTGACAGATGTAGTATATCAGTAATATTTTTTTTCCATGTACTTCATCTGTTTGTATTCCTCCTCTTAAGGGGGCACTTCTGGAGGCACTGCCATTTGCCTTCCTTACTCATATTTTGCAAGTTATGGAAGAAGAACCTTACTCTTGCTTTTCAATAAGAATTTCCCAGCTTAATGGAAGAAGAAAACTCCCAGTGGCATCCAGTCAGGGAAAAAGCCCATGGACAGGGCACAACTTCAGCTGTATTTCTATTGGTAAAGTACAAATGGTTCTCCTTGGGCACCATAAGCCATTTCATATCAGAGAGTTGCATTTTATGACTCTCTAACCAAGTCCATTAACTCACTTAATACATTTTTAAGGAAAACTGAAATCCTGAAGTAGCCTATGGGTTTTGTTGTTAGCCAGGTAGTGACACTGACACAGTGCTCCTTTCCTTGGGGGCTTAATTGAAAAGATTTGGGGGAAAAAAAGTGTATTTGGAGAAAGTAATGGCACTCTCTTTTGTTTCAGAGTACTGTGACCACTGAGTCAAACATTGTAGAATACCTTTTTCTTCAAATAAGGTGCTTTCTCCAGCCCTGGCTATATGTAAGGCAGTTAGCATCAAAGGTTTTCTCTGTCATGCAGGGCTGTTCTTTCCCAAAGGCAAAGAGGACACATCTGAACAGATATGATGGATCACCTCAATTCTTCCATGTGCCTTGATCTACAGAGACAGTTGTTTAATCCAATGACAGGCATGTGGTTTCCATGACAGAAAGAAATCTGTGTTCCCATCATCAGATGTTGATCTGCTTACAGTTGACAGAAGATTTTCTTCTCTTCCCCTATGCAGTCATGTTAGTTATTTCCCTTTAGCATCTCGAAAATGTGTTGTTATTTCCTGTTCTTTTCTCAGGAGCTGCAGCCTTGGAAGAGCCCAGGTCTGAAGAATTAATGCTACATGCAGAGAGACAAAATGCTGAGGTAATTAGCTGGTCCCTTCATGGAGTGACAAAGCTCCTGGTAGAAAAGCCAGGTTTGTGGCAAAGCAGCAGACCTTAACTCCCTCAAATTGGTCATTATCTTGGCAAGCCACTGTTTTTATGTTCTCTTCATATAAACCTCTACAACCTTCCGTGGACCTGAGAACCTAACAAAGCAGGACCATGAGGTAAGGGTATCTTCAGGGCCATTTTATTCCATATTGCCTCCCTTTCTTGCCATAATATAACTAAAAGTAACAAAAAGGACATCTAAAGTTTAGATCAAGCTTTGCTATATCCAATCTCCATACTAATTCTGTGCCAAATAAAAAGGAAAAAAAGAGTAGTGGACATAAAGTTTAGTGAGAAGGAGAGAAATCTCTGAAGTCTGGTTACTTTTTCTTCCTCAGCATCTAGACAAAGGGAGCCAGCAGATCAGTAGCTATTTGTATAGCTGGAAGTGATATTTTCCAGAGGCTTTTTTAGCATTGCAATTCCAGCTAGACTGGCATCACTTGGGAGATGTTGGCAGTGCTATGGGAGCAGATGGGATGTGTGCATGGTGGGAAGACAAGGCAGGATAAAGGGAAGAAGAGAAGAGCTAACCAAAAGTTGTTGGGAATTTTATTCAGAGAATGGAAATGGAGAGAACCCAGGCTGGGATTAGCAGCAGTAAACCATAAATCTTTGAGGATGATAGGTCTACCTAGAAGGGTCCCAGGAAATCAAAGCTTAAGAAAGAGAAATTTAAAACATGGAAAGTAACTAAATTAAATAGAGGTTAGTCTCCTGATAGCCCCTAATATCCTTTGTATTTCCTCAGCAGCAAGCAAAATTTACTTGGAAAGGGTGTTTATTATTTAAAGGCGTTGGTCAGATTAAGAAATAATTCTGTCTAGATTAGAGAAAATAAATACTGTTTGCATTTGGAAGACTTCTTCCTTCTCTTGAAGAAATCAAAGTGCCCAAACTGAATTCCTAAATAAGAGGTCCAAGAACTGAAAGAGATTGGAGACTAATTTGAATTTTGGAAGATGCCCTGTCTCACATTTAGTGCTCAGAGAGGCTCATGTCTCTCTAAAGTGCATTTCCAAAGTAGAAATAATTTTCTAGTGGGTGTAATATCAAAGTAATTACTAGATTATGATAATCAACACCCTATGCAAAGATTATTTATGTGGTAGGAAACAATTTTAATATTGTAGAATGGGTTGGATTCAGACACCTGAAGATTAAAATAAGGCTCAGGTTTGTATTTAAACCTTGGAAAAAATGATCATGGGATATAATAAATTCACTGTCACTTAAGCTCTGATTCAGTCATAGGCCATGTTTGATGCAGAAATAGCTAAGGAAGGGAATCGGAGGATTCCCAAAAAATCATAAAGGCAAAGAATATTTTTTCTGAATAATGGAAAATTCTTAGAGACTCTTGCAGGCCTCATTTTACTCTGCACAAAATAGGCAGAGAGTAAAAATAATTTGCCTAAATTCATACCATCCACACTGTAGGGGAATGGGACCTCAGCTGTGGGGCCAGTTTGTACCAAACTGTGGTACCCCTAAGAGTCAGATTATACCACTGCAAAGCATAGAGTCTCAGTTTTATTTAATTTTTTTCTATATATCTGTATTTGGGTCACTGTAACTGCTGATGAGCTTAATACTTGTGTGTACCAGTTCTAATAGGTTTCAAAGTATTGGTATGTGGGAAAAGGCAATAATGACGCCCACCTGGTATGTAGATCTTTTGTCAGTTTCAATTTTTCATTCAGGGAAAATATACTTTGCTTTGGCAAAACATTTTAGTGCGATATGGTGAAAATTAAAGTCATCTATAAAAGACATGGATATATCACTTCTATTTAATTGTGTATAAATAGACTCAAGTGTTTTCTTTGTTCTGCTCCATACATACCAGTTTATACAAAATGAAATTAAATGAGCCGTAGCAGAAAATTAATTAAAAAACCCAAACAAACAAACCCACCTTGGTTTAATGACTGGTGGGAAAATAGGATTGATTTGAGGATGATTAAAAGAGGCCACCAATATATATTTTCTGACTGAAAATCTGAATTCATATTATTTTATGAATAATATGTGCAATGGGATTATAACTAATGAAAGGATGAGCCAAGAAATAACTGGGTTTATGCTGCCAGTGGGAAATACCAGGCAGAGTATAAAAGTATTGCTGTACGTAGGCTGAGTTCCTTCCTACTGTTCCAGATAGTGTTGTGCACTCTGAAAAAGATGCTGCTCACAGAAAGGAAAGCTAAAAGTCTAGAAAAAGCAGAGTAAAAAAATAAAAGTTGGCATTTTTCTTTATCATTTTGCAAAGCATCCTTATAAGGGCCATTTCCCAAGTGTGCTGCCACAGTCATGGGCAGAGGTACTCTTGACTGACTGAGTTTAAGAGTAGAAACCAGACTTTAAATATCCATTTCTAACATTGAGCCACCCCAGAGGCACTGGCCCATAGTGTAAATTAACTCTCCCTTCAGGAAGATTTAACAGAAAAATTTAATCCAGTGTGTTTTACCTTGCAATGAAGGACAGCTGGAGAGAGATGAAGGGGGAAGAAGAGGGTGCAGTTCCTCTGTATGAATTTCTGTCACACATCAAGGAACAAGAGTGGCATTGCAGGTATGCCACTGTGGGAGGACTACAGTCACCTTATGATGGAGGCTCATGGTCACTCTGGATCCTTTGCACTGCTGGGGACACAATACAGATTTCCTCCTGCCTCCTTGTCCTCACTTTCCTTGTAAGCATTTGCACAACAATGCAATAAGCAGGATTAAGGAGCTGATTTACTTTAAAATCAAACCTCCCCTTTATTTTCATTTGTTCTGGGATAGTTTAGGTAAGATAAAGCTGTGGATCTGATTCATTATTCTTTTTTGTGATTGCCAGCACAAGGGAGAAACTGAGGTGAGCATCTCTGGGCAGCACTAATTGCTGAATAGGACTTTGCTTCTTCCTAACCTATGTGCTAGGTCAAACTGACTTAAAGCAACATTGAAATTGTGCCCTCTGTTTCTCAATAGCCTGATAAACCTTTGCCTCAGTGAGCCTGTACTCAGTATTAACCACTCAGCTGCTAGACATCTGCTTTGTAATCCCCTTTAAATTTGTCCGGTTCAAATCCAAAGCTATGTACTTTGTTGTGCCAGGCTTGTCACGGAGACTTTCATTCCTCATCTCCAGTTGTGAGACTCAGGCGAGGTCAGACTGACTATGCTAGAAAGAATACAGAACATTGTTGCTTAGAGCTCATTTATACAATTTATTTCGGTATCATGAGATCTGACATGCGGTAGAAGAAATCTGGCAAGCAACATGTATTTGCATTTGGAAAGAAAAGAAAAAGGAAATAAATTAAAGAAAGCTGAAATGCCAGCCCAAGGACTGTGATTACACAGTAGTCATCACTTTAAAATTTGGCACTAGTCAGCTAGTATTGCAAAGTCACCTCAGGTAATTCCCATCCCAAGCATTTGGGAGAAAGATCAGTGCTTCAGTCCTGGAAGAGGTGCTGATGCTGGGGCTGTAAAGTCAAGGCACTGCGCTGTTTGCCAACGTATGCGGTTATATTGCAGTATTCTTTTTTGTTCTTTTTGTTTTACGTTGGCTAAAGACACTACAGGGACTCTCAGGAAGGTTGTAAACAAGTTACACCTTCTGATTAAAAATTAAGATGCTGCCCTCAATTATTGTGAAAACCTATCCAAAGACTTTGAGACTGTGTTTCCCACTGGTGAATCACTGCTGAGGATCGCCCTGGGTTACAGTGCTTATTCTGTCTAGTCCGAGCTCCTGGAGACCATCCAGGGGCTTCCATCATCAATTCCAAGCTGCAGCATGCAGCAAGGATCTTTGGGCAGCTTTGCCTCTTCCCCAAACCCTCGCAGTACCTTTGTGAAGTTACTCCTGTGCCAGTCCCTGGGCCAGCCACTAGAGACACCTGTGCATGTATATATCTCTATATGTATGGATATTTTCCCATAACAGGCTTTCATCATGGTCAGCCAAACAGATAAAGAGGATGAGGCTGTTGGTGCTGTTGGAATTTTGTGTAATTGCTGCATTTTTTGCGTTGATCTGCATATCTGGTCAAGCGTGTTTGCATATATGCATACAAATATATATGCACATAGTGTGTGTGTGAGGTTGGGAGTACCTGCTCAACCTCAGTACTGGCTGCACCCAAGAACATGAAACTGTGGTAGCCAGACCAGCTTGGGCTTCTAGATTTGTTGACACTTAAAAGATAGACTTGCATGAAACAGAAAAAAAAGAATGTTTTAGCCTGGTGGAGCTGTCTTCCCACAGAATGCTGCGCTTCTGGTATTTTTTCTCAGAGCATGTATTCCTCATGTAGATCAATTACATGCATCTGAAATATGGATATTCATTTTCAGGAAGGGTCTAGCCTACTTTATTTTTTCCCCTTTTTCCCATCTTCTGAACCAAAAGTGGGGGCTTTTTTTGTGGACTTGAGTGGAATAGACCACCTGAAACATGGAGGCACAATATGCAGATGACATAAAGCCCCTTCCTTATTCAGCAAGGCTGCAGCCTGTCTCCTAAAGTAGTATTCTCTGAGTGAGGTATAATAACATACAGTATGCTGACACCTTCCCACCGAACTACAAAGTACCACCAGAGCTGGGCAGCCATGTGACACCTGAGGATCTTGGCATTGCTCTGCTTCACGGATCTCACTACAAGCATTTCATCTCCTTTGTTCTCACTGCACAAACTGGATGTTTGGAAAGTGTCAGATAAAGGAAACAAGAGGGAGGGAATTGGCAAGGGTGTAGTCCCATGCAACCAATCCCACCTAAGAGAAAACCAGTGCTACTTTGCCTATGTCCCAGTTTCTTGAAAACCTCAAGGTTACTGCAGGTGCTGCATACATAGAATCATATAATATCCTAAGTTGGAAGGGACCCACAAGAATCTCTGAGAGATTCCAAGTCCTGGCCCTGCACAGGACATCCCCAAGAGCCACACCATGTGCCTGAGAGTGTTGTTCAAATGCTTCTTGAACTCTGTCAGGCTTGGGGCTGTGACCACTTCCCCAGGGAGCCTGCTCAATGCCCAACCACCCTCTGGGTGAAGAACTTTTCCCTAAACTAGGGAACTGATTCCTGAGCTTCTCATTTTTGAACCTAGATCTTGCCTGATGCAGTTCCATGCCATTTATGAGATATTTTTTAATATTTCCTCTGCCAATGTGTTTTAGAACTTTTTCCCCTAATCTATCAAACACCCTCAACACCTCTTTAGGGCGAAGTGAAGAGAAGGGTCTTCATACTTTCCATCTGACACTTTTCCTCTTTATGTCAAACAACTTGAGCTTCCACAGCTATTTGGAGAAAATGCAATTGGATCTCTCACTGCTGCTTTGCATGCTTATTTGGCTGCAGAGGGCAATATAGCTTCCCCTCATTGCTCCAATAATCATGTAGTTGTGCAAGTGTTTCTCTCCTAGAATAAAAAATGTCACCAGCTCAAGCCTCTCTTGTGAAAAGCTGCTCAAGAACCAGAATCCTATATAGAATTCAGATAGAATGATCCTGAGGAGAAATGTCTGCTCTCTGTTTCTCTCCCAGAGAGGGTTGCTGATGTCCCGCAGTTCTATTCCCCATGTGCTATCACAATATCCTTTGGTTACATTGCAAACTGCTTACCTTTCCCAAGAAAGTCATGTAGCTACCCGAGGCTTCAATTCCATTGCATATAAGTCTGGACTCCCTGGATGAAACAGGTGCTGAGCCCAACTTTGCTGCTATATTACCATGTAAAGAGCTTTATTTCGACTGAAGGGGAAGATAATGGATAAGCTAAGCTTTACACTAAAGACAAGAGTTGAGTGCTGGAAAAAGGGTGTAGGAATCTGTGCAGAGGAATGTCCATATCCTCTAGCATAGGATTAGGTAGTGCCTTAGCCTAACCCAGTATTGGCAAAATAATCTAACTCCTGTGGGAGCTTGTTCCATACCTCTGCAGGAAAGAAATGAGATTAAATGAGGATTAGCTGCACTGAGATTCTGTCAGATATCTGATCTAAACTCTGTTGCTTTTCTTAGTCAAGTCAGTCTTTATTTAGCACAATGTTGTAAATAACTTTTCTGAGGTACAGGAGATAAATTCTTGTTCTTTAAACGGCTGTCATCATGTGTGTTGTTTCACCTCTTACTGACAAACCAGAGTATGTTTGGCTAGAGATATTTGTTTTCCATTCAGATTTAGGTCTCCAGTACCGTCCAACACTGCAAACCCCAGGTTATAGGGGAGACATAATGGGGTGTCCTGTGTACTTTGTAAATAAGGAAATAGAAATGCAACCAACCACGTGCTGCCTTGAAAACAGAAGTTAGCATTTGATGAAATGTATATCCTGTGTTGAGTTTCCCAGATTCATTTTTGCCATGGTTTGATGCTAACATAAAAACATCACTTGAAGTCGGGGATAGTAAAAATGCCAGCTGCTCCAAAGTTTAATAACTACTTTTCCCTGAAGACAAAGATAACAAGCAGATTAAAATGGATAACTGTGGAGGTAGCTGGACTGACACTATGGAGCCCAATTTTGTGCTCTGCAATTCAGTTCTTTTGAGACTTAAATATTGTCATTATTGAGGTTCACAAGGGCATATAATACATAAATCACATCTATGGAAGTGAAGTGATAATTTCTTTTCATGAATAGGAGGTAGCTACATGTGGGTGAGAAAAGTACCATGTTTTCTTGTAATTTTTTACAATTTGAACAATTACATCAGCTATTATTGCAGAAATGCTGCAGGAAGGAAATGCTAGCTGTCTGCATCAGAGTTCATTTTGATTGCTGTGCCGCAGGGAGCTTCCTCCTCCTCCAGTATTAAGAGAATAGGTGAAGACTAACCATGCAGCTCTTGTGAAGTTTCAGAGTGGTGTAACCTTTCCTTTTAAAAACCAGTAATTGTGTGCAAAATATGTGGTGTATGGGGTGATCCATTCAGTAATTGTGTTGGTTGAACTAAAATCTTGCAGTAAGATTGATATGAAACCTGTGCTTTAAATGGGACTCTTTGAACTGAACCTGCTCTATAATAGACTTTTATGAACAGAATGGATCATTACAAACATCTAGCCTGAATAATGGCATGGCAGGTGAGATTGCCAACTGCTGTATTTCACATATGTTGCAGAAGATGTCTGTTTAAGCTTTCTCTGGTCATTTCCCTAAAGCAAGGTGGAGCAGCAGCACTGTAGGTTATATATATGCTTAATCAATAAAAAGTATATTTATCTCCAGAGCCTGATCCTTGTCATTATTTCTCTCTGTGTCTGCCTCTGTATGTGGATATCCAGAGGATATCCAGAGGTCTTATTTAATGTTACTTTAAATGCAGGTCCCCCCTCAAATGTACTTCATATACTCAGTCTCCACTGGAGCAGGGATGCTCTAAACCTGTACTCCTTCACATTTGCTTCTAGCCATGGTCCGTGTTAGATGATAGGTGATGTGACCCTCCAGGGCTGTTCCTGCATCCCTTTGGGTGCTGTGCAATTGCAGCTGCTCAGGCTTGCTGAAGTAGATGTTAGAGCCCAGCTCAGTATCTTGGTGCATGATTTGCCTTTCAGCCCCAGACACAGAGATATCAGAGCAGAGATACTGGGGAGCTGTTTCTCAGCAACACCCCATCCTTCCCACTTACACTCTGCTTTCCATGGATATATTTATGTGGTATTTCACAGGAGATGTGAACTCACTCTACCCACATACTGAGCCCACTTTGAGTGAGTCAGCTCCATCAAACAAGCTGAGTAGTTCTGGTTAACATGCTCCAAAGCCTGAGAGGTTAGGAGGGAAAGGTTAACAGCTCCACTCGGTGCCAAAAGTGGGCTTGTGGTAAAAGAGGGAAGATGTGTCCTCCTGCTCATTTGTAGACATCCCCAAGGGGAAGCAAAATTAGAAATGTAGAAATTTCCTTTCTAAAAACTTCCATGCTCCAGTTTACCCCTACCTTCTGTACTTACCTGCTCTGTATCTCATACTTGCTGTAGGAGTTTGTGTGTGTCAATAAAGCTTGTGACCCAGAGTCATTCTTGGCCCACCCTCATCTCAGATGTTCTGCTGGAGAGCAGTTTTCTTCCTCTAAGTCCCTTTTGATAGAACAGATCTGCTTTCTGTGAGCAGGAGCTGCTGTAACAAGGTGAATTTTTTAAATACCAGGGAAGGATGAGAGCTGGGCTACCTTGCTGCTGTGCCACAGAACCTGCTGGTGGGATGTAGCTGTGCATGCTGATCAGAGCTCTCTTCCCAGGATACTGCTAATGGCAACCTCTTGACCTGCCTTTGTCTAATAGATTTCAAGTGGCTCCAAGCTGTAGCTCATTCAGCTCCAGAAAAATATGACTTCTATGCTGTCATTTGCAAATGTAACCTCAAAAAGCAGTAACAGCCTTGCTGTGCCTTATCAAGGAACAAAATTAATCATATATTTTGTGTTTAAAATGTGATTTTTCAATTTTTAGACTGCTTTATTATTAGCTGATATATTATTGTACTACAGTTCCCATATCAGCTGCACCTCAGTCAAAAGTTTTGGTGCTTCTAAGTTTTTGAATACCAAAGGGAGAAAATAATTCCTCAGCCTCATGGTTTATCTGTGCTGTCTCCCACTGGAGACATTTCAGGGTAAAGAATCACTCTTATTTCATATATTAAAAAAGTCTGGAAACATAACGTTAGCTTACAGGAATTTTTTGATGATTCTTTTTGAATGCATTTTCTCCAAATGTTCCAAATCCTTGAAGCAAATAGTTTTTAATTTCTAAAATAAGTTTTTGTTTCCTGTCAACATTTCAAAACAAGAGAACAACTTGGTTTTTTCTTGTGCCATTTTTTGGTTTAAAACCCTGAAATGACATTCAAGAGAAAACGAAAATTTTCTGTTTCAGAAACAGAGTAAAAATAAGTCACTTTTATTTTGACATCTCCTGGGAGTGAAAATCAAATTTTCTCTTGTTAAAGCATTTTTTGTGACAAAATCACTTTTTCCACTTTTGCCATAGTGCTGCTTATTTTTTTTTTTTTTCAAGTGGAAGAAGGTGCTGGCATTATGGTGAATATATTGAATCCACAGGGACTGAAAATGTCCATAAAGTTGACAGAGGGAATGCTGCTGCTGATCAGAGCAGGGATGTCCAGCTGTGTCTTGTCTTTGCTATTTCATGTGACAGTAAATGAAGCAATTGTTACCTCCTGTTTCTTTGATACTTGAGAGCCACAGTCAGAGGCTAAGGATATGCCAGGTAGGAGTTGCTGCACAGACCAGGGGAATGAGATAGTCCCTTAGTGACAGAGCTTACAACATGAATGCAGGAGAAGGCACAACAGAGAGATGCAAACAGACAGGAGGAGGATCAGGCTCCCATGCACTGGGACTGCAATAGTCCACTCACTAAAGAGGAGTATGGGGGGACTTGCCTGAATGCCAAAAAGTTGTACAGTAGAGAATGGTATAATGAACACTTTGGAGGGGTACATGAGTTCCTTAACAATGATTTGGGGGTTGAGCAGTGAAGGGCCTTCCCAAAAGAAACCAGCTGATCTGATGTGAAGAGAGCAAAGAAGCAGCAGAAGGGTATGAACAGAGAACACTTGGAGTTAAGGAGAGCACTGAGTTAATGTGATGGTGGTTGCAACAGCATTCTGAGCTGTGCCTTTATTTATGATAGCTGGAGAAAACAGGTGTTGTAATGATGGCATCACTAGAACTGGCAATCTGGATCTAGCTCTAGATTAATATGCAAATAGTCTAACAAATCCTCGGCTTTAGAGAGGTGAGAGACTGATATCCTACATGCACATCTGTTGTGTGTCTTCAGCAAATTATTTCTAAATTGCTAGTTCTAAAACCAGGGCCCTTGGAAGCCATCCACATTATTGTATAAACCCTACCCGTTGCTGCAGAACTTAGGAACAAGATGAGGACTGAGGCCCTATTGCATTAGCTGCTGCATGGGCATAAAGTTGTAAGGAGATCTTTAATGACAGCTTCTATTCCCTATTGCTTTTTAGCTTTTTTCAGGGAAATTTTTGGGTTTTGGAGTGGAAATCCAGAGTTATAGAGGTATGAAATAAATGAGAAGAAAGCTGAAATATTCAAAAGATAGAAGTGCAGGGCTAACAGATGAAGATACTACATGTCTCTAGAGATGAAATGTCTAAAAGATCCAGTAGAGAGGAAAGAGTTCCTTCTCTGAGCACAGAAAACACCCCAGTGATCTCAAGTGGGACTGTGGGCTCATGCTTTCATGGCCTGTGCAGCTGCTCCTTACAGCTTGTGTGGGTTGACTCCTCCCTTGTTATTCCCTTGTGCTGACTGTAGAGCATATCTGAATAGTAAAGAGATTTGCAATTAAGAGAAATGCTTCAGAGAGCTAAAAAAGCTCTTGTTTTTGCTGAATGTATATTTTGTTGCATCTTTTATTTCTTTTTATTTTTAAGCCATTAAATTAACAATTAATAATTTTTAGGGTGGTTGCCTGCTTTTACCAAACACCGAGATTTGATCCCTACACCTTCCAGCAAATAAGAAGGCAAGGAGCCTGATTAATCATTGCTAAGAAAGCTGTTGCCTGAGTACCTTCGTACCTCTGCACTACTGAGAGGGAATGACCTAAAAAAAAAAATGGAAGTGTTTATAAGCCAATGCTTTTTTCTTTCACCTGCACGATCTCAAATGCACCTCTGCTTGATCTGTCCTTCCTTCCTTTCATGCATCAGGCCTGAGCAGGGCAGGTGAGGGACAGCAGATGGTAGGCTGCCTGTTGCTCAGTTTAGAAAGCAACTCCTAACATTTGGCTCACACCTGTCAGCAGACTCCGTATACACTTGTTTATCCTCCTCTGTACCATATGTTTCCATGCAAAATCAGTTCCAATGATCTATTGCCTTATTGCTATCACTCCTATTATGGATGTAACTGAGCATTTCACAGTCATTAATACATTTAGCCTGACAGCATCCCTGCTGCGTAGGCATCTAATATCTCCCACTGTACAGATGGGTTAGCTCAAGCTCAGATCCATAGCTCCTCAAAAGCTTCATTGAAATTGATGGGAAGAAACCACATCTCCAGGGGATGAAAGTTTGGGAGAGTAAGCTGCGTGCTGGGTTTCACCCAAGGAATTTGCAGTGGAGTGAGGAAATTCCTCTGTGGGATCCTACTTGGATGCTCAAAGTGCGCGACCATTCTTGGTTTCCCATCACAGAGCTGCTCCCTGCCTCTGCAAACCCAGCAGAACTGTGGTTGCTGTTGTCATCAGAAGATACAGTTGAAAAGTTTGTTAAAAGCCCATTGGCACAATATAATCTTAGCAGTCAGCTCAAAAGTATTCTGCCCTAATGAGAAAAGTTGATAAAGACCAAAAAATGTGCTTCTGCTGCTCTGGAGACTCTCTCCCACTTCCTCCCTTCTTTGCATTCTTGCTTGCCTCACATAAAATAATTTCTTTGCAGCCCTTCAGGTCTATGTAGGAGAGGAACAGGATTTTTTAAAATGCACTGTATGTACCTATCAGTCACCTACTTATTAATTATAACTAAAAGCATGATTAATCTGTCACAGATAGAGATGCTAAGTAACCCGACTCAGGCTAATGCATTTCTGTCACCTACACAAAAGGCAGCATTATTCTCAGATTTTACATCTGCGTGCACTAAGGCCCATATTCACAGCAGCTGCAGAGCACTGGTGATGCCTTTCTTCCAGATGGGATGAGGTTGCATCATGCATATCTCTATTGTCCCCACAGAGCCTGTGCAGTGGTTTATTTCCTCAACACTAGTACAGTTTAATGAGGTTATCTTTTGCAAATAATTTTGCCTTTTAAAATTGATAACAACTACAGTTATGAGAATTGTTTCCTGGGACTCATAATGACCATGACTGAAATTCCTCAGAGGAAAGGGTCAGCATGAAGACCATGGTGCTATTTAAGCCTGCAATGAGTAGGAGCTAAGAGGTGCACAGGTCTTCTGCAAGCGTCAATGTCTAAAGAAAACAATTCTTTTGATATGCCACAATTTTTTTTTTCTTCTGTGTTCCTTTTCTCTGAATATTTAATTCGTCCTTTCTTTTAATAGCCTAGATGCTGGAAGGTAATTTCCAGGCACCAACTTGAGATACCCACACTTGAAACCCTCATCTCCCCATCCTGTGAATCAGTCAATGTATGGATATGCTAAATCACAGCTAAGCTGCACTGTGTAAGGTTTAAAATGTCCTCAAGAAAAGCTTTTCACATAAAAGATTTTTAAAACTGACACCTCCAGAAGGCTAATTATACCCTACGATATGAGGAGCAGAAGACATGTAAGTCAGCCATTGAAGGAGCAATTCCACTGATGCCTGAGTGACCTGCTAAGACTTGATGCCTTATTTCTGGATGGGCAATATAACTGTTAGGCTCATCAAATATATAATCTATTATATATATATATAAAATATATTTTATTGGATGTAAATGGTATTATTTTTTTCAGTCCTCTTATATTTTAAATACATATAAGGAGCAAAAGCCCAACTTCAGTTTTGTCTTTTTATACCTACTAGCTTTTTAGTTAAATTGGATAAAGTTTTATATAAGAGTTTTGATGTGCCTGAGACTGCAAGATGATCCTTGCAAGCTGTAATATACATCCCACCTATGCTGCTTGCCTCAGTGGCCCAAAGGAAGAAACCATTTTGGTCTTCATCTCAAAAGACACCTTACTGCATACAGGCAGAGTCTCAGATAGTAGGTTTCTGAGCATGCAGATTTATGGCAGTTTATGGTATATTTATGACAGTATATTGTTTATTTTTTGCCCTAAGCAATGCAGTAGTCAAGTAACATTCAGTGGAGAAAAAGTAGAAGATAGATAAGCAAATATAAACTGCTCCAGAACAAGTGTTGATTGTGGGGCTTTTACAGCTCTTTTTAGCTTTTTTTTTTAGTTGCTCTTTAGTCATCACAATTTGGTGTAAATGCAGTCCAGAGTAAATTGTTTGTAGCAATTCACATGCGACACAGAAGTGACACAGAAATGAAATCTTGGAATGTTGCCCTCAATGTAGCAATTTCACCAGTTTCTTGCAAAACTGTGTTCTCCTACCCTTTCTTATTAATAAACATGATATCCTTCTGTTTGTTCTCCTTTCATTATGCACAGCTGTACTCTTTCATCAAGAAACAGAATTTTGTTTGTCACACTTAAATACTAATTTTTTCCTCTTTATTTATGAATAGCAGGCTTAGATTTTCCTTATGGAATAGAAATTGAAACAGCCCTGACATTTAGAATGTAAAGGGATTGCTCCAAATGATTATAGTCATGTTAAAATGAGTCACTCACTTTTGATCCCAACTTCCTGACATACACATTCATATATATTAATCATTGTGACATCATTGAAGGACTATTTTTACCTTTTTAATAAAAGCTGAGTGCATTTGTCAACTCATCAAATTATATTTAATCCAGTGAACGAACAGACTGGTTAGGAAAGACACAGCTCTCAAATAACAGCACTGCTCTTTTCTACGTGTCTGAAAATGTTGTGTTTGTAAAAACATGTAAAATGTTTGCACTCTTTGAAATGCAGGTGAAAAGACCGCTGGCAAAAAAAAAAATCCACATAATGAATTAGTTTTACTAAGGAAAATGAAACTTACCTGTCCACAAATGCATGGTGTAATACAAAGATAGGATCATTTGCAGAGCCTTGTACTTGGGACATGGAGCCATTCATGTAGATGTGAAGTGCATTGTGCAAACCGCTTTGTGCTGGGTTTGATATCGCAGTCTGTGGATCAGCAAAGCCTGTAGAGAAAATCATATGCTGATATGACAATGTGCATAATTCCTTTTCCGGTAACAGTGAAGATCAAAGTACTTAGTTTCCATTCATTTATATTCAGCTTTTTAGACAAGAGCTTAGGAAAACTTGTAAAGGAGTGCTAATATATTTCAAAGGCAGAGCAAAGATGAAATTAAAATAAGCTAAATTAAAACTCCTGCAGTGTAGCTAATGCGGCATGTCAGCAAATGTACTCCTTAATTGCTTTATATTTTTAAATTTCTTGGTATATTTTGTCTGGCTGATAAAAAGCAACATAATCCCTATAGACATTTATGTGTGGACATTTATTTACGTTGAGAAAACTTTTTCACTTTATTTCAATTTTTAATCTCTATACTTACAGGCTCCTAAGATAAACCAGACTATTTTATCTCATCATATACTCAGTCTTCTATTAATGTTTGCCTCTACAGAACATGTTCTTTTATTGATAGGAGCCAACAATGGGATCTATAACCTCTACAGAAGGATTTGGTGAGTAATCAATAATTTTTTCCAGTCAGACTTGCAGGATGGAAGTCTGTGGACTGCTGCTACTTTGGAGGACACTTAAAAGATGGACTTTAGGAAGAGCTTGCACAGACCAGCTCCCAGTCAGGAAATACTGGAAGACAAGTTTGCGCATTAGTTTTTATCTTGGTAGCCTGTCTATATTTAAGATTGATGTTATAGCCTTACTTATCATCCCATCAGCCATGCTTCCAACTTTCTTGCAAAGACTCCTTGTAAAAGCCAACTCAAACATCTGATCCTTCACTGGGATTTTCCCAGAGAATAGAAAGAGAAAGCAATGTTGTCTTCCCAGTCTATTTCTGAACCTGATACTAGTTCTGATATTTAATCCATGCCAAAAAGACTATTATATCTGTCTTTTTTGTTTGGTTACTGAAGTTGTCTTCTTCTCGCAATTTCTGTAAGCTGTAGGATGAGGAAGCTTAATAGAGGCACATTAAAACTTCTTTGCAATTTAATTATCAAATAAAGAGAGCTGTGAGCAATGTGATCATTGTGTTGATCCTCAGTATTTCCTAAATGCTGTTTTAGTTTATCATATCTACAAGGTGGAGAAAATAAAGATATTAGCTTTTATCTATGGGAAATTCCTAATGGACTTTGAACACTTGCTTTATTTACTTATTTGGATGAAGAACTAGCTTGAATGAGAATCAGTTATATACTGTTGAAGTGAATCTCCCAACAGTCTTGCTGTTTGACACTGTTACTCACACCACAGGGCAATTGCTAACTTGGCAAGCTGGATTCCCTTTGTAGAAAATCTAAAATGCGCCAACTATCAGTGGGTGTTTAGTTCAGGGGACTAAACTACAGCCAATATGAAAAAACCCCTTCCCTGTGAAAACCCTAATGTGCAACATGGGATTTGAGTCCAGAGTTTCAGCTGTCTTGCTCTGGATATGCTCCTCTCTGAGTCAGACAAGGTATTAATTGAGACGTGGCTAGAGTTGCCTTATGAGTAGGGTCATACCCTGAACATGGAAATCTGAGTTTTACACCCAGCTGGGACTCTGATCTTCTGTGTGAAATGATTGCTTTGCCACTCGAAATTCCCTCATTGGGCCATTTGTTGTCAGTCAACTTCCAACAAGGGGAGAGCACCTGCCATAAACCTACTAGTATTTATAAGAAGAATCAAATCATAACCAAGCAACTAAGAACCAAAATAAAATAATAACCATCCATCTTTCTGAGTCTGTAATATGACAAAGCTTTTGAAAAATTCAGGGGAATCAGAGTTGAAAATATAATTAGGACATTTGGAGAAGGTAGAGTTGGCTTGCTTTGAGTATTGTAAGCTTTAGAGTAAAGTAAGTCTGGATTCAGGAAACGAAGAACAACACATTAACACCTGCAGATTTTAAGTACATCAGATATTGACCAGAATTTTGGAGTCTGCTTGGTGACATAAACAGCAAAGGACAGAAGCTCTCAAAGCAAAACTTGGGCCCACAGAAATCTGCATGATGGTGAATGCTATGTTTCCTAGCTATCAAATCAGGGGAAAAAGCAGAGTAAAATTTTTCTTATAAAGAATATATATATACAGTGGCAGTCTGTCCAGAACTCACAGGAAGAAGTGACAACAATTTTGGCTTTCTTGCTGCTGCCCACAGCGCATGGTTTTTTGGAATCTGTCAATTTGGCAATACTAGGACATTTCTGTGAACATTAACTGGATAGCATATATCTGTGTATCATTCTGAAGTAATTCTTCCACTTATGTTCCACAGCATTAAGTATTTAAGTATGTTTAAGGGAAGAAGAACTTATTGCAGGGTCTGGGTAGACAGCTAGATGTTTGATATCAGACTTGGATGCTTCTTACATTTCTTAATGCATTTTAAACACTTGATCTAATCATTCATAAAAATACACAGAATACTCATTTTGGCTCTGGATAGCTTTTCATGGAACATCTGCACATAAGTAATTTTTCTTATTCATCAAAATCTCTGCACTGGAACAGCTTTAGCAACCCCACCCTTCAGCTCCAGATAATTGGGGTGCATCCACTCAGCGTCAAAGTTGATGGCATGTTTAACCCTGCACTTTATATCTGTTCTAATATCTTGTTATAAAAACTTCATACAAATTTATAAGTTAGCAGGAATAAAGCCATGATATGATGTCACTGCATCTTATTAGCTTGGGTCTTATTCTTTCAGACTTTCAAAAACACTTCAGTACAATCAGTTATGCAGGATGACATGCTAGAGTGGAGGCGCCCAAAAAGAACATGTGAAAACTTCAAAGTTTTCTCAGAGTACAGGAAACTTTGCTGAGGTAGTTGCAGTAAAATCATCTCTAA
Source organism: Calcarius lapponicus (assembly GCA_039654755.1). Classification (NCBI taxonomy): domain Eukaryota; kingdom Metazoa; phylum Chordata; class Aves; order Passeriformes; family Fringillidae; genus Calcarius; species Calcarius lapponicus. Next base: position 64,284,766 of record CM077462.1, on the reverse strand, counting down.
AGCAGATTTGAGACTACAGATACAAGCAGTGAGCTGAAATAAGAGTTCCTTGTCTCTGTATAGGGGAACTCTTCTTCCTCCAGCTGCCTTGCCCCATGCTGTGCCTTCCTCTCCTCTGCACTACCTTTACCTTGTCAGTCCTTTTGTGAACTGATTTCACTGACTGTTCTGGCAGTAAACTACCCTGGAGTGTGGGATGTCAGTTTTTTTTTTTTTTCCAGGCCCCTAAAATGCAGACTCTTAGATAAGGATATGATGAGGACAAGTGATGGTACCAAAAAAAGGAGGGAGAGCGACTGACAAATAGATGGAGGAGCTATTAAATGGAGGAGTCTGCAGTGAGCTATTAAATCATCTTGGCCAGTATAGGAAGCTGTAGCTTTGAGATGTTCTTATAAACCTTTGGTTGATTATGGTGCATCAGAAATAGCTGTCAGGACATACATCACTGAAGTGAAGTTTCTCCAGTGATTTGGATAAGAGAAAAATCAGTTTTAGGGCTTCAAAAACCTTGTTCTGCTCCTGCTCCTAACACTGTTGATCAGCAACAGTGATTCAGTAGATTTGAAGTAGCTTTCCTGAGCCAGGCTGAATTAAATCAGGTGGGAATTTAGACTAAAGTTCATTATAATAGATAACTAATAATGCCCCTCAAAAATTAAGGCTGCCTGATAGTTCTTAGGATGGTATATAGGTGGTTCTCACTGAGCATGCAATTAGCTCAGGTATATATCTTTTAATAGAGTACTTAATTACATTAACTGTGGATTTTTCAATCTGCTAACAGAGACCATAGATGTCCATGCACCATCAGTCTAGTGCAGAACTTTATATAGAAAGCAGGTAGTGTTTTCGTCAGTTGCTCATTTGCCACTGACTGAAGTGCTGTAACTACACTTAACAGCAGGTATGCAGAGCTTGGAGAGCATTAGCCCTGCAAAGTGCTGCAGAAATGGAGGATCCATTCCAACAATCCTATCTGCTTTCATTATCTTAGGGAACTGCTTAGCATCTCTGGCATCCCTAGAATCATTTAGATATCCATAACAGTTTTGCAAGTGGTTTTCTGAACTGCAAAACAGTATCTCTTACAAAAGAAATTTTAGTTTTGTGTGACTTTCTAGGCCAGTGGGAAGGACAGATGGCACTTTAAAGGTCAAATTCTGCTTTGTTTGTTGCATGTTGAGGGAATTGATTGCACTCCCAGTCAATTTGCAGAAAACACTAAGCTGGATGGTTGATCTGCTGGAGGCCAGGAATCACAGAATCCACAGGGTTGGAAAAGACCTTTGAGATCATCCAGTCCAACCTTGTCAACTTGACCATGGCACTAAGTGCCATGTCCCGTCTTCCATGAAACACTTCCAGGGATGGTGACCCCACCATCCTGGGTAGCCCATTCCAATGCCTAACCACAATTTCTGTAAAGAAATTCCGCCTAATGCCTAACCTAAATCTCTCCTGGCACAGCTTGGGGCTATGTCCTCTCATCCTGCTGCTAGTTGCTGGGGAGAAGAGACCAAGCCCACCTGGCTACAACCTACTTTCAGAGAGTGATAAGCCCATGAGCCCATGAGCCTCCTCTTCCTCAGGCTAAACAACATCATCTCCCTCTGAAGCTCCTCATAAGACATGGGCTCCAGACCCATCACTACCCCTGTTGCCCTCCTCTGGACTGGAAGAAGGCTCTGCAGAGATCTGGACAGGCTGCATTGATGAGCTAAGGAAAATTTTATGAGATTCAACCAGGTGAAGTAGTTCACAACAAGAATGCTACAGGTTTGGGAAAGAGTGGCTGGAAATCCACCCATTGGAAAAAGACTTGTTGGTTGACAGCAGCTGAACATGGTCCAGCAGTGCCCAGGTGGCCAAGAAGGCCAATGGCATCCTGGCCTGGATCAGCACTGGTGTGGCCAGCAGGACCAGGGCAGTGACTGTCCCTCTGTACTGGGCACTGGTTGAGGCCAAACCTCAAATCCTGTGTTCACTTCTGGTCCCCTCACTACAAGAAACATTTTGGGGGACTGGAGCATGTCCAGAGAAGGGCAATGGAGCTGGGGAAGGGTCTGGAGCACAAAGCTGTAGGGAACAGCTGAGGGATCTGGGGATGTTTAGCCTGGAGAAAAGGAGGCTCAAAGGGGAACCTGGTCACTTTACAGCTGCCTGAAAGGAGGGTGCAGCAAGATGGGGGTCAGCCTCTTCTCCCAGGCAACAAGCAACAGAAGAGAAAGTTACCTCAAGTTGCTTCAGGGGAAGTTTAGAGGAGATTTTACGAAAAAAATTTTTCTCAGAAAGGGTGGCTGGGCATTGGAACAGGCTGTCCAGATAAGAGGTAGAAACACCATGCCTGGAAGTGTTTGCAAAGCATCTGTATATAGTATCTGGAAATATGGTTTAATAGTGAAAATGGCAGATTAATAGCTGGACTTGGAAATCTTATACACCTTTTTCAATCTTAATGATTCTGTTTCTCTGGTTTAGTGATGGACATGACAGTGTTTGATTTATGGTTGGACTCAATGATCTTAACATCTTTTCCAGTCTAAATGGTTCTATGGTTGTCTACCTGAGTCCAGCTTTCTCCCATTCCTCCTGAGTATCATTTTTTTCTTTAATAACTTTTTTTATATTTTAGAGAAGTTCAGGTCAGATAGATGCATCTGCTTTAAAACAGGAGGAATATAAGAATTTTAACGCCATACTCTTGAAGCTCTTTGAAGTTAGTGATGCTCTTCTAGTTTATATTTCTGCAGTATTTTTGCCATTGGCAAATTCATAGGAAATTTTTCAGGGTTAAATCTTATATACTTTCTCAGGTGGTGTTATTACTGTAATCCCTCTACAGTGAGCTAGCTGCAAGATCCAGAGAATTTGACCTATGTGACTAGACTAAATCAAAATTTGTGATTATCTAATTTAGACCATGTCACCATCTTCTTATTTTTTCTTAAAATTTCTCTGGTAGAGTTCCAATGTGATCTGTGCTGAGTAGTCTTTCTAGTTCTCTAGCAATGGCTCTTTGCAACTTGACAACATTTTCCCAGTGCAAAGAATAAATTTATCTACGGATGGAGGTTCAAGCTGGGTGAGGAATGTTGGCTGTAGCCTGAAACTTTTTTAATTAGAAGTTTTCTGTTGACTAACTTCATTTTTAGAAACCAGTTTTTCTACAGCTTTATGGATTGCTGTGAACATACTGAGAAAAGTTTTCCAGATGAAAATTTTTTATTTCAGAAAAAAAGGGAAAATGTCCTTTTGAAACGAAATTACATTTTGAAATGTTTGATGTTTTATTCCATTATTTCGTGACAAAACAGCAGTAACAATACATAATTGTGACAGACAATGGAATGCTATGACATGGTTTGGCTTGATACCATTTGTCATGAGTTAATTCATGAATAATGAGTGATACAGAGTCTTAGATTATTTAAATGTTCTTCTGTGACTGTGCAAAACTCAGAAGGCCTTGATTTTCATTTGAAGTTCTGTGAATAAACTAATTTTAACTGTGGAATCTGCTCATAAAGAAAAAGAAAGTCTAAATTTTTCAGCCATCTCTTATTCTTAAGAAATAGCATTCAAGGTGTCACTCTCCAAAATTGAACTGAACAAAGAAGCCAAATTACTTAATTAGCAGTCAGCTAATCCATTTCTGATCTTTCTGGATGCTTTTAAACTAGGCTGATTTTCTGTTCTCTTGTATTCATGAAGTTTCCAATGAAGTCAGCAGTGTTCCCCAGTTAGGACCACGAATCAACAAATCCTATTTAAAATAATTGCTTCCAGGGGCAAAGTGTAAGCTGCTCTTAACCTGTTGTTTTTCATTTATAGTAGAAGCTGGTCTGTCACAGAGAGGGCAACTCATGGCCACAGCCTCATGAGAGGGTTTTATTGAACAATATTGACCTTTTCTGTTTTTGGACGTTGTGATATAAATTCTTCAGTGACATAATTTTTGTCTCTGCAGCAGCACTTTATGTTATTCAAACAGAAATTTCAGCCTGCCTTACTGTCATCTGCTCATAATGATGCTGATACTTGCCCCTTTGAAGGTTGAAAATTTTAGCCTTTGTTCCAGGGCACAGAAGAATGAAAAAGCATAAAGTTTTGCCCAGAAGGGGATGTTCTATGTGATCACAAGTATTTTTCATTACAGAACTGAAACTGAGGTGTAAACCTCACATTGTTGTAAATCAGGAACTGCTCAATTACAGTCACAGACTTAGTTCTGATCGCCTTTCATAAACCTAGAGTAACTCCAATAAGGTCAATGCACTTACTTTGGATTTCCTTGGGGTCTAAAAGGAATTAGAATTTGACCTTAGGTGTATTGGCACAAGATTGTGCAAATAAGTAAAGCAGGGTTGAAAAATGTTTTGCTTTAAAAAAGAACAAAATGTTAGGACCTACAAAGATTCTAACAAGTTTGTAAGAATACAATTAAGAAGTAGAAGTAGGCACAGAGACAGTAAATGCAAGTCGTCAATCTAAGCTTGGCATTTTTACACAACAAAAAACTAAGCTACCCATTTTTAAGAAAGGAGTCAATGCAATTATAAGGGATTTTTTTCAGTAAAATTTCTTTAAAAACTTTCCCTCATCTTTTTTCAACTTTAGCCATGAATTCTTGACTTCATATTGCAGTTGAGTATCTTGTTATCTAAATAAGTTGGTTGCAGAAATGTTTGTGGTCCTGCAGTGTAAAGTTGTGTTGAAATAATTCAGGTTAAAAAACAAAATAAAAAAAACACTCACAGACTGTGCTTTTGCTTTTGTTTGCAATACCAGTAGCATGATGGTGAGTCCTCACTATTCATTACTTGTTTGCTTCAATTCCTTTTCCTCTACTCCTTTGCATGTATTCACACACTTCATGGACTAAAATGTAGACAAACCTCTGCTCAGTTATGTCACCTTTTTCTTTCTAATACTTCATGTAGTTTCTGTTTTCAGGAACAGAAAGTGCAGTCATGTTTGGAGATGCAGACAATTACTGTCTGGATTCTTTCTAGGCTGTAACAGACAAAGTCTGAATTTCTGATTATTGTTAAAAAAGAAAATGGTCCACTTTTCCCAAAAAAGCTTTTCGGCATTCCACACTTCATTAAGACTAAGACGGAACATATTAAAACTTTTGCCATCTTAGAATCGTAGCAAGGTTAAGGTTTGAAGGGACCTTAAATATCATCCTTCTCCAACCCCTCTGCCATGGGCAGGGATGCCACTCAGTAGATCAAGTCGCTCAGGGCCCAAACCAACCTGGCCTTGAGCACTTTAGAGATGGGACAGTTTCTCTGGGCAACATCTGCCAGTGCCTCACCATCCTCTGTGTGAAGAATTTATTCCTATATCTGATTTAAACCTTCAGTCTTTCAGTTTAAAACCATTGCCCCTTGTCCCCTCACCCTCTGGCCATATAAAAAGTCCCTCTCCCTTCTTTTTTAAGCCCCTTTAATGTACTAGGAGACCCCAGTAATTTTCCCTTGGAGCCCTCTCTTCTGCAGGCAGAACCTCAGCTCTCTCAGCCTGTCTTCATAAAAGGGTTGCTTCATCCCTCTTATCATCTTTATGACTCTTTTCTTATCCTCATTCCTACTCCTATTTAGCATTGTTTTGCCCTTATGCAGTTCCTTGAAAACCAAAAGCTCTGAGATATCAGAAGTAGATCACATTTAATTCAGCTGATATATGATATTATAGAAATATATTTATTGTTAAATGTGAAATGTATTATCCTTGCTTATTCGGAATTTTATAAGATTCAAAAGAGTTTAGTAGACAGGTAATTAAGAATTTATTTTAGTAAAGAACTTTTGCTTACTGGCCAATTAGGAAAATTCAAAACATGTTAAATAGCTAGATAACTAAACAGCTAAATTATTTTGGAAATTATACTAAGTGTCATTTTTGAGGGATAACTTAATCCATGTTCCTTAAAGTTTGGGAAAAAGTCTGCTGTGGAGTTCACAGTGGAATGATGTAGACATAACAGGCCAGCTGGCAACATCCTCTTTCACTCTTGTTATCCAGCCTGGTCCCTGGAAGACAGTGAATTCTAGGGCAAACATGTACCTTCCATGTTTACAGGGTTATGCATGGTTGTGCACAAGCAGATTGTTGGATGTTCTCTTTTTCTGCTGTGCTGTATTTTTTTGCAGTGCCTGGTGCTGACTGTAGCAGGAGACTATTCCTAACAGGCTTAGGTCTGATCCAGTCTATAGTCTCTAGTTTGTTATCAAACGCCTTTAATGTGATTCTTTCTGTCTGCTGCCATTCCAGGTGAAAGCATAACTTTTTCCTTCTTTTACAATTATTCTTCACAAAATCAATTCAAACTGCCCAAAGTTTGAAGACTCTAACCCCAGAGAGAATCAATTTACAGCTGGAAATGGTGTAATAGAATAAAAAACATTACCTTCCAAAGTATTTCGAAAACTGTAATTGGCCATTTTATCCATAGGTCCAGATTCATACTGAGTCAGAGAAAGGCAAAATTCAACTTCAGCTGAGGATGGGAGCCTTGGGGTCCTTGATTTATCATTGTTCCCAGGATTTCTCCTTATAGGCCCCTCACTTGTGGCGCTGCATAAGGCTTGTTGACTGTTGTAGTCTTCAGACCGAGTGCAGATTACCTGGATAAAACACTTTCTATTAGAGGAGTTGCAATTACCAAAAAAGAAAAGAAAGGATTTGGATGAAGTTTTTTTGAAGAACAAAGAAAATGCAATAAGTTTGTTTCAAGAATATATAGTGGCTTTTATCTTTTATGTGTATGATTTTAATATAAGATGGTTATTTCATAGAAAACAGCCCTCTAATACAGTGCACATTTTGAAGTAATACACTGATGTCTATCTGAAACGACCCAAGTGTACTCAGGCACCAAATCATTCATGCTGTTGAAAGCTCACTGAGGCTAATTCAGTGTTACCCACCAATGCAACAGGACACAGAGTTAAATCTGCTGCTGAATTTGCTAAATGGAGGATTTTTTACTTCAGCAGGCTACTGAACAAAGCCAGGATCTCAGGTTTTTTTATCCAGTACAGTAAGAGTGGGAAATGCTTACTTGAAAAATGAAAAAAAAAAAAACTTGAAAAAAAATATTATGAAAATATCTGTGCTTTTTCGGGGTAAATTGACTCTTACTTTCCCTATGTCTCAATGATGCTACATGTTTTTAATGGGAATATTTGCTGCTGTACTTTCCAGAGATGAACTTATATCACCAACTAAAATACCATAGTGATGGATATTGAGAAAGGGTCTTAAATAGAGAGATGTATAAAGATGTAAAACACTGTCAGAATCTGGAATCATTTATATAAATACTGTGGGTTCACAGACAAAGTCCAACTACAATGGCATAAAAAGTCATTATTTGTCAGATGATCTGCAGAAGCTGCCAGTCCAGTTTGAGACTCCTGGAAGACCAAGGTAGTTCAATGGTGGGTCTATGAGAATGAAACAGAATAACAGCATCTCAGAATTCACAGAAGTTATTTTGCATACCAGCAGGTAACATTGAGGCTCTGAATCAAACTTAACTGTCTATTGTTTTGCTTTCCTTCAGAAAAAAACACCAAAACAAGTAAAACTCCAAACCACCAGAGACCCATTTAAAACACAGTACTCTGCACTTAGCAAGCAATCAATGTGGTTAATGAGAAATTGGGATAGGGAAAGAATAGGTCACATTAGTGAGTGAAACATCATAGGGCAGAAAACACCTAACACTGAAACCTCGACTTCTTTTATCCTGAAGGTATATTTCTATTTCATGGACCAAAACAATGAAGAAGAAGGTGAGTGAAAGTAGTCATCTCTGCTTTGAATGAGATAGATGGAAAAACATGAAACTCTCTCTTGAAGGATGTGGGTGGGAGATTCATTTCACCTACACTAGCCACATAGAAACTGTGAGATTGAAGCAACACTTCAGGATGACCTCTGCAGTCTGTGGAGAGGGAGGCATCTCCTGAGTATGATACAGCTCTCCCAAACCAGGTATCTGGTAGGTGAGATGTAACTGTCTCCGTTGACTAAGTCAATGAAATAAAATGAGTAAAAAAATCAATGCTGAAACTGTCTCTGAACTGCAGTTAGCAAGGGAAGCAAAATTAAGAGTGTTCAACTTAATGCTCTATTTCTGCATTAGGGTGGGATGAATCACACCCTGGAGGCTCAGATGTGCTTCTGAACTAACTAAAGACAGAGCCAAAGGCAAGTTGATGTGCTGCTGAACAAACTTTTGAACAAGTGGAAGGAGAACAGATGAATCCTTTTGTAAGTGATTTGATGACAAATTCATAGATAATGTTTGATGAAGCTGGTGATATAACACAGAGTCCTTAAGAACCTGGAGTTCTTAAATGATAAATTTTCTATGAATATGAATATGATGAAAAAACTATTCTCATCTTTTTTGGGAGTACATAAGAAAGCTTATCAGAGCAATTTATCGTGAGACAACGCTCTGTTAGCTGCAATCTGTCCATGTCTGTTAAACCTACTGAGGAGCCCTTGGAGGCTGTAGGTAGTTTTCCAGCAGAGAGTTGCACGAGCACATTTCCCCCAGAGGCTCCCCAAATGGGTCAGGATTGTACCTCTAAGAGGGACTCAGGTCAGGAGTGTGTCTCTAAAGAGTCTCTTGTAAGAATCCACATCAAGAAAGGAGAGGTAGTGACAAGGAGAGGCCCACAGTTATGAACACAAACCAAAGTTTATGCTGGTTTTATGATTAGTTTGTGTTACTGAGTGAGTTGATTCCCACTAGCAGGAAAATAGGTGCATGGTTCAGGAGAAGTTCTAGTAATTTGTTTATAAAAATGTACCATTCATTATAAAAATGTCCTTAGAAGTGCATTAGTGATGAAGAAAAATGTGTCTGGTGAAGCTCAACCTGTTTCTTAGTTGTTTCTTGGCTCAGAAGCTTCCTATGTGTGGATTTTGTATCTATCCCTCCTATGGGCTCTATCTAGATTCATATCTCCTGGGGTCTCCTATCCTGCCATCTCCTATCTTTCATTGTTTTTCCTCTGCCCTAGGGATATATCCCTATTGTGTCTTAAAGAGGAACCACATGCTGTGTTCAAGACACAGTTTTCAGGTATTCAGACAGGGAATCTTCAAGCATGAACTTAAATATATATCTGAACAAAGAAAATTTTTCCCCTTTGTTGTGTTTATCCATTTCAGTGGGATTTAATGTAGTTGTTAATGTCATAAGACTTATAAATTTTTAGACTGCTACTGTTTTTTTCCATTTATGTTTTAGTGTAGCCCTCATTAATTGTCTAACTAACCAAACCCATCCTGAACAGAAGCCAGATGCCACAAGGCCTTTGAAAAGTCACGGTCAAGAAATGCCACAACATAAGTCCCAGGAATGAAAATGCTTGTCTGTAACATTTTGCTATTTCTTTTTGTGAACTAAAAATTAAGGCCTGGTCATAAAATTAACCAGAATGCTTCTCCAGAAATATTTATTTTAGGTGATATTAATTATGTGTCTATCCTGAAACTGTAATTTGCTGTTTTAACAATCATGCAATGTGTAAGTGATAATAGAACATAGATCAATCAAATAGTTTTTCTGGATGTAATCTGCGTAAAGCATACATAAAATGGGTCACACCATTGCCTTATTTTCCTTCAGCAGGAATGCTTTCTAGTGTAAACCTGTTGGTTTAAAACCTGATATTTTATTCCCTTTTAGAACAGTCCTGATCAAATTTCCCAGTTTACCCTGGACACATCTTCAAATCCCAGCTGCACCTGCTTGTGTGAATTTGCCAGTTCAAGGGAAATTGTTAGGAGGATACTCTGAGGAAAAGCTTATGTAAGCAGTGAGCAGACCAAATACCAGTAGATGGCAGTCCAGAATATGCAGCATCTCTTCTGGACCTTGTAGCACCCAGCAAAAAACATCCCTCCGTGCACTGCAGCTGAGATCTTGAACAGAGCTCTGTGGAGAGCTTCTTAGAAAACAGACTGTAGAAGCTACTGTCCCATACCTTTGGGAAATGGGAAAATCTTTTGTCTTTTAGCTTGCACAGACCAGCCCCTGTGCCAAAAATAAAGAAAACTGCAATAAAGATTTCAGTGATGTTCAGTCTTTTGCCTACTGTCTTTAAATTCAAAGCATTGGGGAATTTTGTGACAGATTTCTTGGGGTTACTTTTGCTTATTAGATCTGTGCTCACAAAGGCATTCAACACTGGTAATATATACCTGAACACTTGTGAAAAGAGAATGGTATGGTATCTCTGTGGTATCAAAATTGGTGCTCACTCACAAAGTGATCGGACGTTCCTCAGTTCTTTGGGGCAGTACAGCCACTCAAAGCTAATCCACAACTCTGTGTCCTTTAGAACTGATCCCCTATACAGCTTCTCCTCTGAGGCCACTGAGCCCCCCTCCGGAAGCTGTAGCAGCACATTTTCATAGTGCTGTGCTGCAGATTAGGTAGCCTAAAAGAACCACTTCAGACTACAGTCAGACCAACCACTTGACTTGCTGATGTGTGTCAGCCACAGAGATGTGATGTAGGCATTTCACTGTCTTTTTTCACCCCTCTCCTCACCTGTTTGTCCTACATGAAGTCTGGGCTCCTGAGCTGGAGTCCAGAATGGAGAGCTGTTATGGAACCAAAAGACATTTTGTACTGATTCATTATCTTTCTTCATCTTTCTCCACTTATTCTCACAACCTTCTTGAGAATCTCATTAAAACACGGCTCTCACACTGGATTTAAAACATTTGGCAGCTATAAAGAGGTTTAATTTTTTCTCTTTTTTTGGCTGCATTAGGGCCTGGCATAATTTAATCCTAATTAAGTGGCATGTAGAAGCCATTTACTAACCAAACTGGGAAAATGCAAGGAAATCCCCAGACACAAGCTGTATCTTGGGACCTTGGTTTTACAGATGAAACTTTGAAAGGTGCTGTATCTGTAGCAGACCAAAAGGGTTTTAAGAGATTGTGTATATTTATATCTGCTTCTTCATACACTGCTGAATATTGGCAGGAATGGAAAAGTTAAACAGGAAGAGAATTGAAAGAAAAGGAGAAAAGCCTTGAAGAAATTCTAAGAAATATCTAAAAGGGTGAGATCCTTGATTGTCTTTCTTCCCCTTATGGCAAATACATAAACTGGGGAGCTGTGAAACTCAAGCTAAAAGGAGATAAGACAAACACGAACTGACAGCATTAAAACAAACCTAGGGACTTCAATGTATTTTCTCAGCCTTCAGTAAAAACTGGCTGAGTTTCACCTCTTGGTTTGAAGGCAGTCCAGAACTGAAGGGAAACCTAGACCTGATTAAGCACCTCAAAATGGTGTTGGGCTGGAGTAGGAAAGTCTGTTACCAATTACTGATGAGGTATTCACTAGCACCTCCTGGTCTGACAGCTCTGCAGCTGTCTCCAAGCTGTACTGTCACTGCTGCTGTCTCCATGTCTACCATGAAATCACTCAGACACATCTCTCTGAAGATAGGTAGGCTTCTTCTGCTGGTGAATTATTAACAAGCACCATTTTTTTAATGAAATCAACCTAGCTATTGATTTATACACCTCTAGAGGTGTATATTCTTTATCTTTTACCATACATGACTCCTGAGCAGGCATGGGTATGCACTAGTGGACAGCCAAGCATCCAGGGACCCAGCTCCACTGTCACCCACCCATGATCCCATGGACAGCCAGTCAGAGGGACACAGAGGCTGAGGATACCCAAGTGGCTGCTCCTGCTGTGCACAGACTGTGATACTCTCCTGCTGCAGTCCTGAAGTGGCATGTGAAGAAGAACCTCTTCCTAACAGGAGACGTTTCATATTTATAATCCATGTAAGCATGTTGTTAGAGAACACACTTCATAAATTCTTTCCTTATAGGTGCTCCATTTGGGCTCTTGCTTTTTAACGTACCAGCCTGTAGCTGGCACCACAATCTACTAAGTTGCAATAAAAAATAAAGTTTATGGGTTTCTTGGGTGTCTATAAGCAGATGGATATAAGACTTTTACTGATCTAAGAATCAAGAAGTGCTGGCTTCTGGTGTTTGTGCTTCTGAAAATTTCCTGCAGTTTTTAAAGGTAGATGTAAAATAATCTTTCAAATAATGCTGTCAGACAATTCAGCTAGCAATACAGCTCCCTGATAAAATGTACTTAGAATTAAATAACTGTGTCTGAATAGCTGAATTCATATTTCTTATGAAGTCATGTTTTCAGGTAATGGATCTAAAGTACTGTCATTATTAGTTCAGAAGCATTTTATCAATTTTCTATTTGTGTGACTTGTTTCTCTTTTGTAGTAGCTTTGCTTTTGTGTAAGTGGTTCTTCAGGGTGATATGGAATGAAGTGCTAAGGGAAATTTTCCATGCTTGCAACAAAGAATTGGCAGCAGGCTTACCCCAGCACATCTGAGAGCAGCCAGCTCTCCATATTATGCAATTGCTTCTCCGAAGTCTTAGGAGAGACAGAATAGAGGGAGCTGAAGTTGGTGGTGTATCCTGCTTACCACAACAGCAAACTGAAATAGCACTTAGAATCTCCAACTCTATTTTCTTCATCCTATGTCTAGCACACTGTGGGGATTCCCAGACTCTAATGTTAACTGCCAGAAGGAAGATTCTGCTTTTAATTTGCAGTACACTTTTATGCATCTGCAACTCCATTGACTTCAGTTGTTTCTTGAAATTAGTTCTAGTGCAGAAGAGAGAAAAATTTACCTCCTACTATTTAGAATCATAGAACAGTTTTGGTCGTAAGGAATCTTTAATGGTCAGCTAGTCCAAACCCCCTGCCATGGGTAGGGACATTTTTAACTAGATTGTTTTGATTTTTGCAAATCCATTATTTTGAATAATTGTAGAAAAGAGCACCAAAACAACAACAACAACAACAAAAACCTCTAAAAATGCCGTGGTATATCTCCAATTTCCATATATTTTTCTGATAAGTTGACATGCAATTGCAAAAATTGCTAAAGCATTAATATGTCTCATGCAGTCCTAATGCTAAGTGTAACACTTGAATCATCACAAACAAGTAACTGAAAACATGAGAAAACCCTTCCCACCCACCCTAAAACATGAGCTAAGCAAACAAACAAAACCAGTAAAGATTCCTGATAGTCTTGTTGGTAAAAAAGAGGCAGGAATCAGAAGTGTCACTTAGATGAAAAATATGAGGAAAATGTAGATGGATAATTCACTCAGCCAAGTGGTAACAGCAGCATGTTGAAGAAAAAGTAAGGTGAAAGCTAGAATTTCAGCATGTATCCATGGGTATCCACGTTGCTATGGCAACCCTTCAATGGAATAAAGTATTTTCTCCTTTCTTTGGGATTAAAAAAAAGAAAGAGGGATGCTTTTCTGCAAATAGGCACTTTACCTTTTTAAAATAAATCTAAACCATTTCCTAACAGAGTAGGCATTGTAAAGACACTTAAAATTCTAAAAAGGACACCATATTATTGGTGTGCTATTCCAAGGTTACTCTTGCCCTCTTTTTATTTTGAATGCTTGCTAAAAGCATTCTTGTTAAATTTCTTCAAATTCCTTCACATTTCTGTATCTTCATCTTTTTTTTTTTCTTTTTTTCTCCCTCATGTTGTTTAGCTACAGAGCTTAGATAATCAGAGCATTGTGCAGCAGATCTGTGGCTGGTTTTGGGTTCAAGCTAAGGCTATTTTTATTCTATTTTGATTTTCTGGAGTGATATTTTGATCTCTTATTTTGTGCTACTCGAAGTTACTGTATTGACTGTTATTCCCTATTAAGCAATTGCTTAAATTTGGATTCAATACTAATAAAGAAATATCTTTACCCCAAACTCATGACTGAAAATGCAGATCTGTTCAATCTCTTTCATTCTTTCTCAGGTTAAGATGGGAGAGCCATAAATAAGTGCAAGATATTAGAAGGAAATGTTAGTATTTGAAGGTAAAGTTATCACATACTTTGGAAATTTTGAAAAAATTGTAACATTTCCAAAAGTCACTGAAAAATATAAGTGATAAACATTTCCAGAAGATGCCTGGAAAATGCCAGCAAACTACTTAAGTGCTCTTACCTATGTACACTGACGCTGAATGTGTTTTAAACATATCATACCTTTTATTCCTGCACCTATTCAAGTTATACAAAAATATCTCTTTGAACAACTTGTTCCATAAAAAAAAAAAAAATCTTTATTTTAAGACCGTATTAGTGGGAACTAACTTTAAATGAGAAATTATAAACCTGACTGTTTCTTAAATATATCAATTGCTACTAATAAATGTTCTGAGTATTTATTGCCAAGATAAAAATATCTTAACAATCTGGACACAATAAAGCCTTTGAAAAAACCAAAAATCAGCTAAACACAACTACCTTACAACTGCATGTCTTTTAGAAAATCCTGCTACTAACTCGCTGATTCGTGTGCATTACCTGTCTCTTGCAAACCTGGTTATCTCATCCAATATACTGTATTGATAACTCTTCTTGACACACATAACCAGCGCAATTCTGGCTTCATTTTATCCACTTCCCCACATGTACATTTTTCACACAACCATTTATTCAGCTCAGTGCAGAACAGCTAAAAATCCACTTCTTTCTGACAATACAATCTAATTAAGCTAGTAGAGTTGATCCAGATTCAAGCTGTTAGAAATAAGAAGAATTTTAGAAAATGGGATGGAAATGCATATTTGTGTCTGTATCTATTTCATGACTACAATATGTTAAATGTGTGCAGGAAATTTCCCAGGCATGGAGGCCAAGTGACATCAAATAATACATATAAATAAAATAATTTTAGTCTCATAAACAGCGTGTCTCTATGCAAACATTCTCCTGGGAATGGTTCCTGAAATTATTCCTGTCTGAGGGAGAAAAAGGTATGCCACAGAATAGCCTAAAGAGTCCTGCTACTCCATCTCCAAATTCTTGGATTTAGAGGTATACACTGCCTCTATTATTCAGAGGGCACAAATCAAGACTAAATACAGCACAACCAGCCCAGTAAGCTCAGTTGGGTGCTGATTTGTAATATGCCAGAATATCCCAGAGCTGCTTGAATTTCTCTCTCTGTTAAATCACTAAAACTGCCCAACCTTCATTCGGGCTGCTGCTATAGAAATAAATGGAAGACAAATTTAGATGAACATGATCACAGACTTCAACACCAGAAGCAACTGTTGCTATTGTCATGATGGAGTGTGTCTATTGAAGCTGATAGACCTTTGTCATTGTATTTTAGGCAATTTGGCAGTGATGAGCAAGAGACAAAAAAAAGCCCTCAGTGTTAGAGTAGGACACTATAATTCAGCTATATGAGACTTTATCACTTACCTATACATGTAGTGTCACTGTGTTTTAGGGCCTCATTTGAAGTGCTTTTAATTGCCAAGAATCACTTTTGCTTTTGCCTCTCAGTTCCTTTGAGCAACAGATATTATTTCTTCTCTATTTCTTTGGACTACTGATGTGAATTACACAGCTGATTCTTCTCTGCTTTTAAGGTTTGGTTTACTTGTTTGTCTGTTTGTTTAACAGTGAAAGCAGGTTAGTTCAATATGATAGTTTTTAACTCATGGAGGGGAGAAATACAGTGGGAGAGGGGTAGAGTGCCTGAAAAACCTCTGCTTCTATTTCCATCATTCAGTCACCCACTGTTTTGCAATGGTGCTAGAAATTTATGCACATAAATCCTGCTTCTCTGACCTAACTGGCACACCAGAGTCAAGCATGTTTAACCTGCTAAAGGCTATGTTTGGACACAAAGGCATAACTTCTCCCCTTCCACTTTACTTTTATGTTCTTAATTAAACAACCTAAATGCTACAGTCAGAAAGAAATGAGACAAAGTTGCAAATGAGCTGTTCTAAATGAAGATTAGGCCCGCATAAAATCTGATTTGCTTTCTGATATCACCTCCTTTCTCTCCAGGAGTATCCAAGGGAATTCAGTATGGCTAAGCCCCCATCTTGTGCACCTCACCTAAGTGCTTAAATCAGATGGGGTCATTTCCTTCCCCTTTCCTTGTCTGGCTCTTACCTGCCACGAGGAGAAAATTGATGCTGGGCTGAGTAAATTAGGGTTGGTGGGATGTCTGCCGCCCATGTACTCATCATTGCAGACCTCACAGTCCTCTGCATCTCGCCAGTCCCAGTAGGGGATGGTGAAGTTCTCATCGCCCGTTATCCTCTGGATCTGACGCTCCCACATCAGCAGAAAGACCCGATGCCAAGGCAGGAAACCGGGGGCTTCGTGGGCAAAATCGATGTCCCGCCACACATCGGACCCACCTAAGAGTGTGTCTCGAGAGGCATAATAATGCATCCACACAAAGAGATCGTACACATTGATGTCTCTGAACATGGGGTTGGAGCCATTGTTCATCTGAGCATACGTGCCCGTAGCAATAACGTAGTCCTGGCTAGGGACATTCTTTGCCAAGTTAAGATAGGCAAGAAACTTGTTCTTCTCACTGGCGGTGAGCTGGAAGATGTTTCTTCTTGTTTTCACCTGCCTTTCAGTGCAGTTGAGCCCGGAGAAGCCAAATTTGCACTCCCCACAGTTGAATCCCATGAAGTTGCCTTCACATCTACATGTCCGGTTGTAAAACACCGAGGGCCAGTCCTCTCTGTCATCCACTCCTGAAAAAGGGAACTGTGGTCCCAGTGGAGCCTGGGAGAGAAGGATGTTCTGGCAGGACCCTCTGTTGGATAGCTCCCCACAGGGGGACCCGTCTCCATCCCAGGGGGGACAGCACTCCTTGCTCAGCAAACTCTGCACGTTCGCACAGACTCTGGGGAACTGCCCAGCGGACGGCTGAAGGATGACGAGCAGAAAACCCAGGGCAAATAGCAGCATACTGACAGAGCAGCAGGAGAGCATCAGCGTTATGCTTCAGTGCGTGGAGTGCTCTCTCTGACCCCTCCAAAGGCCTGTGTATGAAAGGAATTCCCCCCCTCCACCAGGAATGCTTCACTGCTGACTTCTGCTACAGCACACCCTTCAATGTCCTTCCCCATTCCTACACACGGTGCATTTACACACAAAATGCACTTCAGGGCTAATCTCATTGTCACATGTTTTAAGTGAAAGCCAAGTGACTTTCCCACCACCCCCTACAAGTTTCAAAATACAGGCATTTATTATAAACTTTCATCTTCTGCCTAGCACATGATTGCTCTCTCCTGGCAATTGGAGAGGAAGTAAAATTAAAGTTTGGACACTGAATCAACTGTAAGTTCTTAGAATTCCTAGTTTGATTATGTGCTTTAGAGTAAATGGTTGGCTAAATAAAGATGTGGCAGAATCTGTTTGGTTAAATAGGAAGAACAGTGGACGTAAAAATGAAAAAATAAAGAATTTGTGTGCAAACTATTTTTTTTTAACAAAAAGCAAAAATAAAATGTGATCAGATTAAGTATGAACATAGGGCAGACCAGAACAAATTATTTGAGCTAGCATTTTTACATTTCAGTGTAAACTGCCTTTCTTGGATCAGTGCATGGCAAAAGGAGATGAGGGAAGTAATATACTTTAAATAAGAAAATAATTTTTGTTCTTCTAGAATTGATAGCATTTTCAGAGTTGATGACACACAGAAGTCTGCATGACAGGTTTCTCCACAGTTTTGTGGGAAACACAGACAATCTGCCAATAGATTTTCAGAAAGCACTTTGAGCATCTGTCTCTGGATCAAGAAAAAAACCACTGACTCCTGTTTTTCTCCCATCAAGCAGTTTGCAAACACCATATCTGCGTTCCTTACTCAATATGTTACTGGGCAGCCTCCAGACCACCCACCTCTTTCTTCTTGTACATTAGCCTGAGGATAGCTGACAGAGCTGCAGGAACAGATTTAAAAGTTAGACATTCTTTGAAGCTGCTCCTTGTGAGAGGACAACTTGTTTTACTGATGGGCAAAGTGCACATGAGTTATCCATTATTTCTTCATCTACCACTGCTGTTAATAAGAGTGGTTTTCTTGGGGTTTTTTTTCTTACTAAAAGCTTTGTGAATTATTTCCTTGTGCTTAGGGGGGCAGGAACAACATATAGGCAAATGAAGTGAGAACTTTGCTGGGAAAAAAGGCCTTTGCTGGGATCAGGAGATCATCACATGACCATGCTGAGGAGCACGAGGTGCTTTAATCCTGTTGGCTTCTACGCCTCAGGTATTCCAGGGGATTATCCCTGAGTCCCACTTCCAGGGAGCCTGTGATGGGGGAGCCTGGAGCAAAAAGGACAAAGGGAAAGTATTTGCTTTTTCAAAAAATATTTCTAACCACAGTTCTGATGTTTACTACTTTTTAGCTGATTCCCGTGATTTCCATGTTAGGCTTGTAATATATATTCTATCATAGAAAGGCTACTAGTTTGATTTATTTTATTTTGTTTGCACCTGGCTGTTTAGGAAACCTTGCCGTTTTGTTTACTGTTCTTCGCACGGGTTATACTACAAAAATGCTATACATGAGGAGATACCCATCTCTGAGAATAGCAATATTTATTTTTTAATTTTCACTAAAAAGTCACAGGGATTGGGAAAAACTTGAGGCAGAGCCTCAGAGGGAATCAGAAAAGCTCTCAAATACATATTTATGCAGACAGTGATACAAACAAATACGTTCAATACCCTGTTTTAATATTCAAATGCAATTTTATGTTCAGTGTTACAAGAGAAGGATCTGAGTCTTGAGAGTTGTCACAGGATGAGTTTCTGAAGCAGCTGGTTAACCACGGAATTCCCTGTGCAATGGTACAAATGAGAAGCTTTGAATCAGGAGTGTGACTCAGGAGCAGCACACACCCCTCTTGCTTTATAGAGATATCAATAGTTACTAGAAGGCAAACTCCCAGAGAAGTGAGAAATCTTCCTGAAGCTCACCTGCTGGCATGCTTGCAGCATTAGGATCAGATTTTCAACACTGTGCTGCAATGCTAAACCAAGCTCCATGGAGATTGGCCTATGGATTTCTGATGGGGTTATGGACAAGGACAAGGAACATTCAAGTAAAAAACGGCATTGAATGGGAGTTCACATTACCTCATAAAATTAATTCTTTGTTTCCTTGGAGCTGAGTGAGCTGATCTTCAAAATATCATGTCTTCCTTTTGAAAAATGCCATGGAAGTTTCCATTCTGGG
This sequence comes from Calcarius lapponicus, assembly GCA_039654755.1. Taxonomy (NCBI): domain Eukaryota; kingdom Metazoa; phylum Chordata; class Aves; order Passeriformes; family Fringillidae; genus Calcarius; species Calcarius lapponicus. Next base: position 64,265,606 of record CM077462.1, on the reverse strand, counting down.
CTGATAATACTGAAGCAATCAAGTAATATAAGTGGGTTTTAAAAAATTCTGATAGCTGGATGGCACCATGAAGGAAGTGTCCCTCAGTGTTGCTTGTTAATTACTTGTTAGAAATTCATGGGGATTTTAGGTCTAGTTGGCTATTTTGAGTCAGGAAAAGAAACTTGAGATGGGAAAATGGAGAATAATTTTAATTGTGGTTATTTTAAAAGTCAAGCATAAAACTGTGGAGAAACAAGGGCTGGATAGACAAAGTTGATGCTGCTCAATTACCAATGGAGATACGAATTGTCTAGAGAAAAAGTGAAAAAGTGGTTATTTGAGATTGATAAGCACAAGGACCACTTGATAATTACATAACAAGTGGAAAGACAGTCTAGCAACGAGCAGGAAATTCAGTCTGATAAACCAATAGACTCAGATTGTGTGAACCAGTGAATGTTACCAATTCAATGCTTTTATTATGTGGCCTTGTTATTTTTGATCTGATTCTGAGATACCTAGATACAGGCTTAATGCATCAGAAAACAGACATTCAGACCTGTATGAAAACACAGGCCAAATGTTAGAAGCAGCTTCTAGGAGCAAGAAAAATGTCATTGATCTGTAGTCCAAAGCAAGGGATGCAATCAGAGCAGGGCAAGTATAGAAACATTAGCAAAACACAAAAGGCAGTCTCTTCCTGCTATAGACTGAAGACGGCATGTAGCAGAAAAGTAGATTCCAATCTATCAATCTCCAGTCTGCGCATAACTTACCTTGTACCTGTCAGTCATGATGACAGGACAGCATCTAAGGGGGATGCTAAGCAATATTTCCTACAGTTTTGTTACACTCCACTTACACTTCACCTCTGCTTTCAGATCTTTGCTGAAAGGCAGCCTGACTTCTGGCTTTTGGAGGCATGCTGGGCAAAGAGGAAATTTTGGTATGTGGCTCTGAATGCTTTCCTATCAGCTTTCAGAGGAAAAGTGTCAAACAATTTCTGAGTACTATGTGGCTCATACCTGTGGCCATGATAACAGGCCAGGACCCAGATTTAACTAGGTGGATAATATTGTGCTGTTTCAGGAAATTCCTGTCTCTTCTAAGAGCTCACTGAGGTTGAAAGCACAGAAAGATTTTTGAAAACCTACATGGAAATTATTCATGTTTTTTCTTGGCTAATGTTCTACTAATTCTCCAAGGGAAACTTGCCTGCTGAGGGGTCAGACAAGCAATCCACCCTGTACAAAAGTAGTGGTGGAAACAATTAATGGAGAGGCAAGACCGGCCTTTGCTCTGTTGGAGCTCTCCTGGACTGAGTCTCTCATCTTGCAAAGCTGCATGGTCTGCCATCATGGCAGGTGCCCCACAGTTGTGTCTCAGCCAGCTGAGACACAGTTTAACTCTTGCAGTTAAAAACCTATGCTCTTCCTCCTCCTTTCCAGTGTCCTCTGATTCCTGTGACTTCTCTGCAAGTTGACCAGAGGAAGCTTCCTCCTGGGCTGCCCATGGTGCTGGGCTTGTCTTCAGAACCAGCTGCATCTAGCAAACGCCTCTGGGTGCTTCTCACAGACTTGTCTTGCTCCATTTATCCAGCTCTGCAGAGAAACAGAAAAATAATAAAAACTACTAGTAGCTGTGTGTTGGTTTTCTCTGTGCCCACACTTTGGAAAACAGGTAATCAAACAGTGTATTCAGAACCATGAGAGTGACATTTAGCACAGAGCAGGTCACAGCAGCTCCTTGTGGTAAGGCAAACATAGGTGTGCAGTGTCAAAAAACTAAATTTGGAAAGGGAATGAGAGAATCAGTTGGGACAGGTACAGGTATATAAGTCAGCTTGAGGTCACCTCATATAACTGCTTCTGGACCCAGAGCAGCTAGGCTTCCATTAAATCTAGCTTTTGTTTATAAGTAGAAATACATCAAATAAGCAGTTCAAATGCATATTTTTCTCTGAAATTCAAGCATACATTATTTTATTCTTATATTGATCCTTTAAATACTCAAAAGTGGTGAGGAGACTACTATAGTTTTTCTAAAGTGTATCTGAGAGATTTGCTGAGGTAAATAAAAACTTTGTGGATAGAAAAAGACCCTGAATTTTGCACAACAACAAAATATCTTCTAAAATTAAAAAAAAAATCACAAAAAAATGTGATAATATGTGGCCATTTCTACTGGAAAGAAAATATGTGCAGAAGAAATTAATATCATATGCTGCTTTCAGATTTTCCTTTGAGTCCTATCCTTACCTGCAGTAAGCTTTACCTCATTTCGGTTTGAAAAGGGGTTTAGCTGACTAGACTTACAGAAACTTCAGAAAACCCATAAAACTTTGTGATTGTTATTGCTAGTGGGTTCTTAAAGTCTGAAGTTTTTTCTTCCTTTGAAACCCCCTTATCTTTATAACTCTGGTAGAAGAAGCAATCAGATAAATCTGTGCTGACAATCTACAAAATAAAACAGGCAGACATCTTCCATGAGATACAATGAGAGAAGGAAAGCTGGGAAACAAATGTTCCCTAAATCCCAGTTTGCTACCTGCATACCTGCTTGTTATTGTAAAATTTGCAAACAGAGGAATGTGCTGGAATGGGCAAGAAGGAGATGACCTGCAAGCCCAATGGGTCCACAGGAGAATGGTGTGTGTCCTCCTTCTGCTTCCTCTGCTCTACAGAGAGGAGATCATATGGTCCTTCAGTCCCAGATCAGTGCAGGGAGAAAATGCAGACAACAAAGAAGACAACTATAATAGCTCCACTCACATTTCTATTAATATAAACCTCTCTACAGCATATGAAAGATAAGGGGAAAAGACATACATTGTTTAGAATTCAAAAAGTCTTATTAACCTTCCATAACTCTCTGATAGTACTCAAAGACCCAGCTGCATGGAAGATCTAGATGTGGTCTCTAATTTCACCCCCCACCCCTTGCCTGCCAAATAATGACTGTCATGAAGAATCAAATCATACAGAATTTTACATTCTCTGTAGAACTTCACTAATTATTCCATGGCTAAATAAATATATAAATAAGACCTTGACATTCAATTCCACTTCAATGCAAACAGTTGATAGGAAACTCTATTACTCAGACTGCAAACTCTCTGAATAAAGAACAAATGTCTTGGTAAGACATTAGGCATCTGGGAAAATGAAAAACTCCTTCCAATGTGAAATTATTCTGATAATAGCTGACAGTTTTGAGCAACAAAGAGAAGGGGAATTATGAGATATTTTTCTTATTGTCCTCCTTAATTTTTTGCCATTACGATGCAGCGCATTTGAAACAAGCAAAAGGAGATTTTTTTCCTTCCTACAAGTCATAGTTAAGCTGCTATGCTCATTGTAGCTGAAAATGTTGAAGAGTTCAGAAACTAACCAGACAAATTAAGGAAAGAATAAGCCAGAGAATCATAGAACATCAATGCACCATCTCTGGCTCCTGAAGTCTCAGAAGCCTAAATTCCTTGAGGAAGGGAGATCACTCCAGGGAAGTGACTGAATAGGCTTGTTCTGTTCCCAGATCCACAGTGCATCTGCCAAGGGCCATTGAAGGAGCAGGATAATGGACAACGAGGTCCTTTATTTTGATCATTCCTATGACAAAAGTGAATTAAATATTGCCCAATTGCAGTGGTATCTTCAGCACAAATGTCACCAGGCATCTGGTCTGTATTGCACAACAGTTGCCCAATTGCAGTGCCCAACAACATATACCTACTTGATATTTGACAGCAAGATCATTAAAGCAGTTACAAAGCAAAAGATACAAAGATTTGGAGTTTATTTTATAAATTTGAAAAAGTAGGCCTGCTTTCAGCTTTTCAGGAGAAAAAGCAAAGATTTGGAACAAAAAAAAAGCCTAACAATTTTGTGGGTAACAAAGCAGAAATTGTTGAGGCTATTCACATGAATACTGTAAACATTATTTGTGCACCAGTTATACATTCTGGGAGGCTTAATGTACCTAGAAAAACATTTGAAAGAAATGAGTGACCATGTGTGTTCCTGGAATTCCTTTCTTCTCCCCAGGCCAGAGAACAAAGATGTAGGATATTCCAGAAATAAATAGCTTAGAAAGCAAGAGATGCATCAGTTGTGCAGTGTACTAAGGTATTAAATAGTAGAAATAAAAAAAACTTTAAGAAGCAATATGTTTAATACTTCTGACAAGTGTAAGAGATTCTTGTGACTTAAATGGCTAAATTAATCTTAAATTGTCCCTGGTCATCTGAGATGGACTTGGCCTAAGCAATTTTACCATTCCAATCTTTTTGCTAGAGTGTGGTTTTGACAAAAAAAACCCAAATCACATAAAAATTTTGAAGGCCTTGAGTAGTAAGGTTAATTTCAGAAACTGTAAATACCTGATTGGGTTCTGATCACTGTGATTCAACAGTGATGAAATAAAAATACTAAAAGCCCTCATGCTTATGCCAGGATGTTTTGTCACTCATTTGCTCATCTTCAGATATAATCGACATAACGTGTGTATCTCCCTACAAGGTGTATTTAGCTACATTATAAATTAAAGGATTCTATGTTGTGTGTGCATGCTCACTTGCACTGATGCAAAGTTCGGCTTATGCATACCACAGACATGGACTGACACACCAACAATAAATTGCTGCACTTCTCAAATAAGTTCATTGTCAGGCACAGAAAAGGTTTTGCTGGAAGCTTTGTGTATGTTAATGAATTTTGGGGTGATCTAGAATTAAGTACTGCCAAATTTATTTAGAACTTGATCTTCCACTTACAAATAACAAAGCCACGTTTAGTTTTATGTCAGGTAAAATTCATTTAAGCACACAGGAGCTGCAGGGCAATCTTGTGCATCCTGATAGCACATGCCTGGTCAAAGCATGACCAAAGATCTCTTCGCCACTAAGAAGTGATAAATGCAGATTGAAAGAAGGACTGAAAGTGAGTCAGAGTGTGAAAATTACTGTCAACATACATACGGTTACTCTTAATTGCTCCTTACACCAAAAATAAGAAGATATCAGTGAAGAGAAGGGACGTCAATTCCTTTTGTATGAATGCTTTCTTGAGGAGTCTGAGGTTTTTCAGTATTTTATTAGTATTTCACAAATAATAATTAAAAGCAAACACTGGCACAAATGCCACATCAGATTCCACCATGAAAAGATGCAAAGCTCAGAAATTCCTGAAAACGTCTGCCTGTAGCTTTTCTATATGAAGTAATGTCTCAAGTTTTCTAGGTCTGATATTTTGGGATCTCCCAGAACTGGAAGTAAGTGTCAGTTCTGCTCTACTTTTGGGACTTCCTTCATTTCATGAAGGCAAATCTCCTCTTTTCTATTTCAGTGCCTGAAAAATGCTGGACTTCTTACTATTTAATGGGCCTTATAATTCAGATGACAGGTGCTTCTTACAACAGTTACTTTTACAGGTGACTTTGTAATTGTTTTTGTTTTTTAAACTGTCCTTGCATACATTTGATTTCAGTGTGATCAGTATGTTTCTATGTGTAACATCTTGGACTTTGAATACTTTATGTCATCTAGAGAACTGCAAATGGTTAATGTGTTGGCATGATATATAAATATGTATTCTGCCTTAATTCTCAGATAAAGAAAATGAAGTGGAGAGAAACAAAGCAGCCCTGTGCTGCCACAAAAGACCTCTTTTTAATGTGCTTGAGAAATGTATCAAAAATTAAAACAATAAAAAATTTAATTTTCATTAACATAATGCAGAAGAGAGCTGATTGCAGTACCCTTCCACTTGTGACCTACGTGTCCAGTCATTTCACCCTGAAACAGACGACTGTGATAATTCAGTTTAATCCCTTTCAGAAGGGGACAATTTCTTTCCATCACTAGAAAGAGAAGACAAGATAACCAGCCCAGATGCAGATATCTGAAGCAGGCTGAGACACAAGAGAGGTGATTTAACCTTACATTTAACCATGTATTGCATCCCCAGGGCAAACCAGAGCAGTCCTTGAGCCCAGCAGAGGTGCAATGTGCTGCCCCCCAGAATGGCACTGGCTTGAATTCATCTTCACTGAAACATTTTCCTACCTCTTGAAAGCAGAAATAAAAACATCCCTGAGTGAGTTGCTGACAGAGTTGCCAAAGGCATCTATCAGAATAATGAACTTGCCTATCCATTTTTGAGCTGTACTGATAAGTTTACATTAATTCTACAAAACCATCCTTACAAAGAAATAGGCTGGATAAATGCTCTGATTTTTAAATGAGACTTATGCCACCTATAAACTTCAAAATACAGATAAATCAAAGAACAGAAATTGTTGCAATAATAGTTGTTTTGTAACTTTTATTATATTTCTAGACAACCTTCTGAAATAGAAATAACATTAGGAGATAAGTAGCTTTTCTAACAGTGAACAGTGTATTTCCTACAAATAAAAGGAAAGTTCACCATTACCAGATATATGAGCAAATACATGACATGGAGTATTTCTCCTTTTCTTGAAAAATAGCATTGAAGATGTAAAGCAGAACTATTTAAAGGAGTCTGTACATATGTTGACTTTGAAATGCAATTTCTATGGAAACAACAAACAAAGAGGATATCACAGAGAGTGCCAAGCTTATATTCATGCCTGGACTGATTTCAAGTCTTTTCCTTTCTGAGAATTAAAGCTGAAGGTTTTCATGCTGAATTCTATTATAAAAGTCTTTCAGCAAGTTATTTTCATTCCTTGACTTCTCCCTGCTCCTTTTTGATTACAAGGCATGAATAACAACTATTTTTTTTTTAATTCTTAAAGGCTAATAATTTTGAATGCCCCAAATTTTGGGGTATCTACTTGTTAAACATTTTTCACTTTCAAATATTACCACGTAAAAATAACACTGTGAAATTATGCACCTGAGTTTGTCAGTCCAGGTTTTTATGATCAAAGTGGAGAAATGGATGATTTTTGCAATCAGTATGGTTTTTTCAGATATCTACGTCATAAGAATCTTGAAATGCATTCTATAAACACCTATTTATTGTAAAGGGAATCTGCAGCACACTATATATATATATGTGTGTGTGTGTGTGTGTGTGTGTGTGTGTGCGCGTGTGTACTGCTAAACATAAAGATGTTATGGTATATTACACCAAATATAGTAGGTACATATACCAAACAATCTGTGTTTACCAGATTATTTTCCTAAGGGCAAACATGTTATTTTAAAAGAATCTCAAAATATGAAAGAAAAAAAAAATCCTTGGAGACTTGGAAACTAATTTGTATTTTGATAAACTGTGAAAATCTAACAATTCAGACTGTTTGTTTTATTAGTAATCAATCCATTTTTTGTTTCAAGCCCTTTATTAACAAAAATGTTTTTAGTTGAAATAAAAAAAATAGGACAGAAATTTCAAATTTCAATACAATAGAAATAATTGTGAAGGACAGCATTGGGAGAAAATATTAAAGCTTGTAAGATATAGAATACTGCTTGTCATTAAAAATAATAAATGAAAATAAGTAATTTTTTGTTTAGCTGAGTGAAAAAATGTGCCTAGTCAAATTTTAAAAAATTTGTATTTTTTTGCAAAAAACAAAGAATAATCAGGACTTTTAAGGAAGATTTTGCTGCATATTGCAGCTGCAATGGAAGAGATAAAATAATAGCTCTATTGCCAGTTTTTCAAATTTTAAACCCACTAAATTTTCAGAGTTTCCTTTATATTGCAGCATGCATTTTATAAGGGTACAGAACAATTAAAATGTGGGAAGCAGAAAGACTTTCATCTGAAAATATAGCAATATAGAGAACACTGAGGATCCTCATTCCTGATCTTACTTAAATAGGTGTTAATTTTGAATAATAGTAATTATAACTTTCTTCAGTTTAGTTTTCTTTTTCCACTTTTCCTAAAAAAAAAAAACCCAAACCACTGTACATCAAGAGAAAAAGAAACAGAGAATCGTTTTCTCACAAAAAAAAAAAAATTGAACCATTATATTTTGGGTTTATAAATTATTTGTCTAAATGTTTTCATAAGTTTATTGAAAAATAGCCTGAAGTTCCATTTTTAAATGAAAAGTTCATGTATTTTATTAAAGTTTCTCAAACTAAATCTTCATTCGTCTTAATTTCCTCTTATGCATTTAGCCAATTTCAAGCTCAATTTGCTTTTGTTTTAGAGTGATCAATCCTATATTTATTAATGAAAGACTGTCCTTTTTTTCTTTTAAATATCTATTCAAACATCTGAAGACACACAATCTGGCTTCAGAACACACACACGGAAGAGGAAAACTCATAAGAGCAAGATATTTCATAAATTGCTAAATTTCAAATGAAAACAGCTTTATTTTGACATTTGCTTGCAAAGTCTGTTTTTGTAATGTAAAGGTTTTGTGTAGCCTTGTCAAAGAAAAGGGTGAAAGTAAATAAAAATCAAGTTGTATCTGGCAGATACAGTTTCTTTTGGGAGCTAAGATGCATACATTTATTTACCTGCAAGCAGGTGCCACCATGGATGTGTGACAGGTGAGACAGGGACTTAGTTCAGGTCTCTGGAGATTGACATTTGAGCCATTTCAGATGAAGAGGACTAGGAGAGGGGCCAGGAGGCAGACTGGTACCTTCTGGACAAGGCAGACAGAAAGCTGATGAAATGGACCGAGGCCTCTCAAGGGAGGCCTGTTGTGAAAACAATCTTACTAAATAATGTCATGGTAACTTTTGTCTTATTAGTCACAAAACCATGCTAACAATCAATGAAAAATAATCTTGGTGTTCAAAAGGCATATTGTGATAACCAACATAGATTGAACATTACATTTACATCCACCTTGAACTGGAGTTTAGCTGCAGGAAAACATTGGTTCACAGTAGAGCTTGAAAACCTTTAAGGAAATTACGCAGGCTGAATGCATTTACCTGTGTGGCTTTGAAGCAAAATGTGAGCAATAAGTATAACCATTTGAGGACTCAAATTTTCCTCTGCTTGGCCATGTCCTCAATGCGTTTAGCCTTTACTGCAGAGAGGACTCCCTCGGGTGAGATGAATCTGCACAGTTAGTGCTATGTGTAAAGCTTAGCACATTTGGACCTGTGATATATCTTCAGAGTCCTACAAAAGAGAATTAATACATTGAGAAGTCTGGCTGTTATTCTTCTTTTGACAATGGCCTCATTATTTTATCCTGCTAATCTGATTTTCAAAGATTTATACATTAATTTTTTGTACATTAATCCCTGAAACTATGCTTGAAAAGCCCATGCTATTAATACCACACGACTAATGCACGTGCCAGGAGTAGACAAAATTTACAAGAAACAGACAAACCTCAGCATAATAATTTCATTATATCACCCTTATAAATCATCCCAGCTGTTCCGACACTTTAATTACAAAGTGACACTTCCAGTCTTAAAGTATTGTGTCCTGTGTAATAAATCATTTTACTTTAAACACATTATGCATCTGACTACTGTAGAGGAGTCATTTTACAATCCATCTCCTGTACAAAGGCAGAGAGTATACAAGAGATTAAATAATATAACTACAAAACTCAATAAAAATATTGTGTCAGTCCTGAATTTATTACAATGTATATACATGCAATATATGTAGTGTTTTCCACATACTCCTTCCCAGTATCCCAAATAAGCTTCTAGTGGGCTGCAGGTATGGGCTGAACAGCCAGGGAGCAGGAAAGAGTTGTCCAGTTCTGGAGCTTTTGTACACAGAAAGTGATATTTTATGAAAGCTGCATGTAAAGGACAAAACCTCCAGAATAATTTCACTAAGCAATTTGTAGGCAAGGGAGTAGGAGTAAAATCAGAGTGAGGAAAAAAAAAGTGTGTGACTTGCTTTCAGTCTTACACACTCTCAACATAATTACAATTAAGAAAAAGCAGAAAGAATAGAACAATTTGCTGTAAACAGTAGATTCAGGATGTCAAAATGAAAATGAACAAAACTGAATAATTATAGGAGTAAATACAGTCCTAACATGGAGCTACTGGGGTTTGCTATTCTGTTAGGTATGTACAAAAATTCACAGTAATGTTAATAAAGGCTGCAGAGACAGACAGTGTGATCCATATGCCCATTCCTCTTCAAATTTACCTACAGTTATTTGTGCTGCAGCCTTAAATCACAAGAAGCCATTTTTGTTCAAGAAAAAATGCCATATTTTATCTTCATTTTGTGGTGTGCTTCATCACAGACCTAGCACTGAAGCAGCAGGATTGCTGGCAAGCATGTTACGCAGCCTCTGTGAAAAGTTGTTTGCAATAGTAGATGTGCTGGAGAGAGGTCAAGCTGTTTTCCATGGACAGAGCTTTCCAAAGGAGTGGCTTAGATGCTAGAAATGCTATCCTTTCTTATCACATGGTCTTTGTCTCGGCTGCATCTTGCTACAATCACTTTGCTGATTTCAGTTTCTTATCATCAAGCTTTAAAGGCATTTGACTACATAAGAAATATGAATGTTGCAATTAACATTGATTTGTGTGCATTGCTCTTTGTGAAGATGAAATAAATTCACAGATGTCTCAGGACATGGAATTTTTACATGATCATATTAACCTCAGCCTACTAAGCAGTAGTCTATAAGCTGTGAAGCGTTATCAGGCTGGCGTAGAGATATCCATTATTTTGCTCAAAAAAGAAGCAGCTTCCCCACACACAATCATTGCTTTTAGATATTAATTCTCCCACCATACATCCTGGTTACAGTGTTAACACTGTGTGATGCAAAGTGGTATGCATAATTAATGAGCATCTCAAATCTAGGCAGTCATGATTTAAATTTCTCTGTTGCTATTTTTGTCTTTTTTTTTTAATTTGTGAGATTTGAAAGGAAAAAAAATATTATTACTTCTGTCCATCAGGTTTACTTTTTATTCTATACTTATTTCCCTTATTGAAAGTTTCATCTTTTTGTCTGTGAACCAGTAAGGTTCTGCACATAAAGAAACCCATTCTGAAATCAGCTCCATATGGACAGACCATATGGGCACACTGAGTCCCACTGAAGTGAACTATGGTTAGCATTTCTTATTTCTGCTATAATAGCATGCATGAGTCTCTAACCATGGGCCTTGTTGTGCCAGGCACTGCACAGACACAAGAAAAACTTAATCTTAGTGCTAGCAGATAAACCAGATAGCATAAATGCTGCAAGCCAATATGGTGGCAGACTAGATTGTTAAATGGTACATATCGGTATTACCCTGTCAGAGTTAATGTAATCACCATTTTATATCATTCCCTTTATTGTGCATCCCTCTAGAAGAGATCATTCTCATTTCCTTTCTGGGTATAAATCACTAGTGTTCTTTCCTGCTGTCGGTGAGGTTGCACATATATGTGTTAAGGTTACAATGAAACATCATTTTGCACTCCGGATATGTCTAGAGAGGGAGGTAGCTGTGGAATATGGGATAAGGGGAACATGTCGTGCATTAATAATCTTACAGGAACTCATTTTTCTTGAAGTTAGGTGCAGTAAACTATTCAGTAAACATGTCCATGTGGAAAGGCGCTGTAAAATACCAATTTCCATATGAATGTATGCCTATAGTGCTTTACAGATGTTCCCTTTTTAGGAAATTCCTGTATAATGATAGCAAAATTAAACCAAAGGTTTATTTCCTGACAGCTATGTTTTTCATGGCAAATATTTACATGTAAAAGCCGGGAAGAATAACGCTGATCCACCCAACAAAGGTGAGGATGTGTTTATCTGTGCTAGGAACACTATAAAGGGGACTCTTCAGAGAAAAGGAAGAAAGGGTGGAAAGGCTATTGCATGTACATATTTTGCGTTCATCAAGGCTGCTCAAGATTTCACAATCAAGCTCTTTCCAAGTAGGTCGCAATTATATCGCAAACTGCTTGCTTGAAAAATAATGGTGGGTAATAATCTGCAAACTGAAGATTAAAAATAAGAGGCAAAACCTTAAGAGTTATGATAATATCCCATTAAACAATTTATCTGAGGCTGCAATGGATTCTCTATTATTAAAATTCTTTAAATCAGGTTTGGAAGGCTTTCAGGAAGAGATGCTCTCAGTTAATCCAAAGTTATGGGCTTTACTTACAGAATTTCGGGTGAGAGTGTCTGACCTGTACTATGCAAGCAGTCAGGTTAAATGATCATAATGGTTCCTTCTGGCCTTAAAATCTATCAATATATTAAGCCTCCTGCTGTAATGCTCTGATGCAGAGGCAATTTACATCAACTTCTGAAGAGCACTTAAATTAATTGTTTCATTAAAACCCATTTGAATGCTTCTACATCTTGATGCATGCTACTCCTGGGTCCCTCACAGATTTCATTTGGAGATCTTCAGCTCCAAAGAGCCTCTTGTGTTTGCCTGGCCTGACTTGTGCCTTCTGCCGGCCAGAACAGCCTGTTCCTGGGGAATTCACGCGGCGAGGAGCCCTGATGCCATGTCTAGTGCCCGTGGGTGGTTCCCTGGCTACCACTAGGAGGTGCTTCCAGCGGCTTCGCTCAGTACTCCCGTTGGCATCATGAGGAATGAGTTCAGCTCTGTGTGGGAGCGAATTTCAGATCTTTCCTACACCTACAGCCTTATGCCAAAAATAAGATGCAATCATTTGTTTCCTAGGTGATAGTGGCACTGGGCATGTGCAGTCCCTGCTGCCTCTAAAATGGTGAAGTGTGTTATCAGCCTTCCTTGCAGTGCTTTTGAGGCAATGTATCAAGCAGCTTTTACTGCAGAACAAATGGCTTCTTGATTATGTACAGAAGGGAGAAAAATGTATTGAGGTTTGCAATTCAGTACTCATTCTTGGCAAAAGTAATTTTATTCTATTTGTTTGCTTTTTCTGTGCTAAGTGAAGGGAAGAGGGAGCAAGAAATGTCAGTCCTGAGGTTTCTAAATAGTAGAAGACCTTTAAGATGCTCTTTCTTGATAGTCTTTCTTAATCTGTATCTGCATGAAGCTGCAGAAATTCTGGTTCCAACCTTGTTTTCTCATGCAGATTTTGAAACCTTGTCAAAGCAGAATATCATCCAAGTGTGTCTTCTATCTATAGAGCATCTGAATGCCAAAAAGACATAAAAATATTTCCATTTTGCTACTGCCCTTTGCAGGAGATGGTAAAGGGTAGCATAAAAAGTATAAAAATACTTTTTTGCATCCTGCTAGATTTTTTTAGTTCATCTTTTTTTTTTCTAAATACTTCAAACGTCTGCAAGTTTTGAAAATGTGCAAAGAATTTCTGAGTTCTTGAATACTGCACTACACTTATCAACTTCAATTTCATTTCATTTACAATAGCTATTTATAGGGGATTTTATTTTAAAATGTAGTATTTTATTGAAAGGTCTACTAAAACTTCTTTGTTGTCAGAAATTCTTTACTTCTTTGGCATAATGTTCACTGAAGGGCCAATCAGTGATGACTCTTGCTATGCATTCTACTCCAGTTAAGGCAAATATCTAAGTAAAATAAATAATATTATTTCTTTTTTTTAATCTTCCGAGTAGTACTAATCATCGTGAGCAAACTGATGGGATTTCACTATATAAACAATTTTCTAGCCTTACTTTGGGAAGCTGAAATTGCTGATTTAATTTATGGACATTTTCATTCTGACTATAAGTAAGAGTCTAATTCCAAAGTTCCACACTCCTTCATCCAACTGTTCTAGGCTGAAAGTTGGAACAGTCTCTGTGCTCTGTCATTGGTTGGTGTAGTGAGGTGGAATTCCCATTTCCACAAAGTGAAGATGTGCTTCTTTCTCTTGGTGTCCATGGGGACTGTTATTTGCACCTGCCACATCTAGGGATGTGAGCATATGGGGAGGAGTTTCTTTCTCTGTAAATTGCTTTTAACACAAAGTGCTCCCCCGCTCAGGCCTCCCAAAAAACACACATATGCACAGCCCTCACGCAAAACAAACCAAACCAAGCAAAGCCAAACTAAAAAACACAGCAAAAGCCCTACAAAAATGGGAAGATTGACTTCTCAGCTTCTCCCCTACAAAAACCAGAGGATGACATGGAATTGATGAGCAGGCAAGCTTTAAAATATTTGTAGCTAAATACTTCTCATCTTGTTTTTCTACTTAAATCAAAATCCTGATTATTTTATCAGGTTCAGGAAAAGGTCACACAGAAAGATGATAATCTGCAGAGCTTTCAAATCATAGTAAACCCATAAAACTTAATTTACATGGACAGTTGTGATATTAAAACCCTGGAGGATTGCAGTTCACAGGACAGCGACAGAGCAAAGTTCTGTGTTTCAGAGGGCATGATTTTTGAAGACAATGTGGTTTGTTAAATTGCATTTTGATATTATATCTTGATATGAGCAAAGTTATAGAAAAAAGTAATGAATCCATATCGCAAAAACCCAGAGGGAGGTGTGATGAATACTGCTATCATGTCAATTGATCTGATAGCTGGCCTAGGTGCTGAATTGTAACAGCAAGCCTTGAATATGGGTAGGTGATTCTTGCCATCTTTCTAACAGTATTTAAAAAATCTTTGCTTGTTCCAGAAGCCATCTTTGAATAACTCATTTCTGGCTACAGGAGTAATTTATTTTCAGTCAACACAAGCAACAAACTAGCTATATTTTGAAAGACTTTCTTGAATATGGCCACAAAGAAAATATGGCACTCTCGGTATCTTTTTTAATGTAGCAAATCATTACCAAATTGTTTGTACTCTCTGCAGTTGTTTTACAGTCTTCCTCCACACTTAGTTCCTTTTCTTTGTATTATTTCCTTTTCTTACTGAAATTATTAAGGGTAGTTCTGAAGAATTAACAAGTATCCTTTTGCTGCAAAAGCAGGTCAGTAGTGTCAATATCAAAGAGGCTGCAAATTCTTTGTGTGAAAAACTGAAAAAAAAAATCTAGGCTGATATGTCTTGTGAAGTTGGTTTCTTCATTGCATCAGCAAAGCTTTTGCATCCTTGGTTTTAAAGATGTTAAATTCCATGTAAGCAAAATCATGTTGTTTTATTTGTAAACAACAGTATCAAAAAACCAGAAGTATTATCAGTATTTATAAAAATCTTAACAAAAAGAAGCTCTTTGCTGCGGAAGTATTAGCATCAACTCAGAAGGGAATTGTATATTCAATCATGGTCCTAACAAACTTGACCATGTCATGAGAGCTTTGTTTCTCTTCTTCCATTAGAGTTAATAGGCCTGTGCACAAAACGGTGTTTTGGGGCCATTTTACATATGAAATTTGACTGTGTGCATGAGAGTTGTGGGTTGGTTCTTTTTTCTGAACATCACAACATTTTATCTCTGCTTAAAACGATCCCTCTCTGCCTTCTTTGCAGTAACACATGCATAGATACCACTTCAGTTTTGGCATTACACACAACTACCATCCACCTTCTAGGTCAGGTCCTCAATACACCTGAGAGGTTCAGATGTTTCTCTTTCTTAGATCTGACCTATTATTTCAAGTTGTTTTCATTCATGCTGTTTATTCAGTGGGTACTGGTTTGGAACCAATCAAAAGCTCATTCACCTCTATAAGAATAAGTATTTTTCTATCTTTGTGCAGGTTTTGGATATTATATGGCTTTATGAGACCCATCTTCATCTCACCCCAGTTTCATATCAAGTAAACAGGGAATGGCAGATTTTTGTTTACTTCCCTTCCAAATTTTTAAAATGTTTTTGTTTTAGGAAGACATGACCATCTTCAAAGAAAAGTGGGAGATGCAGGTAAGGCAAATATTTGGCCTGCCCCAGAGCTGTACTAGAATCATGGACAGTTACTGCAGTTTTCTAATAAAGTGCAGTAGAGCTGTATCTGTGAGAGAAAAAAAAAAAAAAAAAAAAAAAAAGAAGAGACACTGGTTTTTTCCTACCAAAACACAACAAAAGCTTCATTGTTGCCTTACTTATTCTTTATTCTTTTTTACTTCTGCTTTCAGATATCACCCAAGCGCTCATACATGAGACCTTCAGAGATACAATTCTAATATTTTTTTTCATTTATTTCTTTTATTTCCCATCCTATTTAAGCCTGAAATGATGTCTCAGAACTTCTTGGGGCCACAGTGGGATTTTTTATGTGGCTTCTTAAGATCATAATTCCTATTGGGAGTCTCAGTGGGGCTGCACAGTGTGGTGGTTTGACCCGGAAATCCGGGTCAATGGGATTTCTGGGAATGAGTCATCTTCCAAGTCCACTTTAAAAGCAAGGTGTTTGCGCAGGCACGGCCTCTTGGGACGTCGGAGGGACACAGGTCGGAGCTTCTCCCCTGCCCGGCGCTTGCTGGGCGGGGGAGGGGCGGCCACGCGGTAGGCCTGGGCCCCAGACCAAGATCGGGAGAGAGGGTACCCTGAAGGTGGAAGGGTGGAGAGATGGAGACCCCCAAAAGAGAGAGCGAGTGTTCTGGGACCTTTGTTTTGAAATTAGATACTAGTGTGCTGCTGCGGGCTGAGAAGAGAGAGAGGGAAGCCATGTGGCCCGGCCCGGGAGAGGTAGGCCTGCCCCCCCCCCCCCCCCCCCCCTGGAGATGGAGAGAGAGAGAGAGAGACCGAGGGAGAGAGGGACCGAGAGAGACCAAGCGGGACTGTTATCTTGAAACCTGATATGAGCTGCCTGCGTGCCTGTGTCTGTGGAGAAGAAGGGGGGGGGGAGAAGGCGCTGTGAAAGAGTCCTGCCGTTTTTAGAGCCTTTTGTTTTTTTTGTGGACAATGAAAGCTTACAAGACATTACCCTGTCCCGGAAAAGGAGATAGAGTGAGTGAGAGAAATGAAATGAGCAAGTGGAGCAAGTGAGGGAGAGTGTGGATGGAAAGAGAAGCACCCTGGTGGCAAGAGAGATGATTGGAGTGGCTGTTGCTGGACTCTTTTTGTACAGCCATGGACAGAGCCATGTTTCCTTGTGGGACAGAGACTGCATCCAGGGGGGCGCAATGTCTCGGAGCCAAGAAGAAGATGTAAGGATGGAGTTTACCCCTCCGCCTCAAGGGGTATATAAATATGGGGGGGACAGATGTCCCAAAAGGTGTGATTGTGTTTCTTTTTGGAATGGGACAGAGCATCCTTAAAAAACAGACCCTGGAAACAGCCCTGATTTCATCCAGGCGGTGAGAGAGCCTGGAAATTGGAAAAGGCCACCATGGCCAAGCAAAAAGGACTCCTCTCCTCTTGATGAATGGAGAATTGATTGTGTACAGAGTAGTGATGGACTAATGGTTGTTGATTTGGGAAGTGTATTGTGTTGGGGAATTGAGGGGAGGAGGAGGGAGATGTTTTGTGGGGCTTTCATTTTTTCCTTGTGTGTTTTTTGGTTTTTTATGTATAGTTTAGTTATTGTCTGTATAGTTTAGTTAATAAATGTTTTTTTTCTTTTGTTAAGTGGGAGCCTGCCTCTTTCTTATTCCTGGCCAAAAGTCTCACAGCAGACACCGGGGAGAGTGCTTTTTTTTTCATGGGGCATTGGCTAGTGCCAGTGTCAAACCTTGACACACAGTGATAAGCATTTCTGTCAGCTCAATGCTGTGGGAGTAGCTGCATTAGAAATATGCACAATAAGGTAGGTTTGACGAATGAATAATCTCAGTGTTCTTTAGCACACCATGTGTCTGAGCTGCTTTAATGCACAGACTGATGTTTAAACACAGGAAAAGTGGAGAAGTGATCATTTAAACTTCATATTCAGCTAGTGGCCCATGCTGGTGAAAAAACGGGTGGTTGTTTCGCTCACTCTCCAAAAAGAAGTTTATACTTGAGTCTTGACAATTTCCTAACTAGACAGTTTTTTAAATACTTTTTTTTTTCCTTTTTTATGAAAACCATGTTCATCTGGCTTAAATCTAAGAGTTCATAAGGCAGGTATCTGCTTCTCAATTACTCTTGTTTTCACAAATTAACCAATCTTGAGGTACATTCACTTGAGGACTTTTTAGGCATGACACTATGACACTAATTGTTTCAGCCACACACCATTTCCTATCCACTGATCATGAAGGAAGCATAGATGACCAGAGGTAGAATTCACTATACAGCAGCCTACATCTGATAAGGAAAGTTTTGTTATGTATCCAGTCTGAATATCCAAGCTGTTCATGCTCACACATTACTGTAAATTATTTGGCTCCATCAGCAATCAGAATATTTATCTAGTAGGCTACCATGGCACAACTCTTGATCTTGAAAGAAGAATCCAGAAAAGATATTAGGAGAAGCCCTAAGTATAGATAGAATATGACCAGTCAGCCGTGGGTTTGTCTCAATAAAGCACCCTTATACACCTAGAGTCATACAGCATTCAAAAAAAAAGCTGCATTTCTCTTAGTTGTATTTTCTTGTAGTGTGCACTGATAGTCAAAGGAAGAAAGTTTGACAGAGAAAAAATTTTGGGCTGTTGTGTAGATAGATTTACCCAAGGGAAAACCAAAGCAATATGTAAGAGAAAGGAAATGCATTTGGTATTTAATTATAGGTCGAAGTAATTTATCTACCAATTTTCTTCATCAGCCTCTTCCTTTCCTGGAATGAAAAAAGCCCCAAAAACAAAAGAGAACCATTTTACAAATTCAAGAGCTTACTCAGTGCCAATAAAAAAATTGAGGTGCACCTGCTTCTTCAATGGGCCATAGAGAATTAATTAGTTTGACAGGAACTGTCAATTTGTGACCAGCAGCCACATTGCTGGGTCTCAACAAAGTAGTCTCTTCAAAACACAAAGACTTTTTTGTCAACTTGGTGTTACTATGGTAACTACAGTAATTGTTTACCTAGGAAAGCAATATTGGGGATTTATAATTTAAAGACATGCACCAAACTTAACACCTCTGATTACTGCTTTCCTTAGTCCTTTTCCCCCTTTTTTTGGTCCTGCAGGAAGGTGAGCAACTGAAATTATTTTGTGTCTGTGTCCCCCGCCACTGTTACTAGTTCTATTTCTGAGCTGACATTTTGCACAGAAATAGCTATAAGCAAGGAGACAGAGCTGACTCCAAGTCACCTTCTGTGGCAGGTGAAGTGCCAAGCAGGCATGTGCTGATCCAAGCCTGTGTTACTGCTAGAGCAAGGTTGTTCTGTGCTATGTATTTCCCAGTCTTTTGCCAATCTCCTTTGTTTATAGGGGGAACGGGATGCATATCACTGTGTCAGCAGGAGGAATCAACTGGCCAAGAATATCTGGAAATATAAGTGTTTCAGCTGAAATACACCAGTAAGGTGATCAGTGTGGGGCATTGTGGTGACATTTTGCCCCTTTCTTCTGGAGGACAGAGTCTTTTTCACGTAGAATCCACCACCTTTTTACTCTGCTTGGTTTATTTTCATGCAGGGTAATCCTGAGGGTGGCTCTCCAATCAAAGGGCAGTTCTCCATAATGGTCAGGGATGAGCTGGGGTATATGAAATTTCACCTGAGAATGAAAGAGCTTATGGGAGAGGCTGAAAGGGAGAACAGGGACAGTTCACTTTCTAGTGGGTGTCTGTTTCCAACCAGGAACACCAAACAGATGAGGTGTTACAGACAGAAAGATGGAGGCACGCATGTATATTTGAGAACATACAGCAATCTAGTAAGTGGAAAAGGAAAACATAACACCATTTTTTAAAAAGGAAAAAAATAAAGACCATGGGGACCACCGGTCAGTCAGTCAGTCTCACTTCTGTGCCCAGTAAAATCATAGAGCAGATCCTCCTGGAAACCATGCTAAGATACACGGAAAATAAGGAACAAATTCCTGACAGCCAACATGGCTTCACTAAGGACAAATGCCTGATAAATTTGAAGGCTTCTTAACAGGCTAATGCTGTTGGTGGGTGAGGAAAGAGCAACTGCTGTCATCTACCTGGACTTGTACAAAGCATTTGACACTGTCCTGAAAAACATCTTTGTCTCTGAACTGGATAGACATGAATTTGACAGGTATACCACTCAGGAGATAAGGATTTGGTTGGATAGCTACAAAGGGCTGCAGTCAGCAGCTTGATATCCATGTGGAGACCAATGACAAGTGATGTTCCTCAAGGACAGGTGTTGGGACCAGAGCTGTTTAACATCTCTACATCCAGCTCTGAGATCTCAAACATAAGCACGGATGTCTTGGAGTGTGTCCAGAGGAGGGCCATGAAACAATCAGAGGGTTGAGACACCTCTCTTGTGAAGACAGTTTGAAAGAATTGAGGTTGTTCAGCCTGGAGAAGAGAAGGCTCCAGAGAGACCTCCTAGCAAGTTTGAGTAACTAAAGTGACAAGTAAGGAGAGGGAGAGGGGGTTTTTAGAGGGGTATGCAGTGACAGGACAAGGGGGAATGGTTTTAAACTGACGGGGGAAGATTTAGGTATATGAAAGAAATTCTTGGCTGTGAGGGGTGAGACACAGGCACAGGTTGCCCAGGGAAGCTGAGAATGCTCCATCCCTGAAGGTGCTGAAGACCAGGATAGATGGGGCTTAGTGCAGTTTGGTCTCAGGTGTCTGTGGAAGATTTCTGTGCCCATGGCAGGGAGGATGGAGTGAGATGATTTTTATTTTTAAGATCCCTCCAAACACCTGCACCACACCTAAGATTCTTCAAATAAAATGAATTTGTAAGAATGTTTACCTCTGATATCATTCTTTCTCATGGGTGCAAGGTCTGGGTCCTGGAATGAGTAGAGTTCTCAGGGAAGAATCCATTTCAGAGCCAGAAACTTCTCTGCCTTGTATTCACATGAATCAATAATACTGATACAAGTTGGATCCCATTTTGTGTGGGTTTGAGGACTTCACAACACAATGGCCCCGTTGCTATTGCCTCCCCACTGTTCAGCTGAAGATGCCAAGTGGGGTTATCAGGCGTGAGTTCAAAACACGAGTTCAAAACTGGTTGAGTTTCACTCATTCAATATTCTACTCTCACTGCAGAGAGAAGATAGTGTATCATACTGCAGCATAATTGGAGGTTTCATTCTGTCAGCCTTCATTAGAAGCACTCCCCCACTAAGATTGGAACTTGCTGAGTAGAAACAGGAGCAGCAGCATCAGATTTGAATGATGTGAGAATGCTAAACCGCTTTTTTCAGCACAGACAAAAACATCTTTGTAGGGTGTGGAATTTCCTGAGAACCTTAGTGTTATCGAATTTTACTTTTTTAATTTTTGTTTTGGAGTAATGTGTATTTCACTCAATATTAAAAGGGAGGCCTGACTATATTCTAAGATCTCCTTTTAATGGGTGCATGCTGATTGCATTTAATTAAGATCCTCACACACCAGTTTTGAGTCTCTTGATGACTGAGCTACAATTCTTTGGTGGAAAATAGTGATTGGAATAGCATTGGATACAATAGGTAGACATAAAATGCACAGCTACTTCAAGAAAGTGAAAATAACAAGGGAAGTAAGAAGAAATCAGGTAAATGTAATGCATTTTTATTGATTTTATAAAGTTAAAAATGTTTATAACGTTTGAACCAACAGGAAACTGAACTTGAGTAACAGACATAATGTCTTTAGTCATAAAGATAAATATAAACCAAACCTTTGCATTTGAAGTTACTGCTCCTGAACACTCCTAATAATATGAACCAGAGTTGCAAAAGTTCTACTTACCCCTTTTGGCAAGTACAGCTACTTTAGACATGTAATTAACTCTCTAGAAAGTGCAAAGAAGGAGTTACAGGGAGGACACATAGAACAATTTCCTAGGGTAAATTCAATCATTTGGTTTTAGTTTTTTTACTCAGATGCCCTGAAAACTGGTTTTGTTCTCTTAAATAATTTCTTTTGGGTAAATCTGAGGACCTCTGTATGCTACAATTTCTTAGTAAACCTGATGCACCCTGTTACTCACATAAATCTCCATAGATAAATTCTTATTCCCTTTTTACACTCTTCTTGCAAGCATCCTTCTCAGAGCTCTGTTTTCTGTCTTCCTGTCTCAAGTCCTGTTTTCCAATGATAAGCATAAGGGTCAGGCCAAACAAGATCTTAAAAGGCATTTCTTATTTTAGATTCTAAGTCTAAGTCTAAGGTAAGAATCCTTACTCAGGGCCTGAAGAACGTTGAAGGAGTTTCAGATCTAGATTCAGTTTGGAGTTTCTGATTTTTCCCAGCTTCTAAGACCTGGGTTGCTTCCTTGCACAGAATTAAAACAGTGTTCAAAGTATTGGGTATTTCACTGTCTCTTTTACACCTATGAACAACCAAGAGCGAAAAAATAGTCAGATTCCTTGAAAGCACACTGGTGCTTTCAAGCTATGAATAGATCCACTCAAGCTCTGAGGAATAGATCCACTTTGGAATCTCTGATTAGAAGTAGATGCATCATTATGTCTCCCTCTTTGTTATCTTAAACAAAATGTTTAAGGTAGATCACATGAACTGCACCCTAAAAAAGAAAATATTCCTGTATCCACTCTGTAGTAGTTTAAGCCCAGCTGGAAATAAGCACCACACAACTGATCACTCAACCCCCTTATTTCCTACCCCCAATCTGATAGAATGGGGAGGAGAGTCAAAATAATACTTGTAGACGGAGACAAGAAGAGTTTAATAATCAAAAATCAAATAAAAATACGGCAATGATTGCAAATGGTGATAATAATGATAACAATTTGGGAAAACTCAAATGATGCACAATTCAATTGCTCACCATCTGCTGACCAATGTCAGACCCCTCTTCCTGACCCCAGATTTGTGCCCCTTCTGGGTAACTCCCCCCAGTTTATCTACTGGGCATGACAGTTCTATGGTTTGGAATATCCCTTTGGTCAGTTCATGTCACCTACCCAACTATGTTCTCTCCCAGTTTCTTTTATGCAGTGGCAGAGCAAGAGACAAGAAAATATACCCTTGACTTAGGATAAACATGACTTAGCAAAACCTCAAAATATCTCATTCTGAATCCAAAACACAGCAGTGCAACTGCCACTGAGAACAACTTTACCCCTATGGTAGCTGAGACTAGGAGAATTCTCAGGAGAATATGAAGTTTATATATAAATCTCTACAAAAGAGGCATATAAAATCAGGCCCTTGCATTCCTCAAGGCTGGAAGAACAAAACCAACTGAGGATAAGGATTCTAAAAGTATTATTATACCCTAGCAGGCTAGATTTTCTTTTAATATATGTTGCATAGCATACTTTGCACCTTTTTTTGTCTCCTACATAACAGACTTACCATTACTATACTTGCTAGGGAGGCAAGAGTAATTTTCTTGATTTTAAGCAAGTAATGAAGCATGTTGGATTATTCCATTTTATCCAAAAGGGAGCAAATACTGCCAGTTATTTACATATATAATGTATATTATATATATATATCTACATAATATGTATATGCATATAATGTATATAATGTGTATATATATATATATAATATGCATACAAACATATCATATCCATTTTTCCCTCTTTTTTTCTTTGTTTTAGAGATTACTTTGCAAGAAAGCAGCCACTTGGCTTATTTGGTCAATACAACATCACCTTCTTGTCCACACTTTGATTGTGCTGCCTGTGTCCCAGAAAGTTTATTAATTCTGGAACAGAGGAGAATCCAAATTAGCATTCCCTTAGCCTTCTTATTTTCTGTCTTAAAATGTTAGTGTGGTTAGGATGCTCTTCAGAGACACTGATTACACTAGAGACTTACTCATACTCTTTTTCCCCCTGCAATTTTCTGTATGTACAAGTTCCTCAGAGCGCAGAGATACAGCAAATGTGCAGCCTTGCCAATGTGTTAGTATTTATAGGTGCTACTGTCACAAAAGTAATGAGTATTACCAATAGTGGGCTTGTAAATTGTAGTCATTATGTCTCCTTATTCAGGTACCAGTTTAGTTATCTTTTGCTGGTGTTGTTGAAAACAGGAAAGGGAAGCTTTATTTTGTTAACTTTAAAAATAGTATCAAAACAGGAGGGAAAAATTGGTAGTAGGGAAACTGAATCTAGCATCAGTAGAGAAGACAGCAGCTAATTTTATGGGTTTTGTGAAATGGTTGAGAATGATGGAAAGGGAGGAGGGGAGAAAGGGGAGAAAGGGGAGAAAGGGAGCAAAGGAGAAGGACCTTTTATATGTCTGTATTTATTGGGACCCTGTTTAAAGGGTCAACGAGAGGCATTAGGAATGCAAATGCCATGGCCGCCCTCATCCATTCTGCTCGCCTCCTTTAATCTTTGATCCAGCTGCTCCAAACATCTGGCACAATGAACTCTGACTCTGGGCTGTGATTCATGGGGAGTCCTTGGGGATGTGTGTGTGGGAGCTGCTTTACATTCCCTATGGCTGTTTCTGCACAGATTTTTGTGTTCTGCTTGTGTGGGGATCCTCTCTATCTCCTGCTGGGGTCACCCTGCTCCCTGACAGCCAGCTGGCTGGCTCTGCTGCCAGTAAGATGTGCCTGCTTTCCAACTCCCTCATCACACACACAGTCCTGGGGAAGGCAGACAACTGCTGTGACAGCCCAGCAAAGCAGTGGCACCTCCCCTCTGCCTCAATTCATCCAACATTGATCCCTTCCAGACCCCTGTGCACAGCAATATCACTTTGCTTTTGGTCTCACCATTCCTTTCTACAGACACAACCCTCCCCTGCTACTGTCTGTGTGTGCTTCTCTACAAATACATATCCCTTCTTCTACTCTGTCTCCAGGCTCCTGACCTCCTAGCTATTTCACAGCACACGATTAATAAGAAGGAAGAGAGTCTGAGACAAGTGTGGAGAAACAGAAAGACGAGTGTCTGAGAGAAGCATGGATCTAGGGAGGAAGAGGAAAGATGCTCCTTACTGTCCAGCAGGGCAGTGACAGAAATGGCCACTACTCGGGGGTCCCCTGTCATGTAATAATCCACCCTGATGCCTTCATGCACCAGCACAGAAGCTCTTGGAACTGTATAAAGGAAAAAAAGAGTTAGAGTCACACACACTCACAGTGCTCTCTGCTTAAGAGCTGGCCTTTTCCAGGGCTTCCATGACTGAAGGAGCCAGGAGAGCTGGGTAAGGGTGTGAAGCAGGTGCCAGCTGATGGGCTCCCAGCCAAGCCCTGGCTGGGACTGAAGGATGATGTGGAGGAGAAAGAGGCCATTCTCCACACCCAGTAAGGACATGTGGGATATCTATACTTCACAATCTGAGATGAAAGAAGCAGTCAAGCTGGTAATCTGATGGGAGACGGACAGCAATAAAGGGATCACAGGGAATTAGGGGTAAAGATGGAGTCATAGTAAGATTTTTCCTCTCTGCTCCAGCAACTTTATCAAAGTTAACTTGGAAGGGCAGAGTGTGAGGAGGACATAGTGCAGGTTGGACATGGCAATGCAGTCACACTGGGGGAGCCACATCATATAGTGGCTGGGATTTGGGTCATTCAGCAGCTGCTTAAAAAAAAATAAAAAGAGATAATATTTTAAGCAGCAAGCAAAGAGGGGAGAACCAGCAGGGAGTGTCAAGCTGTGGAGCAGTGGCAGAGAAAGGCTGTTAATTCTTGGAAATGGATGCGCGAGCTAATCCTTCCCTGCAAATACAACCTGGTAAATGGTCAGCAGCATTTTAAATGCCAGATCAGCTCTTACTTAAATGGCATTTTCCTTTAATTTTTTATTTATTAATTCATTTTACTTTAATTATTTGTTTATTTGCTAAGAATAGTTTTAAATAAAGAAATGATCTCTGTCTGGCATTGTGTTGTGATGTTTCCTTAGCGTTCCTTGTTGTTGCAGTAGGGCTGCAGGGGTGTGTTGAGTTTGTCAGGGCTCAGGCTACCTCGGACCTTTCCCACCCCCCCACGCCTGGCCACAAGCCCCGTCCTCACGCTCACGGCCGTCGTGCCCAGGCCGGTGGAGGAACGGAGCGGTGCGGTGCCGTGCGGGATGGCTGGGTGTGAATGGAAGCAGGAGCCGGATGTGCGGGGCTGAGCCGCGAAACGGGGGAGAGAGGGAGAGGAGAGGATTTGGGAAAATGCAGGGATACCGGAGGAGAAGGTGAAGCTTCGGCCGGCTTCCGAAGGGAAGGGTTAACAGAGGAAAGGTAAATGCGCTCCGCGGGCAGCAGGTAGTCAGCAGGCGAGAGCGTTGCTGTGGGATTTGTGGGAGGGCGGGGAAGCGGAAAGGCTCGGAGGGTACCGAGCTTGTGGGCAGAATGTAGGCACGTAAAAAATCTGCCCGTAGGTCTGCAGATACGGTCCAGGGATGCTGGCTGAGGAAGCAGAGGGCTGGCAGGGAACTGCAGAGCCTCTGGGTCCAGAGAGCCCGGCATGCCAGAGGGGAGAGCGCCGGGCAGGAAGGGGTGGCTGCAGGTAGCACCTGCCTGGGGAGGAGCGGGGGGCAGCCCGCGGGGCACAGGAGCAGGGGGCACATCCCGCCCGAGGGGCTGGCAGCTCGCTTTGCCCTTGGCGGGGGCATCCCTCCGCATCTCGCCGTGCCCAGTGCTGTCGCCCTGCAGGCGAGGGAAGGGGCGAGGGCTGGAGAGGGCAACCTGTCCTTGCTTCCCTCCTTTTTGCTTGATATTTCCGTCTCTGTGCGTTCATTTTTGTGTAGAGGGCTGGTGGCTGCTCTTGCATCCCTCTCTCTCCCTTTGCCAGAGAGCAGCAGGCAGAGCCCAGGCTGGCATGCTGCTTGGTTTCCTGGCGGGATCTGTGCCACTTGGTGGCACTAAAAAGTTGCGCTGAAGCCCGGTGCTCGCCCATACAAAAAGCCCCCTTGCCCCCCAGCCCGGTGCGGCAGCGGAGTGCCCGGGACCCCGGCACCGCGACCTGGGCAGGCAGGACAGCAGACTTCGGGGGGCAGTTCGCAAAAGGTCGCCGGTACCGCAGGGGTAAACTCTTCCCCGCGGCTCCGTTTTAAACCGCTTTTTTTTTTTTTTCTTTATCTTTTTTTTTTATTTTTTTTTTTTCCCTGCCTTTGGATGATGCTGGTCTGAACCGACCACCGCTCTCTTACTTGCCACAGCTTAGTGCCGGAGAGAGGTGCCAGTTTGTAGGGGGACTTTACAACCTTCAGAGCATCTGGAGAGATTTCCTCACAGGGCTAGCTCACTATAAACATAGAGAGATTGCAAATGTGAGGAAGGGCGGAGGTGTTTAAGCAGGTAGGTCAGGCTGCAGCAAGTATTTAGGAAGACCAGGGCTGTGGTGGCAGAGAGCAAAGACCCATCTGTTGTTTCATCGTTTGTTTGTTTATTCCTCCTCCTCATGCCTTCCCCCTCCCTTAAATCCAGGCACCGTTCACGCCTCTTGCAAATGAGATTTGGGCGATGCTGAGAGAACAGCGTGTTGCATGGCGTGTATGTGCATGCATTCGCGGGGGTAGGATGCTCGGTCCTCAGCATTTGCCTGTGATCAGAAGAAAATAGGATGTGCCCATAGCTGGAGGAGTGACAATGCTAGCCGAGTGGGGCTCACCTGCTGGTGATCTTTGCAGAGGCATTTGAGGATTATTCAGCTCCAGAAGGTCTGTGTAAGGAGTGCTATCTCTGCCGTGGCTGAAAATAGGAGGTGCCTACCCCTACCTGTCTTAATTATTGCCACCAAAAGGACCATTTTGCCACCACTGTGGGAAGAAGTGCTTGCTGCCACTGACAAGGTAATGCTGTGGGTTGGGAGAGGGTATTTGTGTGCCCTGGATTGTGGACAGAAACCTTGTGTATGAAGGAGGGACTCTTCCCTCCCTCTCTTTCCCTTCTTGCTTTTGCTCTGTGCCCTGGTTGATGGAGGACTAGCACAACTCCTGGGGCACCAACAAGCCAGCTGGTGGGGTACCTCTCTAGGGGCTGCAGGGGCATCACGGGGTCAGGGTGCTGGAGGGCAGCTGGCACTGATCCCTCCCTTGGAGCATGATTTGTGTGGGGCTGCAGGGACTGGGGGTTCTGTCATGCCTGGGCTTGGTGATGTTTGTGATATAGTCCCTCTGCTCACAAGTGGGGATTTGTCTTGCTAGGAAGGTATAATGGAAACAGGAATGTATTTGTTTTCCAGAGACAGCCAGGCTTAGCTCAGCCATAGACTTTTCTGTGTGACCTTGGGACAAATCACTTGGCTCTGCTCAGTGAGTCCCGTCTGTTACTTATTTAGTAATCAAAGCTAATCCCCCCACGTGCAAAAATGATTCATTATGGGTTGAGGGGGACAGTGACAGCACTAGCCGAGCAAGGAGACAGAGACCTAAGCACGAGTGTGGATGCACACATGCATGTCTGTCTGTCTGCACAGCCTCTTAGTTCTGGCAGCGCAGGTAGCTATGTTGGGAGTTAACCTCCTTCAGTAGTTTTCTCTAAGACCCAGATCTATGCATTTATTAGTAAAAAAAACGTGATCCTGCGTGCCAAATGTGACCACCATGGCAATTTTTACCACCGGTTGATTTCTAGGTTGTTTTATATTTTGTCTCCCCCTTCCCCAGACCCGCCTGGTGACAACGCCGGCGGCGGGCGGTGCTCAGCACCAGGGACAGCGGCCGCTCCTCGCTGCCCGCTGCCCGCTCCTCGCCGCCCGCTGCCCTCTGCCCGCTGCCGCTGCCCTCTGCCCGCTGCCGCTGCCCGCTGCCCGCTGCCCGCCGGCGGGGCTGTCCCGCACCCCGGGGCCCCGCCGCCCCGGCAGCCCCACTCGCGTTCCATCTCTTCCCTGAGAAGCAATTCCCGGTGATGCGGCGGGGGTGATTGGGTGCAGGGAGAGCCAGGACATTTTTTTCTCCTAGTCTTGACGACAAAGTAGGGGATCGTCTCAGAAATGGCAGAGGATCATCTTGAAAATACACCACTCTAAATACTGAAAGGGAAAGATATATAGAGGAATTAACTTCTAGGCTCTTTAAATTCCCTATGACTTGTTTTTTATTCTTTTTTTTTTTTTTGATTACCATATTCCTAAACATTTCTCTTGCATGCTACTCTTTCGCGAATTCTCAAATACTTTGACTACATGTTAATATTTATATTACAAGATCACAGCATTGATCATTCTTTTAAATGTTCACAGAGTATTTTTGGGTCCCTATATGGCTTTTCTGTCATTTTATCTTCCTGCATAGTTATGACATTGCTGGCATAGTGGCATCCCACCATGACCACTCTTGTTGCAACTTGCTGGAACATGTTTTCTGAAACTGCTATTGCCTTTTCTTGATCACCTCCTCCATCCCATACAGCTTTATTAATTGTCAAAATGTCTAGGATTTTAGATGAAAACACACCTAGGCTATTAGTTCCTGCATCACATGGTATAAGTGGGTTTTGGTAACAGCAGCAATACGTAGTGCATTTGGCAAAATTACAGAGACCATTGCAAGTTTCCTTGGGAAATTAAGCACCTACATATTAAAGCTAAAATTGTTTCAGCAACCTGAAAGTGTGTGTAAACTCAACATGGGAAAGAACTTCCAGGGATTGCTAAGGATCTTGTTGATAATTAAAGTAGTCTCTGGTTGTTAGCTATGAAGAAATAAGATCAACACTCCAGTCTGTCATTTCCAGCGGACATTCGGACCAAATGGTGAAAATTCTCCCTTGCTGCTTAGCTTTTTTGTATTTCTAAGTGGAATTATGGAAAACTGCTTTGTAGTCTCTCCTTTTGTATTTAGCCATGTTTTGGGTTTGGTTTGTTGGGGTTTTTTTTTTTGTTTGTTTGTTTTTTTTTTTTTGTTGTTTTTTTTTTTTTTGTCAAAGAGCTTGACCTAGTGTCCACCGGAATTTGCAGAAAGGATAATATAATGAAAAATGTTGGCTTGATGTTGGGTTATTTGTTTGTTTTGTTTTGTTTGTGGACAGAAAAAAAGAAACCATAGTAGAAATCTCAAAACAGAACAGGGTACTCACATTTTATGATTTTCAAATAAAGACCATTTGAGTGCATCAGGTTTTGTGTGACCGAAGTGCATTACCTCTGAGGAATGGGTAGGGGGGACCTCCTTCTGCAAAATGAGCCTCCCCAGAACTTTGGGAGATAGATTCCAGAACAGCTTGAACGCAATGCTCGGAGTTTGAAATGCCATAGCAGAACTCAGCAAGGCTTAGCATCCTGAGTGTACTTTCTCCTAACACTGGTCCAAATCAAGATGAGCTGAGAGGTTGCTCTCTTTATGTAACAGTTTCTAAGACTGTTCCATATTTTGCTACTGTAAGATTTTCACTGTTAGAGAAGTGACATGACTGACTCTGAACCAGTAATTCAGTTGCTGCTTGCTATGTTTATGTCTTCTCTGATGACAAAACATAGGTTAATTCCTTGGGATTTACTGATTTGATCCATATCAACACATATTATCTAATTTGTGATGGATTTAAATTAATTGTGGTAGGTATTGTAAATGAATGCCTGGAAAGCATTTAATCAGCAGGTGCAATGGCTTAAAGTTATACAAACATAACATATAAGTAAATTTTGTCACTACAGGTGAACAGATTTTAAGGACGTTAGTTTTTGTGCTTTTTCTGATCCTAAAAATCCTTTAAGGAGAAACTTAAACTTTAGATAAGTCTTTACAGATATTTGACCAATAGTATTCTTCTTCTGAGAAGCACAGAACATATTCCTAAGTGCTTTCCTGGACTGGGCCATGAGTTCTATTACAGCACTATTCTTTGATTAAGTAATCCGGCGCTTTATTTTTATCATTCAAACCTGCCTGAAGATTCAGAAACTGCGAACGAGCCTGCTGTAAACTTACAAAAGTGTCACAAACAAGAAACCCAAAGGGAAGGGCGGTTACTTCTCCCTTTTAAGTTTTCCCCTCCCCCATGATACAGAATAAATAGAGCAGTTTCCCTGGGCCGAGTGGCTGTGCTGCCTGTGAGAGGCCGCGGTGCCGAGCGGCTCCGGTTGCGCAGCACGGGCGCCCGGCTGCGGGCTCGCTAGTGGGCGCTGCTAGGATAATGCAAGCCCGGCGGAAAGGGGTCACCCTGCAGGCCGCCCTGAACGCACTCGCACCCGCGGGAGAACAAGCCCTTAACAACAGTCAGATGCATCCCTTGTATAAGCTCTCATCCACAAATACAGTGGAAAATCAGCTCTTTGGGAACCGCTGCTCACAGTCTGATTTTTGATCAAGTTGTTTAATAACACTCTTAGACATCAGAGTGCTTTTTGTTTCTTTTGGTCTCTTCAGACTGCAAGTACTGATGGACATGCATTTGAGATTGGTATAATTTTGAAAGATTTATATATTTTTAATAATGGAAGATTTGTGTGATGTTTCATGGAATATTACAGATGCTCATTTTCTACTCGGTTAAACCTCAACATGAAGTAGCTGGAACTCTGCCCTAAGGGAACAGCTGAGAATTTCTTCTGACAGTGTCTGGCATGAAGTTTGCATTGCCAGGGAGAACAGAGGTCACAGGGACATGTTGAGAGCTTCATCAGATCTGTGTCTTCAGTCATCTGGGTAGTATGCAAACTTTTGTCTGAGGCGAGGACTGATAGGCAGTGTTATATTTTGTCTGAACAAAGGACTGATAGGCAGTTTTATTTTTTTGTCTGAACAAAGGACTGATAGGCAGTTTTATTTTTCTGTCCTACTTCTTCTGCAATCGCTTCAAGCCTCAGGTTAGTGTACCAGAAGACTGAGACCAAAGTGTCTTCTATTGTTAAAGCATGTGACTTCAGGGTAAGTTTATAGTTACATCCATAACAGAAATAAGCAAGAAACATTGACACACCAGTAATTAAGTACCTGATTCCATTTCACTTATGGTTCTGTCAATTTCGGATAAGTCCATTGATGATGAAGAAATTGAACAGTGTGAAAAATAAATGTGACCATAAGTGCTGTGCAAGTTGTTCATCAATGAAAACAAAACAGATAAACTATTAAAAGGGAAACAATTCCCATTACTTTGTGCATGCACTCAGAAGTTCACTGTCTTTGAAACTGCTGATATGTCTGTTCTCAATCTGATGGCTATGGCATGTCAGATTCCCTTTAGGATTATCTCTAACAAATTGAACAAGAGTTATATTTAAGCTTATGAAATTTTACTTAATTTTGTTTTAGTACTCATACTGGTTGTAATAATAAGCTGCCTGTAGTAAGAGAGATTGTAATCAAAATGTGGAGGGACTTGTATGTGATTCTTTTGGGAGAGAAGCACAGTGAAATTTTGTATTTGAATAGTTCCCTTGGCCATCTTCTCTTCAGGAAGACTTTATCCAGGAAATATTATTAGTGTGCTTAGTCTACCAGCTCTCTGCTCAACCATTTTGCCTGAAATAGGATTTGTTACCTGATTGTTCTCAGGATATCTTCTCATGCATGGCCAGCTGTGCCCATTGGAAGGATGACAGGCAATAAACACAAATTGAAACACTGGAAATTCTGTTTATATATAAAAAGAATATTTTTTTACTGGGACTGTAGTCAAACAGGTTGCCCAAAAAAGTTGTCTCTCCATCCTCAGGGATATTAAGACCCTGACTGGACATGAAGCTAAGAAATGTGTTTTAATTGAACTTACAGTAAGCAGAGGGAATGGACCACATAAGTTCCTGAAGTGCCTTTCCACCTCAACCATTCTGTTAAGTTTATGAGTGCAAGACCAGAGAACCAGATCTCTATTATGCAATACAAATACATTGAAATATTTGTGAATATAAATTCCAAGTTGTTTCATGACATTGTAAAAATATTGACTTTAGGTGCCTTAGATGTGAATCCTAAGCCCAATACTATAAAACAGAAGCAATGTTCTCAGTGTATTTAAAAAAGTTTTAAGTCCCAAGTAAATTGACCTAGCTTTAATCTAGCGAAGACAGTTCATTAATTGTGGAGCAACTGCAGCCTGCATCTGGCCCCTTCTTTCCCCTTGGATGCAATGGAGGGGAAAGGTTTTATTGCTTTCAGAAATAGGAATCCCCCAGCTATGACATATCCTAATATTGTGGAACCAGAAATATGAAGGAGCCCTTCAGCTTTGTCTCACTCTTTACCCTGTAATTTTATACTGATCAACACAACTATAAGCAGAGAAGAGAAAACAGCTGTTCTTTGGAGGGAAGGAGATAAAAATGGTCTTCCTTCCCTCTCTTTCTCATATATCCTGTATGGAAATTTTTAATCCATAGACACAAGACCAAAAAATTTGATGAATATGAGTAGCAGAATTAAAATGGTGGAATGGAATTTTTTTTGTACCACAAGCTCACCCCAAGCTCCTAAACTCTCTCTGTTTGCACATCTGCAGATTCAAAGGCAGATAGGTTATAAAAAGGCATCTAATTGTATATCCAGTTACAGTCTGCAGAAGAGCTGGCACTTATCTATATATACTTGTGTTCTGGATACGTAGCCTTAATTTGAGAAGTTCAGAAAAATAAGTATCCATGGTGTTAAGTAACACAGTACTATTTCTGTTCAAATGTTAGTAAGTTTATAAATAATTAAAAAAATTTTAAAGTCATAACTCATTCAATTAATTAGAGGTATAGGAATTTAAGAGCTCTGATCTTGTACAAGGATATCCCCTGTAGTTCATCCTTTTGACTGTTTCAAATTATATGGTACCAACTTCAGAGTGATGGAATAAATAATTGCAAGACATAAGCAATAGTGATAGTCTGTAATTAGGGACTAATTAACCTGAACTGAATTGCTGTTATTCCTTAGTGGCAAAGGGTTGCAGTATTGATAAGCCAACTCTTCAGAATAAAAAAAACCCCAAACCTTCTTGAAGTGTTTTACAGACGTCTGAAACGTATTTTATTATTGGCACTTTATATTACTAAAATTAACATTACATGAACTTATTAATATTGCAATTAGCATTTAAATATTATATTAAATGTCTCCTCTTTTTAAGGATTTGTGTTTTATTTGGGAATACTCACTCAAACTCACTCACTCCTCTGTAAAAATAATTTATAATTTATACATCTTGGTAAAATAATAGAGAAAACCTAGCATCAAGCAGAAGAATGTTTTTATATATGTGTGTCTCATCTTCAGAATCAGGAAGAGTTTCACTGTGTCACTATACTGAATGAACTAGCTGTGAGGAGTAAATTCAAGATGAAAATCCTGTGAGATATTTAACTCGAAGAAACCGAGGTAGATTTTCAATGGCGATAGTTTCTTTCACATTACAATAAGTAGGCACTGTTAGCATCATTGTTAGTGGATTAGAAGTGATTGGTTGTGTCTGAAATGTATGAAATTTTAATTTTTTTTATTGCATCAAAATATTTATGTCAATAAAACTGAGACTGAAGTCTTCCCCAGAATTTTGCAGTTGTTTTGTTAAAAATTAAATTGGACATGTTGGTTCCCTACGTAGCTCAGCATCTTAGATATAAAAGTGCACTTACCTTTCTGTACTACCAATGTATTCACTGGCAGGTGAGATGGTGTTTAATGTGCTCAGGGATCAAGACCTGGCAAACAACTGTTTAAGCACTATATTTAAAACTGGAAACCTTCTGCTGTAAATCCACTGCCAGGTGCAGAGCATTTTCAAATATATTTTCTAGTTCCACAGGTTAACCACAGCCCATGATGTGAAGTGTTTGCTGATTTATTTATTTATTTATTTATTTATCCTTCAGCAACAATGAAGATAAGTGCAGATTGCATTTCAGTCTATAGGTAAATGTAGCTGATCAAATATTTTAGGGATTAGTGCATCTGTACAGTGTTTGTGTTGACTTCTTGATACCAGTGGAGTCTGTAGGATTGTGTACAGTACAAGGATTTTTCAAAATGCTTTTTGATGATTTTTGAAGTAAGGATGTAAAAAGGTGAAAATAATTTCATTGCCTTGCTGGTTTAGAATTATTGTTTCTTTGCTTAAAACAAATATAAATATTAATAATAAAACCAGTTTCCTTAATCTTGCTTAAAAGCCAACTTATTTCACATTGTATTTTGCAAAATAAAAACAGGTTTATACATTCTGCATTCCTTAGAATAACAGCTTTGTGTGTCAACAGGAGTTTCCTAGTGCTGGAATGGATAATAGAGTGCAGTCCAGGATACATTAGTGTAGCATATCTATAATAGAGATATAGAAAGTGTCTGCAATTAAAGGGAGTTGTTTTCAAAGACATGTATTAGAAATAGCAACATGCCTTTCTTCTGTAGAACTAAATACTTGCCAGTCTTTTGTGCATTTGAAAACATTTCCCCAAAAAATTTTTAAACGTGATTGTCAACAAGAAAGTTGATTTAAACTGGCAGAAGTACAAGCCTAAGATTGTAAAACACTCAAGTGAGATAAAGTTTTCCAGCTTGAAAATGATGAAAGCAAGCATATGCAGTAAACAATGTATTACAGGCATTGATCGCTGTAGAAATGGGTGCAATTTTAGAAAAGATTGTAAGATTTTGTATCTTGATATATAAGACATATTTTGCTGACTTTATAAAAAATTTTAAAGATCTTTCTCTTATTTATTAATTTTTGAAGGCTATGAGGATTATGACCTCATGCGCAGCTCTGCATAGCTGTCCACTTGGAGATGATGGTGACTCCTTAGAGAACAGATGCCAACTCCTGGTTAACAATCAGTATAGTGCTCCTTCTCTCCAGAAGATTTGATAACTGCTTTTCACCAGCTCTCCAACTGTTTTCCATCATGTTGTCTCTACCAGCCTAAAATTTCCTAAAATGATCCTTTTGCTGTTCCTTTCAATCCTGCTGTTGAAGGAAGATGTCTGTGGGAACTTTGGGCTTTTGGTTTCAGCACAGGCAAATGAGAGAAGAGTGGTTGCGCACATGCCTGGTGATATTATCATTGGAGCTCTATTCTCTGTCCATCACCAACCAACTGTTGACAAAGTTCATGAGAGGAAATGTGGAGAGGTAAGAGAGCAATATGGTATTCAGAGAGTGGAGGCAATGCTACATACCCTTGACAGAATTAATTTGGACCCCACACTGTTGCCAAATATAACACTAGGATGTGAAATAAGGGACTCCTGCTGGCATTCTGCTGTGGCTCTGGAACAGAGCATTGAGTTTATAAGGGACTCTCTCATTTCTTCGGAAGAAGAGGAAGGGATGGTGCGATGTGTGGATGGATCATCGTCGTCTTTCCGCTCCAAGAAACCCATTGTTGGTGTCATTGGGCCTGGCTCCAGCTCCGTTGCTATCCAGGTCCAGAACTTGTTGCAGCTTTTCAATATACCTCAGATTGCTTATTCTGCCACAAGCATGGACCTAAGTGACAAAACTCTGTTCAAGTATTTTATGAGAGTGGTGCCCTCTGACGCACAGCAAGCAAAGGCAATGGTGGACATTGTCAAACGCTACAACTGGACCTACGTTTCTGCTGTACACACCGAAGGTAAGAGGTTGCTTTTTACCACATAAAAATGCCTTTGAAATACTCTGATGTGGTCTAATTGATGGATGATGAAACTTTGATGTTGGATTTTTGCCAGTCAGCTCTCAACATTATAGACTTTATTTAATAATAACTTTACATTCTCTCTGGGTCTGAAGTAGCATCTTAAATAGCATCATGTTGTCAATGGCTGAAACACATGGGATGGTGTGTGATCTAGGGCCATTCATTGGTAAAAGTGCTTGATCTGGACTCTCCAAAATTAATTTAATTTCATTGACACTTATTTATTTTTCTTGATTTACTAATATGTAGAATAATAATTATGACTATTTTAGAATCAATGGGGAGTGAGAAAGCATCTGATCTTCTTAGTGCAGATGAGAGTTAACTCATCATTTGAAACTATAGCTGAGTCAGAATGTGTTCCTGCTTAATGTCTGAGCCAGAGTGGCACAGGTACTAGAAAACATGCAATTCTGACTAATATTTGAATGCAAGTTGTTAGAGCTCCTCAAAATGGATGTCTTTTATCCTTTTTACAGTACTCCATGGAGTATTGTACCACTTCTTCCTCTGTCTATGGACATTGGTTTTGGGAGAGAGCAAGGGAAGCTTTCTTGAATTCCCTCACACATTTATGCTCCATCAGGTGTCCAGAAAATCAGAACTCTGTGCTAAATTGCTTTCCTCCTTTTATTTATTTGATATAGAGCTTAAGCCTTTTATCCAGCGTTCAGAAGAGTATGTGATTAAAGGGAAATGCTATGGAAAAGTACACTTGATTTCATTATTCCTTGTACTGATAGAATTGAGTTCATCTCACTAGAAGTGACTAGAATTTGATACTGTCTTAAGAGCAAGTTTCATCAGGCCTTGCCTAATGACACCACCATTTAAGGAGTTTTATGGAATTAAGTTCTGTGATGAGGTTTAGGACCTCACCACATTGCCTCTGTTCAAATAGACAGATGCTGAATGGC
Organism: Calcarius lapponicus; assembly: GCA_039654755.1. NCBI lineage: Eukaryota > Metazoa > Chordata > Aves > Passeriformes > Fringillidae > Calcarius > Calcarius lapponicus. The sequence goes on along the minus strand of CM077462.1, from coordinate 64,228,454 downwards.
AGGCTCTGAATACAAACTGAGAATGAAAAATGTTGAGAGATTGAGTAGTGGTGGTGACGTTGCTGAACAGTGGCAGATGCTGCTGGCTTTATTACAACCAATAGAGAGCAGATTGTCCTTCCCACACACTGAGTATGTTTCCCTGGCAGGCTTTATACTATTCAAAGCCCGTTCTGAGAAGATGCTGGTCCAACGGTATAATGTTGAGATGTCTTTCCTCCTATAGATATCCAGAGAATTTATTCTGCAGTATTAAAAAAAAAAAAAAAAAGTTAGAATTTGCATGTGGATTGTTGCAACCATGTTTCCATCATGAAAGTGAGAGCTGGTAAATAGCTGAACCTTTTTTTATATGGGGATGCATGAATACAGTGACAGTTTAATCTAAAACTTCAGTGTTCAAAACAGTGTATAAGTCACTGTACATGACATCATGTAGTGAGGGTATTCTGTACCAGCTGATGCCTTTGGCATGGTTAGGTGTGCAGCCTACCCTTCACAAATACGTATGAATAACACCATGGTCAAAAATAATGCCACTAACAATAGCATAAGATTTTATATCCTGAATACTTTTGATGACTCATCTAGTTTTTGCAATGAACAACTTTTACACCTCTCCTTATTGAGATGGGATGTTTTTATATTCAGTGTGGGAATAGTCATGCTTATATCAAAATCTGATTCTTCACAGAGTTAAAATATGTACTTTCTGAGGACACTCTTTGGAGCAGATGGTAGCATATGGCACGTTAATCTTACAGCAGAGGAACTTTGCACTGGAAAGAAGGGAATAGGGACACAAGGGCTGGAGTGGGGTAAAAATGCTGTGGGCAAGATGAGAAGTAAATGAGAGAAGAGCTGAGTGTGAAGAAGGAGAAAAACAAAATTATATATGTAGCACAACATGTTCCTGCTTCTGTCGTTATTAAGGTGGTTACAGTAGGTGGAGCATTGTTAAAACCTGAGACCTCATTCTTAGCATATTTACAGCAATATAATTTTGGACTTCAGTGAAAGAACATTAAAACCTGGGTGAATCTTAGGATCCTATCATTTAGTTGCATAATCTGGTAAGGATGATGAATAGACTCTCCAGGTAAATAACATCAAAAGTTTTATTACAATAGAAGAGATGGCATTTATGATGGAATAAAAAAAATACTAGCTGATCAAGATACTTCTTTGGAGTGTGACAATGTATGATGTTCAGGGCACTTTCTAAGGACTATGGCACATGTTATCCCTTCTATTATTTTAAAACCACCTTTAAAAAACTCTACACATTAATGCTAAAGAAAAAGAATTGAGTAAATAAGCAAAAGAGAGATTATTTATTTATTTATTTATTTATGTTGTAATTATTTTTTATTCTACTGCAGCATCTTGTAACTTACAACATTCTAAATATGCCACTCAACTCAGTGTCCTACAATCACAGGTATTATTTCAAACAGAAAAAAAAAATTGAATCCTTCTCTTTGAGATTTTTACTGATGTAGGATCCCAGAAGATCCCGTAGAAGGTAGTCCTGCTTTTCACACATAGAAGGTAGCTCTGACCAGCTACATTCATTATCTTTAACTAATTTTCATTCATTACTTTGCTTATTAACCAGATTCTTCTGATCTTTATGATCATATTCTGATCAATATGATCTTTGGCTCCTGTGAATTATTTCCATGGAGAGGGAGGATCCTCTCCTCCGAAGCTGGATGGATAGCAAGAAAGAGACATGAAAAGCCTGTTAGTTTCATTCCTTTGATGGTCTCATCAGCAGATAAATTTATAGGTCTCATTTGGGTCTATTGTAAGAAAAGCCTGGCATACATCAACAGTTTCATAATAAAAAGCTTCTTGTTTGAATCTTTCCTTATGAACTTACTAATTATCTTTGTCTGCAGCGGATTAATGTTTTGGAAGGTTGATCTGAAGTTGTGTTGTTAAATCCTTACTTAAGACTTACAGACTTAAAATACCCAAAAAATGTTGATTCTTGTAAACTTAACTCCTTTGATATTTAGCATTACAAATTAAACTAAGTGATGTCTCCAGGTTTACAAGTGACCTCTAAAAGGAATTTTTTTTCCTAAAAATGGGAAAGTAGAAGGACAGCTGTCAGCATAGCTCTTGTAATCTTGAGGAGGAAGGTTCTTTAATCCCTTAAATAGAAAATGTGAGCAACAAATGAATGACATTTCTCATTAAAAAAAGTAATATTTCTGTAGTGTATTTTACATAGGCCAATCAGAAATCTTTGCAAGTCATAGTCTTGGGTTGTAAGTCTGTCTTTTTTGGCTCTGTCAAGAATCATTATCATCATCTTCCCCCTCTCTCCAATTCTTCCTTACATTGAATCACTTGTACTATTCTACTCTGACCTGATCTGGCCATAAAATAAATTTTTTCATGCACAATGAGGGCTGTTTTCCAAAAAGCCATATCAGTTCTGAGGTTTGGTCCACGCTGTGGCCCCATGAACAGACAAGTTAGCAGTTCATGGCAGGGAGCTAGGAGTGAGCAGGAATGAGGGAAACTGGGATGTGAAACTCCTTGTACTAAGGACTTATCACTCAAAGCCTGAAGCAACTGCCTCAAAATTTATGGGTTACTACAACAGTCATGCAAGTGTGTGCTGGAGTCCCTACTGATCCAACTCTTTCACTTGATGTTACAGATCTTTATTCCACTTCTTTGGTAGGAGCATAGGTTTAACAAACTTTCCTTAAAATTAAACCAACATTCACTTCTTAAACCAACTTCACAGACAGACAGTAAGTCAATAATGCAGCTGAGAACTCTGTGTGTGCTTCTGTCTGAGGAAAAGTCGCACAGCTGAGAGAAGGGCCCTAATTTAGTCTCGCAGACTTGCAAGAATGTTTGAGATCCTTTTAGCTCATGTAACTGTTGCTCACCTCTGTGGAAAATAATGCTCACAGGAAGGCGTAGAGAGGGAAATTTGTGTGTGTGTTTTTGGGTGGTGATGGTTGGCAGGTGGGCCATGCAACTTATGCACCGTGGGGATTTTTCTCAGCCTTTTCTTGCCTTACCACTTGACACCACAGTTAATGAAAAATGGTGGGAGAAATCTGGAAGAGGCTGGCTGGCTTCTGAAAGAGACAGAGTTGCCTGTTTACCTCATTTCCCATGTGAAAGCATTCCCTGGTCTTTTTAAAAGATCAAAGAAAAATATGTGCAATTTTCTCCAGTCACTGAGGTTTGAAAGCCTCATTCTGAAAGCCAGTTTGAACTCAGTACCCTCCTGTTAAGCAGACTGACATTTGGATCAGGCCTTCCTAGTCAGAAACAAGATCAATCCCTGAGAATCTCTGCTTAAAATTTGCCTGGAGTCAAATGAATTAATAACTAGAAAGGCAATTTTCATTGCCATTGGAAACCATTTATTTTGCTGCACTGAGTGGGGTGAAGAGGTGATGTATGCTGGAAAAATAGAACTGTACAGGGGTACAATTGAAACACAATGAGCCAAATATATTGGGGGTGGCAAGGGAGGCATTTATTCTGGTTATGTAAAAGGTGTAATTTGCTTTTGAAGACAGCCTTAAGAAAGACAGTTTGTTGACATTTTCTTCAGGCAGCTCTTCAGGTAAACATTGAATGAAACTCATCCTCAAAGTCCTCCGTGTTGAGCTTCATTTTCCTCCATTTAAATTAATCATAAGTGCATATAAGAGGTGGTTCATATTAATTTTCTTGGGGTGTAATCTGTAAAGCATAATGAAAGCAGACCTCTTTTCTCCTGCAGATAAAGGTTATTTCACACAGTTCCTTTCATTTTTGTTCAAATGTGTCTGGTTAAAAGACTTTTTTTTGCCCCATCCTTTGCTCCCAAATAAAAAGCTAAATCAAAATTAGTCATAGTCTGTGAGAATAGGAGGAAGAAATGAATGAAAGATCTGCAACAAGTTGATGCTAAACCAGTTGCCTGGAACAAACTGTACTTATATGAAGTCTTTCCTTCAGACTCTAGATTTGTCTCCTTAAGAGACACCAATTGTATCATGGTCAAAAATATTATTTGCTTTTCACAAAGTAATACATTTGAAATTTGGGTTAATTTTATTTGAAACAGAGATGAAATTTTTTCATGCTTTATATGCAGAAAAAACCCCCCATGTTGAAATAATATACCAAGAATATCTGTGCTAGTCCATGAAAATATTTTTATTTGCAGACAAAATCTATTTCTAAAAATCTATTTCTGAAAATTGAAGAACTTCCTGTCTAAAAACTAGAGAGTACTCTGTTCCAGCAATATTTAATTTCTGCAATTGGGTAAAAAAATTGTGTGTTTGGAGTTTTCTGAAAATATTTTTAAACTGTTTCAAACACAAATTTTGAGATCGGAATTATCACAATTTTATATTCTCTTAATCATATTAATCTTCTAGCAAAACTGAAAAATATTTCTTGTCTGAAAGAAAATATGTGGAAAAAATACCCAGTTCAAGTTCCAGTCCTATCCTGTTGCTTGCTCATTTTTATTGAAAATTGACATCAGAAAGAGGTAGCTATTTCCTTGCCTAATTTCAAATATTGCTTACAGTATCCCAGTTGTGAAAAGTGAGCAAATGCTCTCTGCCAGCTGGGAATACTGAGACAGAAATGTGAAGCAACATTGAGTTAATGTTTGTTTTGCTCTGCAGTGAGTGACTGTCCAGACAACATTTTAACACTGCTCAGGCCAGACACACCTGCTGTGAAGGATTTTGGCTGACAGAAGAATATAAAGTGAAGGGTATACTCTGCATTCTGTGAGTGTAATGGGGATGAAAATTCTTAGGGAAAATACCACGAGACTGCAAAAGGAATATGAGTAAGGATGTCTGCTATTCTAAATCTTAAAAAGAAAATTAATTTTTAAATTAATGACGGAAGGTGGACTTAGCTAAGAGCAGGTCATTCGGGTTGTCAAAATGCCATTTTGCTTCTTTTGTTTAGGGACTAATTGTTTCAATGTCACTTTTCCAGCCACTTAGACTCTATAGGAACTCAGTGAAAGTTTCAGAATCATGAAAAGTGCCTTCACTGAGTAGAAACAATGGGAGTCCAGCAACCTCCAGCTTCATGTTCCCATTTTCCACTGCTTGAGGACTGGAAATAGCCCATTTTCTTTCCCCATGCCCAGGCTGCACCACTTCAGTCAGAGAAGGATCTATAAAGTTGATGAGATTTGGAAATCTTTCAGAAAACAAAGTTTCACCACACAGTGCTTATTGGGTCGGAGCAGTTTTATCAAAGATGGCTCTTCTAATATATGTTATCAGATGCCTAAGGGTAGCGGCAGCGATTCCTTTTCTGTATCCCTCATTTATATTTTGTCTTTGAGATTAAAAAGTACGTGCTATAGACCTGGTTGGAAAACAGATATCAATTAAAAAGAAAGTGCATTTCCTGATGTAATTTTTGTCCCAAGTCATAATTCAAACCTAAAATAGCAACATTTTTTAGTTAATAAAAGCTCTGAAAAAATTGGAATTTGGCCAAAATAAACTGCTTGATGGGTTTATATTAAGAGTTGATAAAAGATAACTTGATAAATCAAATGAGATCTTTGTTCTAAACTGTGTTCACTTTTAATTGCTTTTCACAGATATTAGTGTTCCATAACAGTTTCGGCAAAAGATGTTTTATTCAAAAAAGAGCTGGAAGTTTCCTTTATATCCCATTTTATTTAGCATGTCTTGTATTACCAATCTGGTACACAACTTAAACATTTTTGGATATATTGAAATGTATCCAAGATGAATCCAATAGTTAAGGAGAAGATGATAAACAAGGTCCTATTATTCACTATTTGAAAACATTTGTGGTACATCTGAATCTGTGTTCCTTATTCTTCAAACTTAATTTTTTTCTTTTTTCATGTATGTTACCTAGGGGCAGGAGATTTAAATCATTAAATTGTTAAGCAATTTTTCATAGATTTTATGGTTGAAACTAAATTTTGATATATGAAAAAATACCTAAACCACCAAAACCAAAAAACTCCCAAAGCATTGTTTCGTATTTGTTAAAATAGATTCTGTTATTGAGAATTCAGGGGTGATCAGAACACTCTTGAGATGGGAGCCAGGAACAAGGGGAGAAGAGAGAAAAAAGCCATCCAACACCATTGGATGGACTAGGATTAGAACACACTTTTCAGAGTGCTAGTTTAAGACCATAGGTAGGAAAAGACTTTGCAAGAGACTAGGATTTAATTTCCTACAGAAACAAGGAAAAAAGAGGATGCTCTGCACTTGTCAGTGTCTTTATGCCTCAAAACCATATTGTAGGCAGCTTAATAGTGCAGGAATTAAATCAATGATGCTTCAAAATATGAAAATTTCTGTGCGTTTAAGGAGCAGAATAGATATTTACATTGTCCATACATGAAGAACATTTCCTGTGCCTATAAGAGCTAATTTGTGCCTATAAGAGCTAATTTGTGATTTCTCCAAAAGCTAAGAAAGGGCAAAGGGCTTGTGCTGGATCTTTTAAACTTTTCTGCCTTCCCTAAGGCAGTTCTGACTAGCTGATCCTTGAATCATGCAGGAGACAGTGATCTTGGAGGGGAGCCAAAAAATTATAGATTTATTTTAATTTAGTTTGAAAGCCACTGGAGAGAGAATAATGTTGCATCCATCTTACTAAAATCTGATTGCAGGCTCATGATATGGAGGCAGCCCATGCTGTAATGCATGGTGTTTATATCATTATATTGTATGTATATACATTAAAGGAGTGATTAGGAAGGTTATTAACAGAACAGTTGCCGTCTACCTCGGCAACTGAATTTGCAGACAATATTCTTCATAAATCACTGCCTTGTTTTTAAATGAAAATAATGTAAATCATAATTCTGAATATACTGACTGGAAAGAATGTATATAAGATTTCCTTCCCTGTGGGGTTTGATTTTTCTTTCTGGAAGACTGACAACATTTATGGCTGGCCAGATACATGGTCCAGGTGATATATGTGAAAGCCTCCGTATAAAATCAATTACATTGTCAAAGGGCAAACAAACAATGTATGGGGAATGGCTTTTCTCAAAGTGCAATATATACTTGAAGAATTGCAAAGATAATATCTGGGGAGGATGTTAAGCCATCACACTGAATGAGTCCCATGGCCAAAATACAACCTAACTGTTGAGAACAGTGGAAATATGAGGAAAATTTCTCCACAGACTGTTCCTCAGTCTGTTGTGATCTAGTCAGATGCCTCCTATTTGTCTTTAGCTAGGATTACATGGGGTTTTGTATCTTTTCTTCTTGAGGTTGATATCTTCTAACTTTCTAGTTGACATTACGGGGGATAGGAGGAAGAATAGAGGAAGTACTGCCAAAAGAAAGGTGCAAAATAGTAGTGAGGGGACTGTGTTAAGGATCTAGGAAATTTCAGTGAAGATAGCTACAGCAGACAATTCAGTTGTCCGAGACTGAGATTCTGGAGCGCATAAGGCAAGCATATATAAACTATGGTAGATTACACAAGGCTGAATCACAGAACATGTTCACCCCTCCCTGGTTTGAATTTATAGAAATCTGTTCTCCATATCTTATTTCTGCTGGGTAGGATAGGTAATGAAATGACTGCTAATTATTCGTAGCTATCACGAAGGCTAAAACATATTGTCTATGAAAATACACACGGAGCATCTTCACCTAAGGACCTCATGTAGAGACAGAGTTGATTTCACTATCAGGTAGTCTGTTCAGACTGTGAATTACTCATCCTTGAAATGAAATAACCAGCTGTTTTCTCCACCTATAGCCCTTCATTATGAAAAGTTCTTCCTGGGAAAAGCTCCTCTTCCCAGGCATTGTTCTAATTTTTATTTTGGTGAAACCAAAGAGATCTAGTTCTCCTGTCACTTTTGTAAAGTGGCTTTTCCAGGCGCTGAGTTTTTCTTATAGTCCTTGTATAAATCTTTCCAGTTTTGTCAAATTCATTTTTAAGAACATATACCCTTTCTTTTAGGGCAATTGGTATTCTATTTTCTTCACCTTGAATTCAGGCAGGATATCACCATATAAAATGATATTTCTTACCTTATTAGCAAACAAATACAATGATAACCTGTAAATATATACTGTTGATTTTTTTCCCTTTGCAGTTATCTTCCTCCCTCTTGTCATAGCTTCTGCTTATCTGGCTTACTATCTCACCATTCTCAAGGTTCAGTGTTTGTTTTTTTTTTTTTTTTAACCCACTGTTTATTTTCTGATTACATTAATTCTTTACTGTTATCGCTGGTTACGTTTGATTTTTTTTTAAATAAGATTGCTGATCAACCTTAGGTAGATAGTTTCAGAAATACGACAAGATTCACTGATTTTGAAATTTCTAAAACTTTTGGTTCATGTGACCCTGACTATCAATCAATGCATACTGACCCTGGATAAAATAAAGGCAATCAAAATTACACATTAATTTTAAAGTTCCTTCACCTAGAGAATCCAGATTTAGTCCACATGAATTCTAAAGTTCAGGTTTAAAGTCCATATTCTCCTTTTAAAATATATGATTCTAAGTAGATATATTTTTCAACAAGTCTGCATTCTTAAAGCTTAGTGTATTACAGTGGTTAAATTTGCAGATTTGGCATTTAGTGAAAAACAGGACATTTTTTCACATGCAAGCAAAGCACTGAAGGTGAAAGATAAACTGAAAATCTTCCTCTATTTTACTTTCAACAGTCTTCATGCCCAACTTCAGTCTCAATTACGTTAGGATTGGGTTCTTGAACACAATATATGTTGCACTTGAAGAATTCAACACAATCAGGTTGCTTCAAATATGGTTCTTGTAAGCAAGAGGAGTGAGCAGTCAGGGAGGATGTGGATATGCTCTTGGGGCTGTTCCTTAACTTGCAGAAAAAAATGTTGGTGTCCGTGGTCTGAGAGCACTGCTGATGAGGCAACAGACATGCATCCTGACAGCAAATTAGTGAGGCTATATTTAAGCATGGAAAAAGAGCAAAACTCCTTTCCCATTTCAAACTTTGGAAGTTTGGAATGGGATTTTGTACCTTTGTTGATGGAGAAAAAGCAGGGAGTGTCAGCTCCTTTCTCATTTCCATGATAGCTTTGCATCTCAGAGACAAATTTTATCATAGGTTTTCAAAGAAGTCTGGGGAGGAAAATAAGTAATGTACACGCTGTTCATTTGGTTTTCTGAGTAGAACGGAACTTCAGGTTGCATTTGTAAGTAGTTTTTTCTTTTTCTTCCATCTTTACCACACAAAAGTACAGGACTCAAATACTTTTCACATAAATGGAAGCTTTCAAAAAGATTAGGATATGTGCCCGAAAGAGAACTGTGAGAGAGTACATATTATCTTTTGAATATAAGCTTTTCATACGTCTTCAATCGTGGTTATATATAAAAATGGTTACTTTGGTTTTTTCATTCTGGCAGCACTGTGGGATGTGAAATTACCTTGCTCATTTTCATGCATATGCAAAAAGACAAGCAATTTGTCTGACCTATTTCTTGTCCTAAAAGGAAAGTATGAGAAAACTTCAAATTTAAGGAGTCTATAAAAAGTTAAAGTCGGATCAGATGCTCTCTCTCCCTGGCTTAAATATCTGCCTTGAATGACCACTGTACAGGGTATTTCAATGCTCAGCTTCTTATTTTGGCATGTTTGTGCCTCCTGAAAAGAAAATGATGTGTAGACGGCCTGTGTCTTGCTGGGTGAAGATTTTGTTCCCTCAGACAGAATTTCTGTGGAGGACCTTTCTTTTTTCAATCTAAAGGTATTTATGTAAAAGCATATCTGTCATCACACTTAAGTTGTTCAGAATAAAACATCTGGTGCAGCATGCATTTAGAGATCTCAACTTTATGGGCTTTGCATAGAAGATAGACTGCTGCAATGACTGGGATGGGCTAGGCACGTAGTATCTTCTGGTAAGCTACCTTAGATTCAACTGAGCTGTGTAAGCTTTATAGTTTTAACAACATCCTGCCATGGAGTTTTATTGAGAAGTGAGAGCTGCTTGACCTGTAGATTTACTAATTGTCCATTTCCTCCAGCATGTGGAGGAATGACATGCAAATAGGTCTGGCACAGGCAAAAAAGGGCTAAGAGCCTCAGACACTTGTAGCCAGCTATGCCTATGTCAGGCTAGGGTGAACAAAGCCTCTGCAATTGCATGTGATGGCATGTTCATCACACTCAGCCACATTAGGAGAGGGAAGGTTGTTGTGTCCTCTACTCTGTGCTGTGGACCTGCCTTTGCTGCTAGATTAACTTGTGTGTCTGTGGATGGAAACACAGTACTCTCTCTTATAGCCCCCTTCAAGAGTGGCAGTCAAATCAAATCTCCCAAACCGGAAAATTCAGCCTGAGAATACAGGCCATGGAGAGCAAGAAAGTGGAGTGGCTACTGGAGAAGGGAGTTTGGGATGGTTTATATGGAAGTGAGATCCAGTTGCTTGCTCTTCTGGACTATCTCTTTGGCCCTGAAGAAACTATAGATATCATGACAATGTCTTACGACAGAGAGACTGGTTCAAATACACATTTGGGCTGTACTGGTGCAGTATTGGGCTCAAACTCATTTGTCCATTGGGAAGTATGGCATGGGGCACAACACTCTGGAGCTGAGCATCTCAACACGACAGGCTGGATCAGAGCTGCTCTGGGTGCGCCTGCAGTCCCATCTGTAGCCTGGTGGGGACATGCCTCCAGCCATCTGCAAGGGGCCTGCTTAATGATTTTATAATGGTTTGGCATTTTGTAGGCTGAGCATTGGCACACATGGGTGTCTTGGAAGCATTTATTCCAAACACCCACATTTCAAGTGTGTGATGGAAGTGTTGTGAGGAGCAATACTTTAGAGAGAACGGACACTCAGACACTGTTTGCAATGTGGGGCAGAGAAACTCATGGACATGCAGTTTGAATACATGTTTCTGTTACCAAACACACAGGGGATTGTGCCCTTAGAGAAGTGCTCTGAAACATTGAGAAAAGGTATCTTGACTGACATAGCTCCCCTGGAAAAGAAGAAGAGAACACTAGAAACATGGGAAAATGAAACCTGTAAGGCTGGTTCCTATTTCTCTTTTACACAAAAGCTTTTATCTGATTCTGTTTTTTTCTCCTCTTGAACAGTTGGTAGAGTGGGTGTTACATTCAACACCTCCGTGTGACAAATCTCAGCCTACAAAGTACTGACATGTTACATTTCATTAACCATATGGGACCTAATTATACTGCCAGCTAAAATACAGGTGCAAGCCCTAAAGACCTGTTTGCTGTACGGGCCCTATAGAATTTTAAAGTATGTTTTCCTACACAAATCAGAGAGTTCATTTGACATTTGCAATATGGACAGCTTCATCAAGCTTTATAGAGCCTAAGTGTTAATATCTAGCTGAAGAAAAAGGTAAGTTTTTACTCACATGATTGAGGGGTTTGGAGGAGAAGGGGCAGCATCTGTGTGTATATTAAAAAATTTAAAAATTGTCAGAGTCTTCCCAGGAAGTAGTATTTCCGCATTTTGCAGTCATGTCTGTAAAGAAAACTGGCCAAAGGTAGACAGATTCCTTAAAACAGCAGAGCATTGACATCCTCTGTCAGACAACCTGGAACAAAGTGGCCCAGATTTGGCAGTGCTCTCCCTGTCCTGTCTGTCCTGCTGAGACATTGGCTCAAAGACATGAGCACAACGCAATGCCACTTGCAGCTATTTCATTACAGATTATCTTATCAGGTGGGCTGTGGAAAGGCAGATAGGATATGAGTGCTAAGAGGGCTCTTAGCAAGAGGAAGCAGAATACCAAAGGTCTAGGTGAAGGAGAAACACAAAAAGTTCAGGATTAAGAGAAACAAATTGTAGAAATAGCAATGGTGCTTAAGATGAATTGTTTCACTGGTAGAATTTCTAGACAAGAGTACTTAATATACCCTAGTTCCTATTCAGAAAATGCCATCTACAGGCCCTGAAATACTTCATGAATTTAATATAATTTTATTACTAGGAAACCAAAGGCCTGAAGGCTGGCATGCTGTGCTGGAGGACAACCATGGCACCTATCTTTTTTCTCAGACCTCTATTCTTCATTGAACTGGGCTATCTTTCATGGTTGATGGTCATGACCTGTTACTGTACAGGAGATGCCACACTGGGTCCTTCAACTGTTGTAACACAAGGCCTGAAGTTGTTCTTCAGACCAAAAGTGAAAGTGCAGTGAGATGCTCTCAGTGTTATTGAAGACACAGTTAAATTTCAAGCTAAAGCAAACTATGGAATCTGGCAGTAACTCGGAGCGGTGCTTGCATTTATAAGCAGTTGATTTGTGCTGAATATGTCAAGTAGAAATGACTGAATTTTGCTTTATAAAATGACTCTTCAAATCAATCATGTTAATACCTTCTCATAAGCTGATGACTTTTCTCTGGCAAGATGTGTCATTTTGATATGATCATGGTAGAGGTGCTACTTGTTTCATTGCACCAGCAAGAAATTAGTAATTACTTCACAGTTTTTTAGAGGTGCTTGCAAAAATATCATACTTATAACTATGATAATATTTGAGAGATATTTTGTGTTTATTTGCAATACATTAGTGTGAAAACATACCTTCATAATGTTTTCCTCATATTTTTTCTGTGGAAAACAGATAAACATTTTATACAGAAAGGAGAGGAATTTTTTAAATGGAAAATGTTTTTCAAAATAGCAAGAAAGGGTGTTTGTGCATTTTCATTTTCTGTTGTTGGAATTTGCTGTAGTCTTATCACCTACTGCCCACATTGTGGACATCCATAGGTGAGACATAATATGCCCAATAGCTATTTTTACTGTCCTCCAAAAATAGCAACAGTGAATTTGCAGTGAAACTATTTTGTTAATCTACATCAATATGTGAGAAGATGCTCTGACTTCAAAAATCAGCACTTTGCCATGCACGCAAAATTTGCTGAATAAATAATTAGACTGATTGCTTTCGGTTTAAATATAATTTAAAAAGTATTTGGGGCACCATACCAAGTAATTACATATCTCAGACGTACAGGGAGTTGGTCAGATTGTGAAGATGATCTATTTAAGTACTTTGCTTGAAATGTGCTATGTATAAAATATATTATTCTAAGGTCCACAATGAGGTTATTGACCCAGTATAATCTTTCCAATTGTAAAGTCTACAAAAAGTTACCAAGCTACACTTTCTGATGGGAAAGATCTTGTAGTAAGAAAGGATATTTACCACTGCACTCTTTCTAATCACATACCGCTTAAAGCTATGAGCAGTTTACAAACAATCAAGAATTATTTACCAATTACTTATGAACTGTATATTGGCTAGATATCTAATGTTTCTAGTAGAAAGTCAGTAGTAGCAAAACACCCATTCCTGAGGTTGGAAAAGTACCAAGCAGAGTTACCAGACCTATCTGTGAATAAAAGAGCAAGGGGAAAAGCACCCCTTGGACCTTCAGACTAATTTTCAGTCTGAGATACATTTCCTTGCCTCAGTGCTGCGCTTGTATGGTGTCCTGTCCTGCCGATTTGTGAACACACACATTGCCAGTTTGCTCAACAGGAACATGAATATTTCTTTCACAGGCAAGAATTGTTTTGGGGTTTTTTTCCTACAACTCTGCCTTTGCTGTGATTCTGCTGTCTACTTATTTGCACTGAAATGTTTTCCTCTCTCTTGTTATGCATTTGAATATCATCTAGCATCCAGGTACAATCACCTTAGCTGGTGTTCATACACATCATTATAAGTAATTTGCTAAAAGAATTACCATTCCCAAATATTAGCACAGTCAAATTTGCAGTCATGACTCCCTTTACTGATAGAACCCGAGTCCTTTCCTTTTATCAACATTTTTATTTCTGTAGTCCAGAGAGTGCAATAGAATTGGACTAAAAGTGATGGCAGTTTCAATCCATCACATGCTCTGCAGGGTTCTGGTTCAGAAGGTGCTCTGAATCCTTTTGCTATTTTTACTCTGAACAAGTGAGCTGTCTAAAGAGCAGCAAACCAGAAAGAACTCTTTTCTGATAGACAATAGACTTCTGATTCAATGTTTGACAAATTTTTAATATTGTCTGTTGGAACAAGAACAAGAACTGTTCCTGCTGATGAAGGAATTGCCTGCTTGTCTTAATTACATGTTTCACCAAGGACTCTTATTTTGTGTGGCAATCAGTTTATTCATTTTCCTCCTCACAATACTTTTCTCTGAGCAAAACCACTTGACTCTTTGGTCTTGACTGAAACAGAAACAGGTATATTATTGTAAATTCTTCAAAACCAGCACCTTGGAATAAAATTGTTGTTGGGGAATACGGGTGGTTACTGAAATGCTTGCTCTGCATATTTGTGTAGTCGATAAAAAATGGTAGTTGTAACATGGTGGTGGGTCAAAATTGTATCTATAAATTATACCCTCATGGAACTTTGGGCTAACTATTCCAGTTCTGATGCCAACACTTTATGTTTCTCATATTTCTGAGAGTAATTGTAGACTTTTTGAAATAGATTAACCTGCAGTTGTTTGGAACAGGAAATTCAATTTCCTTGAGCATGTGCTTATCAGAGAATAAAAAAGATCAATGGCTGTGCTTAGGCACTGCACTTCCTAACTGTTAACTCATCCCCTGCTCCAGTTATGGACTATTGCAATGACCCCTATACAAAACAAAACTGCTGCAATGAAGGCTGGAGCTAAGCACTGCATGCAGAATAATTTATGTTACTTGTCCTTATTCTGTCCATTCTCCCATTGTGCAGAAGCTCCTGTGTGAACATAAAAAGGCATCATTCTTCTTGGGAGCTTTACAGGAGTAAATGTCATGGAATTATGATTTTTCAGTTGCTGTATGTGAAGAATCTCAAATTACTTTTTCTTGAAAAGCTGGTTAAATCTGATCATACCAGACCTGCATATTTTGAATACTTTGTGATTCATGCTGACTCCAACTGTGCCTGGAAATTATTTGGGACAGTTCAGGCAAAAATAATTCCAGGGACTATTATAGCAATTTAATATTGTAGACAATCATGTTTCACTGCTAGTGAATGTTCTCTGATGATGAATATACCAGTATAAATGTTACCTTTTTTTCTTGATAAATACCTTTCTTAACCTGTAGGCATATATTAAACAAAGCAGTTACCAGTAGAAGTGCAAACACAGTTTTTTAATTCCATTTGAATCTTTGTGTACTCCTCTTTGTTTTTCAAGGATCTTAATTTCTTTTAAGCTCTCTACAGCTTCTTGAGATATTTAGTAGCTGCAAATATATTATTATTAAATGTGCTTTGTTTTATTGGAGTGAATAATGAGATACTAAAAAATGCTGTGAGCTCACTCAGTTTTAATTAAATGACTATATTTTGTATAAACATTATCTTTTATTGAAAGAGGACTCATTTCAGAGGAAAAGGTGTTTGAGCAATTCAGAAAGATAATGAGTTATATAAATTAGAACACTCAGGATTGAACAGTTGAATACAAAGAAGAGGCTCTAGCAAAAATGGTGATGGTTCTATGGTTCTGGCTTTCTTATGCCAGTTAATGATATCTGTTGGAATGGGATCTACTTTTAATGGATTTTCCCACTGGGAATGGAGGGAAGAGCTATGAAACCCTTAAGGAATTTTATTTAGGTAATGTATCATGAATATCCAAAATAAAAATGAAGTAAAAGTTGTAAAAGTCAAGATGAATTAAGTCTCAAAAAGTAAACAAAAACAGCTAAAGTGTAATGTTACTGTCTGCAAAGTTATGGAGAAGAACAAGAACAGATTGAGTCAACATTAAAAGTAATTCAGTCTTGGTCCTAGGCCAGAACAAACATTTCTTGGCATAAAAGTGGTAAAAAAGATGACTCTATTTCATTTTTTTCAAGCTTCTAACTAAATTGTCCCAAAGACCATGTTCACACAATGCACAGTCCCTTCTGAGGGGTGATTCAACCCTCTATTTCATTTAACTCTTCATTAGTGATGACTGCCTTCCTACTTTAGATAAATATTTAAAATTATGTGTGCTGAATAACAGACTTAACAAAGATGAGGACTTTAGAATATGAAAGCAAAGGCAATCAATTGGCAGGAGAAATAATATGGAAATGACTGCAACCAAATTGAAAGAACAACTCCTCAGTAAAATTAAAGACAGAGTGAGAAAATTGTGGTCCCAAAGGATTAAGACTTGTTATTTGAAAAATCATAAATCTGGGAGCAGGATTTTATCAAGAGGGACTTTTAGATCATTTTTGGGTGTTTTTTAAAGAAAGCATTATTTCAGGAGTAGCACTGTTACAGGAGAGTAACATGGACAATGGATATGATATAATGCATGTTTGTGGGAGTGAAATGACTTCATTTTCCACAGATCATGTCTCTGTAGTATGTTTGCTTTCAAGAAAATTTTGAAGATAAGGATATGGAAGTAAATGTAAGATATGTGTCACCCTTTTTACAAGGGATCATTAATTTTAATTGTTTTCTCTGTAAAGGGAGAAAATATATAGATGTCCTCTCTTAAGGCTTGTTAAGTGCTGATATAATGCTACAGAGGAAATTAGGGTTAGGGTTTGTGTTTCATAGTAGCTGGAAACTACTGTGAAACTGAGATGGACAGGAAAGTGGGTGAAATGGGAAAAGAAGGTGCAAAATTGCGTAAGGTTATTGTCAGCAGTCTTCAGTGATCAGCACTGGGGCTAGTTTCATGTAATGCTTTTGAAACTGATGTAAGCATGATCAACTTACTCTCTGGGATTTTCTAATGATGTAAAAAACATTAACCAGCAGAAAGGAAAAGAAGACCAATTGTACAGAAGAATTGGGTGATTTTGGAGACTAGACTAAAAGAAATTGTGCCAGGTGCTTAAAATTCTTTCCGTCTTTAGGCATCTAACCTAAATAGTCTAACCTGGAGCGTAGTCATACTAAGCTCTGTCTGTGTATCAGTAAGAAATTCTGAAACCTGCCAGGGGAGTTTCAAATTTTTAAGCTGCTTCCAGATGAGTTCTGAGGTGTGTCATGCTCTCTATTGACTAAGTGTGAACTCTGGTGTGATAAAGTTTCTGTCTTGCCTTCCACAAATACTCCTTTTTCCTTACTGATTAATGTTCATTTCTGTTGTTTCCCAGGGCCTCAGCACTTAGGGAGAGAGGGTGCAAGAGAAAAGAGAAGCTATTATGATATAGATATGAAAAAGGCAAATGGAATCTTGGAGTGGTATTTTGAGAAAAATGGATTATTTGTCCTGATGTACAGGATTCTGTAAATGATCATCTGATTGTTGAAGTCTGGCAGTCATTAATGTCAGGGGAAGAGAGAATCAAAGTGGGGACAGCTGTGGAGGAGAGTTATTAGTGCAATCTGAAGAGCCTGTCATGAAACCAGGGCCTTAAATATTTGCCTTTATTTAGTGCATGAAAATGAAGCTTTAATGACGCAATTAATATTTTTAAATACAGCACATTGGATGGTTACTATGTGTAAAAGAAAAATGCTAAATAAATCCAGGCTGAGTATAACAAGGATTTCCAGATCCCGGGTAAATGTGGCCTAGAATAACCCCACAATGGATAAACTTTTTGTTCAGTCTGCAGCTGGTTTTGAGTTACAGTGCCTGCCTGATCTTCAACAGTATGTCTGTATGTATTTTGAAAGAAAAAACTGCACAGAGGTGTATTTGAAATGATACATCTAGAATATTTGAAAGCAACAGGTAGGAAAAGAAAATGCATATAAAAAGATTGGCATAGTTATTCTTGATGAAGGCAGTAATACAATGAATTTTCAGATTACATTATCTTTAATTCCCTGAGAAAAAACACTGGCATTAATGATAATTGAAATGGCCTAAGCTACATGGCTGTGAGTGGGAGAAGAGCAGATATTTGTAAACTGGATAAAAACCCTGATAAATGAAACTGAGGCTATAGAGCCTGATGTCAAAACTGCACCATCATTCAAATAAACCAATAGCTATGCCATGTTTAAGTTAGATAAGGAGGCCAGAAAAAATGGCCCACTATTCAATAGAGGTAATTCCTCTTAAACAGAATTTCTGTGTCAACAAAAAAATTTCTATGTCTTGTTCTTCATTCTCCTGCCCCATTTTCTTTCTGTACTCCACTGTGCAATTACAAAAGAAAGCAGGATTGAATGCAATGTAGTTTTGTGCATAGGAGGAACCTAAAAATTTTAAAGGAATAATTTAATAGATTAATAATTATTAAACTAGGATGCTAATTACAGCTCAGAGGGGAAAAAAAGAAAAATATCAATAAAGTTTTCTCAGTATAAGAAAAGGAAGGAAGGAAGAAAGGAAGTGGCGGAAGTGGCGGAAGGAAGTGGCGGAAGGAAGTGGCGGAAGGAAGGAAGTGGCGGAAGTGGCGGAAGTGGCGGAAGTGGCGGAAGTGGTGGAAGGAAGGAAGGAAGGAAGGAAGGAAGGAAGGAAGGAAGGAAGGAAGGAAGGAAGGAAGGAAGGAAGGAAGGAAGGAAGGAAGGAAGGAAGGAAGGAAGGAAGGAAGGAAGGAAGGAAGGAAGGAGGGAAGGAGACCCACAAACCTGAGTTGTATCTCAATCTATTCCTAAGGTTAGGAGAGAGACTGGATTTTTTTGCATGCACAGCAGAATGTTTGAATGCTAGTTCTGGTCTGGGGTAACCTCATAGCTGGATGTTCTCTTATTCAGGTGGGATCACAAGTGTTAACAAGAGGAAGTATTATTATGTTTGGGGATTTTAACATAAAGATCTTGCAACAAGTTTCTCAGTTGTGTTGTAAAATCTCCATCCTTGGAAGTATTCAGATCTTGACTGGAAAAGGTCCTGAGCAACCTGATTTAAGTTGCTCCTTCCTGGAACAAGGGGTTAGACCAGCGGACCTCCAGATGCTTCTTCCAACTTCATTTATTCTCTGGTTTAAATGTTTTGTGTGGAAAAAGCAAGGAGATACATACTATATTGAATTTTGATTTATCTTAATCTGATTCTTCTTTTCTCCTAATCTAGTATTTTAGGGATCATAATAGTCTTTCAAAAGTCTTATGAGACAGACTGTGATCCTTTGTTTTGTGGGAGGGAGGGATACAGGATGAGAGTGGTCACAAGATATTCCTAAACCTTTCTTTTGAAGCAGGACTTCTGAACCGTGAAAGAAGGCTGAGTCAGCCTTCGTTTCATGAATGGGATATAACTATAACTAACAGAAACCAGAGGCAGGTTTACTTTACTGATCTCACTGAAAACTGTGGGATGGGCATGGTCATCTCTTACTGATCTGGGCCAAATTGGGGTGGGGCTACATGTCCCATATACATCCCACTGAACTGTGTCTGAATTAATTTGGTCAGATACGAACTTTCTGCAGCAGATACAGACAACACTCCTCACAATGTACTCTGGGCATATTGAGGAAGGTAGGTGGAGGAAAATGAAATCTATATTTCATATTTCTTGTCAAGAAATATAACATGTTCCTTTAGATCTGAGCACATGAATACAAACAGTGCTGAGATCTGTAGGCCTGTGGTAACTCTCCTAGGTATCAAACAATAGTTTTAGAAAGCTGAAAAGAACTTCAAAATGGGAGGTAGGCATATTGGTTGTGGGTTGATATGTGATGCTGGGTTGGTGTGTGATGCCAATCTGTTGCTAAGTGTTATTTTTAAATTAACCTTTTATTATCTTCTTTAACACTGGAAATTAAAGTTGAAGTTAAAAGCCTTTTACTTTTAGCTGTTAATTTTTAAATAAATTTGTGTTATGAGAATCTTAGGTTGTGTGTTTACAAACACTGTAATTAAATTGGAGTGGAGTGGGAGTATTCCATCCTGACCCTCTCAGGAAAACAAACTAGAGTTTATATGGACACTGCAGTAGGACTAAAGAGTTTCCTTATCTGGACTGCTTTATATCCATTTGGAAATCTGTGTGTAAGCAGTCACATTTACATGTAATTGATCCTTATAACTGTGTGGAGTGACTGTGTGGTCACTCAGGATCCATATTCCTAGGTGACACAATGATAGTGCTTGCACTGGGAGCTGTACTCAAGTTTTCTGCTGCCCTTGTTAATGCTGCAATGATTCAGTGCTGGTGATTTTTTTTTTTTTCCTGACAAATGCAGTCAGACAGCAAGTAATATTTCACAGTGTCAAAGATCTTAAGTGGATTCTACCTTGAATAACTGACATTCACAGAAAAACAATGTTTTTGGATTTATCTGTGATGAGTGATTTAAACAATCCAATAGATGCAAGCTAATTTACTTTTATGAATACTAAGTGGGGCAGATCTTTTTCATGGGTCCCACATATCTACGTGTTTATAAATAAATATACACATATATCTTACATGAAATGATTAGGGTTTATTCCAAAGCTCAAAGGAACTGCATGGGACTATTACAGCCAAATGCAAATATGCAAAAGAAGGTAAATGTACGTAAGGAAGTGCAGAGAAAGTAACGATCAGTGTTCTGTTTGTTTTTCCTGTCCCTGTCCCTCATCTGCACTTACTGCCCACTTTTCCAAATGTAAGGGTAGAGTTCCCTCTTTCCTAGGTTACTCACTGCCTGTCAGACAGGAAGCATGTCAAATTTCTACCTATCCATGAGCAGAGCCAAATGAATAATATAGGGAATATATTAATGACTGATTTCTGCGTATTGCTGTTGATACAGTTCCTTTACTTACCAACCCTAAGTCAGGCTTGTGTGTTGTGAGTTTTCACATAGCTCCATAGATTTAAGTGCCGGAAGAAGCTCAGACACTCAGACCTTTTGCATAACACAGGTCATGAGATTTTACCCAGTAAATCAAGCTGTGGAAGAAATCATCCCCTCCTTTAATTTGAGTGTTATCAAGCCCATGAGCTGGTGACTAAACCTGTGTATATCTACTGGAAAGACATTTGGTCTAAGTGTAAGGGCTCCAGGAGATGATTAATCAGATACATCCTTTAATTATGTTACAATGGTTAATTACTCTTGCTGTTAAAAGTTGTCTTGTTTCCAATCTGAATGTGTCTGTCTCCATGGAGACATTCTTCTGTGGGAAGGATAGGGTGCCATGACCTCTCTCTTCACAGAGGTCTCAATTCGTTGCCTTTTTTTGTAGATGGTTTGTCTTAATCTTAGGCTGTAATCATCTCAACTGATGGATGCATCCTGATAGCTTGGTGTAAATACAGATCTCCTTTAATCAAGGCAAAAAATGTGCTTTAGATTTTCATGAGTATGAGGCATACCAAAGTCTGCCTCTCACAGTTCACATGCTGCTCTTAATAGCTAGAAGAAATCATTATCTGTAAAATGTGCCTCAATTTGGCTTCTTCTGAACAAACTTAATCAAAGTTTCCAGTTTTGATTTCCATTCAACTTGGCTCTCAGCCTCGGGGAGGTGAGGTGGTTTTGCCAATATCACAGATTTCACCTTCATAAAGACATATTGAAAAAGAAATTTATCTCTCTCAGGAAGGGGCTTGCCTTTTACTGATACCAGTCTGATTTTATCATGCTGTGGGGTCGCTGATCAATTAGTTGGCTTGAGGTACTTGATGAAAATAGCAATTGACCCCTTTATTTTAATAATTAATTTTATGATTTCTTTGTGTAAATTACTTCAGGTTTTGAAATTTGGGTTTCTGAGCCAGAGACTACTCAAGGTAGTTCTTGATATATTTCTGCCTTCTCTTCTGTTGTCAGCATCTCCTAAACACACAGTCACATTCTGTTCAGGATCAAACAAGTTATGTTATGTAATCCAGCATTTGGGAGCTTTGACATATGCCTGTCTCTGACTATGCTTGACTGAAACAATCATATTTGGCTACACATATTTTTCTTCTTGATAAAGCCTATTTCAAATACCAGAATAAATATAGTCAGTGATTTAAAAATGTTATTTTATTGACATGGCATATGCAAGAGAGAATTGGCTAGTGACAGAGATGCTCAGAACCAGTGTACGTTGCATTTACGCTTACCCAAATGTCATCCACTGTCTACATGAGAGGGTCTTAAAATCAGCAGCATACTGGTTATTGGGTCCTGTGCTAGAAAGGGTGCGAAGTTGTTTTATTTTATTATGTTTTTCAGATTCCATGCTTTCTCTCCATGGAGATGAGGGTTTTAAAGCTACCTCACATAGGCAACATCCAGGGAATTTGTGAATTGGAAAGGGTGGAAGGTCCAGGATGATTTCCAGTGACTCTGCTTACATAGCATCTTAATTCACCAATGATTTCAAAAGAATTGTCTAAGACATTACACCTTGGAAACAACTCAGTCTGCAAAGTGGTCAGCTTTAGCACAGCAGTTAAAAAAATCTGGTTCTAATAAGATGTCTAGAGAAACCAAAATACTCTCACAACTTGTCCATAAAGTACTATTTGCCCCAGATTTTCATGTGTCATAGTGTCTCACACCTTATGTTTCAAGGGGATCCTGCTGCTGGATAATTTGTACCTTTATTGGTCTTCCTATAGCTTCTAAGGGATAGAAATAACCTGATGCCAAGGTGTACCAAGCCACAGCCTGAATGCAAAGACAGGGGTGGAGAGGTACAGAAAGTGCTGAAGCATGCCCTGAAAGAACTGGGATGATCCCAAAGTCCTTTCTGACTGTTGGTTCATCAGATAAATCTATATTTTTTTTAGTATGTTCAGATTTCTGTCATCATGACCATTAGTTCTTGTACAGGCATTCAGCCATTACCTTAAACTTGAAAAATTCTTGACGCCAGTGTACAAAATAATAAATTTTGGAGGGTTTTTCGAGTTTTCTCTGCTGTTGTGTGAGCCTTCAGGAAAGCATGAACTTTCCCTTAACTCCTCCATCTTTCTAGATCTGCTTTGATACCTAAACTAGCATAATCTGGTTCCTCTGCACAGGCAAGAGGCTGCACGTAGAGTATTACCAGCAGGTGCTACTGAACACAGCAGAAAAAGGTTGAGCTCTGCCTCCCTTTCACTCAGGAGAGTGACACCAATTTTTGTTTTGTGAAATTTGTTGCAAATTTATGGCCTCTTTTGACTTCCATTTTGTATTTTGCTTGAGATGACTGAAATAATCCAAGAGGTAATTAGAATGGGATTAACAAATACTGTGTTCTGAAGAACTCAAGCTACAAGTATTAGCAAGTCTTTGTGGGAACACAACAAAGAGCAAACATGTTTATTGCTTCCAAAAATCCTCAAAAATTTGAATTTAAAATATATGTGCTTAAGATGGGAAAAATTAAATTATTTCATTATTTCAGTTCATTTAATTGTAGTGTGGCCTTTAAGTCTTAATTGTATTTGACTTTTTTGGTCACTTTGTATCAACCTTGGGTACCCGTAGGACAAATCTTTATGTTCATTGTCTCTGCATTGAGTCATATAATTTGTTATCAGATAAAGCAAAATTGGTCACAGAAGTAAGATAATAAACATTTATGTGGCTTTTTATAGCTTGAAAAACTTCTGTGTCTCAAAAAAAAAAAAAAAGCCAAAAGATAATTTGGATACCACAGGAGGTGGTATAATAATGGTCTGATCTTTTTTGGATAATATTTAGTGAGAGCTGAAGTATTTTCAGACTTCTGGGGGAGAATATATAAGGATTTTTTGAACAAAATTTTGCCCATTGTAGGCTTATAAAAATTATTTTCCTGACTTGTCTGTCTGTTCCATAATGCTGTTTATAAATATTGTTATTGAAAATAGCAGAAGGCAATAGAAATTAAATCATGTACAAAAGCAGCCTACCTGCCATATTACATTTTGGTGGTGGCCAACAATATGGTTTCTATTTTAAAATAAAAAAAAACCTAATTGAATTATTTCACTCTTTGATGACAGAAGAACCTGTGTTTCCCCCCACCTATTCTTACCATTTCCCAGTGGAAAATGTTGGCTTCAGTAAGTTTTTCCAAGCAATTTCCTTGCTGTAGTTCACTTTTCTGTATTTAGGAATCATACTTACATGTCTCTTGATTTTGTTTAACAATTGGCAATATACTTGTCATTGCAGAAGCAGAATAGATGGATTGCTTGTTGCTTCTTTCCCCACTTAAATACTGTAGTGACTCACATGTGAAAAGCAGATTAATATTTTTGCTTGATTTAGGTAGTTGTGTGATCTGGCTGTGTGCTGTGTGAAACGGGCATTTCTCTAGCTACCTTCTGGACTCACGGGTTTTGATGGGCTCACCCCCTATTTACTGAATCCATGGAGCGATATTTATGATGTTTGGATGATGGCAAAGAGAGAATCCCAAAGATGATATTTTTAAAAGACTTTGTGAGCAAGACGTGCACCCACAGGTTGGTGCCAAAAAGGACTGAGAGCTGCCAACCTCCTGTGAAGGCCCTGGGAATGAAGAATGCAAATCTCTCTTCTGTACAGCAAGCGCTCAGCATTGACCAAGACTTTGACAAGGCAGAGTTTTCCCATCACTTTTTCACACACCTACTGGCTCCTGCCATGTGGATAAAGCTGACATGTCCAGAAAAATATAATGCAAAAAAGAAAACTACATTTTTCTGAGAATTCAGAAATTTGGGTGAGATAGAAGTTTGAAATATTTCAGACACACTTAAAACTGCTATTCTTATTTTTAAAAATGGACTATATACATCCATTCAGTTCTCAAGGACCAAAAGCTGCATTTCTTCAAGATTCCATTAGAAAAGACTCTGTACC
This sequence comes from Calcarius lapponicus, assembly GCA_039654755.1. NCBI lineage: Eukaryota > Metazoa > Chordata > Aves > Passeriformes > Fringillidae > Calcarius > Calcarius lapponicus. The sequence continues at coordinate 64,203,765 of CM077462.1, read as the reverse complement.
TTGAAATCAGTGTGGTGGTTTGGTTCTGACTGCACTGTGATATTTCACATCAGACATCTTCCTTAAATAAGGTCAAAACCAAAAAAGGTGCCCTCTGCCAGTTCTTGATATGTGAATGCAAGACTCTTGTCAGCACAGATGCCAGTCCCAGCCATTTAGCTCAGCTGTTCTTGCTGATAGGTGCCAAGTGGCATAGTGGAACAACACATAAATCAAGGTTCTGCATATATGAATTAAGTATCGATGAATTAAACATCCCTATGAAGCCCACACTTCAAGATGACATATCCATTTACATTTAAGCAGTACTTAGAGTTTAGCTGAGGCTTAGACAGATTTTCAATTTAAAAAGCTGTTCATACTGTCCCAAATTATATGATGTGGACTATTTTGGGGTACCCTTGTTAGTGATCTTATCAACCATGTCTTTACATATCCCAGCCTAGTTTTAGCTCCCATTCCAGGAACTCCTCTGGCTCCCAGCTGGATAGTGGAAGAGCTGGCACCTGATTTCCACTGCACATGGTGAAAAATTGCCCGAGTGTTTGCCTACAGGGCAGCATTGCCAGGTATGAATTCACAGTGCTGCAAGCTAAGAGAGTCAATAAGACATTCCCATTACTTGCTGCTGTGAGTAATTGATGCCAAGTATCATCAGCGTGATGTTAACATAATTCTGCTTTGCTCCAGCTTGCTGGCACCTGCCTGTATAGCATCAGCAGTGACTGGTTGCTGTATCAGTCAGCCCTTGTTTCCTTTATCCTCTAGAGTTTTGTTTAACTCTGCTCATGGATACTCATGCTTTTTTCACTAGAGTACTGCTCTGACATTCAGCAGTCACTCAAATGCCTGGCACTGAACACTGATGCAGTCCTGGGCACTGCTGGTATTTCCAGATAGAGGAAAACAGCTTTATTTCATTCTGGAGTTGTTAGGAAAAAATGCTACTGAATTCAGTGAGCTTTGGAGAGCCTTCAACATGTCCCTTACCCTGAGGTTGCTATCCATACATATTACACATCCTTTTTAATGGGTACAGTTCCATTGCATAATTAGAAAACAGAAGCTGAAAGACTGGAGAGGGGAAAGAAAAGAGATCTGAAAAACCTGGAAAACTTCCACTGACACAGGGCCGATTGAGATGAAATCTCCAGCAGCAGGGACGGATGGTGAGAGCAACACTGCCATCTCCTGAATACCCTTGGCAAGATCTGGTTTCCCACTGATTTCTTTTACTTTGTGGAGCGCAGCAAGCCTGCAGATCCATCCCAACATCCCCTCGTGCTGGATGCTCCAGTCTCTCTCTCAAAAGGTAAGTAATCTAGTTGGAGTCCAGATATGCTGAGAGAGAAAAACAAACAGCAAAAGGCAGCCAGGAAACAGGAGGAAGCTAAGGGTAGTCTGGTTGCAATGTTATGGGAAACAAGGTTCATTTCTCAAATCCTTCTTCACAGGTTTGGACTTTAGAGTGTTTAAGAATAAGAAAATCATTAGATTATCTAGACTGGATGCCTACCTATTGAAGCCTGTTAAGTTTTTTTTGTTTTACACTGGGCCTCAGAGCTTGTTATTAACAAAGGATGAGCTTCTAGAAAGGTGTTGGAAGCTGAAGTGAAAAATGAACAGATTGAGAAGCTCTTGGTGGTTTGAGTTACCCTCATTCTTAGAAATGCCTGTTTACACTGCAGTTGGAGTATGTCCAGCTACAATTCACAGCTACTGCTTCTATTGCTAAAGTCACAAGTTCCTTGTATTTTTGCCTCTCTGAGAGTAAGTAACATTACAGCCATGTTCTCAATCTACCTTACAAACTGAACATCCATTTCAAAGAAAAAGAAAAGCAAACAAAGTAAGACCAAGCACAGATACAAATCTACAATATTATTGCAGCCAGCTTATTGCGTAGCTTCTGACATAATTTTCATCACACATTTTAATGCTGATGTTCTTCAAGGGATACTTTCTGTCCTTTGTCATAAATTTTGATCACAGGAAAATAATTACTATGATGATACTGGCATATGAATTTATCAATTCCTGGAAGGAATGTCTCAGTTTGAGACTTCAGATGGTGATTCCTTATGCTTTGTGAACATTCATGAGTACATTTTGAAAATACTGTGAGTCTTAAACAGCTGGAAATAATATTTTAAAAATTAAGCAAAGTTTAAAAACCCAGGACTATGTCAAATGACTGTAAAGCTTCCTGGAACACTTACCCTCAGGTAATCCCTGCCTTTTCCAACAAGGGCAGAGCTCACAACTTGGGAAATGCTGTGTTAGCTAGTGTTAAACTAATGCCGCAGTGTTTCTTTTTACATACAAATGAACCAACTAAATCATCTGTCAGACTTCTCTAGTCCTCATTTGTCCTCATATAAGTAGACTAAGGCTACTTATGCAAAAGGGAAAGCTCATAAAAAGCTGTCAGTTTATTTCATCCCAGTTTATATTGTTTAGGAGGCTTGGGGAATAAAATCAAAATACTTTTCTCAGTTAATTGAATTGCCGCTCTTTAATTCTCAAATTCATATGATTTTTTTAGCATCCTAACAATTCAATTCACATTGGTTTAAAACTGATCTGGTACAGACTTTTTTCCTAAATTTTAATCATGAAATGGCAGGATCATTTTCCATTCTACACTTCACAGAGGTGTGACAAGTGGGGTTTTTTTTGCCATCATCCAGTGAAAGAAAACAAAAAATACTGCCAGAAGTTCAAATTCTTCTTGAATTTTCCCTCAAAAAAAAAAAAACAACCCACTTGTAGATAGAAAATTTCTAAAGTAGTTATTCAAAACATACTAACAAAATCCCAAAAGCACAAAATGCACAGATCTATGTTGAAGCAATTTAAATTCCCACAGTGGGCTTTCTAGGGAGTAAGAAGGCTAAACGACCTTGTTCTTTGTACTTTCTTTATCTGAATCCACATCTTCCATTCAAACATTTGCATCTCTTTTTCAATATATGGATTTTCTGTTCTGTCCCCTGGCTATAAAAGCAAAGCTACTCAAAATCCTGGGCTCCTGGCCAGTTTTCTCCATGGTTTTCATCCCTCCAGTCACAGTAACATGTCCACCACGCTCGTATATGTTACAAAAATGATTCCATGTAACAACTTGTAAACACTTGTTTAATTGGTCTGAGTTAATGACAAATTTTACTGTGACTCATAAGTCTTCAGTAATATCATCCCTTGTCATTTGTATCCATCCATTGTTTGGGTAAAAAGTGAATAGGTTCAGTAACATGTAGGGCATTTAATTATTTTTTAAGAGAGAGAAAACTCACTAAAAATAGTGAGTTTTCTCTCTCTTAAAAAATAATTACCCGTAAGCTGGTTTTTGATAAGCAAAATCAAACTATTCTTTGAGGAGCTTGTTCTTTTCCCTCATGAAAGGAATTTGGCAAGTGAAATAAGCCAGACAATATCATATACAGCATTGGAAAAATGAGGTTAGCAAGGGAGAATTATTACTGACTGATGTTATGCACCAAAATTCTCTTTTTAAGAGAATTTAGCTCTTGAACATAAAACTGTGATGTTTGTGCAGACAACTTGTGCATTATTCAGTGGTACATCCATACCTCCCTATCGTGCAGCTGAAAAGACGCTGAAAGCACGATGAGCTGCAGCTCAATCTCTTGTCAGGGCAAACAGTTGTTACTGAGTCAAACTGTTCAGCTGGTGTTGCTTGTCAGAATTCTTGGTAGCATGGCTCCAGTGGTTGTATTGATGGAGTAGGGTTACAACATCTGTATTTGTAGAGGAAGACTGCTGGTACTGAGGACTGCAAGTCACCACTGTAAATCTTGATTTGTTACTTGCTTTCTTTTTCATTTTACCTTGCTTGTAGCTCTCCTCTGGTCATCAAATGTTTGTGCTTGTTTCTGCTGGTGTACCATAGGTGTGCTTTTTGGAGCACATCCTCCAAGTTTGTTCCATTCATTAGGAACCTACCAGACCACAATAAAGGGGGAAAATTGTGACAATTACTTCAGAAGCAAAGTTTGAACTAAATGTAGATGCATCCAATATTTGTTGAAAAATATCTGCTACAGAAGGAAAAAAAAATCCTTTTGTACTCATTGGAGTTTTTATTCAGGCAGCAGAAAATGAGAGCCCTGGACTTCTTTTGTAAGCTGTCAAGCCAATCTGGCCTGCAATATCTATTCAGATGACTTTAGTACACCAGCTTGACAAGTTGTAGGCAAGGGAGAGCAGTAAAGAATAAATATCAGTAAATTTCTTGGCCTTATCCCCAGACTGATCTCCTTCTGAATTGGCCTTTTTCTTTTTCTCTAAGATTCAGCAGATGTTTAGCACAGCAGGACAGATGCAGGTATGTAGGAGAATTTGGCTAGCAGTAGTTATACTGATCAGTTCAATTTGAGTTTGCTGCGCTATACTTATCAAACGGTGTATTAAATTTACGTGGTAGACTACAAAGTCAGCTTTAAGTTCTATTGTGTATTCTAACTGCTTTCAGTTTTAATAGATAGGTATTATATTAATAAAACCCTCTTGCAATGAAATCCTTAAATGTTTCCATGCCTGAGTACCTACCACCTCTCTGGGCAACCTGGTGGAGTTTTACCACCTTCATCATGAAAAATTTCCACCTAGTCTAAGTCTACCCTCCTTTAGTTTAAGACTATTACCCCTTTGACCTAGCATTTCAAGCACTAATAAAAATTCTGTCTCCTATATATCTTATAAACTCTCCCCCTACAGATATTGTAAGGCCACAATAAGGTCTCTCCAGAGCCTTTTCTTTTGCATGCTAAGCAATCCCAACTCACCCTTTCCTCATAGGAGTGGGGTTCCATGCTTCTGATCACTATTTAATGTCACATAAAGAATGTTAGGATCACAATACCCTACAGAGACCATGTCTAACAATGAGTACCTGCTTGACTGTTACAATTTTATATTGCATAAAAACTCATGTGCTGGACCAGAAGGAAAGAGCAAGTAGGATAGAGCCCCCTCAACTATTCTTTATTACCCTCATATAAACATCCTTTTCCTGTCCTGTCCAAATATACAGCTAATTGATATTAACCAAATACTTCTGTGTAGTTCATCCTCATTAGGCAGAATATTTACAGGACATTTGGCATGTCAAAGTCAATGGAAAAAAAATGTTCTAAGTTTTATTTTAGTAGTTTTGCTACAAGAGATTCAATCAACGAAGGGAATCCCATCTTTGGCCACAGATCTTGTCTTTAGTCCTTTCAATTTTTATTTTTTTTTCAAATTAAGTCCCTGTTTAATTAAGTCCAAGTCCCTGTTTTGAAAACCCTCATGAATGTAAAGAGAATTTGTTGAAGCCAGTTGAAACCCATAAAACCAGCACATGAAATCTTGCATTCAAATATGGTTCTTGTAAGCTGTTTCTGTCCTCCTTACATGTTGCTTCTTCCTAAAGGTGCCCTACACTATCTTGTCTTTGCATGCTTTATTATATGAAAGGAAAAATAAAAGGTTAGATAATAATATGATAGGGTAAAGAAAGTAATTTCACTGCTGAAAACTGGTTTTCTCCTGAACTTAATCTGTGATATTGATGTTTCCAAAGTAACAAAAGAAAGCTATTAAGGAAATAAATATATTAGTATGAACATTACTCTTAATGAACAATTGAACCATTATTTTAATTAGGTTAGGAAACTAATTGAGCCAAGTTTATCACAAGTCATGAGTGATTCTGGGATGGTGGAGGGAGATGAGTAGGACAGGAAAGAATGGGAAAAGCAAGTACATTCTTTACCCAAAAACATCAAAAACCTTTTCGTAGATTGGTACCAAAATTTTGAAAATATTGACCAGCAGCCATAGGAACTTAGGTTTTTTTCTTGAAAGCTTCATTAGAGAATACTCATTTTGGAGTCCTATGTCCTGAAACATTCCTCAGACTGAAACCTATAAAACAGGAGGGATTTACCAGAAAGTTATATGTTTGTGGCATTACTGTCTTCCTCCGAGTAAGTCTTGACTGGATCTCTACTGTCAAAATAGAAATATAGTCACCTTCAGAATGAGATTTATTTCATCCTAAGGTTGATATGTCAATGACATAAATGAATCTTGCATTAGAAGCATCTATTTCCCCTCCCCACTGACCTTAAAGAAACCCATAGGTGACAATCATGGTTATAGTTATATCCTACTTAGAGAACCTCAGGTTGCTGTTTATGTGTATGAAAATGACATGGTTGACTTCTTGAGAGAAAAGATGAGCAGCAGCAGAAAAGTTGCCTTTTTCTCCTCATTGAAAAGATTTCTTCAAGTAGGGCATTCATTCTCAGTTACAAAGTCAACTTTCCTTGCCTATTAATTTTCTTGCTTGGCTCCAAAATGAAGCCCCATCTGTGACAAGCAAAAGGGAAAAATCACTTGGTTTGATGGTTATGCTTTTCTTCATGATCCCAAGATGACTAGTTTCCATCACTGCAAGAGCAAACTTGGTATTTAAATCTTTCCCCTGGACCCTTAGCTCTTTCCTGCAGAGCTGTCATCTAGGCACTGAGGCCTCAGCCTGAATTGAATATATGATTCCTGATTACCCATCCTGTTAAGCCATTAGCAAACTCCCTGGCCTGGTAAAAGGACCATTTTTGCAGAAAGTCCAGGACACAGTTGAGTAGCTGGGATAAGCAGCCAGATTTCAGTCACCCTGCTTTAGAAGGTAAAACAGAGCGACAAAGGCTGCTCCATGACAGTTTGCCCGGTGAGAAATAATGATGCTAGGTATAGCTATTCCTATTTCAACATGAGCCTGGATTACCTTCCAGCCCTGGGAGTCTGTGGCACTGGCCTTGGTTTCCTCCCTTTACTCTCATCATGTTGTCACCTCTTTGCAATAGCTGATCCCTGGCATTTTCTGACTGCTTTACCTTTGAGCCACTTTACAGAACAAGTTGAGGTTCTTTGCAGGTACTGACATCGACCTCACTGGTAAAAAGGATAACAAACTCCCTTCAGTTCCACAAGGATTTGCAAGTATTTTGTTTTCTTTAGGATTTTTTTTTTCAGCTAGACAAATTCAAGCTGAATAACCACTACCGTGCAATTCTGATGACACTTGGCAGAATCTTCGACCCTGTGAAACTTATCTGGATAGCAGTCTGCTACTAAAATTTGTCTAAAATTATAAACATTTTATTTTAATTAATTGTAGCAAAATGAGAATATCAGTGTTATTTTGTCTGTGTACATTTTTCAGGTTATGCTTTTGATTCCATGAGCCTTACATGAGGAATTTCTATCCAAGACACAAAATTTAGAATTTTACAACACATTTCATGCAATTCTGTCTGCCTTTCCTGTAGTTCCATTGACAATTTACTCATCAGTTCCTAATTTATCATGAGTAACACTTTTTTTCCCTAATCTGAAAGACATTTTATTCTCCAGTGTGTAGCAGTTAGACTTGCAACATATGGAATGATGGCGTTGAGATATATATGTGCAGTGGACATCACATTGAAAATTTGCAGGAAATGAGCTTTAAATGCTATCTCCTCTCAGACTTGCCACTCCCAGCTTCATCTATCCGCTTGGCTGTCACCTTCAGCAGGAATTGTGCAGCAATTTTGATTCTCTGGTTGGGCTTGGATGCTGGTCATTGTAAGGATGTTGTATCAGTCTGATCTTTTCAATCACAAGAGAAATGTGCTTGCAAGAAAGGATATAAATGCTCTTTGTCACCAAGATGTTACACACCATTAACACTGCTTAATCTTTTTCTTTGAAGCTTTGTATAGTATAAAATCAATTTAATCCATAATTTTCAGCTTTTCCTTATGTTTCATAGTAAAATTTAGTCATAATTGTGGCACCAAGTAAAAAAAACAGCTGTGTAAAATGCAAATACTATGTTAACTAAGGGAAAAAATTAGCTGCAAGAAAAAAGAGGCAACTTATTTGTATCTAGTCAAAAAATGATTTAATGTCAAAAAGTCTTTAATGTTAAAATGTATAGTATGGGCAGCCCATTGTAAACAAGGTTTCTGTTTGATGTAAACAAGTTCAGGGTCTTTAAAGCTGATGGACACTGGTATTTGCTTTACTTTGATGTTGAAATATCAACTCTGAGCTAAAAGGCCTGGCAGCATTTTTCCTGTAGAGTCAGATAGTTATAAAGGAAAGTTCATATTCTGTCCAGCCTGTATAGCATAGCAGCTTGACTAGCACTAATTTGCTTTGGGAATTATTTTCTTCCAGAATAAAACAAACTGCTATTATTCTGATTTGTGGCCAGTATGAGAAAAAACTTAATGAAAGGTTTCAAGTCATAATAGATTTAATATTTCCATTGGATACTTGTTTAAGTTGTTAAGTACCTTCATTATTAAAAGCATACGTCTTATTTCCAATTTAAATTTTGGTAATAGCACTGAGAGATACTGGAGGTTGCCAGGCATGTCATAGCTAAATGGACATGACTTTTGACATCATGGTTTCACCTTGGTACATAATTTTTAACTTCTGAAGTCACCTCTTCCTGCTGGTTATTGCACCCCAGTACAACTTTTTCCCTAGCATATCTGTAGAGTTTGATGTTTCAAAAGAATTCTTGAAAACACTTACATTTACAAAACCTTTTTGGTTTTCAGACTTTATTAGTCCTATCATCAATGAGATGAAGTTGGGAATTATCTTTATATGCAAGGAAATTTCCATTGATGAGTTAAGGGAAAAAAAGGCAGTGCTAATTGGTTACATAATATTAAAATATCTGGAATGTACAAGAAGACTCAGGCTGCTAATTAAGATAAATTGTGAAAATAGTCGCACAGACTATAACTTCCATGTAGTCTTTAAAAGCAAGAAAATTATCTTGGTAAAGGAGAAAAATATGATAATATATTCATCTGAGAATCAGATTGTTCTCTAAGAGTTCCAAATCATCTGCTACTGGCACGTGCATTTTGGGTTTTCAGATTTCCTCCTATCTCTAGTGTCATGTCTCTGTTTTCTACACAGACAGTGATGCTTGCTTCTAGAGTATAACTCAGAAAAGTTATCATAAACAATGATTATGTTAAAACTTGATAATTTGTTAAGAATCTACCATTCTCATGGCCTGTATGAACTCATATATGGATATCTGAGCCACTTACATTTTACTTATGAAGGGAAGGCACTCAGTATCCTCAGCTGATTGTTAGAAAGCATCAATGTTTGCCTACTTTAATGTGTTCAATAAACAAATGCTGAAAAATAGACAATATATCACAAAACTGTCTAGGAAGGATCATAAAAATCCACATGATTAAGTCTAGTCCATTATATTTTTCTTGGCTCTGTTGTTGATTTCTCACCTGTTCCTCAGTTTCTCTGGGAATAAGGCTTCTACTACCTCCTTCAGAAGTTTATTCCATTGGCAAGCTGTTATAACAAAGATACATTTCAATGCCTGTATGATTGCTAACCCTTCCCTGAAACCTGCACATCACCGATATTTTGTAATGACTACTGACAAGACCAAGTTGTACAAATCCAGTGGGATTAGGAAACTGCAATACTAAATGGTATAAGGGTAAGAAAAAACATCCCATGCCTCCCTATTTAAACCTCAAATACTTCACTGTAGATCTCATACTATTCTTAGCACACTTAAAATTTGCCCCCAGCTTGCATGTATCTACTCTTCTAACTGATAGGCATTTATGCAGCTATTTCATCTGACAATCTCCAAGTGGTTCAGAAATTAGGCCTGACTGCATGCCTGTAGGACAGATAGAAATGATACTGCTTTTAATGTAGAGACGAGAAACAGAAAGCACTGGATAGGTTTTACACTGGTCAGAGAATGATTTCACTAAGCTAAGGGAGATTTCAACTAAGAGTGATGTCATTAGTCTGCGAGATTCCAGAGCTCATTGTCTCACCTTGTCTCCCCCAGGAAGAGAATGAGGGTGTAGAGGCACTGTCCATCTCCTTCTATTCAAGTAGACAAGTTGAGGAATTCACTGGAATTAGGGAAAAATTAGTCTCCTGGACCACAGTTTACCTCTGCTGAAAATGGATGATTGTACATCAGTGAATTTTTTTTTACAGGTAGAAAAATGTTTTGTGTTCATCTAAAAGCTGAGGGAGGATCTTTACCATCATGAGATCTTTGCCACTTTTTAAGTGTGTTCTTTCTAAGCACCATTTTTGATTCCTGAAGGTGCAAAGCTACAGACGATGGATAGATGGGCACTTGATCTTATCCAGTATATCTTCATGACTATATATATCCAACTGTTAAAAAATATTTCAGATTGGATATTCAGTGCACACGCTCCTGAAATTTGAAGGTATACTGCTTAGATATTTAGATCTGTAAATATGCAGAATTGAATTATAAAGCAAATGGTTACTGTCTGTCCATCTACTTGGAAGAAAGGCCAAAATGGGCTGGGAAGCTGAATGTTATATCTGTATCAGTATGTCATTTCTCCAAGCAAACTTCAAGGGAAAACAGACTTTACGAACTAAATTGCTAGGCACTGATTGCAAGAAGTGCTTGGCTAAAGAATGAACTGAATTTAGATGAGGGGGTTTTGATCCATAGCTGAGAAGCTGTACAGTGAGCTTGTCTCTCATATTGAAAGTGCTTTGTGTGGCAGCCTGTGGGTGGTCCATGATGTGCTGATTAAATTTATGCAGAAATCTTCATGTGGAACAGGAAGAAGAAGCTGTCATTGTGTTTTTCCATAAAGGATTCTATTAGTGGAAAGAATAGCCCTCTCATATTTTGGCAATATAGGAAAATTCTTCAGCCAAAGTCCCAGTGAACTCGGTGGCAACTTTGCTAAGTGACAGCTGAGAAGTGCCGTTGCACGCTGTCTCTCTGACAAAGATGTGCTTACAAAAAAAAAAAAAGAAATTAATTACTGTAGCAAATTCTGTTTTATTCCCCGAGGGTTCACTAGTGTGCAAGGATAAAACCACCATAGAAATCATGCTCCCCTTGACGCATCTGTGCATTCCCATTTGCCCCACCCCTGATCATATGAGGAGAATGAGCTGCACAATTGCTGTGCCAAGAACATTTTTTGGGGCACATCACAAATGAACTATTCACAACCAATAAGTCCTGTGATATGCTTTGAAGTCTTCTTCCTGATTTTATTGAAATTATTGGCAAGCCTGCTTTTGATGCTGGTGATGCAATGAAAGCCCCAAGCACTGTACATGAGCCATGTCATATGAAAAACAGGAAACTTGAGGAACAACAGGGAGCAAAAAACAAAGGAGATATTTTGAGTTGAAAACCTAATGTCTCTTTCATTAAGCATTGATTAAACTCATTTGTGTTACAGTATCATTACACAGCTGAAAGATTGAAATTATTTTCTTTGATACCTGCTTTTGAATCATTGAAGTTGCTAATCTGAGTCTGCTATGATAATCATTACCCTTCACTGCCTACTGCCCAGAATTTCTCCCTACCTGATATTTTCCATACCTAGAAGTACCCACCAACTAGCTAACTTTCACCTGCCTGATTTCCTGCTCATAAATTCACCCGCTGTCCTTCATTTTTGGCCTGCTCATTGTTTCCTTCTGGGTTCACAGTAAAACAGGAGAATTAAGGCACAAAATTTTGTAGTGAGATTTTGTGTACTCCCTTTCACCAGTGTTAGGGTGATTGCCAGATGTAGCTGGCAGCAGTCCTGCTCAGACAGAGATTGTGTGACTGGAAGGCACATCCATGGTGATTTTCCTCTATGACTGAAAGGGTGCTTTGGAAGGGAGGATTAAAACTCCCAGATATTGACTATGGGATTCAGCTGCATAAATAGGGTTTTGGTTGCTACTGAGACATCCTAGTATGTAAAATGCACATCCATGAGACACCCAGATGTATTGCAAGACTACAGGGAACCCATGTCACTCTAATGCACTTATGACCAAGCTGGACACTGTCTTCAGTTTAATATTGTGTTCTGGGCAAGAAGAGAACATACCTGATAAGCAGAGCTCTGAGTTCAAAATTTAGGCTAAATTATTATCTGGTCTTCGCTGAGAAGTGAGAATGTGTGTATGTGCGTTTGTGGGTAAATGGGGTGCTCTACTCTAGAGTGTCTTAGCACCTTTTCCTCAGGAGGAGGAGTATGATGGGAATGGCTGATTTCTTCCCTCACTTTTTTCACAGCTGTAACTGCTTAACGTTGTTTTATATGTTTTTTAACACAATCTGCCTAACAGCTCTTTTCTTACTGAATTACAATTCCATATAACACTTGGGCTTTTTGTTCTGTTATTACCAGACCTACAAGCCTGTATTCACTCAAGGACCAATAATTGTCCACTCTGTTCATATTTTTGATCATAGATAGTTTCTTCTACATAGAAGAGGTACCAGTTTCTATTAAATGAATTGACACTATCAGCTACATCACACAATTTTACAAATCACAGAATCATGAAATTGAGTTGGAAGATCCTTAGTGATCATGCTGTTCTAACTCCCCTGTCAGGGGCAGTGACACCTTCCAAGTAGACCAAGTTATTCAGAGCTCCATCCAACCTGGCCTTGAACATTTGCAGGGATGGGACACCCAAAAATTTCCCTGAAAATTATAGTCTCACCACACTCACAGTGAACAATTTCTTCCTAATATCTAATCAAAATCTACATTGCAGTTGGCCTTGCTGCACTTCATGAAGTTCCCATGGACCAAGCTCTCAAGCCTATCAGGTTCCAACTGGATGCCATCCCTTCCCTCCAGCAGCAGTGTCATCAGCAAACTTTCTAAGGGTGCCCTTAATCCCATTGTCCATGTCACTAACAAAGATGTCAAACAGTGCCAGTCCAAATATTGATCCCTGTGGAGTACCACTTGCCACTTAGACACTGAACTGTTGACCACAACTCTTGGAGTGGGACAATCCAGACAGTTCCTTATGCATTGGGTGGTTCAAAGCCAAATTAAAATTGAAACAATTAGAGACAATTATCAGTTGACTGCCACACTACTGCTATCTCAGCTAAGGCAAAATAGAATTGACCTAAGCCAAGGAAGACCCTACGCTGTTAGGGCAAGAAAAAATATGTGGCCTTTAATCAATAATGGCAAATTTATATGCATGCGGCTACATTTTCACAGCTTCCAGAGTAACACTATGAATCTGCCCTAAGGCACCTGCATCCTTTTCCATCCAGGAAATTAGCCCAACTACATGATCAGAGAAAGGATGAGAATGTGCCTTATTTTGTGACAGGCAATTCTGCATCTATTTGCAGAGAAGGCTATAACAAGAAAGGCAAAAATATGCTAGGGAGAATACTGAAATGTTTGGGTAAGTGTGTTTTCTTTATAAATCTTACATACACCTTAGCCTGTTAGTCTGATATCACCCTGCTTACATCCATACAGATAGATAAAAAGAACTTGTCAAAATCAGGCAAAATAGTAAAACAACAGCAGGAATATAGAGCACGATTTTAAACAAATAGCCATGGAGGCGACTGATCCTAACACTGTTGATGATGGCTGAGAAGATAAAAAGCTTGGAGGGCAACAAATTGATAAAACATGGCTCTCAGTTTTTCCTCTGAATCTTGTATTCCTTTCAGCATTATAAATATGCTTTTGTTTAGAAGAAACAGCTTCTATTGCTCTACATTCTCTTTTTCCACAAGATTCAGAAAGGAAATTTTGTGGATGTGAACCCATGATGACTGAAAAAAGTAATAAATACTTCTGCTGAAGTTAGAGGCTGGCCAGAAGAAGTGTGTGAACTCCATGAGTTTTTGGAAAAGGAGAAACAGATGGGTGAAGAGATGTCTTAGCAGCTGTGTCAGAAAAGAAACCTCTAGTTAAAGGCTGAAATAAAAACATAGTGTGTCTCTCACCATCTTCTCTGGAAATACCATCAAGATTGGTGGAAATACCACCAAGATCTTTACATAATCGAATTAATTTTTCCCCTTATCTTGGAGACATATTTCTACATAATTTAGCTTCTGTTTATACTTAATAAACATTTATCTAAAAATTCTGCAATCGAAACCTCTGTTGCATGTCTGTGATTTGAAAGGACCTAACTGAAAGCCAGCAGGATTTATTTACACAATAAACAGCTTTTCTAATGTTTTTGCACTACAGAGGTATAGCATCCCATTTTCAAACTGCCAGCATTTTCCTTCTTGAGTTGAAAGACTGCTGAGCAAAGCAGAACTATCTTCAGTAATACTGCCATTGACATATTCAAGGACTGGTATAATGCTTCTTTAAATGATCTAAATAAAGAATGAGCAGAATGAAAAGTCCACAAATAGCATTTCATGGAGGATTTGAGACATTTAGTTTCTACGGCAACAGGCATTGGAATAATGCTTTGATTTAGGATACAAGAACCTTAACAGTTCGTTTAAATATTAATAATAATTTTGTACATTATAAAAAAATGCACCATTTGCATCTGAAGACCTTAAAATGCTGCTACTCTGAAAGGAGAGAAGCCGCAGTGTTCTTAAAGCACAAAACAATTTACTTCTTCAGGACAACACAACACAGAGGTAGATGTGTCAGGAGAAGCGAAATGTTGAACCTCCACAATTCCATTACTCCCTACCCTTTTCAGAGCCAATAGCTCACAAATCATTTGCAACTCGTAAGATGAATAAGTATGAATACCTAAAATTCTTATTTTTAATCTTCTGAATATTTTGCATAATCACCCTGAAAGCAGAAGATACTTTAGGGCTAAACTTCTTTCCTTTGACTTTTCCATCATTGTGCAAAATAGGTTATTTTATCATTGGACATCCTTCAGTCCTCGTGTACTCATTGTACTGATCCATTAGTCTTCAAAAGTTCATGTTCTGACAGCCAAAAAATTGTCACATCTAATTCTCTTGATCTCTGAAAGACATTTTACTGCCTTCCATCAATCATGGATAAGATCAGAGCCTACCAGTATCCATGATAGTTAAAACAAATGAGTGCCCTTACCATCCCTAAGTGCAGCCCTACTGCATGGCTTGGAATTGTAATAGGGTGAGGGACCTTTCCACAAAGGAGCTATATGCTAATAGCTTGTGTGCCCTTTTCCTCCCCCACAGACAATCCAAAACTTTCAGCCAGACAACTCCCAACCTGCAAGGTTCTGCCAAATGATTTGTCACTGATTTAATCAATATTTATTTATTTGTTTGGTGGTTTATGATTCTTTCAGGCTTCTTTCTTTGCCTGTGATTTCTGATTTTCATCTGCATTGACTTTTATGTTCCAAAAGACTTTTATTTCTCCTTATAAATCACATGAATTTAGGACATGGGACTTAAAAAAAATTAGTCGTGATTTGCACTAAATTATTAGAGTTGCTAGTACTGTGATACCAACAGATTTTTATTTGTACATTGTAATCTCCCGGTCCATGACAGTGGTAAACAGGGGTACGTATGCTAATGCGCTGTTGGAATAAGACTGAAAGAAAGCATACTGCTGATATTAGCCTCAAGGCTGTAGAAAGGAATAGGTTTATGCAAGACATTCTGTCAAGACATAGCTTATTAGAAGTGTGATTAGTATCAGCTGGCAACAAGAGAGTGGTAGTGTGAAAAAACATTATTTATGCCATGAAATCTATTTACACCTATTTAGAAGTGTTACCGCAGTATGTGTCTTACAAACAGGCACAGAATTTATCACCGAGCCATCAGCTTTCCTGGGAAGTAAATAAAAATACGTTTAAAATGGAAAAACACCTTCTAAACACGAATTGAAGAGGAAAAATTAATGAGTGGCAATCACCTTATCCAATGTAAAGTGGCATTTGACTAAAAAATAGATTCCTTCTCTTAGTATAGGAAGACAAAGGCCTCTAAATAAAATTTAGCATACAATTATTATTTGTGTATTTTTGTTTTCTTACATTTTAAAGTATTAAGAAAGAGTGAATATGATTAATTGTTTTTGATTAGGTTAATTTTTATTATCAAAATTTGCACCATTAATTTATTAAAAATTAGTATGTCTTTTCTTTGTAGGCAGCACATACTAATTAGCCTTTTTTTAATCTCTGTCATTGTAAAAATAAAGTTTATCTGGAAGATTCAAAACCTCAGATAAAAGGATGTAAAATTGTGTTCAGGATATTCAAGATCTTCTAGAGATAAGAACTCCTAAATTTGGTCACTGCCAGCAGATTCTATTGCTATGGAAATCAGTCACAGTTTTGCAAGAGCTTCTCACATAATTTATTGACTGAATATCACAGTCTTAAGGAGATTTCCATTGAAGTGTAACTGAAATAGATATTTTAGGATTTGTTGGGGTTGCTCTCTTTTTTTTTTCTTTTTTTTTTTTTTAAATTTATTTTTCAAACTGTGGACTTCTTGCCTTTTTTGGACTGAGATCTTAACTACGCTTTTGCGAATAAAAGTAAGTTCTCAACCTGATTCCAAAATCCTACGCCCTGCTTTGTGAAAGATCAGATCCAGATACCTTCTTAGGATTTAAATAGCCTTTAAGCTCTTTTGCCATCCCTGTCTGTATAATTCACATGTCTGCCCTGTCCTTCCATACATAAGGAAGATGTTGAAACTTTCAGCATTTTCTTTGTGATCTTTGTCTCTGAGGAACATGCAATGTTCTGTGCAATGAACTAAGTTGTTATCTATAAAAGCCTGGTGCAATATTCTTTGAATCTCAGACTATGTATGCTAGTAAAAGTAAGTCCTGTACTATATCTAGAAGTTCTAAGCAGAGGAAGACTTCCTCATGTCAGATTTATCATGAGAAGTCCATGTTCGTCTTGTAAGACCTTGCTATGGTGTGGCACTCCCTGGCCCATGGTATCTTGTGAATCATGTCTGATTGAAATGCTGCTGCCCAACCTGAGCAAAGCCATTGAGGGAGTGTTAAATGCTGTAATGCTGTTAAATGCAGTTAAATGCTGTACTCAGCAGCAGGCCTGTGTCTGAGTCCATGGCTTAGCCCTATTTCACATGCGGGTATAGAGGAGCTCAACAGAAAGGTGCTGGAGGAGACAAAACATTGTTTAGATGCAGGAGTTTCAGTTCTAGAAAAGAGTGTAAAGGCAGAATTCAAAAAGAAAAGGTGTATTCACTCCAGAGGTTTCCAGACATTAAGCCACATGCAGCACAAAGAACAAAAAAGCAGGAAATAAAAAAATTCTGATTTCTCAATAATGATGATCAAAAGCCAGAACAAGCTGCACAGAAATTTTGTGGAACTTTTTTCCCTGATGGTTTCAAGGCTGACCAAACAAGGTCAATCCATGTCTGGGAGGGGCATTCATCCACAAGATTTACCTTCCATCCTCAATGATTTCTCCATTTCCATAAAACAAGGACTGTTATTACTGGTGGAACAAAGCTGAGTTTTACCCCCTGCTGCTCTTTTACTGGCTTCAAAGATCTAAAGGCATGGGTTGAGACACTTGTAGATATATATACTCCAACTCCCACCTCCACAAGATCACAGGTACAGAGCAGAGGGAGAAGACCTTGACAGCCTTGTGGTAAATGAAGAAAAGAGCTTGGCCTTACCTAATAATTCACAAAACAAGGCAGTTTGTCCAGTGGCAGCAGTAAATCAGTGTGGAAATATGCATGTGCAGAGTTTCTCTTTGAAAAGCTGAGTCACACCATGAAGGTGGCTTTTATGACTCTGCAGGATGTTAATTTTCTCGTCTTAATCAAGTGCCTGGGCTCTCTGCATTCTGCTAATCTATCTGCTCTGATCTACCCTCCAGTGTTTCTGCCTTCTGCTGTAGTTACACAATGTTGAGTCCTTTGGTGACATTTCCTTCACTGAATTTATGGTGTCAGGCACTGTGGGGTGTGTACTGAGCTGCTTTTGAAATTCTGTGTTTACTTCTTACACCAAATGCCACATCTCATTTGATATGTTAATTTCAGAATCTAATGAAGTTTTAATTAAAATAATTTGAGTTAATAATGGCAGTTCAAGATCCTCAGAAAGGAAGGAGATTAATGATAATTTAAAACAGTATGCTTTTACTAAGTGTATGAACTTTTCTTAATAAAACTACCAGTTATATTCTGTTAAATTAAAATCAATGAATATTAGAAACTGTTGAAAGGGAGATGAAAAAAGAACACTCATAATTTTTTTCAGAGAGCATGAAAGGAAAATTTACCACTCTTCTGGAACTCTTGAAGACTAACCAAGAGTGAAGTCTGCTCTCTCTGTTTACTG
This sequence comes from Calcarius lapponicus, assembly GCA_039654755.1. Taxonomy (NCBI): domain Eukaryota; kingdom Metazoa; phylum Chordata; class Aves; order Passeriformes; family Fringillidae; genus Calcarius; species Calcarius lapponicus. The sequence goes on along the minus strand of CM077462.1, from coordinate 64,185,565 downwards.
CAGGTTTAAATAAGCTTGTGTCATGGTGACATAAAATGGATATTGATGAATGTCTCTGTGACCTTGATTCAGGAAAGTGGACTTCTCAGTTCCATTATAGATTAAGAGAAGAGTGCAGTAATTAAAACTGTTCTGATGAATTGGGATTTAATAACATAATTGCTTTACGATATAAAATACTGACTCAGCAGATTCAGCCAAGTTTTTAAATGCAGGCCTGTTTGTGGTTTTATTTTTTAAGCAAGATTTTAGAAAAATAAAAACCTCATTATTTTCTGTTTCCTGCTAAAAAGAAAAGAACTGAAAATATGATCAGAGAACTCTTTCAGCTAGAAAATGTCTTTCTTTCAAATGAAGTTATGTCTGCTGGATCTAAAGATCTGAGACCTTGATAAATATTTTAGGATTAAAGAAGAAAATTTACCATGCAGACTATGATCTGCATTATTAGCATCCTGCTGTCTGACCTAAATAGAGAAACGAGGAGAATGCTGATTGCTGACAGACCTGGGAGCTTCCCAGCTTAAATGTGCCATGACATGCGAAATGCATTGTGTATAACCTGTATGCACACCTGTAATTCAAATTCCCCTCAGAAGGCATTGTGATAAACAGGTTTACTGTATTTTAGAACTGAAAGCAGGAGCTAACAGGCTGAACTATTTCTATTGCTTTTTTTTTTCATTTTGGATTCTAAGACTCTTCCTTCAAATGTTCCTCAGTATATAGAGCAGAAGGTTATGATGAAAAATACATAATATATTTCATACTGAAGCTCTTGATCCCCCACAGAATGAATATTAAGGTATAAATACCTTATGTCTTTGTCTCAATTGTCAGTAGAAATGTGGATCCTGAACAGTACTGGAACTAAAAGTAACTATTAAAGTCACCATGTAAAGAAAAAAGACATATAAAAATAATATGTTCTGCTTTAATAAGATCCATTCAATGAACAAGGACTTCTAGACTACATTACCTACGAATAGAAACCTGCTGACAACAACTTAGAAACTCAGATGTAAGAAGAAGCTGATTTCACCTTTAAGTAATAGCACTGAATTATTTAAACATAATTGCCTATCAGATGATTTGCAGAGTAGGTCTGATTTTTCTCCACAAGGCTGAATATTTTAAGACATTAATCATATCCCACTCAACATCCCTAGCAGCTGACTGCAATTTTCAGATATGTGGGGATCTTTGGGATTTATCGACTTGTGCCCTCTTGAATCATGCATGCTCATTTCTGCTGTGATTCGTATAGGATGGCAAACTTTGATAAGGATAGCAGATAGCCATGTCTGAAACCTTTAAGCCCTATTTGAGGCTGGTTTGATGATTTGGGAATTGTCTGTTCCCTGCCTTTGTAAAAACAGACTTCATCTCCACTGCATTTACACCATTTGAGATTTCAGCCTGAGTTTCTCTTTTTTAGATTGTCAGATTCTATTCTTTACTCTTCCAAGATGTTAAATTATGCCCCTTGTTATTGGTGGCCCATAAGTAGAGCAACTTAACCACTGGGCCTCTTTGTGTGCAGTGATCTCCACTGTTCTGTGCTGTTGAACTCAGACTGTGCACATAGGTCAGACAGACCCTCAGGGATCTGTGAGGATCATATTCAGTGACTTATGTTGGGCTGACAGTGATATCAGAGGACAGTTGTAATTTCTGCCCTCAGAGACCTCAGAGTTCTCCTTGCTCTGTGCCTGAGAGGCTCAAGGGATGCTGGGGGAGATGCTCACTTCACCTTCTCTTCTGCGCATTGTCTGCTTCGAAGGTTGCATGAGAGATTTAGAATCACCAGAATATTTCCTTCTCTGTTAATTTAGAGCTTGGTAAAAACTAATTTGTTGAACTAGCAAAGTTTTTGTGAAAAGAGGACTGAATAGTACTGGCAAGTTATCAGTGTGCAGCTATCAGGTTTCTGAAGCAATCCAACAGAGGGAAACTGAATTTTAGTGCGTGCACAGAAACCCCAGTGAAAGTGTTATGATTTTGCTTCTCTGCTCAGTAAACCAGAATGGAGCTAAAGGAAATTTTATTTGAGTGAAATTCAGATGTTGCAAGGTATAGGAGCCCTGTGATAATCTACATAAAAATTTTGTCTGCCTGTTAGAGGGTTTTTTATTCAATTTAGATTAATGAACATTATTTTGAAATTAAAAACTAAAAAAAAAAGAACTCAGGGACATGACATTTTTCAGGAAAACTGTGCAAATGTAGAGAAGAACGAGGGATCTTTATCATCATAAAGCAGTGAAGAAAAAAATAAAATTTCACTTTAATATTCATTCTTTTATGAATATGCTGTGGTAGATTTATTTATACTCATTCCTGCAATCTTGAGTTTTGTAGACATATATATTGCTGCAAGAAACTTAATAGCAAGAGATACTGTTGAAGTCTGTTCTTGATTCTGCCCATAATAAATGTAAAAAATAATTATTTAATGATTATAAAAGAACTGCATTGAAGGAGTCATTTGCATGATTGAGTGCCCTGAGTTCAACTGGGCTTAAGCAATGACACTGGACCACAGCAGATTTTGTTTGTTACCACCTCTTCCTCAAGATTTACAGGTAAAAACCTGACTGGAGTACTCATTTACTCTCCAGGAACACTTTAATAACAGATGTTTTAATTCTTGGAAAAAAAGATACAGATTTAAAATGTGCTACAAGAAACCACATAGAAAGTGTGACAGGTAGAGAGAGAGATATTCTAGTAGATCTTTACTGTGCTACACTAATTGTTTTGAAAGAATCCCATGTTTCCTCATGAGCAGAACAAAAAAAAAAAAAAAAAAGGGACAGTTACAGGGCAAAACCATTAGTGAATTTGGAGAATTTGAAGAACAATTTTATTATCTTCAAATTAGAGAAATCCTCAAAATATTTGAAACTTTAAATAGATTCTTTAATGCTATTGATGATGATAATAATAATATTAACAACAACAGCAACAGTAATAAGAGTGATTCAAATAGTATTTTTAGTAGTAGCATTAGGGAGCATAGCTGCCAGTGGAAGGGAAAGCACCACAGGTATATCTTGACCACATTAATCAGCTGGACACTTGTATTGTCAGAGTAACAGCATGTTTGCTATCATGCTCCAAGCTGTGGTTATCAAGATATAGGCTGCCTGACTGTGAAAAGTCTTTGCCAAGTGAGTCACTGTCTTATATTTGCTTTTTTCCAAATTTCTTCCTATTCACTGTTCTCATTCCCTTTTTTAATCAACAGCTTATGCCTTTTTACTCTTTTCCACACTTTCCCTGACTTTGTTGATTTGATACCTTTATTTTATCATCATAGCACTTCTGCCTTGGTCATTTCTATCTTGGTCAGCAATTCCATTAAGCTAGTACCTCATTTGCCACCCATAATATCTCATTTCTACCACTTTCCATGTTGCCATCTCCTTAATGTAATTACAGCAGTTAGAGTTGACAACCTGTATACATAATTTTTCTTTTCCTTTCTGCAACATCATGAAATATCTTATTAGTGTAGTGTCTGATCACAGGTGAACCTCTGCATCCATGCCCTAACAATCACAGACGATTAGAACTGTTAATATAAAAAGGAAAATTCTGTTTCCAGTTTGTGTCTGGCCTATTGATTTCTTTGCAACTTCAAGTCCATATAAAGGCAATTATGCAGTTGTCTGTCTGCTGTTACACAGTCCCAGTCCTCAGGAAATGCAGGAATGTTTTAATGGAATAAGGGTATCCTAATTTCAGAACGTTTCTCATGCCTTTGTAGTGTGGCTGCCAAGGACGCTTCAGCCTAGGCATACACAAAGGTAGGCTTTATTTTTCTCTAGCCACTCCCTCTCCTTGGAAAAAGTTCTGTCTTTTTTGTTTACCCCTATTCTGGAAAAAACCTGGAGAATGTGTGTGATTTATTGGCTGTTGCAGTTCCTTTCTACATACATAGTTGTGGGGAATGGGAAAGGATATAGAGTTGTTCATAAAGGATTTAGAGAGGTAGGTAGCCAGATGTAGACTTCAGAGATTTCTCATATGTGTAGAATCATAAATTCGACTTAGATTTGCACCTTTCTACAAAAGAAAAACTGTCTCTTCTTGGATCTGCATCAGGTTGAAAGGTCCCATCCGGTGAGGTTCTTTAAAAATAATATGGGCAAGCTATGCGCAGTAAAAGACAGGAATTATTCCAGAAAAAATGGATCACCACAGAACATGGGAAAGGATTTGGAAGGCTGTTGGGTTCTCTCTGGAGGAGCTAGTGAAGGTACTGCACAAAATACTGACTCAATCAAGCTACTGAGACCAATCCAGCACTCTGAACAAGAAGAAAGTCACCTTTTAGTGAGCTTTTGGCAGCTAACAGGAATGGGGAGATACCAGCCTATATATATGGTAAATCTGACTAACTGCAAAAAAAAAAATAGAAATTTCCAGAAGACAACAAGGAGAACTGTCTAGTGTCAGGCAAAATCAGAGAAGAAAGTGGGGAAAATAGTCCTGTTGCTTCCATAAAACTGATGGGTGTATAATCTACCTGCTAAGAGACGAATTTGTGAGCACTGCTAGGCAAGAAAAAATTCTGAATTTGATGGACAAAACTATTTTTAAATTCCAATACACTTCAAAAGTTTTGAGGACTTCTTTGATTTGGTTTTGTTGTTTCTTTGTGAGGGTTTTGTTTTGTTTTTCTTTCATGGTTGGGATGTTTTTAGTTGTGTTTTCTTTTCCTCTAGTGTTGTGGGGTTTTTGTGGGGTTTTGTGTTTTTAGTTATACCTCTATTTTTTTTTGTTTTCTTTTTTTTTTTTTCTTTTTTTCTGTGGCATTTTACAATTGAATAAATGTTTCAAAGGATAAGGGCAGAAAAATAAAGAGAGACACATCCTTAGCCACAGAATAGAATACAATAAATTGTTCCTTGGTGAATCACAATACTGATTTTTAGCACTGTGCACCATCAACAAGGGAGAAAGGGTAAGAGGAAGAAGATTCTTAGGTATTCAAGAAATCTAGTTGTAATCTCTCACAAGTTATATAGATAGTGGCATCTTGGGAGACTTGTATTTATTAGGTAATCACTGATGGAGACCAATAAATTATCATTACCATTTGTGTGAAGAATAGCAAAAGAGAAAAATGATTTATCCAGCTAGACTTAGAAATTCAGATTAAAACCAGAACCTATCAAAACAGGTGCCAATAGGGGATGCAAAGACTTAAGAAGGTGTTCACAAGCCAGCTATATTTGTAAAACATTTTGGTTAGTTCAGAGTAGCTTGAAACAACTCCACTAAATCCTTACAAATGTTGGGATGTTGATAGGGAATGCTGTACTCTAGCACTTAATTGATCTGCTGCAGAATACAGCCCTAACTCAGTGGGAGTTAAAGTGCTTGATAATTTATATTTATCCTTTGTTCTTAGAACAAAAGATTATCAGTCTGGGGGTTTTTCAATTTTTTTTTCCTGGTATTAATTGTCAAGAAACAACTAAAATTCAGTTTATATTCTTGTGTTATAACATTTTTTTTGCTGATGAACCTGATCCAAACTGTGTTCCAAAGGAGATAACCTGCATTAGCAATGATTTCTAATCAATGTGTGTATGGACATTAAAAATGAAGCCTCATCAGATTATCAATTATGATTTGCAGTGTCTGCACAACCTTTACCCTTTCTGTAAGAAAACAATAAAACAGAACAGTAAAAATCAGATTAATTAAAGTTCACTTTTAAACAGATCTTTTTTGTCCTGTTTGGTCCTTTTAAAGCTATTATGGGATAGCAAGCAGTCCACTTCAAGACAGAGAAAATTTCTTAGTATGCACACATACTGATAACATTCACAATTTACTATTCCATGAAGAATAGCAAAAAGGACTGTGAAAATAAAAACCAGAAGTTTTCTGCATTTTTATACTAATTCAATACAATCAATAATTGTGAAGAATTGTGGGAGATTTAATGATGCTTGTCTTTTAGACTTGTTTTTAATGAGCAGTGAAGATGTTCAAATGACAAAAAGTCCTGGTCCTGGCCAACTGATTCTTGGTGGGCCTGCTTGAGCAGCAGTGTTGGATGAGATGGCCTCCAGCAGTGTCTTCCACCCCCAGTGCATCTGTGATTCTGTGCCTCTGTATTCTTGCCAGTGTGACTGGTATCAGTCTATTTCAACTGTGAATGAAGTCTGGACAGCCGCAGGCCTGTGTCCCCTACATTACCACCTGTGCTTCCTACATTGCCGAGTTATTAAGCCATATCTTGACCTCAAAGGCGCACCATGAGATGCAGAAGGAATAATGCATTGCCTGCTACACAAGGTGCTTATTCACATCTAAGGAAAAACAAAGAAGTGCAAGTTTATTTAGAGTTTTTGAGGAGTCCTGGAAAGACCAATGGGGTTTGGCAATCACCATGACCATGGATTTTCAGATAAGTGAACAGCTGCCTTTACATCCCTAAGGAACCTGTTACTCTGTGATCTGACAGAGCGAATAATAAGTAATAAAATTTTTTTTTTTGGCTGAAACAAGCGAGAACGACTGCCCTCACTAGAATCCTGTACTAAACAATTCTGTCTCAATTGATCTGCAGTACAGATGGAGAAAACATGAATTTTTCAGACTAAGCAAAGTAGAGAATGTGACATGGTTTTCAAATAGTTGTAGCCTTCCCTCAAATTATTTCCATTCGTGCTTTGCAGCCTTGAAGTACGTTTAGTAAAATGAAAAGGAAGAGAAAAGAGAGAGGAGGAAAAGAAAGAAAAGGAGAAAAAGAAAGCAATGGCCAGAAAATGGAAAGGGAAAAAGGAAAAGGGAAAAAGGACAGACAAGGCAAGGGTACAATACAAGCACCGTCAGTACAATAATATATATAATTCATAACACAATCTCTTTCTTTACATCCATTTACATTCTGTTTAATTTTCTGCTGATTATTATGGGCATGTGTGGAAAGGAAGATAGCAGTTTGAACAATGGATTTAAAAATGTTTTTCTTTTGCTTAATCTTTATTGGCAGAACTTGCTGTTTAATGTCATGGAAATAAACAGGTAGATGATGGAAATCAGCATGTATTCTCCTCATTATTACAAAAAATTTTGAAGAAACACATATTTCATTACATTCTCAGTTCACATAATGTAGTTTCCTTCAAAAGCTGTCACAGCCTCTTCTACTCTTTGAGATGGAGGTCATCCATTATTGTCTAGATGCTTCTGTGTTACAGGGAAATTTGGATCACAGGTCTTAAAGGTTAAATGTAAATAGAAAGCCCCTGTAAACACAAGTTGCCAAACATGGTTCAATTATTGCTTTCACAGATAAATTTGTGCACTAATGGAATTATTTTAAATTATTTTTAAGTTAACTTTTCAGTAAGCTAATAACTCCATAACTTAAAAAGCTGATGCAGAACATAAAATTGCCTTGGAAGCAGAATATGTTTCTGGGAAGGTCTAGAAATATGTGTTCATGTGACTGTATTGGCTTGCTTGCTTCTAACAGTCTCAGTTTCAGTGATGAAGCCTCCCATTCTAGGTTGCTAAATCTCTTTGTACAATGTTCAGAGAAACAGCAGGTTTTCCAAATGGGGTTTGCAGCTCCCAGAAAAGGGGATGCTGCCTTGGTTTCAGCTAGGGTAGAGGTAATTTTCTCAGTAGATGGTACAGTGATATGTTTTGGATTTGGAATATGACTGTTGTAGCTGTACTTTAACCAATAGGAAGCACAGATTTACCATTTCTTGCCTTTTTTCCATCCAGTTTACAGACTATTGTATTACTGGCTGCAAGGTAACATTATTTAATCAGGAACAAGGTTGCCTCCATCAGCTTCAAGCTGTTAGGAACATTTATGACATTTGGGTTTCCTATGTACACTATATAGAGAACCTATTACAAACGAGTGAGATTTGTAAACGATATCCAACGGTCTAACTCTTCTGGCATCAGCTGGAACACTTCCCTCCCAAGAATCCCCAAAAGATCTCCTCACTGTTAAAGTCTGTCAGAATCCACTTATGTTCCACACATCCTTAGCAAGAAAAGAATAGTCATGTGTTGTAGGGTATTCAGATGGCAATAACACTGGAAACAATGAGCTTCCTGTCCACAATACTTTTCCACCCATTATTGATCATTTTGGTCTTTTCCAGGGATGAGGAGGTTTGTTCTTTAAGGTCTCAAGGCCTTCATTCAGCTGAGAAGGGATCATGAATGGCTCCCATGAGCTTAGGGACAGGGTGTTCTCTGATGTTATCATTTATGAAACATGAAAGGGAGGCAGTATTTATAAGAGTGTTTATCCATAAAGCTGCTTTGTTGATACATAGAACATTTTCGTGAGCACTTTGAAACTTCTTTGTAAAGGGGGAAAAAAGATTTCTTCAGGTTTTATAAATGAAATCTTTAGAAATAAATATCATGAGACTCAATCTAGGAAACTGTGCACCAGGATAAACATGTAGTTAGATGAAAACAGAAGGAAATAATACTTACACTGAGAGGACACACTAATGTGGAATTGGCTTGTTTTTCTGAAAAAATCATACAGTTGACTTATTTACCAAATTATAACAAAATCCCTTATGCCCACCAATCATTTATTAAAGAAAAAACATTTTGAATGAACCTAAAAAGGGCCAATATGTTGTTACATGATCAACAATAAAAATAAAATTATTTACAAGAATAAATAATTTTCAAATGGCTATCTACAAATTGCTATCTTCCAGTTTTTTTCTGTTAATTGAAATACTGGTGCATCCCACCTTTATTCAGACCACCATAGCTTGCTTCTGTTTCCAAAATAAGGAACAATTCAGTGTTGACTTGAACCTTCAAGCTCTTGGCCTTTTTCAGTTGTTACTAATGCATTTATAGACAGATGAATTAACACATGCTTCAGGCCACTGACATGATTATCATAAACAGAAGTCAACTGATTTTTTAATCTTGGCATTTAAAATCCCATGCAACTGTGCTCTAGATTTATTTTCACCGAATATTTAAACTGCAAAGGAGATTGTTTATAGTTGAGCAGTTTTGAATGGTCTATGTGGTAAGTGGACAACTCTCAATAGTCTTTGAGGTGTTAGTAATTCACATGGCAATGCTCCAAATGTGTTATTACTAAGAACCTGTGATCACTCTTGTCATTCTTCCCTCAGATTTTGTCTCAAAGCGTTCAGCTCAAAAACTTCATCCCTGGGGTAAAGACCAGTGGACACTTTGAGCATAAGAGGACATCAAATCAAACCCTTTTATTTTCTAGGTCTATCACTGGGTTTTGCAACTGCCCTATCTTGACATTGTTGACTCTTACAGAAGACCATCACGTCTCTTCTCCAGCCAAAGGATAAAAGGATTGGTTGTAGCCATTGAGAAGACCATAACATCTACTTAATACTATTTCCTTATCCTCTTGCCTTCCAGGACCTGTGAGAGATGACTCCTCAATTCTAAATATTTAGAAATACTTTTGCTCTTTTTGCCACTACATCACATGAACATTTTCTTTACATTTGCTACCTTCTTTCCCTTGAGGCCTGTATTACAGCATATTTTTCTCAGATAATATAGACATTACAGACATTGATGTTTAAATTTCTTCAAATACTTCCTGTCATCACCGCACACTTGAATTTATTCCTTATATTGGAAAGCTCACAGATGAATGACTTTAGAACTGTGTTAAGCTGACATTTATCTGAAAGGCAGAACAAGAGAAGTGTTAACTAAAACAAAAATTAACCAGCTTACTTCAACAGCTTTACTCTGAAATATTTGTTCCGTTCAAATGCCTTTAAACAAACAGATAAGAAAGCTGTCCAGGCTCTTACGTTAATTGTTTATCTCGTGTTTTAGCTGTCCTATCTGGAAAGATGTTCTGACCAAACTTTTTCAGTATCTGTCTTTTTCTCAATTTACATTCTTGGATTTGGCATTTGCTTAAAATCAGCCTTTATTTTGCAATACTGTATATTAGAAAGTATAAGGCAAAACTACTGGTGTTTACATGGTTTTCTGTATAGCTCTCCTTTGCATTGAAACAACTGCCTTTGCTGCTGCTGGTTTGCAGGGCCTAGAACCCGCTGTTGATGATGGATAGTGGTTGTAACCTTGCAGCTGAGAACAAGAGATGATTGTGGGGAAATCGTGAGGGTTGTTTCACATCGGGCTTCAAGCCCTATCCTGCTGTCAGCAGCACTGATACTCCAAGGAAAAAACCTCCATGCTGGTGAAATAGAGTATTATGAGTTTTGTGACTGGTAGCACATCTGCCAAATATTTGATAGCTTTACTCTTTATCCAAGCATTTTAAACAGATTAGTTGCATATTTAGCTAGCAGATAATGCTAACATTTTTTAGATTTAATATAGTAAAATCAGTGTCTTGGGAGCCATATTCTGTGAGAAACAAAACCAGGACTATTTTTCCTGACACACACATTCCTGCCAGTGTGTATTGACCCTTCCTGGGACCCAAGCAGCAAGAGAACCTCTGTGTGTAAACAGCTGGTCTGAGAGGTTTCACAGAATGTCATCAGGGAGATCCCATGGCTCATGTCTCTGGTTCAATTTCTGTCTCTCACTTATCCTCTGTGTCCTCTAGGATGAACAAGTCAAATCTCTTTAGAAATTTTTAATGTTTAAATGATTTTATTTTTTCAGTGCTACCTTTACTATCAGAAAGGTTTTCAAGAGTGGAGTGTGAGCTCAGGAAAACTTACATCCTGCACATCCAACTGCACAATAAATTTGGAGCATTTCCAAGAACCCATCCATGCAGTGATTCTTTTCTGCTTCCCCTATCACTGTTCTGTTTTCTCAGAAGAACATGATCTCAATGTCCCTGACTGTCCCATCAGATGTTGTGGTTTGAGGTCACATAAGCAAAGACTCTTGCATAAAGCAATATTATGCTCACAAGCATAGACCACCCATACATATTTTGAGTGGAATAATACCTGTTTCAGGTTTATTTTATGTCAAACCTTTCAAAGTTCCATGTTAATATGTAAAATGCAGCTTCCTTACAGATGTTCCTGATGTTTTAAACATCACCACACTACTGTTTAAACTTGAAAAAGTGTGGTCCTCTGAATAAAGTTTAAAAAGAAGTGCCAACAGAAGCCATCTGTTATTTTTGTATTTGTACTGTATTTAATGACAGAAATGCTCACTTAACTGGCAACTGTCTGATATGAAGTTGTCCAAAATTTATCTGGTTTATTTAATAGCTGCCTGTTGTGCTTTCTGATGTCCTGAAACACAGAATGAGTGACAATATCAGTGTGTACAATACCATTCTTTATTAACCACATTATAATTTCCCAAGTAAGAATCTTAAAATTGGGAGTTAAAATACAGTGAATCAAATTAGTTGGGTTTGGAAAACAAGAATATAATTAGATATACTCTAAATGAATGTCCCACAAACCAGGTTACCTTTTATAAGCAGAGGCTTCATTTTCATCGAGTCTTTTGTTTTATGTTTTCTTTTTTTATGCTGTTTATTGTTTTTATGTTTATAAAACATTTTTATGTTTTATTTTATTTATGTCTTATGAGATTAATAATTTGTCAGATGTGAAGGAAAATGAAAGCTTTACTGAACTCCTAATAACTTGGCTTGAACTACTCTAGTTCTTTTGTTTATATATGAATAGTACCTTTTTTTATTTGATTGTTAATTTGATTCAAATATAACCAAGAAACAAAAAAATGCCTTCATTTAAATTAACTGGAATATTAATTTTTATTGTTAGATTGTTAGAATATTTTCATATAAATTTCTATACAAACTGAGGAAAAGACATAGAACTTTAGCACTAAACTATTCCATTCTGAGTGGATAAACAAAATATTAGTGTCTTCCACAGAGATTATCATGGTTTATAGTTGGCATATTCCATTCCTGTGAAGAAGGTCTCAGCCAGAGCTGTAAACGTCACTGCATAGAACTATTCTTGATGCAAATGTGATTTCAAGAACTTTGATCTGCTTCACCTATTCTAATTATCCAAACTATTTCTGGGACCGTCAACAAGTACTTGGAAAGAAGTATTAGAACCATGGTTTTATCTTACAGTATTACTGAGCTGGTTCAGACCAGCAGACATGATCTGAGAGAACAGTGTAAATAGGATAATTCACTTTTCTTATTCTTATTGGGCATTGCAGAATGAATTTCTTCAAGGAGTTTTGCTATTCTATTTCACTCAATATTTTTGCCATGATTCTTCTATTTGTTTCACTGCACATATTGATTGCAAACCATTTGCTGTGAGTACTCTCCACTGAAAATCACGGAGGGATCAGTTAGTTGTGGTTTACTGGGGAGGACGAGCAAAGGCTTTGCTGCTCTCCAATCCCTCATCCAGAGCTGTAGTGTCTGCTCCCAAAGCACACAAGGCTACCACGGATGCACAGGTCTTCACTCCTTCCCTCATTCGGGCTGTGTCTGTGTGTCCCACAAGAACTGTTGTGAGAGAAGCTAGTACAGTTTGTAATCAGGGCAGAAAGACACAGAAATCATTGCATTTCTTCCCAGAAGAGCAGATTGAAGAATACTAGGAGAGCTCCCTTTTTCAGTGTGGCGGAAGAACATATTCCTAGGAAGAGCAGTAATAGAAATAAGCTACTGCTGGATTGATCAGCAAGATTTTATTGTAGTTAGGTAATGTAATGTAATCACAGCTGCAATTCTCTCAAGCTAGATAAAAAGGATTTCACAGAGTTAGAATGACATTTAGATTTTATGGCCTTCTCACTTAATTATTGGTTAGAACATAATTAATTTCCAGGCAGAATTGGGATGGCTGTCTTTTTATTCTATTTTTTCTATTTTTTTTCCTTTCTTTTTCTTCTTTTTATTTTATTTTGGTTTTGTTTTTGTGTCTTGATTGGGTTTTTTTAAGCTTGATGGACCTGCATATCCTTCTTCAGAGTACAGGAGCAGTCTGAAAGCGTGGAGAAAATTAAAGCTATCACATTGAGTTAAATGAAATGTCCCTTGAAAATTGTGAGTTTTTGTTTCTTTTCATGAAAAAAATCTTTTGAAAAAATTAAAATACAATAAACACAAGATACATAATACTTTTTTGTCATGTAGCTATTTGTACCTATTTTCCAGAATTTCAATGGTACATCAACAACAGTGAGCAAAGTGATGTCACTTCACTTCAGAATATGATGACTTGTCATATTTTTGCAACTTCTATTCTTGCAATTTTTCAACACATTTTGGTCTTTGTGCATAGTGTGATTTACACGTCAAAATCTCATACATGTTGATGCATCATTTTGCTCTACTGCTGTTTACATATTGTGAAATAAAATTCAAAAATTAGAACATAAATCTATGTCAGAATAATATCTTAAACCTTAATTTACATTCCCAAGTGGGGTTTTTTTCAAACTAATTTTGAAAAGTTTGCAAAATTTTAGTTTTATGGTAAGTTCTGGACTTGCTTTTTCTGTATCTGTCTGAAAAGTGTTGAAATGCCTAATTACTGTTTTTATAACTGATTGCCTAAATGTTGGCAACTTCTGTTATAGTCTCTGAGTTTCACAAGTAGTTATTTTATTAAAACAATATTGATTTTCCACATTTCCATATGTATCCATAATATAATAACACCATTAGAATTACCATTTTAATCTCTGATAATTTCCCATTGAATTTTCCAATTAACTTTAAAAGGTTCAATATGTTAACTCCACATAGTAAGGATAGTTTCATAACAGATAGTTTAAATTATCATTGTTATTCTTACTTATTTGTGTATTATTGGCTGTGTGTGCATCTGCACATTAACCCAATTTTTGCATAAAATTATAGGAAATTATTGTGAATCCATGGAAGCTAGAAACAGAGTTTCTGAAAGCAGGAGAGCAATAAGAAGCAGGGGTGCAAAATTTCTATACTGTTTTGAACTGATTTTTTTCTCTGATGTGTTGATTACCTTTGTAATTTTATAAGTATCACAAAGGAACAGGGAAGAAACAGACATACAACTTTTGCTTTGTAACTTTACAGAAAGGATTTAGCTGAAAGCAGGGCTGCAAATTGAAGTGTGAAATAATAGTCTCATTTTATCATCAATGTGAGCATTTAAATCTGTTGGTTTATGTCCTACGTAGGAATTGTTCCAGCTGGAAAAAAGCTTAATGAGCATGTAAGACAGCTTTGAAAAATTAATGATGTAAGTGTTTTCAATGTCCTGGAATGTCATTATGTTCTTGAGATTCCAGCTGGAAAATACTTATCTAAATTTGAAAATTCTGCATATTACACTTTTCACCAAGGACAATCTATATAATTACTACTTTAAAAAATCCTAACAGGATTGTGTGGCTTTTTTTCACTATTTGCTCTAAATTTTGAGAATTATTATCTTGAAATAACATAGACAATGTGTTTCCAAATCACTTCATCACAATCCTTGCTTTTCTGAGTCCTCGCTACCAGTCAGTGACTTTTGTTCCAAGTACCAACACTGCATAGTTTAGGACAAATAGTCTTCAGAATAGCTCTTTTACCTTCTTTTTAATCTAGCTTCTTTATAATACAGCTTACAAATTTCACTGAGTTCTTTCATACAGCCCTTAGATTGTACCTTATTTTGTGTGTTGAAAACATCTGTAGTTCATTGATACAGCTATTCTCTTGTTCTGTAGGTTGATCAGTCAAAGCATAAACTCTTACTTCCAGCTCCAAGTTTCCAGAATAAATACATTTAAAACCTGATGGTTTCCCTCCTTCAACATGGCCCATCTGCCAGCACATAGGCCAGATTGAGACAGAGATACAGTCCCTTGTGTTCTACTGGTACACTAACTCACTCTACAGATAAAATTTCTTACTTCTGTGATCATCTTCCTAACATCCCAACATCATACTAACATCAGCAACTCTCATGCATCATAATCAAGTCACCTGCCTTTATTTCTCACAAACTAAAGAGATTAAGCTTCATTAGTCTGGAACATATAGCATTTTCTCAAATGTTTTGTGGTTCTTTACCACCATTTTTTAAACAACATTTGTCAAAAAAAGAGCACTGGGGTATTTCACCATGTAGGGGTGAATTGTTTGTCTCTCCTAGTGAAGATATTGTGACATTGTTGTAACTATTACAAGGCAATTTTATCTTAGTGGAAGATTTTCTTCCTGATGGTGATGACACATTAGGTTCCTCTAGTTTTTCCAGTTTCTCCCATAGTATCACTTATAAGGTTTCACTTTTTAACCTCTAGCAACCTGCATCTTGCAATTTTTATCACACTTTTTCAGTGATTTTACATTTTTTTATCACACATTTTTTGGTGATTTTATTGACTGAATAAAATACATCTTTTGGTGATTATGGTAGCTGTGGATCCTCATTCCTGTGGATTAATTGGTAAATTGTTATGAAGATTAGGCTAAAAATTCAAGTAGCTCATTGGACCTGACTGATAACCATCAGAATCACAGCAGTCATATCCCAAAACTTTCAAACTAACCCTGAGCATTAGCTGACATTGTGCTTTATATCTCTAGCTAACAAGGTTCTCTGTCAAGTCCTCTGCAAGTCACCTTTAAACCTACCAAGTCAAGAAATTTCCAAATTAAAACCCAAGGTCCATCTTTAAATCACCCATATAATGTCCACATAATTATTTTTATGATGATTATCCAGCCAATTTGGAGTACTGATGTATAATGAGATCAGGTAAGGACTGTATGTCAGCCATAAATCCTGATTTCCTTGATTCACTCTGCATGAACCAGGCCACAGTATGGACATTTATTTCAGTTAAAATCCCTCATTATCTGCCGCTAGTATACAGTGTCAGAGTAGATGAGGGGGGCATAAAAACTACTTTAAACAGAACAAGACCATGTTGAAAAATGCTGTTCATTTGATAGCTATAGAGTCATTCAGCCTCTTCTGAGATTCAGATTCCTTTCTCTTTTGAACCAGAACACATTCCTATCAAAAGTCATGTCTGGCTGAATGTCTCTCTGACACAAGCCTAATTTGAAACCTGTTAGTTAGTGTTCTCTGGGAACCACAAGTGAGGTCAGGTAAAGCCTGCTGCTGACTTTCATAAAGTGATCTGCTGCAAAAACTTATTCTCTCTGCAAGGCGAACATGAAGGTTTCTCAGTTTTATTAAACTAATTATTTGCACACTGTCAGCCTGTGTAAGTCCAAGTTTTGATTTTTTTTTAATAAAAAACATGTTCTTATGGAATAGTGATTGACTGAAAATTCTGGACAGTAAGAAATGTCAAATAAGAACAGGATAGATGCAAAAAATGAAAGCCAGGATGATTATCAGAGTCAAAATATGTCATGTTTGAGTGTGGGCAGCATGACTGAGATGATGGCTATTTGATTTTTGAGTCTTTTCTTGAAGTTACCAACATATATGTATCCAAGTGGCAGGCCACATGTAGTAGGGACATCTCTTGTGAATGACTTATGCTCAACAAAACTTTCTCTTTTATAAGTCAGTCCAACAAACTTACAAGATAATAATATTTGTGAGTTGCCACACCTAAAATTGATTCCTGTGTGTCCAGGAGGAATAAAAGACTTTGATTTCCCTTACCTTCAACAGGATTAGAATATAAAACCAAAACCAAACAAGCCCAATGTAAAGTCTGTACAATATCTTCGAGGATAGAAATTCAATCTTATGGTAATTTTATTGCCTGAAATTGAGTATCTTCGCTAGACATACCTTTTACAGTGTCAATAGATCTTTATGTAGGTACAATATTGTCTAAGAACAGCTGTTTAGAGATTGATTTAATTTGGGGATCACTGTGTTTGAATAATTATTGGTGACAATCACTCCAGTGAGAACAAGGACTGTGAAAACAAGAAAAGAAATATTTTCTCCTTTTTTTGGGCCATATTCTGGTCTTGCATGTGTCAGCATAGCACCAGTACAGTGCCAACAACTTTGCAGTGGAAAGAAACATATATGTACACAAGTGTTATGATTACATGTGTATATACAATGTTAAAATTCTGATTTCCTGTAAACCCTTGTGATGATTAGTATTGTCATTATTTTGTGCCTGATAACAAAAGGAAAAAAAAAACATGTACCAGAGTTAAAGAGGTAAGCTAAAAAAGCAATTATTTAATGGAAGCTTTCAGGTGCACATAATACAGCCTTGCACATAAGTGATACAGGATTTCTATAACTTATATAAGGTCAATGAATAAGTACAATGGGAAATCAGTTATCTCAGTAACCCACACCTACTTCAGCCCCCTGGGGTGGGTTCAGGGGCTTGTTTGCCCTATTTACTTTTTATGTCTCAAATTCTGATAGAAAATAAGATGTCTTTGTCAGGAATTCTCTTCTGATGGATATTACTAAACAGAATTTCAAGAATGTATTAGTAAGGAATTGTTAAACTGTGAGAGATGACAGGAAAATACTAGAAGCTAGACAAATACCTATTAAAATCTATAAGGCTACAAAGATACAAAAATATATATGAAAAGCTAAAAAAATCTTTTCACCATCAAATTCATGGTTCTGTTTCCTATAATTGAAATAAATAAATTCTGTGTTAGATGGGTGTAATTCTGTGCATAAATTCACAATTAGCAGGAGAGTTTGCCCCTTTGCTGACATGTCATCTCTGTCAAGCAGAAGATACTACAGATGTTCACCTAGCTGGTGCTAGACAGGGACTTCTGTGAAAATCTTCTAATGCAGGTTGCAGAGATTCCTTGTGTTCAATCACCTTTTAAGCTACAGAGATCCATTTATGGCAATATCAGATAGAGTTATCTACATGGTAGACATGTGAAGTTAAATGTAATAATCTCCCTTTGCATGTCTATTTGTATCTCTTACTCTGTTCAGTAATCAGTGAATGAGTCACACAAGTTGCTCTTCTTTTGGATGAGCTGAACACATTGATCTCTTACACTCTTGATGGTTTTTGTCTGAATGATCAACAATTTTTCATTTTCTCTGTTATTTTATACAGAACTAACCTAACAGCAGCAGCTGTACCAAAGCCAAGCACGCAGATAAGGTGCCTGTTTACTGAACTTCAATCTGCCTCATTTTCTGTGGAGTCTCATTGCCCAGAAATTTATGTTCAGATAATGAATTATTGTAAGTCCTTTTCAGGAGCCATTGATTGTCTGAATAGACATTTCCACTCTTCAGATACAGACTTCCTCTTCTGTTTCTAAACTTATAATTTCACATTTGGCTATATTCAAAATACTTCTGTAGTTTATGTCCAACTTGCTGAATCACTCAGGATGTTCCAAAACTTTGGTCTATTTTTGTTTATATTTTTCAGTTCATCTGCGTTCATATGTTTTGGAATTGATTAATACTTCTTAATTTTTCTCCAGGCTTGTAATAGAAATGTTAGATGCCATAAGGTCCAGGATTAATCCCTGCAGGATCTGGCTACAGTATATTAATTAATTTGTCTTTTACATTTACAAACTATTGTTCAATTCTTAATGTGATGATTAGACTCTGTTAGACACTTGCTTTTAAGGTCCATGAATTAAAATATTGAGAATTACTAGGCTGAAATTAATATTATTGATTATTAATTTTATTTTTAAAAATTCTGATTTAGTTCTTAAAATCAGGTTGCTTTGCTAGCAGCAATTTTTTGTACAGCATTAATGATGTTAGTTGACTTCTGTTTCATTGGTCAAACTTCTTATTTCCTTTTTTTAGGATTTATATCAAACAGTTATGCCCTATTCTGCCATTTTAACTTTGACTCAGCCAAATTTTACTGGTTTGAAGTCAGACTGTACAGGAAACTGAAAGGAGAAAAAATGGAAAGCCTGAAGAAATTTTGTTCAGGTGCAATAGGCAGAATTAAATGTCCCTTCCATTTCTTAAAAAACCAAGATGTGTTACTGAACAGAAAGTTATTATCAATAAATTATTTTTTACTGCTATTGTTATAAATCCCAGAAGCAGTTGTAACTGTTTCTATGTAATAACTAGAGTTTGAAAGAGGGATTTAAATGAGAACTTTTAACTGAAGTTTACAAGGTTTTCACATTACTTGATCCATCCATTGTGTACTTGTGTTTATTTTGGGACCAAGACACATTAAATTTATTAAAGTATATTTTATGTGTCATTTGGCAGCCTAGTTTCAAAGCAAGCTGCATCCTTTTGAAGGACATTAAGATCTTGGCCTTTGAAATTCTTTCTCGTTATTTGGTATTAAAAAGGATTATTTCATGCTAACTTAAATCGCCCTACTTTTTACTATTTTGCATGTCATGGATGTAATATTTATCAAAAGGTGGCCTACTTTAAATACATATCCTAATTGCTTATTTTCTGTAAGTGACTGACTCACAGAACAGAGACATCCCATCCAAACTCAGTGAATCACTGTGTACTTCTTGTAGTTCTAAATCTTCTCTTTCCATCTGGGAAAATTTCAGCTATCCAAATAATTCTATTCTGGACATTTGGATACCCCAGAAAAGATGATCACAATGCCCATTTTGTATCTAAGTAAGGGATGAATTCCAACATATCATCATGGTTCTAAGCTCAAAGAAATACAAAAGACTCACATTTCAAAAACAAATATATAGGTCAGAAACTAAACAAAATAAGAATCAGAAAAAAAGATCAAACTTTATTTGATTTATTTGAGTTATTCATTGCTAGTTGATGCTATTTTTATACTTTCTAAATTGATTTTTTTCTAAATTTTTGGCCAAAGTTTTTTTTTGGTTCAATGTCTCAGTGCTCAACTCCTGTTCTGCATAAGAGGAAACGATGAGTGAAATAATCCTGAGTATGATAGAAATTCTTTCTTTTGCTTAGCTGTTTCTTTTTTCCCCTAGGGATGCAACTTCATTACCTTTTCCAATTTATACACACTTTCAAGTTATTAATAATTCTCTAAGTACTTAATTTCCAATTTAATGAAACTTTAAAAAAGTTTGTTAGAGGGAAATTTTCTGGTGGATTTTAATTTAAAATATAGAGTCCTCTAGAGGAGTTTAACTTCAGATTAAGATGTTAAAATGTACCTATGTGCATGTGAACTGTGATCTAAATTCCCGTGATATTCACGAGAGATCTATTCTGTGGAGCCTAGAGATTATTCATCACATCAGGAAACAGACACCAAGTTTCCTACATTTTTCTACAGATTGTTACCCAGCTGCCAGTCCCAGAAGATAAATATACCCTGTATGTTCTGAATCACATTTGTATAACCCTGCTTTAAAGTCTGAGCAGCACCGGTGCCTTAGATCCTACCAGGCACCTCCCAAACTGAGGCCCTGCGTGCTGGAACACCCAAATGCTCATGGGTGTGACACAATGTAGATACCCAAACTGGGGTGCTTTACTGAGTGCCCCTGAGCTGGCCCTCTCCCTTGCTGTCATTCAGGTTGTATTTCCACTGTCAGGCAACTCTGATCCAGCTGATCCAGGGTCTACCCCTGAAGCCCAGCCCCAAACCATGTGCAGTGTGTGCCAAGCCATGTGTGCTCCTCTCCAAGCCAGCTGTGGTGCTGGGGACAGTTTGCTCCAGGGAATGGGATGCATTCCCTCCATCCTATCCAATCATCTTCTAGCATTATCCCAATGCACCATGTGTTGCACAGCACTGAATTCTGCCCTTATGCTTCATCATGCTATAGATAAACCTCCTCAGTTGTCATGCTGCGATAACACAACTGGGATGTGGGCATGTGAAGCCTAGGGAAAACACTGCAGTGCACTGTGGACACACAGACTGGGATTCAGCTGCCTAATTCTAAATATTCAGTGTTAATTTATGTGTTGATAGATACCTCACCTTTCTTTCAACTGCAGCTCCAGAAGGAGATGGGTTTTCTGTAAACCTGTCCTTCATGCCAACTCTGTGCAGATGGTTTGGATATTTTAGGGCATATAAATGGCACTGGGAGCCAGTAATCAATTTTGTAGTGGTTGTTTTTAATAATGCAGATTTATTTCTTATCATCTAGTTCATAATGATAATTATAATGTTGGCATGTTTTCTTTTAAAAAAGTCTTTCCATTTCATAAAATGAGGAAAAAATAATATCTCACTAGTAAAATGAAAATTCTGCCCTTATGTTTTCAGGGAACAAGTTGGAAATGTCAGCCAAGTACATCCTAGATTCCGAGCACCATAAGGCAAATGAGTAGAGCCCCAAATTCACTAATGATACATCATATCATTTTTTATCAATTTCATTCTTGCTTTAATTTTAGCAGACAGTACACACAGCATTCCTGCTATTTTTGTATACTAATAGTTTATGATATTGCATTTATTCAAAGAAAGCTTGGGGGCACCCTCCTTCCTTAGGGAAAAGAGCCAACCACCAGTGCACTCTGGGAAAAATTCATTAATTAACAAGTTATGGAAGGGTTGCAGAGAGAGAGGGAATGTCTTAGGACATGGAAGCTTTGGAAAAGCTTTTATTGGCAAGGCACCATCAGTGTTCTTCTATGTAAGGCAAAAAATAATTTGTAAACAAACTTTGAGACATTAATGATGACATTTGAGAGCTGAAATCTGAAAACCTGCCCTGGTGAAACCAAAACAGAATAAATGATTCCCAGTGAGTCAGAAAATAGTTCAGAGCTCTAAAGAAATGAGTCAGAAACTAAATATACTGAGTAGGCTAAAGGCATGAAAAAAAAACCTTAAGCCGTAGAAAGAAGCTGCAGGAAACTCAACCTAATTCAGTCAGGCTAATATGATCAAAATCTGTAAGCGAATTCATTTGTATTAAACATGGTATGAGGTATTTTGATCACTTTGAGAAAAGTAGAATTACATAATCTGCTTGCAAGCAGCAGGAATTAAGTGTTTAATGAGAAAGGTAAGAATTCCAAGGAAGGGAAGAAAAGAGAAAACAAGTAAGGAAACAGAGGACCAGAAAAGGAATAATCACCAAGAAGTGACAGAAGTTTCATTGCTCCAGGCTGGACAGAGCTTGCCAGTGCAGCCTGGAGTCAAAGGGCAGCTGCAGTCTGGAGGGCTCAGAGACCAATGCTGTTGCTTGGACAGAGGGATCATTTCCAGCTGCCCAGGTTACTGTGGTGTGCATCCATATCATTACATCTCCTGCTCACATAAATGTGACTGCAGCAATAAAATGTCCTTTCCCAAAACTGAATACTTGGACTGGAATTTTGCAATACTTATAGCCATTTGAAAGTTGCACATAAGCATTGAAGGCATGAGACATCTCTATTTGCCTGTGGTTTAGTCATTAACTGTTAATAAATCTGCACATAAAATGGAAGCCAGCAGTAGAAAGCATTTTAATCACTCTTTTCTCTATTCTAAATTATATTATCAGTCTGGGGAGATTTATACCCTCAAAATGGAGTTGCAGATGAGATCACTCTAGACATCTTACAACAAATTTCCCGATGTCTGCATTCTTTGTCTCTTACTCTGCTAACATGAGGGCCTATGTAGAAGTACTCTTACAAGTGAAAAATTATTTCCTTATGCTGAAGGTGTGGGTGTTGAAGAGGAGGGAAATGTACTTTATTCTATTTTTTAGAACTACAGTAAGCTCTAAAAAGAGAGTGTACAAAAAACCACAAAGGTTAAAGGCAAGAAGCAGGTGGTGGTGCCTGGGCTCACTATGAGTACTTTGATTTGCATAGACAGTCTAAGAACAAAAGAACAGCACGGAAATATAGAGGGCATGAGAGAGATATGAAAGCATCAACTGAAGTGGTTAATAAGCAGAATAGTAGAAAAGAAGCTATATTTGGGAGATACTCAGATGAACACCTTTGCAACTATTATCCAGGAGCAGATTCCTTTGGCATCCAAACAAGCGGTTCTAAATAATTCAGTGTTTTTGTTTCCATCGTTACCATAGACAGTATCAAGGAATGCAAAAGAGGAAAAAAAATTAGCCTTCTTACCAGTTTTGTGGCTAAAAATAGCAGTTGAATTTCTCAAATTTACATACAGGATTTTTTTTCCCTTGAAGACACTATAAGCTGCTTCCTCTACTTTCTTCCACTGAAAAATATTTAAAAAGGCAAATGAGATCTTTCTCAGTAGAAAAAACTTCCAAAACAGGTACAACAAAATGTTTAAACAGCTTTGAGAATCTTGGAAAACTTTTCAAACACTAATGGGATGATGGAGAGATGGTCAGATCATTTACTTTGGGTAATAATTTAGACATTATGAAGTCTAATCTTGCAGGTACCTAGTCTTGTGGAATTATTCTAAGGTCTTAGACTAAGACTGAGTAAAGATGGTATGCCTTTTAGATAGACAGGTAATGGTAGTTCTTAAGGTTTTTCAGAGTTATTCAGAGATACTGCACACTTATAAAGAAAATATCTGAGTCTGGCCATATGAAATATTAAGTCTAGGGTTATCAGAATATGCTGTGGAGAAGGCATCTGACATTTTGCATTCTTTGTGGTAAAAAATTGCCAGGTGGAAAATAAAGGGGAAAGGAAGGCAACAGGTTGGTCAAGGATAGTCACATTGCTGTTTCCTGTGTCTCCTAAAACTGCACTTCTAGAGAAAGGAAGACAAATTATAATAATGTTTATTTATTTGGTCCTCTGCATTCCCACTCACATGTTTCACTAAGAGGGATGTTTCCAACATAATGTATGACCTGGAAAACTTCTGTAATCCCTCTTCAACAGCAGTAACTGCAGGTTCAGGTCCTTTTGTTGGAGGAGGCATCAAATCTGTCACCCACTGCTGACACAGGTGGGTATGTGAGGCACAAGTATAGAAAGAGTGAGAAATGCTGCCCACCAATACTGAATAAACTCTTCCTCACTGTCCTTGAACACTCCAATTTGTACTTAATATGGAGACAGTAATTTTCAAAATCACTGTGAATATACATACATGGTATATTTTAAGCTAGTAATCCAACTTTATGTGCAGTTTGTTTTTTTTTTTCATATTTGCAAGCTGGGCAGAGCCACTAATAATTATTGTCTACATCTCATCTCATATCTCTAGCTCTTTCCTACTTGGTATGTTCTTGGAACACAGAATATATATATTTGTAAACAAAGTAAAATTAATTCAAATACTACTGAGCCTTTTATGTCACATTTTCTTCAAAAATGTGAGTGCTAAATATCTCCTTTCAATAGGACAGATTTTGCCTTTAGAGTGCCTTTATAATTCCATATTGAATAGTCCAGATGACAGTCTTTATTTGATCAGCTGAGTTCCATCATGTGAAATGTGGAATTTCTTTTTCTGCACCATATTTCGAAGTCTAAAGGTGACTGACATAGCAAAAAGCATGGCACCAAAACATAGGCATAGGCACTTCAGCAACAAATTTTGAAGGTAGGTACAAAGTAAGTGTGTGAACATTCTGTTTAAGAAACTTCACAGCTCAAAAGTAATTATTGTTTAAGAGGTAGTTTCATGTGTTAAAATATTAAGATACCTCCTGGGTTTATCATGCCTTCCTTCACTGATGCTTAGAGCTAACATTAATGATAATAATAGATAATGGCTATAACACTTACCAATTTATGGTGACCTCTTTTCTGAAGATCAAATACAAATTAAGCTTCCCAGTCTTCTTGTGAAGTCATATATCTATTTACACCAATGGCAAATATATAGTATGCTCCTATTGTCATTTACCACTTTTTGACTTCCCCTACTTTTCAATTATAATTTTTTTTTACATCTTAATTTATGCCTTTGAGAGCATAATTACCTCTTTCTTTAGATTTTTCATTGGCAAGAACTGCATTGCAGGACACTAGTACAATGTTAATAATCCCAGGGACCTAAAAATTTATCACAAGACTGTCAAAAGTAGAGTATGAATGGGGACCAAGCAAAAATTCAGCCAACCTACACAGATATTAAAGGATATTTCAATGGTGAACCACATAAGCTGCATGTGGATCATCCTGAATGCCAGTGGCTTCACTATTAGAGAGCACTCTATGCTTTCAATTCTATCATCTTTCTGATGTGCCATCAGGATACTGTTATGGATTAATGTAGATACGTTAGGTACCAAAATACCTTTCTGAAATGACCTCATGATAAGTACCTTACATTACTGTGGGGATCATGATTGTTATGCAGTTGGAAACCCAGAGCTGAATAAGTATGAAGCAGATTCTGCTTTATTAAAATAATTTAGAGTTTTAAATATTAAGTTTATCCCTTATTAATTTTTAGACATTTTCTTTCTTCCTTTCAACTGACTTGAAGGTACTTCCAAAGATCAAGACTTCTGGCAAGAATAATGGAAAAGAAACTTGCATTTGATATCATAAGAACACTTAAAATCTGAATTTCCCTCACTTGATACAAAAAAGATATAGAATGTTTTTTGTCCTAATTGGGAAGTGTGCATTTTGTAAAGAACTCCATTTCAATAACATATTTCACACTGAAATCGGAACATAAAGGTTGGACTTGAAATCTTTTATCTTGAGGGATGTCTCACCTTCGAGTCCAGCTATAGAGGGCAACATTTTTGTCCTTACTGCTGTAATAGGTCAAACTAAACTTAATTATCACTGAGTGTTTTGCTTTGCTCTTCTCCAATATGATATTTAAAGGTAGGTGTTGTCTTCTGGGCTGTCACATCCACTGTGACATAAAAACACTGTACATAGTGATGAAACTGAAACTGCTAAATATGTCATGGTGACCTTTCTGTACTGCTCCTCCTGAAAGCTCATCAAAGAGGTTGAAAACTTAAGGCTCACAAGACAAAGGTCACCCATCACTTATTTGTGTTTGGAGGGACCTTGGTCAGGGATTGATTCATTAACCAGTCTGTGTTTTGAGAAGCTGCTTCTTCACTAAGGTAACAGTTCAAAAGGTGCACTACTTATAAACAAAATGTAATCTGAGTAGAAGAAATTATTTTATCACAAACAGAACAACATTAATAAGTCTGAGTACTTAGTGAACAGTCTAATATAGGTGTAAAGTAATCAGCAGATAGTTGACACTTCCATTCCTCCAGGGCTCATTAGCAGTTGTCTTGCACCACTACTTTTTCAGACTTGGTAGTACAATCATTACTGGTGTTGTCAAATGTTGGAATAATGAGGGTAGGAGTGGTGTGTTTTTGAGGAAAACTTTAGAAAACCAAATTTTCCTATAAATTATTCCACACCTTTATTCTGTACATCATTATTCATCTTTGTTTTGAGTAAGCGTTTGTGAACATTATGTGTTAATTTAATTTATTTTCCTAAAAATTATGATCAAAAATGTATTTGTTGCCTGTGTTATGTTGCCTCTGATATACTCTTTGAAAGTAGCTATATTACAAGAAAATCAGTTCCAATTCACAAACTGCATGTCAGTGTTACCTTTACTCTTGGATATAAACCATTATCAGTCTGTTGAATCAATAATATACTGACTCGATGTTTTCATTTGGGAAAGTAAATGTCTCTAATTATTTCCAATAGTTCAGTTTCATTAAATGAACTTTACTTGTAAATTGTGTATTTTGGATGACAGCAACTGATATTTCATTTCTTGGGAAAGACTAACTACAAATACATTTAATGGATGGCTGAATAACGATATGATTCAACTGATACTTTAGACATGGGTATTTGTGACATGGGCCAACCTTGATTATTTGTTTCTTGTAACCAAGCTTACCTGCTGATTTCAATTTACTGGCTATAACACAGTGCTACTCAGCTCTGGCATAGAGGTCTGGGTTTGATGTGCTTTGTTACCACATGAAGAAATGTACTCTGAGCTAGTTTCAAACAAATATCTATCAAACTAAAAATAAAGAATGTGAGTCTTTAACATTATGTAGACAGAAGAATATTTCAGGGGTCACAGAGATCTTTCTTTTTTTTAATAAATTGTCAGTAGTTGGCCGGTTCACTGGTTTTGTAGAATATACTGATTTTGAAGTTATTTTAACAGAACTCCAGCTGGTTATTTCAGTCACACTGATGAAAACAGTAATTCACATGAAAAACTAAATTTGAATTTTCATTGTGCAGGAATTTTTTGTCAATTTTGACATTTATTTTTGGTCCAAGAGAATGAAATTTTGGCTTTTATTTTGTTTTAAAAGATGCAATCTGAAAAACAATTTATTTTGGGTCAGTAAAATTGTTCCTACTGATGACATTCTATGTATTTTTTTACAACTTTAGATTTCAAACTAGACTTGAAATTCCCCTTTAAAAATGTCAGAAAATTTTTAAAATGCAATTTATAAAATGATAATTTTCTAAAGTGATATTTTCTGTCAAGTGTAATAATAGCAACATGTCAGGCATTGTGAATGTGGTAGGGTTTTGGAAATTTAATTCCAGGCAAGGAAGTCATAGCCAATGTCTTCACCTTCAGCATATGGATTAACAGACAGGCAGATTTAACTTGTCTAAAAATCCCTGATGGAGCAAGTAGAGCCACTCACACAGATCGTGATTCTGCAGCTTCTTTCTCATGTGATTAACATTACTGCCATGGGTAGTAATGGGTTAAGTAAAACCAGATAGGCTTGCACAGTTCTGGCCATAAATTGCAGCAACACCTTAATCAGAGTAAAAAAGTAACTGTGATAGACCAGAAAAATAGCTGGTTTGACTGGTATTGTCACTCTAATTGTGGTCAGGTCTTTACAGAAAGATATGAGATACTCTTCCATGACAACAAAAACTCTTTTTTACATATTTTCTCATCTTTTGAGAAAGTTCAGCTCAGGAAAGTTCAGGTCCTGGTCCTCCAGTTACACCTACACCTTTGTCATTGTCCAGTCCTTTTCTTCCATCAGAATGTGCAATTTATTTTTCCACAAATGAATGACATCATATGGTGGGTCAGCCTTCATTAGCCACCAGTTGCCTGCCAAGGGAGCACATATTGCTCCAGGATGGGTCCTCTGTGAGGCCACAAGTCCTGCCAGCAAATCTGCTCCAGTGTGGGCTCCTCTCTCCATAGAGCCACAGGTCCTGCCAGGAGCCTGCTCCAGTTCAAGCTTCTCACAGGTTAACAAACTCCTTCAGCATCCCTCTGCTCTGGAATGAGGCACTCTGGGGCTACAGGTGGATCTCTGCTTCCCTGTGGATCATTATGCAGAGGGGCATCCTTCCTCACCATGGTCTTCACCACCAGCTTCAGGAGAATCTCACCTTCTACCCCACCTGCTGCACTGATCTTGGGCTCTAGAGGAATGTTCCTCTCACATATTTTCACTTCTCTCGTGTGTAATTGTGTGGGGTTCTTTTTCTTTCTTAAATATGTTTTCACAGAAGCTCTACCAATGTCACTGATGGGTTCATCTTCAGTCAGTAGAGCCAACTTGGAGCCAGCTGGAAGTGATTCAGTCCAACCACTTGGGAAAATGCTTCTCACAAAAACCACTGCTGTGGATTTTCTGTTACCATAACCTCGGTGCATAAACCAAATACACTTTTGGACTCTACAACACTCTTTGCTGAAGTTCTGCTGTCTGCCATATTTCTGCTCATAGTAAAAACCAGATGTACTTCACTAGTACAAGTGACATTCAGATACTTCCACGTTTCTCTTTCTCCATTTTCTACAATAGGAAGTTGTTTATTGTATTTTCATACTTTAAAAAACTTCCTTTCTTAGCTTTGCAACTGATCTTCTTAGGAAGTGTAATGGTAAAAAGCATGTCTGATAAAGCATGTCAAACCCAGAATTGATGTTTACTGAATACAGAGAAGAACAGCTAATATTAAACTGTAGAAGAATTTTATTTCCATTTAGAGAAGGATATTAAATATTTTGGAGGGAGTAGATTCTGAGAGTAAATCAATCTGTGATACAAATAAAGTTAATATTTATTCATTTCACTTTTATATCACGGTGTGTTTGATTGATCTACTTTACATTCCTTAATGGGGAAATTTGAACAATAAGTAATGTCTTCAAAGTATTTTTGTGTCAAAATCTCTCATTGACTTTATTATACATAATTGACCATGAGAAAAACAAGATAGAAAATCTCTTAGAAAAAAGTATTATAACAAATTGTTTTGTAGCAGATGTAAGAAGTCAACTTCATATGTGTAATTTTACATATTATTACATTAATTGAGTTTTAATAGCAGCAGAACAATGAGAGCAGTTCAGAAATATAGTAGTTCATAGATATTGAATATTGCAATCCCTGTCCAAGCCCCTGTTCATGCCATGACTTCTTGCCAAGAATGAAATTTCCTATGGAGGACATAAAATGTATTATGTGAAGGTTGGTTGCAAAGCATTTTTAGTCAGTAAAGTTAACATAAATTTTAAAATAGAGTGTTTTCTGGGATGACATTAAGGTGCTTTTGGCAGATGCTGGGAGGATCTAGTTGACACCTGGTCAGAATTTTTATGGAGCATAGAGAGGGGAAGAAATGCAAGGTCCCTGTGTCAGCTGTGGAGAAGGGGATGGATGCAGTGGGGGTTTCAGATCTACAGCATGAGAGAGGGAATATCACTAGAAAGCAGCATCAGCACTCAGTGTAGGAGGGATGCTCCAACGATTCAGTTTAAGGGAGTATCAGACCTCAGACTTCTCCATTTTGTTAAGTTCTGGTACTTAGGCCTGTGGAAGATAACTAAATTTTGGGAACTCGTTTATGAGGCATTTAGCACATTGAGTGAGGTAGAAAGCAAAGGGTCAAAGGATTGCTGTGACATCCTTTGGTCTGATTGGTTTTAAGGTTTCACCTGAAAAGTGTTGTCTCCTCAGCATAATTGGAAATTATGCTGATTTTTTTTTCCATAACTGCATAATAGTTTAACAACTTTATTTCTCTGAAGGGTATGGTTTAAAGCAAAACAAAATTGCTTGAGAACTCAAGTTGAAATTCACAAATAAAAGGGAAAATAAAAGTGAAAACAGGCTGGTTCATTTTAGTGAGAAAAACTTTTTGTTTAGGAGCAAGCTGAACATGAACCTTTCTGTCACTGCATCTAAAGAAATCCATGGTGGTCCATGGATCTCTCTACTTATCTTTCTGTTTGTGTTTCCAGCTGTCTGACATCTGCATTTTTTCCTTTAAGGGTATTTTTTTCAGACAATTATAGAAGAGATCCTCTCCAAGTCCTTAGAAAATTGGAGATTGCAGAAAAAAAGATAGGATACTGACTGAAGTGCTTGGCCAGAAATAGAGATTTAAGTTACACTCACACACTTGCACGCACGTACACACACATACATATCTCATTGGTGTTATAACTGGATAATCTTCATGTTCAGCCTGTACTGCTGAAGAGTTTGTTGCACTCTCCTTTTTTTCTTCCTGTGTTGTCCCATTGCTGCCTTGTGCTGGCTTCATAAAGAGCTTGGGAAAGGAAAAAAATTAGATTTTTCTTGCTGCAATGTCATGACTGCTGTACTGTTTGGAAAAGATGGTGAGAAGATGTAATTAGGAGAAGTGGGAGGCAGTTTGACTGATGCTGTTGGGAGCATTTCTGTAGATTGACACTGCTTCTCAAGCTCAGTAATTGATATTTTTATATGAAGGAAAAAGTCGACAGCATAAGTAACCGATGGTGGAGGTAAAGGAGACTGACAATTTTTTTCCTGCTAATGGCTGTCGCTGAAACATTCTTTGATCCTTAAGTTTTGCATTAAATAAAAGATACCTAGGGAGAAAGCAGGATACTAGCGGTCCTGTACCTATGGAATAGAGTTTGCTACAGCTAAATTATACCTGAGTAAGCTGGGAAATTTTTAGAACCTAGCCATTCTTTCATATATATAAAGAATATTAACAAGCCAGTGATATTTCCTAGGCATTGCTTTTTATTGTGTTGGAAAGCTAAAAATTAGCTATTTCAAACATAATTTCAACAACTTATTCAGCTCTTTTCCTTTCTCTACATGTTGATCATCTATGCCAGATTTTCTTTGTTTGAACAGCAACTGTTCAAGAATAGAGACCATGTTCAACCTAAAGCAGTTAGAAGACCTGATTTTCTGTCCTATGATGAAATTTGGGGTTAATATGGGAATAAACTGCTAGGCAAAAATCCTGCAAAAAATTCCTAGGAAAAAAAAAATAGGAAAAAAAAAGGAAAAAAACTTTCAAGATATCTTTTTCAGAGAAAATATTTTTTTAATGATTAACAAACACAATTCTTTCTGTTCACCATCATAGCAGAATCCTGTTCAAACCATTTACTTTGGTGCAGGCTGCTAAACAATGATAGAATATATGAGAAAAAATGAAATTTTTTATTAATGGAATGTTTGTCCCAGAGCACCTCTCTGAGAGAAATTTGAAATCCATATTTTGTGCCTTATCAAGACTGGATCTGCGTTACAACCTGAGAGATAAGAAAGCCTTTTGACTTAGGCAGTTTGTAGATTCCCAACAAAGAGAATTAAGATCAGAGAAAGAAAAATCAGCTCTTTTGGTTTTTTAATTGCTTTAGAATCGATTAGCTAATTGTATGAAATGTCACAAATAAAATCAGATGACCTCTTGTTTTGTTCAGTCTGCGACACAGGTGTAAGAATAATTGAGATGTGATGAGTTAGTTCTCCCCAATGTTTGACTTCAGTGATTGTACAAACCTTCCTACACGAATGTTGGTAGATATCATTTGATTCTTTACCTTCAGAATAAAATTAATGAAATTGGAAGAGGTTTAAAATTAGAACAAGCAAAAACGATGGTTCATTTTAAAGAAGAAAGTGATCATATTGAGGTCAGCTGATATTACGTATGTGAGGCCATCATATATTACAATATGTCACCAATTTGTTTTGGCAGCTACAGGGACAAGATCATGCTTTTGGGATGACCATGGAGGCAATTACTTATTGGTTGTATTCCCCAACTTTTTCCAGCACATAGGGGAGAGGAGAAATGCTCCATAGTCTTGCCATGTGGATGCAGTGCCAATCTGCATTCAAAGTCCTAAATGTAGAGGCAGGAAAAAATTTGTTGCTCTCAAGAGAGAGGTTTTTAGTAGTCCTGACATTAAGCTGTTTCTTCAATTTAGTGTTATCTTTTTGGCTTTTTGATGTTGGCATGCTGATTTATATGCTTATCTATGGTCCTCTATTTAGGTTTGGCTTAATTCCTTTAGGTTCCAGTCTTTTGAAAATATCTTGAGTCCCCTTAGATATCGTGCAGTCCATCTCACATACACTTTCAACTCAGTAAATTTTATCCTGTTGTAAGGGCTCATATTTCCAGTCAATCTCAAGTCCATCTGTATCTCCTTCTGACCACTGCCACCTGGTTTAGTTTCTGACCAACTGCCTTCGTCATTCTGATGAGTCTATAAATCACACAGAAACCAAGACATGTGGCCTTATTTGGGCTTACAAATAGGAAAGCACCCAAAGGAGACCTCAGCATTTCTTGTATGGAAAATAATTTCCTTACATGGAGGTTTGAACTCTGAGCTTCTCAATAAACTGGTTTTGAAGCAAATATTGGAATATAAAAAGGAAAATGTATAAAATTGGAAAGGTATGCAAAATAGTTCAGGCTTTTCTGTGATTGAATATACATCTGAGAGTTCACTTTGAGAGCAATCAGGAGATTTAATTAGCTTGATAGGTGTATCATTTGAAAAATTTACTATGACTTCTAATAGAATGAAACTATATTTAGTTGTGCTCTTTTCCAAGCATGGTAGAAATCCATCTTAGATTCTGAACTCTGAATAACCTACTTGTCTGTTTGAAAAATGGTTATGTTGCTGTGGAGAATATTAAATGCTATTCCTACAGAACTCATAGGAATATGCTTTAAAAATACTTTTGTAAATTCTTGATCAGTTATTTGTGGGATCTTATCACCCTTTGCTTAAATATATCTTGATATCTCTCAATTAATGCAAATTGTCACAAAACCTGAAAGGTTTCACCAATGATATCACAAAGTTCTTCTTATCCCCATGTAAAAATGTTTAGGAATAATATTTTTGTACTATTTTAATTGCGTGGTTCAGTGAGGACATAAGCTGATGGGATTTGTGTTGATATCACAAGCAGAAAAATGGTTAAGGATTTCGAAATTGATATTACTTTCACTAATTCACTAGAAATTGGACTACTTTTTCAAGTAAATTTGATGATTCCTATAAATGTTCAGTCACTTTGTACTTACATGGTCTGATCTTTTTTCCAGTAAAACAGTAAAAGTTTTACTGAATTATTCACAATCAGACTCACACTCTGTCTAAAGAATATACTTTTTAGTTGTATAGTGAAAGGTAAAGATGATGTTTTGTTTGCTTACTGTATTTATGTCTCATTTACATTACATCCTTCAGCACACCAGGCTGCTAAAAGAATTTTCTGCTCTAAAGACTGTAAAATGTGATTGTAAAGTCTGGTCTGCATGACTTATGCAAAGGCACAATAGCTCTAATTTTTTTTTTTTTTGGCTTGATATGCTCTAAAGTGTGTATACATAAGAAGAATACACACTATGCTTCTATACACACAAGGAAAGAGGCAGGATCCTATGAAGTACAGAAGTAAGCTATCTATTCCATATGTTTCACTGATCCTGTTTTTTGTTATTGACTGAGTAGGGAAAGTGGATGTCTCTGGAGGTAATGCTGGCATTCCCTGTTTCACCAAAAGTACAAGGCAACATAACCCATAGTATACCCCCTCATATATTTGGCTTTGTTTGCTTAGCATACTACTGGCAATTCCAGAATCTATTTAAGTTTCACCAAACCTGTCCTTGACACTCAGCTAGTCAACAGTTTCATAAGGACATTTACCCTATTTTTAAGTGTCAGGTAGGTGAGAGTCAAAAGATACCATAAAGAGCAGAGTGGACTTCTGTCAAAGGCAGGGAGCTTTCCAGGCGAGGGGAAGTGAGGTTTTCTTCCCTCAATAAATTATATTTACATTCCTTTGAAGTATATAATGTGCATACTCAAGGAAACTAGAACTTGACAACACAACAGGCAATACTGTATTCTCAGTTCTCCAGCAATGAAATAATTATTGAGCTTTGGGTGCGTCATGGAATTGAAGAGGTTTGCAGAGTGCAACAGAGTGAGCTTAGATTTCTATGAAGCATTTTCCCCAGGTGTGACAGAGCTCAAAAAAGTACCTATTTCAAAATGTAGCAAGCAGGTGGAAGAGGCTGACATTGCAGCCTGATCAAAAATCAAATTGACATTTCAGGACAGTGAATGATGATAGAGTGAGGGAGGAGAAGCTGCCTTGGGAAGGAAAGCAGCTAGAAGTGAAAATAAGTACTTTGGCAGAGAGACAATAGAAAGATGTAAAAAACCCTAAGCAACCCAGATCATAACAGCTCCTTTTAAATTTGTCAGAATTACTGATAATCTGTTAGTGTTGGGAACATAAATTTATATATTCTGCTGTAGAATGTATTATTTTGCACTTCTAAAAGGCAAGCTGTCCTTCCAGAATCCCTCTGCATGTGATAAGCAGAAAAACACTCCCACTGGAACGTGTCAGTTTTTCTAAATCTTTATGATGCAAGAGAGAAAGAGATGCATTTAGCTACAATAGATAGATGTCTGCATTAATAAGCAGCATCTTTGCTGAGGAGACTCCCTTGAGGATGCTATGTCCACATCAATGAAATGCCATCAGACTGAGATGTATTATCTTGGCAGCTGTTCTGAAGTGAAACTCACAAAAATCTGAGATGGTGATGCCTGCCAATACATATTAAAAAAATAGCAGAATGAAAGGATATATGCAACCGCAGAATCTGAGCTGATATAGCGCAGAAATTGGAGAGACCCAGTAATGCAAGAAAGTTCATTGTGTTTGAAGGCTGAAAATCTGTCCTGTGTTTTCTAGGTGGTCTATTATTCTAGAGCCTTTGCTGGTAAAATGGCAACAATTATTGAAGTCCATAGGGACCAGGTAATCTAGACTTTCATATTCCAGAAGTGATTGTCTCTTTCACAAAGTGGTTTAATATTACCTTGAACAAATTTATATAGGATATTTGAAACATTTTTAAACCTTATCTACTTTTCAGGGTTTTAAAGGCATAGATAATAGTTAAAAAACTGTCACAGTTTTAAATGCAAGAAAATAATCGTATCTGTTCTCATACATGCATACAATAATTTTCAGGAATTAATCACCTATTTTTAGACTGAATTAACTTGTAGATGTAACATATTTTCTGATTCCCTCACTCTGTTTGCTTTTATAAAGAACAGCCATGAAACAATGGAGATTGATGTGACATCGTCACATCCTTAGGAAAGGGCATATTCTGCCTCTGTCTTGGTACAGAAGCCTGAAGCAGAATCCATGAGCTAGTTAATAATGTACTGTGGTTTAAAAAATTACTAGTAATCCCCATATAACAATGTACCAAATTCTAGTTTCAAAAGATTTCCAATATGAGATAAATGTAAAGAGCATGACAAACCCAGAAGTATCGTTACCTACTTTTTGATACATTTGTGTACTTATGTCTTTATAATTCTAGAATAATCTTTACCAAAGCAGTATTCAGACATTCTAAATTTTGCCTTGTATTTTCATATTAAACAGAATGTTGATGCTTGAAAGTGGTGTATCATTTTCCCTTGGTTATACACAAAATCTGGACTCAGTACCCTGCTCTAAAGAGAAATGTGGTGCAAGTTGAGTCACAGCATGCAAGACACAAAGTTTGAAAAAACAAAAAAAGAGAGACTTTATGGAAAGAAAATACCTCATATTGTTGAGAATTTAGTCCAAAATATCTAATGGTGGAATTCACCTCGATAAAATAATTTGAAAGGTCCAGAAACCCTCTGCAGCCCCATGAACTGAAACTTTTTTTTTAATATTAGAGATCTAGAAGGGTTTTCCTGCTTTAAAGGTTTTACCATTTTAATCAAATTAACTTGGTTTCCAGGTATAATATATTTGGTTTAAAGATAGGAATTGTTCAGAGAATATATTATTAAAGAGTCTAAGGAGAGTAGCCCTATTTCTGCACACCTATGACTCAATCTCCCAAACCTTTTAAGCAAGATTTTCAAATTTAACATGATACAACAGAAGCTCAGCTATTCCAAAACCATGTTTTACTTTCTTCATTATTTAAAGCAGGAAAGAGGGTATTTCACTAGGATTAGCTTTGTGTGTAAATGAGACCAAATCTCAGGGTAAAAAGTTCTATGTCAAGAGCCCTGCCTACAGGGCTATTTTCAAATATTATAGTCTCTCTCAAATTATTATACTCTCTCTGGACAGAGATTGGTTGACTAGTAAAGCAAGTAGAGAGATAGAGGGTGCATAATAGAGTGTGAGTTTTCAGCAATTTTGTTAGATTAGTCCTTAGGCTTCTCAAGCATTTCTTTTTCTCCTCTGTTTTACTGCTAAAGAGTTTATCTTCATACATGTTATAGGGC
The DNA here is from genome assembly GCA_039654755.1 of Calcarius lapponicus. NCBI lineage: Eukaryota > Metazoa > Chordata > Aves > Passeriformes > Fringillidae > Calcarius > Calcarius lapponicus. The sequence continues at coordinate 64,149,196 of CM077462.1, read as the reverse complement.
TGATCAATTGATGAATTATTTAAGCCCTTTTGTAATTGATATTTTGGAATGGCCCTTGCAGGCCAGCAATGTCCTACCTGAATTATGAGCAGAAATTAAGCAGTCATTATATTCATTTTCTTGAAACCCTAATTCTGTCCTTGGCTTTCCATGGTGCCATGTGGTCTGACTAATCACATGGCTCTCCTGTTTACCTAAGTCCAGCTTCTTGGATGAATATTAGTGACTGGACATTCAATTCATACAAAGACACAGGGCATAAATTCAGATTGGAAAAGGTGTACTGCTCAAATCAGAACTTCACACAGCACTTCATACCAGATAAAAATACAAAATGTAATGCTGCATTGGCCTTGATGCAACATGCATGTATCTTGTGAGCATGATCATTCTCAAAGATTTCTCTGCTTTTCAGTATAGTACTGAGAGACTGATTAGATTTATAATCTGGGAAGTGATGGACTGCCACAGTTTTTTGTAGGTTGTCAGTGTCAAAAAGAAGAAATTTGGAGCATTTACTAGATCATATTGTGTCTCAGGTACCATAGCACAGAGCATGAGAAAATATGAACATTCATTTTTAACTAGCACTTAGAGATCCATTGGTGACTTATTCAATAAAAAGGAAAGTTATTACTACTAATTATTGTCAGTTTGGGGAAATATATTTAATATTGTTTTCTTCATGGTTTAATTTAGCCTTCATGTTCCTTGGTGGTATTTTTTTTTTTTGTCTTTATTTATTTTGTCTGTAGTTTGAGTACGTCTTGTTTAATTTCAAGAATATTCTAATTTTATTCTGATTATTTTACTCAGCTTCTTCACATTTTCTCTTGGAGTCCTGTTGATGCTTACAAGAGCATCAGTAAGGGCCAAAGGCTCCTGAGGAACATTAAATATATGAAGTTGGACCAAAACCCCATTAGCTTTTCAGTCTAAATAAATATTCATGTCCTCATGGGATTGATGTGTTTTTAGCCTACTCAAAATTAAAATTAACATTTCTTTATGGCCCACAGAATTGATAATTTGGAGTGTTTTATCTCTATTCCTCTGTATGGACTAGAATCTGGAAGCTGCATTATTTGGATGGAAAATTGCTAAGCAATGCTAAGGTGAAGGAAAATAAAAATGAACATGCTGGCACGCTGTGGCCTTATCTGTTTTCAGGGAGAATTTGTCTAGTAGAAATTCTGACTTCTGTGCAAAATGTATTTTGTTTCTCTCATCTCCCACTCCTTGTCATGTTTTTAAACCATTGTATCTTTCTCTTCTATCACATTTTGAACATTTTGAGGCTGAAAATATCTCTGATTTTTATTTACAGCAATTAGTACAATTGATCAATCTCCTTTGATCCTGGCTTCTGTTCATTAGAGTGAAGCAGATAATGGCAAAGCAATTGTGAATGGCAGCAAAGAGGGAATGGTGTCGCTGGATTCTCTGGACACTAATCAAGATCTAGTTGCAACAGATTATACTGACCACAATTTCCCCAGACACAAACTAAAGTCTTCTTCAAGGCACTCAAATCCTCATTTGTCCTCTTGATTTTCCCTTGGTACTTAGCTGCTGAGTGCTACATGACTGTTTTCTGCCATATCTCAGAATGTTGGAGGCACTTTGCTATCTCCCTTATATCACAGGTCCAGGTTCTGTGCCTTAGAGAAAGATGAGAACACATGATGCCATATTCAAATGACAGCATACTGTAGCTTTGCAAGGACAAGACGCCATTGCAGATTCCTCCTTGTTATTGCCAGAACATAAGGTTAAATGCATGATTTTAGCTTTAGACCTTACTAGTAAATTGATTTTGTTCAATCTTAGACAAGAAAAAAAAATGCTGCCTGCATTTTTGCTCTTCTTGAAGAGAATTCTGAAGAATTAGCTGTAATCAAACACAAATAACTAATTTAATGAAAACATTAAAGATGTGTTTCTTTTGTTGCAAAAGATAACATTGAGATGTTGACAGCAGGTCCTTCTCTGTTTGAAACCTTCACATGCTGAAAATCAACTTGGAAATTTCATGGAAATTTTCAATATCTAGTCTTTCTGATAGGAGAGAGTCATTGAAAGTAAACAGACTTTGTTGTTAAGCAGGGTATTGTCACATAATTATATATTACAGGTAAAATGGGGATAATAAAGATATTGGCAGATACCTAAATAAATCATATAAAGAACATAGTATTTTAGAGGTAAATAAGAAAAAAAATAGTAAAAAATAATACTAAAAAAGTAGAAGTTTACAGAACTCCAATCAGAATTTTCTGCCTTACACTGCTATACTGAGAGAAAATCAACATATCATTAACTTTTATGCAGGAGCAACACACAAAAGCAAAATCCTGTCTTTAATGTTGTAATATATAGTAATGAAAAGCTGACAAACATTCAGGAGTCCACTAACACAGGAGCACATATAGGGAGGAGCATGATCATTTGGAGACCAGCAGGCATCATTGCAGATTTCCACTTGCCAGCCTTGTTAATGTCATTTTTGACTAAATTTTACAGCTTATTTCAGACATTGGTTAAAATTGCCTCCATTATTCATGTACTTTCCAGTATTACAAATCATACACATGATGTGGGGATAGGGATCTTTGCAAAGCAGTTTTTCGTGTACGTACCAACAAAGCCCAGTGCAAATCTTCTCAAACGTATTTATTGGAGAATTAAAGCTGTTTGCTAATAACAAATTGGAAATCTGTGGTGCAGAAATATTATGCATAACCTTGTAAATCAGATTAACTGGTGTTCCTTCTTTCACACAATAAATTCCATAAGGAGCATCTGTTCAAGCCAGTGCCTGGTGACCTGGCAGCAGATCAGAGAGCTTGCTGCTTTCTGCACTAATTTTGGAATCTGGTCCAAGCAGGAACATCATTACTTAGAGTCAAATCTATTTTACACTGAGATTAACATACTGTGATACCTGCTCATCGTGGTCCATTACTCTTTGTGCCATTTGAGCCCTCAGCTGTGGTTTACTCAGTGGCTCCTCTGCTCACTCTGAAGTGCTGCTACTTTTCATGACATTGACATTCCATGTTGCCCTGGCCTTTTTAAAGCGAACACACCATTACAGCTGATGAGGTAATAGAAATGCAAAGAGGTCTGAAAAATCAGACAAGTTTGCCACAAGACCTGATCTGCTTTTTAACTGGTATGTCATTGAATTTGACAAGAAAACTATTGTTTATATATATTGTTTTTAACTATGTTATGAAGACAATGTAAGAGCTACTGGAGACATATCTGTTTAAGACTGAGGATGAATAACAGTGAGGACAAATTGCAAAGATAGGTGATGAGTTCGTTATGTCCTCAAATAAGAAGGGAAAATGAGCTTTAGATGTAACTGACTATTCGGGAGGATCCTAGGTGAAATTTGGCTATTTATATGTATGTATATATATATGTATATATACATATATATATATATATGTATGTATATATATGTGTATATATATATATGTATGTATATATATATATATATATGTATGAAGATTCTGTCTTTGTGGTAAATGTTAGTTTGCACTGTATAACATAATTTAGAACTGGGCTGGTCATGATGGAGTCACTTGAATGGAGGAATGGCTAACTGAGGCTTAGGATCTCAACACATTGATGTAAAGGACTAGGAAATCAACAGGCATCTAAACCATACTGAAATAAGAGGCAAATTTTTGCCCTAGCTGCTTAAAATGAAAAGTAGCTAGTTCTGCAGAGTCATCAATTTCAAATAATGGAGGATTATATACTATTCCAATGGTCTAGGTAGTAGTAGTCAGCAGTTTTGACTGTAATGCCAATAATGAAAGGCATACCAGCCACTCTATAACAAACATGTTAAATTTTCACAGCTGGTGCTGGGCTATCTAAAAGAAGATAAAGTTGTCTATCACCTACAGTTTGCAAAATATTCTTTGGGAGAACTTTTTAATTTTATTTCATTTTCCCTGATGTAAAATCAGCCAGTGGAACAAAAAAAGCTCACAAAAACATGGAAGGAGAGGTTTTCCAATATATGCAAAGATTTTCTAAATAAGCCAGTTCTCTCATTGGAACCTAATAGTATAAAATTTTCTAAATTGGGTATTTGATTCCTTCTCCAGCTCAGTTTCCTACCCTTATGTGATGGACTAAATAATTTCCATGATGACACCCTTACTAGAGCTGACAATTTATTTTTAAGGGTGAGAAGCATTCTTTTTCAGGTCCAAAATTGCATTGAACATTTGGTAAAAAAAAATACCCTGCAAATCAGGAAGATTTTCCTTGTGAAGAGAGGGCGGAAAGATTTTCTTTGAATTAGGTTAGTGAATGAAAATGGCCAGGGTCAATGCCAGATTGGAAGGAGCTTTGAGCAATACATCAAGTGGAAGGTGTCCCTGTCCATGTCAAGAAGGCTGGACTAGATGAGCTCTGAAGGTCCCTTCCAACTCAAACAACTCCATGATTTATGATAGCATGTTTTGGGCAGGGTTTTTGGGTATCTGAAAGTAAGGCAACTAAGCAAATCAAATTATGCACTCTGCAACTCTAGTCACCTCATCTATAAAAAAAAAAAAAAGAGGAAAGATGTGTAAGAGAGGTAGGTGTATCATCTCCTGCACTTGCTGGTTCCACTCTATTTGCTATAAATGGAACAAAGGCAGTGCCCAGAAGGATAGCTCAGGATCCCAACTGACAGGCTTAAGATCACAATTAGCAAGTGTTACAGTGCAAAATTTATCTAGCCTTCCTTTAAAAATAATCATATGCCTGACATTTTGCAAGTCCTTTTTTTTTATATCTTAATGGGACTTAATTTCTATTCTTATTCTTTGCTTTTCTTCCATAAATATAATTATGTATTTTAGAAAAGGTGGTCTCTTACCCTGATTTGTCATGATTAACATGGTGAAGCCAAGATCTTAGCAGGGGCCTGCAAACAATATTTAGTACTAGCTGAGCTTATAATCATAATAATTATTAATACACCATTTAGAGGTATAAATACATACCAATTTATCTATCTGTCTACGCAATACTTTGCTTAATCAACAAAGCGATATGTAAAAAATATTGCCCTCATCCCCTTTCTGTCACCTTTCCTTCTGACTGGTACATATGGTTATGTGTCTGTGCCACCTTTGCAAGGGAAATTTTCTTTAGTTACCATTTGTATGGACACTTCCTGTTACAGTAGACTGTGGTCAGACATTTCTGAAAATCAACCGCTCCTGTGGTGTGGGTTGATTTTTATGATCTCCATTAATATCTGAAGTCAATACAACGTGCCAAGCGTATGCACAACGAAAAGGACTTTTACTTCCCCGGTCAGCCTTGAGCTTTGCAGTTGATAGGGATCTCAGATGAAATTTAAGCTGAGGCTAAAATCACAAAGAATGTTGTCATCTTTTTGTACATAGTACTTTAAAAAAAATTTTAAAAGTAAATGGAGAGTCTAAGGTGGGGTTTTTTTTCTGTTCTTTCATAAATTTAATTTTATTTCTTTTCTCCCTTCTCATGATGTTTTTTCATAAAACACATTTTATAATGAAGTGCTTCACTGTTAGTGAAAACTGCCACTTAGTGCAATATCAGGTCTTTAACAGGTTCATGGAGTTTGTTAGAGCCTTGTAAGTTGGTGTTTTTGAAAACATAAAAATAAAAATGAAGTTCTGAGGAAGCTATAAATATGGACAGGAAAAAAAAGCCCATTTAACATCTCAGTCTATTTCTTGCTTCTTCTTTCTGTGTGCTTTTTAGTTTTAATTAAACTAAGTCCTCGCAGGTTTAGATTTACAATTAATTCATAAAATCACATAGGGAAGGTCTCCTGCCACAGCCTTTCAGAACTAGTTGTGCCATGTGGGTATACATCTGAAAGGAAGGTATCTTTCTACCTCTTTTAAAAGTACATTTCTCTTCTGGAATGAGATAAAAATTTGCCTCAGAGATTGTTTGTAATGCAGTTTCTAATATAATGATTTTTTTTTTCAAATTGCAGCTCTGAAGGAAAAGTAATTTTTTGTTATTCCTAGGAAATGGAAATTCTCTAAAGAAGAAGACTAGAAAAAATTGTGATAATTAAAATATTTAAAATATTTTGCTTTAGCATTACAGAAAGGATGTTTTATTTTACAGAATAATTTTGAATCTTTTGACTAATTTTGCCAGAATTTTTGGTTTAACTATGACAAAGAACCTTTTTTCTTTTTCTCAATTTCTAGTCAAGTCAACAGTATCTTCAGAAAACTTTACAATGTTTCTGTGTCCTGTCTGGCATCCTCAACACTGTCCAGTTAAAAGCCATCTGCAAATTTAATTAACATTTTTTGCTACCTTTTCAGATCATTAAGGAACAAGCTAATATGATGGATGACAGTGTTTAGCCCATCACATGAGGCCATCTCATAGCAACTTGAGTGTGTTGCAGTCAAAAAGAGCTTCAGGTTCTCTGATCACTTTGGCTAAAACTGAAGTGAGATAACACTACCTCTTCTTTAAAGAGAAACTGAGGAAAGAGCTCAGCCAACTGTGTTTCACTTCTGCAAAAATAAACAATTTTTTTGTAAGAAATGAGTACTTCCCTTCTGTTGTCAGAAAAAAGGGACAATATGTTCTTAAAAATAAATCACATCAAGTCAACCTAGTATCCAGTTCAGAACATTTGTGTGGAATGAGTTACTTTATCTTAAAACCATATACTAAGAGGCTTTGAGTCTACCTTCCCTGCATTAGGTGCAAAACAGAACTTAAATCATTGTTCAAACTGTACTTCTCACTTTCTAACAGGAGACATAAGCTCAATGGCTTTTTCAGTGATCTGCCTTGATTCCATTTTTAATTATATTTCCAGTGATTTGAATTATGATAAACAAAGCATGGTTATTAAACCTGTAAAGAGTACTATGTTGGATGACACTGCTTCTAGAACAGAATATGCTAATGCTTAAATACTGGATGAAGAATGACTGACTGAGAAGCAGTTCTGCAGAAAACAAGACCTAGATAATTAAAATGGATCACAAGTAATACTTGAGTCAACAGTGTCATTCCATTTGCAAATAAGCTAAATGTCCTACCAAAAATACACAAAGAGGTAATGAGTTTTTGAGGCATGAAAAAGTCTTTCAATTCTACTCTGCCCAAGCAAAGTATAAGATGGGAAAGTACCATATCTTGAAAAAAACTGCACACTATCTTGGCTGTACAACATAAACTAATTGGAACTCACCCACAAGAAAACCAGAATACTGGATTTGTTTGATCTTTAAAAAATTAAGTTGACACATGGTGATTGTCCTAAAAACTGTTGAGGGCTTCTGAAAATATCAATTTGAGAAGCTATTCCCATATTTGATAGAAAATATATAATAGGGTCAAATTCAAAGAGACTACAGAAAGCCAGCTTAAGAACTAGGGAAGAGAAAGACTAGTTTGGCTTTGGACAGATTGCTCAAGGCAGCCATGAAATCTCCGCTACTGCTGAGAGTTTGTAATTATACAGGTTTTAGTAACTAATTATCCTTTTGTTATTGGGTAACTTAGTCTGAAATTCAGCAAATCACAGAATCTCAGGATGGGTAAGGTTGAAAGGGACCGCAGTGGGTCATCTGGTCCCACCTTCCTGCTCAAGCAGGGCCATCCAGGAGGACACTGCACAGGATTGTGTCCATATGGTTCTTGAATATCTGCAGTGAGGGAGACTCCACACCCCCTCTGGGAAATCTGTTCTAGTGCACAGTCACCCACACAGTGAAGAAGATCATATTCTTGCCTTCAACCCTGTTCTATTTTCTCCATCTTCAGTTTCTTCATCCCAAAGTTGAGGATCACAGTGTCCTAGCAATATCACGTGAAGGTACATTTCAAAAACCACCTTTACCCCAACAAACTCAGATACCTTTTTCAAATATTCTTGTAAGAATTCAATCTTTGTTATAGATCAAGGAGCAACATTATGCAACATGTTTCTGAAATGAGAACATCTGCAAGAAAGTAACTGATCCCACAGTATTGGTTCTCCTCGTCCTTCACAGTATACTCTAAGAATTAGAAATATATCCCAAGAAACTTTGTATTGCCCCCTTCAAACCTTTTTGGCAAGCACTCCCAGGAAATAGTCAATAGACTTGCCTTCCAGTTACCATGCTAAACTTTCATGGACTCCTCTCTCTTCTCCAAGTTTATCGTGAGAAAGTCACAAAACTCACTCTTGTCCCATATGAGGGTTCTGAATATGAATGCGCATAATCATTTAGAGTGATAATAAGGTGCATTCTTCGCAGTAGCCTTGCCAGCAACTTCAGCTACTGTTGGGAAATTTTAGGCTTTTTTTAATGAATGTTAGAAAAACAGTGATTGTTACTACAATAAATGTGATGTGATTATTATTATAACAAAGCAAAAGTGAGCTTTTGTGAGGCAAAACTGTCATGTTTCATTCAGTCTGACCAATGTAGATGGTGCTCTTTTGCTACAGTTGTCTGAGTTTTTCATAATATGTTTATTCTTGCACCATGACCATCAGGGAAACATTTTTACCTTCATTTCACATATGAGGACAGAGGGCAGAGACAAAGGCACTTAGTAGAAAACGCAAGATTAATTGAAGGCCTTTGGAATCTAATAATCTCTGAATTATGCTTCCTTTTGCTGGATGACTACTGGTATTGCTCACCTACTGCATCAGCAAAATAAGACATCATGTGTACTTCAAAAAAAGACCACATGCAAACCATAGCAGAGTAAAGAAATAATATTACATAAAGTTATGTTCCAGTTTGTGAATTTACAGAAGTGTAATGTTGTTCATTTGTAGAATGGATCAACTCTTTTGAGAAATATAATAATTGATAGCCTAAATTAGAATGGGGACTAGGTCCAAATGCCAGTGAATAAACCCCAAACAGCTGAATTCCTTGGGAATTCACTACACCCACAAAGAAGGATACAGAATCATAGACTGAAGAGTTCCCACTGCAAAGCCCTCTCCTTTCTGTCTTAGCTTTTGTGTCCTGGAAGAAGCAGCCACTAGTCCAATACTGTCAGTCTCAGGTGTTCTCAAACTGTTTCTTATTAATGGAAATGTCTTAGACCCAGGTAGATAGAAAGAGCTATTTCCCAAATAGAAAGTACAGAAAGATCTTAATCTCTCCAGTCTGAAAATAGGGAGAGCAGTCAGAGACAGCAGTTTCTGCAAGACACTGTTTCTGCAAGAGCTGTCAGACTTTAAATCCTCTGGTAGACATTAACATCATGTAGGACTTCAAACATTGCTCAGTGGACAAGAGCCACAAAGCTGCAGACATTCCAGTCAGCTGGAGGGATCAAAGGAAGCATACAGAAAAGGCTGCTTCCACACTGTTCCCTTTGCTCACATAACAGCAATGTTTAAATGAGTTTCTCTTTTAAAGTGATGAGGTGATAATTTAAAAATACATAAAAGTGGGGTGCATTAAAATGTGAAACTAGGTCATCATTATCTTGAGAAATTAATTTATTATTTCAAAATAACTCAGAAAAGATGAGAGAGAAGAGACTTTGATATCAAACTGATACTTATGAGATCTCAGATGAGGAGATAATAAACAGATTTGTTTAAATTAATTAAGTACAGTTATGTTTGGAGCATATTATATGTTACTTTTCTAAAATAATTTAAAAGTTGGTTAGTTAAACAAGTTCCTTATGAATAGAGCTGGTCTAAAAGCCTTTGGATGAACATTTCTAGTCAGAAAATACCTAGTAGCTGAAACTTAACCTCACAGAAAATAGTTAATTATTTACTGAATTAAACACATTAAATTTGTTTCTAAGTGTTCAAATATTTTAGCTAATTACTTCAGAAATAAGAATAGTTCTCTGATTCAAAATACGTTTGATTTTATTTTACATTACAGAAAGATATATGAGTTTTACATTACATGATAAATTGGTCAATATCTAAATTAAATATTATAATTTCTGCACATTATTTCACTGGATTGAATTTTAAGAAGATTAGAAATGGAGGGGGAGGGCTTTGTTTTGCTAGCATTTTTGTGATTAAGAAAAAATTTAATGTCTTCAACTGTAGAATACTAAAACCCTCAAAACTCTTCACAGAAATGGAAATTAGGCTAATAGCAAGCACGATATCATAGTAACAAATGTTTCTTTGTATTGACTCGAATTGTAGTAGGCAACACAGAGGGACATAGGCAACCCTTTTGGTTCTGAGTTTTATGAGTACTTGCTAAATGTTGTTTGAAGAGCTTTTAGTTTGAACAGATAAGATTAACACCCAAGAAAAGATGCAGAAGATTCTCCACTATCATATGGAGAGCTAAGGACATAGTCCCAACAGCAGCCATCAGTTGCGATGGCCTCTATGAGGCCTCAGATGTTAGATTCTGTCCTTTGAATCACTTTGAGACTGTCTGTGCTTACAGAAGGTGAGTATAGCAATTTCAAGGATGGAGTAGGTAAACTCCTAATTTAATCCCTTATGGAAATTTTTGCCCTGTGCTGGTCCTTTGCTGAGCAGGGCAGAAAGAAGATTACTCCAAGCCCAGCCAACATTCCCTGTCTGCTTCAATAGAGAGGTCATTTCTTAGGAGAAACCTGTCCATAAAAATTGTGTACATATTTATCCCTTTTTCCATTAAATTCAGATTTTTATGTTTAATATATCATGAGGAAGGAGCCCATAGATCTTGAAGTTGCTATCTGATGCTCGATATGATTGAAGTGGAACAGACCAGTCTCCAAGTGACTATCAAGGAAAAAGAAAATATTGGAAATATTTAAGTGGAATATATTTGGAGGAACTATTCTCATTTAAGTTGTTTTTAATGGGTTGCTTTCAAAATGAACTTTTAATTTTATTTTTTATTGTTTTACATGTATATATTTAATATAGAAACTGAAATCCCATCCAGAAATCATTTAAGTATTTGGATCAGATTAAAAGAAGTTGGGTTTTCTTTTTTTTTAAACACACATAGACAGCTCCAGAATTTCAGGCATATGTGTTTTGATTTCATTTGCTTTCTACCCTTTAGAATAAAGTAACACTCTATTGTCATATTCTATTTGCAGACATAACTACACAGAAGGCTGTGATTTTGATCATGTTGTATCAGTGGCATGTGGCTGCTCCAGCTGCTCAAAAGACTTGGTTTATGCCCTATTCTTGATAGTGAGATACTTTAAAAGACCCATAGTCACAAGAGCAAAATGTAGAAAATATCTAGCAGGTAGTAGCAGGTACTACTGGTGTTTTTCCATGATTAATTTGAATTGTAACAGTCAAGGATACATCTAACATTTCTATTTGGGAAACACGCCCATATCTTCAACTTGTGGGAAGATCATCATGCTAATCAACCAACATGTTGCCTTTCATAAATATATGGTATTACTCCCACATGCATTTTCAAAATTGTACCAAAGCTATACCTTATTTTTTATATATTTCTTGCAAAGTTCATCCTGTTGGTGCAAATGGAAACTAGAGGAAAATGAAGCTCTGTATTCCCTTTATTTCTTGCAAAACATGTACTGCAAATTTTTACCTGTCTTGAAATTCTTTGGCTCAGACACAACATAGAATATTATTCTGGTTTGCTCTCCCTTGTCTAGAAAAATAATGAGAGTATTTCTGCTTAAATAAATATGCTTTGTGACAGGTACGATTATTACCAGCCTAATGAATGACATGATGCATTTCTTCTGTTCCACTCAAGGCTCCTCTTCTTTATCTTTGTGAATTTTCACTGTGACCTGCCAGAAACAATCCTATATCTTAACACTCTCCTAAAGGTTGATGCTCATCTATGGTCAATGAAAATATCTTAAACAGAAGAACTGGCTGATAACAATTTGCATGTACAGCTATGGATAAAAAAGCTCTTTTATGCAAAAAGGCATACATGACATCCCAAAAACTCCTGGGCAGGAGAAAACACAATTTGTTCTTCCATTTGACAGTAGAGACTTTTCACCTCCTATTGATAACCTTTAATCTGATAGGGCAGATGTCAATACATTTTGCTAAATATTTTAAGAATTAAAACATTGTTGTTTTGCTATGTAATGCACATAAGATCTTAATGGTTTATGGTTAGGTAGTTTAATTGGCTCAGCTGGGGGCAGGAGGGGAAGCAAGAGCTGCCTGCAGTTTGCCTGACCCTTTTCTATCAGATTGAAGTATTATTATGCACTGTACTATATTAAGCATCATCTGGAAAAAAAGCACAATCTGTTCTTTTTAAGCTTCTTAATAGTTTCTAGTACTGATTCATGGGAAGTGGAACCAACAGATTGTTATAGTTAGACTGTAGGTGGGGACACATATGCTTGAGTTTTGAACAAAATTCCAACTCTGGAGCAGGGACAAGCCTTTCGCACAATGATGTAATTGTTTTTAAAAAAAAACAAAACATGAAGAGACATATGGGAATAGCTTTTGGCTGGGCTTGGGGCCAGGTGTTCAGGTAGGCAACATGCAGGACCCAGGCTGGCATTTTACAAGAACCCAGCTACCACTTGTTGCCAAGAGGACACATTTACAAAAGCCATCTACTGCTAATAGCTCTGATTACAGCACCACAGACAAAGTTTCAAGAGGACAGGAGCATCAACTAAAAAACTGTGATATGCCCTCCAGCAGAACCAGTAGCAGCATAAAGGTGCCAGTTTCCAAATACTGAAATGGAGATGGAGTTTGGTGGGGCAAGAGGAGCTGAATTTAAATTGATCATACTTGAGCTCCAACTAGTGTTGTTTGTGGGTCTTTTCTGATGAACTGGAATTGAGCAAGAAGAGTAAATCAATCCCTCCCTTCTGTTCAACATTTCCTTCAGAGTTTTCTTTAAATTTAAAAGTGGAAACAAAATAGACACATGGATAAATTCCCAGGATGTAGGCAACTTTCATCATATGGGACTCACCAAAAAAATAGTAGTTGGTTTCCAGCTATGAAGTTCTGAATTACTTTTCAAATGGAAGTGAAACTACAAGCTGCATAAGATATCATCATTGTCCATCCATTTGTGTAAATCCTGAAGCCCCTACATCCTTTTTCTTGTGTCAAGCTTGGCTGAACAATGGGAACTGCCCCATTGGTGGAAACTTGCTCTTGCTGTGGCAGTTTTGGTAGTACTGCTATAGGTATACCAAAGAATACTGTCCTTGAGGAGGCCAGTTCCATACAGAAAGCATGCAGATTCTCTTCTACTGTGAACCTTACATCCTCGAGGAAATGACAGAATATACCTTACCTTCTTTCCCACTCTCATTTCTTCAGTGCTAAATATATATGTTTATGCACATATATGTTTTATTCAGAAAGACAGCCCTGATGAAATTTTTGCTAATATATGGTGCAAAAAAATTTAACAGAAAAGATTTTTTTTTTCCACAAAGGAGTGTTCATTATCCCCACAGTATAGCTCACACAAGATATACATACCTAATCAAAACACTTGCACAACAGGAGAATTCACTATGAATAATTTATTGCATAGAGTTTAATCAGCAAGGCAAGAGCACCAGTGGTGTATTTGTATGAGTGTCTTGAAGCAAAGCTGCTTTCTGTTTTTATCAAATCTCCCTTGAGCTCTTGTCATAGAGCTGTAGTTTTCCCAGTGGGAGACCACAGTGACTCTCAGATTTGGACTGCCAGGATGTATTTTCTTCCAAATGTTAAGAACATAACATTTTCCTAAGTACTCCTGGTAGTTTAACATGTTTCCTATGATTTTGGATGACACATAACTTTTTGTATGGTTTCATAAAATCTCCCTGTCTCGATGCTTGATGAAACCATGGTGTTTGTGTTCGAGCAGATTTTATTGGATTGGAAAGGAGTTAATGCAATTTGTGCTCTCTAAAAGACCTGCTATTTTTCAGTACTGTAATTAAACCTATTTTCAACTTTATACGGAGCCTAAGGATAACAGAATTCAAACAGAAAAGTTTGAATGTTTATAACACTTTCAAGCAAATGCTGCAGTATTTGCAACATAAAAGATATGCAGTTCTGTAAGTAAACTAGACCTGGCTGGGAATTTTCCACTGAGTTTTTTGACAGAGAATGAGATCTTCAGAATTTCAATGTCTTTGGGTATCATAATTTAACCCTAGCCAGCAACAAAGCACCAGGCAGCCTCTCACTCACTCCCCTACCAGCAGAATTGGGGAGAGAATCAGAAAGGTAAAAGCTAAGGAACACATGGTTTAAGATAAAGACAGTTAAATAGATAAAGAAAAGCTGTGCACACAAGCAAAGCAAACAGGGAATTAAATCACTGCTTCCTATGAGGTGTTCAGCTGTCTCCAGGGAATCTGGGCCCCATCACATGTAGTGGTGATTTGAGAAGACAAACACCATCATTCCAAACATCCCTCCCTTTCTCCTTCTTTCCCGAATCTTATGTATTGAGCATGATGCCACATGGTCTGGAATATCCCTTTGATCAGCTGGGGTCACCTGTCCCAGCTGTGTCTCTTCCCAGCCTCCCATGTACCCCCAGCTTCCTCACCAGCATGAGAGCGTGAAAAGTAGAAAAGGCCTTGTCTCTGTGTAAGCCCTGCTCAGCCACACAGCATTTCTATTATCAACCCTGTGTTCAGCTCAAATCCAAAACATATTGTCCTTGAGGAGGACAATATAACTATTGTCCTCTATACTAAGTACTGTGAAGAAAATTAACTCTACCTCGGCCAAAAACAGCACATTGAGATATATAGTTTTTCTTCAAACTTACATCTTCTATGGCAAAGATTGACAATGTTTCCTTCTTCTTTTCATCTTCTGTTAGAAAAAGTGAAATGGAATATTTAATGTTGACCCAGAATGACCTAAATGAAAATAATTTTAGACAAAGTAGTTTATTTCCTGTCAGATGGCTTAATTTTATTTTTGAAGACCTCTGGGTCTGCTGGGAGTTAAATATGACTGACCCCAATTTTTCCTTCAGGCTGGCTTTGGCAGCTATAATACATATTTCATGAGACACCATGGTTTTGACCTCTAGATGAACTGTTTCAGCATGCCATGGGAATCACTTGATGCTCATGTACCACAGGAAACACAGTTTGCCCTAAGGGCATGACACAGGGGTAAGCACTGGACTCCTGATTTACTACTCTCAGGAAGCACTTCAACAACTGAGTTTAAATCACATTTTGTCTGGGCACTATTTGCATGATAATGTGGTTTCCATTAGGCCTAATCACAGCAAGGAAGAAAATGGAAGACCCTTCTGGTAGAAAGACCTTCATTCAAGTTGCCATTCTGGTTGCGCGCAATTTGGAAGTTTAGTGGTCTTGAGGTCTCAGTGATTCTTTGCTGGTGTGAAAGGAATATAATGTTACTTCTTGCCTTCTTGTTCTTTGCCTCTTTTGACTATTTGGATGGTAAGATCCTAAAACTGAGTGCTGTTTTTGCATTCATATTCAGCTCTGAGTGCAAGAAAGCCTCTGAGCTGTAGCCCCAGAGTGGTAGGGATGACTCCTCAGGTGGGCAAGATGAATTCTTGATGGCTCCAGTACCCAACGTCAAAAAAAAACCCCAGACGACAATCCTAATCCATGTTTGATCCTCACTGCTTCACATGTATTTTCATTGTCAGTACTCTTGTGTACTTGTAATTCTGCTGGTAAGAGAGAGAATTTTTCTTACAGATTCTTCCATTTGCAAGCTAACAAATTTGTGGTTTCTTCCAACATCATCAATTGACACTCACAGTTTTATTAATTATTTAACTGGTTGTATTTCTGTGGAGTATTACTGAGGGTTTAAGACATTACTTTTGAGAAAGATTTCCTGCCTCAGAGGCCTTCTTTTTTAAATGAGACATGAAACAGATTTCAACAACCAGATGGAGGGGCACAGGGAAGCAGACACACAAACCTGGTCAGGATGACTGTCAGTGGTATCAGTACATCCACGGTTTAAGCACTGTGACTTTTGTGTAGGCCTGGCAGTGAAGAAAGTGTCTGTGCTAAGACAGAATAAAGGAAAAAAAGGTATCTGTCTGTTAATATCTATTACCAGTTAATTCCCATAGAGGAAGAAGGTATTGAAAGAAAAGATGAAGTTTTTCCCACTGGTAGAAATTTAATTCAGAACAATCAAACAGGAAAAACCCCAGAAAAATATTAAAGCAGATTGAGTTCATCTGTGCTCTAGTGATCCCTGTAATGCTAATCCTCAATTTTATTATTCATTCTTCAGTAGTTTTTGCTTCAACAAAACAAATTTTACTTTTCACTCTAACTAAAAAAAAATATTGCTTTTCAGATTGCATTATGAATTAGGTGATATTGTAAGCTTTTTCTTTGCATATATTTAAAATATTACACCTAAAAATTAATTCTCAATGTATTTTTTTTAATTTACTGAAGTAAACCACAGAGCATTTGGCCACATTTAGTCAGTTTAAGAGAATCAGAAGAGATTGCCATTTGTATATACATTGTTGTACACATTATGGACCAGATCCTCACAGGTAGTGAAGCACACAACAGCCTTTGGTTTAAGCAGAGATGCAGTCTCTTGAAGAGCAGTGAATTTTCCAGGAAAATTTGTTGACCTTGTCTTGAAAACTTGACTAATTAAAAGATTAAAGTGGTATTGTTGAGATTGGTACAGTGATCTCTCTGCAGATACGTAACACATTTAAAATATCTGATGTTTACCAAGGAAGTAAAGCTGCTGCAGATTTTAATATATGCATTTGTGTTTCTGTTTGTATTTAGGAAACTATGGTGAAAGTGGAATGGAAGCGTTCAAAGATATGGCAGCCAAGGAAGGAATCTGCATTGCGCACTCCTACAAGATCTACAGCAATGCTGGCGAGCAGAGCTTTGACAAGCTGCTGCGAAAGCTTCGGAGCCACCTGCCCAAGGCAAGAGTGGTCGCCTGCTTCTGTGAAGGCATGACTGTCAGAGGCCTCCTGATGGCCATGAGGCGCCTGGGACTCGCTGGGGAGTTCTTGCTGCTAGGCAGGTGAGTAATACCATGCAGTTATAGCCTGCTGTTTTAGTCAGCAGGGCAGAAAAAAGAAAACGATGCTGTTTTCTGGACAAGAAGAACATACATCACAGAGTCATGGCCTTTCCTCTACCTGTGCATATCTAAAAGATAGCGAGTAATGTCAACTCTGTCATAGCAGTACAAACTCTACAAAGACATGCATCATTCTCATGACATGCCAGGCAAACACAAGTCTGCTTGGCCACTCCTAGCAGGAATGAGTAAGGGAAAGCTGGCACAAAAATCTTTGATCCATATCACCCGTTTTGTTCACTGCAGTTTAAAATGCATTGTGTACATATACAGCCTGAGGCTGTGTCTCGTTCCAGTAACTCTGTGTTAAGGATTGCTGATGTGGCCTCTGGGTGTACCTGAAACATTTATAGATGAAACAGGATTTCCTGAAACAAAGTTTGTTAACTATCACCTTTTCTTCCTGATTCAGTGTGTTGACGTGCATACTGTCCTAAGGGCAATATATTGGTAATCCTTTCTCTTAGTTCTATATCAGTGTTTCCTTTACTTACTGCCAAAGGAGGAAAAGTCACTTAGTGTGTGTTCATCCAGAAGGAAAAAATCCTGGGCTTATAAGAAAAGTTATTGATGTAAACCTAAAGGCATCTTTACATTTTTCCCTTATTCAACAAGTGGATCCTAAACAAGACAGGAAAAATGATGTATTGAAAACCAAAGGGCGTATGCTGGGAGTCAACTAATGTAACTAAGTGCCTTTTCAGTGTATTATTAGAACGATGACCTGTTGTTGTCCCAAGCATGAACCCTACAGGAATGTAAGTAAAATGGTGTTAGTGAAACCAGAAGTCATGGTAAGACCTCCAGGGAAATTTTCAAGGACTGTCTTGTCAGCTGGGAGACTGAGTCTCTCCAACTGGTGGGACACCAGCCTCTGTTCCTGGTCTGCCCTGTTGCACAGCTGCCCTTCCCCCTTGGGCAAAGGGGAAAGCAAACTGTGGTTCTTGTCTCCGCCCTTACTCTTTGACATCAGCCTACATTTTGGCATTTTCATATGGGAATTTTTTGATTCTTTCTCTGATACATGGCAGCTGTCTCCATCTTACTTTTCAAATACATTTTATCTGTAGGGACTTCCATGGACGGTCTTGGTCCTTTTCTGGACAAACTCCCAAAGGGACCATGATCCTCAAGGTGAAATTCACATGAACATTTATAGATGTCTATAATTTAGACACTTCTATGTAACCATCAGTATTTGCTCTACAGTTAGTTGAGCAAAATAGGACCTTCTTAGGTCCCTTGTTTGTAATGTGAATATTTCAAGTAGCTCAGAGAAGTAATATTCTAGAAAAGGGCTTGTACAAAGATTGTCGTGATAACTACCTTTGGTGGAAAAGCCTACTTGTCAGTTGTTTAGAGTAGATTGGAGCAAATACCACCTCCACTATCTCTAGCTGAATCTCGTGCCATAGGATGTTTGCTATGTTCTTCTGTCCTAAATACAAGAGATTGTATCTGCAGCAGTACACAGATTTAGAAACATATCAGCATTGTTTTAAAAAAATATGCTGCCCCTTAACTACTCCAGACTCCAAACATAATTTTTATGGGATTTATGTACAACAGTGCTAAATTTAACCCTCTGAGATGCTTTTATGAATAAGGACTTCAGGAATTGATGACTGCGAATAAAAGTAGAGCAATTCAGTTTATCTCTTCAGAAAAAAACAAGGTCTAATGAGAAAAGGTTTTGAGGCTTTGCTTCAAAGCTTTGTTTTGTCTGTTTTGTTTTGTTTCTTTGTGAAAAATACCCGTTTCTAGCTGCAGTGGAATTGTCATGAGTAATTATAAGAAAGTTGTTATTCAGTATATGACTTCCATTGAGTAAATTGAAACTCTCTTTGAAATTCTAATTATAATTGAAAATTGTAAATTGAAATTCTCTTAGAAACTGAAACTGTAAAGTCTTTCCAATTGAAACAAAAATCCTTAATTGTACCTGACCATTTGGGGTGCATCCATGCCTGTGGCAGTTCTACACAGTTTAGTTGTGAAAAATGCAGCATGAACTGGAAGTGTCGACAAAAAAAAACAAGAAAAAGGAAAATGTAGGAATTGTTTTCTATCCTTTAAATTTATTACCAGAGACTCCAAGGTAATGACTGAGAAGTGGCTACTCAGACATAGGTTAATATGCCCCAGCCAGTAACTGCTGCATCAGACAAGGATGGTTGGAGAGATATAGTCTCTCTGCATTTGGCTCTGCACTTCAGAGATCCCAAGGATCTTGGAGCATCCGGTATTTTTCAACAGATTTGTTTCCAATTTGATATCAAAATCTGCTATAAGCGAGGGAAAAATAAACAAAAAGAATAAACAAACAAAAGCTAACCAATTTTTCCAGCTGAGGACTTTTGTTTAGTCTCTAGAGCAGTGTTTTGTGTTTCTGCCATGCAGCAAGAATTGTGTGTAGGGTGTGGGAAATTGTGGAGTAACAATGTTCCACAAAAATGTTCATTCTTACAAAAATGTTCTCCTTCCACTATGGGCTAATCTCTAGGTTTTGAGGCAGGGGCAAAAGAAAAAAAGCAACAAAAAAAAAAAGAGAACTTGAAAGCACTTCTTGACATAGATGGGGTAAAAAACAGTGGTATCATTGTCCAGTGACAATCTGAGTTCCTGTAGGGATTTAAAGATCTCTGCCTGAGTAGGTTTTTCCAGGACCTTGACATACTGTGTGCTCTCTTGATTCTTGACTGTTTTGCTCTGTTTTCTGTGAACACTTACCTGTTTGTCAGAAGCTAGGGTTGTTGGCTGGTTCTGTAGAGAGCAATGTAAGGCACTGACCTGGGATGGATGTGACACCAGTACAAACCCAGATCTCATTCAAGCAGATTGTATTGGGGACCTTTTTGTGCATGGTTTGTAGGGCTAAAAGACAGTAGGTGAGATTTTGAGAAGAACAGATGGTTCAGAGTGCTCTAAGGGGAAAGAACTACATCTGAAATTAAAGGCTCATGAAATTAACTTTTCTTGCAATTCTATGCAGGAAAATGGGCACGGATAAGATTTATACTTTTATTCCTCATC
This sequence comes from Calcarius lapponicus, assembly GCA_039654755.1. Classification (NCBI taxonomy): domain Eukaryota; kingdom Metazoa; phylum Chordata; class Aves; order Passeriformes; family Fringillidae; genus Calcarius; species Calcarius lapponicus. Next base: position 64,129,101 of record CM077462.1, on the reverse strand, counting down.
TGATCCGGGAGTTACTCTGGGCTACCCATTCAAGTGAGAAAGCTTTAAAAGGGCATTCCAAGTGTAGTGAGAATGCTGTTCACTGAAATGTCATGGGTTTACAAGAAAATCTACATCTACTAATGAATATTATTTTGTTCCCCCAAAAATTCTTCCCAAAAACAAAAATTCTGTTGTTTTGTTAAGTGGAGAATTATTTTGTTTCTTTTCCAAATGCACAGAAATAACTAAAGTCACAAAGCCACACAATAGCTTTATGGGAAATCATAACTTAATCAACATTTTCACTTCCTCTTTGTTTTCCTTTGTGCTCCATTTTTAATTTGGATTCATTCCTAATATTTTCAATCCAAAGCCTTGCAGAAAGATTGGGATTTTTTGAAGCTATGGATTTCTCACAGTATCTGTTTTATGCTCAGATAAACAGAAAATGGATTGGCCACGAGGAATGCATATCACATAAATTCCTTTTGCAGCCCCAAGGGGAGAAATAAGATACCTTTTAATAAACTCTCCACTCTTGACCTACTATGCAGTTTCTGAAATTACATTGCCTGCTTGTGACAGATATGCAAGGTGGCATGTCATTAGTGATTGTAGCATTCCAGAGCTTTTTGATTCATGGAAAACCTTTTAAGTGCTCGGCAAATATTTACCTCATGCATCTTGAAGAATTGGACTTAAACCTCAAATGCAAAGGTGAGTGTGCTGATTTTCAAATGTGAAAGAAAATGTTATTTTAACTTTAATGTTACTCAACTTAATTGAGATGTGGACACCTGGCTTCACCTGTTTGTCTTTACTGCTTCTGTCATCCAGAGGTCATATGCCAGGAGATATCCTTAGAGATAAATTCATTAGAGAATAAATAATACATTCACATAGCAAAATAACCTTGAAACAGATTTCAGAAGGAACCATGGAATATTAATTGTGTAGATAAAACCAAATTGGTTGTACATGATATCCAGCTGTTCCTCATTTTATGTAATCAGACCCAACAGCTGAAATTTTCTTTTGTGTTGTATGCCCACCTTCATCCTCTTGACACCTATTTTCTGATCTTTGGACAACGTGTCTGTGATAATTCTATACAATTATCATTTTATTTGATGCCTTTCATCTGCAGGAATTCCAAGACTTGTCTCAGAATGACTAAGTATCTTAGTCCTAGGTCACATCATTTTTCATAATAAAATAGAAACTAGTTGCAACAGAAATTATGAATATTGACTATTACAGTCCTAATGAAATGGATTCAGAAAACACTACCACAGCACTGAATAATTATATTCTTTTTTTGCTTGCTGGAATTATTTTATCCTACATCAACTAACACTTTTGAGAAGGGACTCCCCATGGTGTTGGTGACAGCATTTACCAAAGGATTATTACCAAGGAGCAGCTGGGACATAGATACTCTGTTTTGGGGTAGAAGAACATCAAGATTCACAGATACAGTCACTATGTGTCTTTTACCTCTAGACAAGAGAACTTCCCCAGGTTGATTTGTTTATTATTAGAAAATAGTTATTGTAAAAACCTAAAAATTAAAAGACAGAAATTTTGCAAAGAATATGTGATCCCAAGTGCAAGACAGCCAGACTATTCCTACCTAAAGGAGAAGAGAAGGGATAGGACAAAGGTATTGGAATGGTCAGGCATTGGAACAATTCCCTGCCCAGGGAAGTGGTGAAATCACAATCCTTGGAGGTGTTCAAAGCGCATGTGGCACTTGGGGATATGGTTTAGTGGTGAACAGTTGGATTGATAATCCTTAAAGTCTTTCTCAACCTTAATAATTCTATGATTCTAAAGGGAAGGTAGATGTATATAAAGATAAAAATTACTTGCTCAATGTCTCCAGCTTCCAAATAACATTTCGCAAGCAGTACTCATCTTCAAGAAATTACTCTGACTTCCATTTGCTTCATATGTTCATATATGCACATGGTGATGCGGATTTACTACTGTCTTCACTATCATATCTGATTTTAAAAAAGGGTTAATTAAAATTATCCAGTTTTTCTGTGGTATTAAAAGACAAAATTATACACAATGAATAAAAAAATTTAGCAGAGATAGAACTATGTCTTTAGGCTCTAGGACTGATTCTGATTTTCAGCTGTCCAGCTGAAGAAACATGGCCAAAATTTATCAGTCTGATTTAATCTCTACATGACTCTTAGATACTTAACTTAGCCAGGATTTACAGAAATAACATAAAACTGTGACTTGGCTGCAATATCTACAGCAAATGAATGGGAAATCTAGAGCTGCAGGGCATCCCTCAGAGCTTCCATCTTCTTTGAAGTAGTCAGGACTTGATGTCTATGCGCTGTAATGTCCTTGGAAAGATGAGGAACCAGCTCCTGCATTTTCAGGATTCACTCTGTTCCGTGATATGTGAGGTCTGTGCCTCGGGGCGCCTCGGGCTGTGCCTCTGAAGCATGCCATGGCTGCAGAGCATGTCCAGATGAAGATGGGTAAGGGCAGGACACCACTTCTAGCAGTGTCATGATCACAAGCAATTCAAGTGAGGCTCTGCAAGAGGGCGAAAGGGCCACTGAAGCAGTGCCCATTCTTCTCAGAACAACACACATATTCTCTATCACAAATCACCTCTCCTAATAAGATATCTGCTTATTATATATCTCCTGAGGAGATGGATTGGAGGAAATTGTTATTGATTTTAAGAGATATTGCAGCAAATGAGCTAAGTAGCAGGTAAGTAGTCAAAATGAGGATAAGGAGGGAGAATAAAATGTAGAGAAGCATTAGTCCAGGAAGCCCCAAGATTAATTCAGCTGAAAGGAAACTCAGCAATATATATGAATAAAGGTGGTTACCAACTAAAAAGGGCAACTATAGCTGAAGGAAAATTAAAGCAAGATAGATGATCTGAGGGAAAAGAGTTCTTTTTAACAGTTTAAAAAGAAATCTTTTGTGAGATTTTTAAAAAGTGTTGTTGGATGAAGAAAGATCTCACTGTAAAAGATGCTGTGATTTCCTTCCAGAAAGTATGCTGTGTGATGTGGGTTAACATGCCTTTTTCTATCTTTGTACAAATCCAACTGGTGAAGAAGTTCCTGTAAAATAAATTAGGATATGAAATTTTGTAGACCTGAAATGTGCTCTAGAGTAATTTTTGGTTGTTTCTGCTTCTTCTGGGAAGTATTAATCAGACAAAATACTTCTATCTAGAATACTTCTTGCTGCCTAACCCACGACAAAATTGTGGAAGATAAATGCAATATAAATGTGCAGATCTTTCCTCCAAAATAAGCAGGTGAAAAGGTACTTTTAGAGTAAAATTGTGCAACCCCGGTCTGTATGATCAGCCTGATCCTTTTTCTTCAATCCATAGTAGGCAGGAGTTTGGTGCAGCCTCACCTGAAAGCTGTTTTCTCTGACAACTGTCTGCTGCCCACTCATTTTTTATCTTTGTTCTCTTGTTCATGCGTAAATGTGTAGCCCAAGGAAGCAGTATCGTCATGTATCTAGTAACTAAATGTGCTGTAAAGAGCAACATCAAGTCAGAATCTTCATTGCTGCCCAAAAACCCCAGGAACTTAACAGCAAAACAAAGGCTTGCTTTCTAGAGATGTAAAAGAAGTTAGGGAAGTGAAAAGTTGTCTTCCCTCCTATATTCAAACTGAGCCCTTAGAAATAAAGCAGACTAGAGGGAAAATGCTAACTTGGTTTCGAGCAGCGGCTTTGTGATCTCCATTTGAGGCAGCCTCATGGCTCAGAGACCCTCAGGGTGAGCAATAGCAGCAGGGTCCTGCTGCAGATGGAAGCAGTGAAGTGGTTGGTCAAGGCTGTTTGTGCAACGATTGAAAAAAGTATAATTTCCTTTCTGTGGTTCAGACTCCGCAAGCTATGCTGGAGGATTTTAGGGATACAAGTGAGGCAAACATATCAAATCTAAACACTGAAAGCAAATCACTCTGACTTTTTAAACTTTCTTGTATGCCTTTAACATATTTTTTTCTTGGCACCTATCTGACCTGGTTCTAATAAATATTGCACCTTGCTGTCCAATTTTACAGTTGCTAATTTAGGTCAGGTAGTGGGGCTCGGAGTAAGCTCTACACCTATTTGGAAGGTGAATAGGTCTCCATTTTGCTGTTTCAGGAATGGTATGTATTTCTTGGGGTGGTGGTGGTGTGGGGATGGATGTCTACCATGTCATAAAGCAAGCAACGAAGAATTTCCAAGTAATCACCAAGTAAGCACACCTTCTACACATCTGAAAACATAGCATTAGAAAATACTCTGTCAGGCCAGATCAAAGGTCCATCAAACCAATGCATTGTTTTTTGGATTGGTCAGCAGCAAATGAATGGCAAAAAAGTGACACCAGGCCAGGATGGAGCAAAGTTCTCCTGGAGAATTCTCAGCACCTTTGTAAGAGAAGCCCTTGTGGTTATCTTTCTGGCCCTCCTCAGGACTCCCTCTAACAGGTCCACAGCCTTCCTAGGTTAGGACCCCAGAGCTGGAAGCAGCAGTCCAGGGTCTAATGAGAGCAGAGCAGAAGGGGAGAATCACTTCCCTCAGCATGTTTCTTCATGCATGCTTCTTTTGATGCAGCCCATGATGAGTTTGACTTTCTGGGCTGGGAGTTCACATTGCTGGATCATGTTGAGCTTCTCATCCAGCAACAACCCCAAGTCCTTCTCCTCAGGAGTGCTCTCAATCCATTCTTTGCACAGCTTGTACTTGTGTTGGGATTGCCCCTTGCACTTGGCCTTGTTTACCTTCATGAGGTCTACATCGGTCTACTTCTCAAATCTGTCAAATTCTCTCTGGATGACATCCCTTCCCTCTAACCTTGTAATGACAAATCATGTGTGTCCAATTGAATTATTTACTTCCTGTAAGTAAAGGTCTACTCTTTCTCACCTATAACTAGCATAAACAGCCAAGGGAAGGTAGCTTTGTTAGTATGTTTGAATAGAATTGTCCATCAGCACTGTAGAAAAAGACAGCGGCTCCTTCAAATCTTTTACTTTTGCACTGATTCACCTCTACCAATTCATACTTGATCCATCTTTGGATAGATCTGCTCAAAGTCTTTCAAAGACAAAAATTACACAGCCCTCTCAGTCTGCTTCTTCCCAAGCTTAACTACTCCTTATACTCCTCCTGATGTCAAACTACAATTCTTTTAAGCCCATTAATCCTTGTCCTGCCCAGGGGAACAAAGGAAGCAGTTTCTAAGACTGCAAGTTCTATATTTGAAGACTTACACTTATCCTTGCTCTGCTTTGACAACTTTGCGTATGAACAGAAAACAGGTTTTACACTTTGGAACAGCACGAGATCTCTATTATCCCAGCAGAAATGAGACACGAGGCAAAGTACAGAAAAAGAGATGTCAAACAATCCTGAAGAATTATATAAGGTTTATTTTCATTGCAAAATGACAAATTCATGTGATGACCTACACGGTTGAAAAATAGACAGTGCGACAACCTCAAAAATAACTCCATATTGCCAACAGACCTGTGCTTGCAGTTCTGCATGAAAAGTCAGAGGCATTGCTGGGAAATTGTGTGTATCTGTGGGTGCCTCTGCTCTCACTCAAGAGATGTATGCTTCTGATTTTATATTTGACTAAGAAGTTCTACTTTATATCACAGCTTATTAAAATTCAGAATGGAAGGCATCTATGGGTGGCTGACTTAAGACTGTTCTCTTCAAATATGTCTTCTGAGAGTGATGGGCAGCAATCAGAATTTTCTGATGTAAGATTATTTTGAGAATGAGACTCTCCCAATTCTGAGAAAAGGAATCAAAAATACCCCTGGAACAATGAAAATATTTTTATTCAAGCTTGAGAAAAGATTGGATGCTTTCTTCTCAAAAACATAAATTCAAGAGGTAAAAATAAATGTAGATCTTAAACCCCAGCATTGTTATTCCAATTTGCTGCAGGCTACGTGCTAAAATATAACTTTGTAAAACATTAAAGCTAAAATGAAAAATGTGATCCGGTATATATTCCTAGAAAAAATTAAAGGCACTTGGAACAGAATGAAAATTAGCATTATGCTTGAAATTTTTTGATCTTTAGAAAAGCTACAGAATTTTGATTAATGAAGTTAAGAGAACTTAAAATTTTCTTTATTTAAAAAAAATCTCTTTCTTCTCCTCTAAAATGAACACTTTGATAAATAAAATTTTGCAGTAAGGTACTGATTAGCACTTAAGATCTGTTTCCTTTCTGTTGTCTTTCTCTGCAGCAAGTGGGTATGATATTTTCCATGACTTCTTTTTAACTCTTTCTTTTTCTGACTTATCTGCATCATCCCAGAATCTACACCCAGGACTAGTGACTCTGCAGACACACAGATTTTTTTCTCCAGCTTCACATTTCAGTTGATTTAGTTGTACTTCAAACAACTGGAAGATCTGAACATAACCACATTGCCTACACAGCAGAGATTTACACAGGTGGACCCATCTCACTAACACTGATGAGTGATTATGGAAGAGTATTACTCGGAGTAATGAAAACTTCTGATTTGCAAACTTGTGGTGTAATTCATTTTTCTATCACTCTATTAAAGTGACAAAGCACACACAGGTGCACATTTCCCCCTCAGTATGGCTGAATTGATAGTTTTTAGTGAAGCCATTGTCTCTCCAGAGGTTAAGGATGAAGGCAACTGACAAGGTGAATGAAGTACCAGAACTCACTAAACCTCATTCTGGTGGAATTACGTCCAGTCCTTCCTTGAAAAGACATTATAAATTGTGGCAAGAATATACTGCTTTCAAGAAGACCAGATAAAAAAGCTGTGTACTATTTCAAGGAATAAGGCCTAAGCTGAACTTTGTTGATAATTTTCATATTAGAAATTTGTAATAACAGAATTGATTAAATGAACAGTATTTTAATTAGGAAGCTAAAGATAATAAAACTTATATTTGCTAAGGGGTCATACTGTTCAACTTTTATTCATGTTGGTTAATGACACTGAAGGAGGTAAAGACAGACTGAATTATAACGAGTAAATCATCTCTGTCCTGGGAAATTAAATAGTTATAAAACATAGTGATTTAATACATTTTAACTGGTATTTTTTTAAGCATTTCATGTCTTGAAGTGCTGATATGCACAAATCAGTGTTAATCTTGGATCCTGACTGTTTTGAAATATGATTGGCTGATATGATTTTTAATATGATTCTACCAATGCATACTAAAAGGAACATTATTACTCATTTCCTAAAGTAAATTAAATATATTTCTGAAACTCTTTATGTGTTCAAAGGTTTCAAGCCTTAGCTAAATCAGTTTGCTTATCATAGCCAAATGTGTATCATGTGGATGATACCTGAGTAAAAAAATTTCATGTTAGCCCCTCAAGATCTGATTTTCTCTGAACATTTTAGACATGAGGAAAACTATACTATAACATAATGTCAAATCAGCAATATGTTGAGGAGGATGACCATCACAAAATAAAGGGGTTGATGTTACTTTTACACTTAATGGAGATTTATGGGGCTTTAAGCAAAATTAATATACAAAAATGTATTATTTAGCTGCTTGACCTGACGCCAGTATTTATACAAAGAGCTAGAAACTCTTGCATTGAAGGGAATGTCAAGAAACCAAAATGACAACTGCAGGTTGTTTGCCTGGTTTTGTTGATAGCTGATTACTTGAAATTGCCTTCAGAGAAAGGCATTAATGAGTGCACAGTTGGTGCGCAATTGGTTTTGGTCTTTTAAAAGAAAAATCAAAGAACTTCTTCTGAAGTTGTCATCTCTTAGCTGTGTTTTTGAGAGACTTGATGTGGATTTTTTTCTTTTTATTATAAGATATATAACTGATATTATCTAGCAATAAGAAAATAGCTTAATTACCTGTGCAGCAATTTCTCTGTCAGAAATCTAATTACTTCTTGCTGCTCTATAAGTCCTTGTCACGAGGAACCTCCCAGTACAAGGGTTGGGTAAAGGTAATTAGTAATTAGTATTTTCTAATCATGTCCCCCCTTATTTTGCACCCCATTGAGCTCAATATGCCAGTTGTGCCTGCTGTCAGCCAGAAGCTCCATGGCATGTTATTTCATTCTAGCTGTGCTCTTGTAGAATAAGATGAAGAGTAAGTGATAGGTAGTCAAACAAAGCATTAACTTCTCTCTCCCAGTTCAAATCAACAGGGCCAAAGGAGCATCCTGAGAACTACAACAAAGAAATAGTGCAGGCACCACCGAGCTGGCATTTTGCTCAACTACAATGATTTGGTTGGGAGGTGCAGAAATTCCTAACCACAGGAAAGCAGCAAGGTGTTTCCAACAGACCAGTTGAAAATTAATACCTTCTTTCTGAAGTGCTCAGGGTTAGAGCATAGATCCCAGGTAACAGTCCTTGGGATTTATCTGAGGCTTTCTTGTAGCAGGTGGTGACTGTTCCATTTCTCTAAGAGTGATGCTAATCCTCAACTCACATAATATCCTCTTTGTTTCTCTGACATGAGTGTTGTCTGAACCTCAGGTCATACATATTAGAGAAAAGAAGATTTTTCTTCAAAATAAGCACTAGTGGGTTTATATCATAATTTCACTCCTAATTTAAATAGATTTTCTCTCTGACCATTATATAACACTGACAGAAAGCACAAGACTTGTCTTAAATAAGGCCAGTGTTAAATTTGCCTCAGCTTGCTGCAATAACCAGTAGCAAGGTGTAGGCATTGTACACAGTGATTCAGGCAAGGATAAGGAAAAATTGTCCTCTGCTGGGGATTTGGGGTGAATACCTCCAAACATCAATTGTATGCTGACAATCAGGGAAGATAAAATTTTCACTAATGTATCCCTCTCTCAGATGGCAATATTGCCCTCTGTGGGAAAATAGAAACGTCATTTTTCTTTAGGTGGGTGGGCAGATGTGAAGTCAAGGACAGGTTTATCAGACATCTGTTCTTTAAAAGAGGGGTATGTCTATGGTGAGAGTCTACTCAAGGGTATGAACTTACACACGTTCAGGAAAGAAATTCTTCACCCTGAATCCTTTTTTCCCAGAAATTGTATAGTAAATTCACGGTCTTGCATACCTTTGCACCTTCTCTCTGTGCTCAGAGGCAGGTTCTGACATCTTCTGCTCCCTTTTACCTATAAAAGGAGCTATCAGTTGGATGTGCCAAGGAACTGCTGAGCCTACCAAACAGACTGAGTGCTTCCCCCTGACTCTGAGGAAGAAAGCACCTGAAAATTCTTCCAGGTTTAGGAATTCCCACCAGAACCATCTTGGAGGCTACAAACTTCAAAAGTTCAAAACAGTTATTCGTGAGAAATTTCAAGGAAGAAATTTGTTTCCTGGTCTTGATTTCAGCTCCACTGATTCTGTCTGAGGACTTTGTACCCTGACATTTCTAGTGATTTAGTGTCTGGGAGCTATCAGAGACAGACCAAGATGAATCCAGATGCACAGATACACTACAAAACCGTTTCTAAGATTGCTTTCTCTTCTATGTATGAAGCAGCCTTAATGGTGACCTACTCCCTCAGGGCTCTTAAAACAGAATCCAGAGCCTTGTGCAGTGATACTAAAATTTTATATGCTTGTAACAACTGAGAATTTACTATCAGATGAAGGTAAATGACTTCTAAGATGAATTGTATACTCCTGTAGATTATCTGCAAGGGTATCTTTGAGCTGCTTTCTTTTGAAAATTAATGACTAAGATTGTACATGTTTGTTTTGTTACTATAATCTGTATCAGTGGTCAAGAACCAGAAACTTCATCCGATTAAAAAACATTCAAATATTATTTTAAAAAATTACTGATCAATATTCATTCATAACATTGCTGCATAAACTTTATTAAATTTTATTACAAATTATTTTTCTTTAAAATATTCACTTTAGAAAAATCAACTTTTATCTTGCTAGAAGAGGAATTGAAAAATCCTCACCTGTAATAACACATGTTCTTTCAAAGTTCTGAAAAAAGCCCCCACAAGAATTAAAAAATCTTTCTAGAGTACTACAAATTACATAGTTTTCAATCCCAAATTACAAAACTTTGCAACTAGAAAATTTTTCCTTTATAATGACTTTTAATTTTTTTTTTGGTAGTCATTCCCCTCACTGTCATTCAATTCATTGTAGTTGCATTGCACTGGGAATGTAGTTCTCACAACTATTTTAACAAAACTAACTTAACTTTGGCATTTTAAGGGACCTTCAAATCAGACACAGCAGCTGTAAGGAATACCAAAAAACACTTATTTTCTTTGTTTTTTGTTATTTTTCATCCCAGAAAAATATTGATTTTGAAATTAAATGCCAACCTTATTCTGTATCAAGCCATAAGGAGCAGTCAAAAAATAATGTGACCTATGAACAATGTTTCTAACCATAAGTATTTCAGGAAGTGATGATTTCTGCAAAGCACTCTTTGCCCTGGCAGCCTTTTTTTACCTGGGACATGCTTCCTCTCAAGATTCACGAATGTCTCATCCTCCTTTAAAATCTCAGTTTAGATATTGTCCTCTATGTTCCTTCTAAAAACATGGCAATAGTGAGCAGAAAGTCAATATCATATTACCTCATGATACTGTTGATTTTTATTCTCCTGTCTTTATGTATTTTTGCATTGTTTTTACTCTTTTGTCTGATTTTATTTCTAAGTATTTTATGTAGCCTAGTCCCGCAGAGGTCTTAACACCCCAGACTCCTGGAGTGTGTCTATGAATCTTAAGTTCTAAAATAATACTGATGATAGATTCTACCCACTGCTCCTAGTTAGGTAGCTTTCCAGCTATTGGTATCAGGCCTTAAAATATTTTAGTCCATTTACTCCCTGTCTGAGCCTTTTACAGGCAAATCCTCTCTCACATACTTAAAAAAAAAACCAGGAAGAGTTTGAGCATTCAGGACAAAACAGGTAAATCAGTCATTTAAATCAGAAATTGTTCTCATTTGTTTACATAAGCAACTCCCAAACTCAGAGACATTGTGTAAATCACAGGGTACAATTTGCCTTTTATTTCAGAATTAGCATCTTAATTGGCTATCTTGTTATTAGATCTTAGAAAAAAAATGTTTCAACGGCCTGTGATATTTAATTAAGATACACTAAATTGTTTTCTAAATTGAATTTTGTATTCCAATAGACGTGGTTATTGGAAAAATCAGTTGAATGGAAACAAGTATCTTAATAAATGCTTTTCTTCTGCATTTGAAGCAAGTTCTGTTTTTGAATTAATGCTTATTAAGGAAAATTCTCTAGAGCCTTGAATTATCTTTACCTTGAACTAAATGGTTTGCACATGTACAAACATGATTTTGCTGTATTTGCCTTGCTCTTTACCCAAAAATGTGTTTGAGAAATGAAAAACTCTTGTTTATGACATATTCCCAGATTTTTCACCAGCCCTTCAGCTTGTCTTTGCTATATGATGTTCTCTTGAAGCATTTGGTTAGGAAGAGTAACTAATTACTGTGCTTTAAAGTCCCACACCAGATTAATACTGAGTGTATAAGAGAAATTTGTCATCCAATAATTCCCAGTTCAAATTCAATGCTCAAAAAAAATGTGTTGAGTAGATAACTCTGTCAGACCTGAACATTACTTAAGTTACTATTTTGAACAAACTTATTTAATTGACACTGTTCATTACTGGACTTTTGTTAACAGCTGGTCTGTGACTTTTTATTGTTATTCCTCCATCCAGCCTTATGTTCAGCAACACTAATCCAGAGATTATTAATTATCCACTGTAAAAGGATGTGCATAAAAAAATCATGCCCTATCTGTATAGAGAGAAAATTTAACCTGAGACATTGTCTTAAAATATTGCTACTCAGCAAAAAGCCAAATATCAGAGTGTTTCAACATTATTCTCATACAAAATCTGAACCACAACACTGTACCAGCTATTGAGACGGAAATTAACTGTATCCCAGATAAAATTAGGACAGCTTTATAAACCATAATATTCATGATCTACTTCAAGAAGATCATTACATTCAGTAAGTTCACATTTAGTATGCATGCTTCTATCAACCAAGTTGCACCAGGGAAGTTTTGGATTAGGTATTAGGAAATATTCCTTTACAGAAAGAGTTGTCAAGGATTGGAACAGCCTGCCCTGGGAAATGCTGGAAGGATTTAAAAGATATGTAGATGTGGTGGTAGAGTGGACACATTTTAGTGGTGGAGTTGGCAGTGCTGTGTTAATGGTTGAATTGTTGAATTCCTTTCCAACCCAAATATTTCTATGATTCTATGATTCTGCTTGGAAAATAGGGACATTTTTAAGTCTTAATGAGACAAGAACTTCCACATTTAAAAGGATCATGGACTGTGGATCCTAAGAGACAGATTTTATTGGAACAATCAGATTATTTGTTCTATTTATAAAAGCGATTTTCTTTTTCTATTCTGTAATCCTGGTAACAGTGCTATTCTTGGCAGTAGAGACATGTATTCTATGCTTTTCCCCACTTTTGATGTTTTTCCCTTTGATTTTGTGTTTATCTGCATCATCTCTCTTATTACTTCACCCTCCTGTAGGAAAAATAAGTAAAGTAATTAGAAATTATCATGGAAATCTATGTGAGATGTTTAATAAGCACTTTACAAATGAATATCTCATGATGACACTAATTTAAAAACAAGCTGTTTAAAATTGTGCATTTTGTTGTGGCAGCTGAACTACTGGCATGCCAGGCAGCTCACAACACAGAGGAGCTTCAAGTAGGCTGAAAAGCCCAATGAAGGAGAGTCACTAGGTTAAAAATACCCAAGTGCTTTATGCAGGCATGAAATATCATTGTAAAGGAGATGAAGTGTGTTTGTTCTGAACCAAAACTCTTGGCTGGCTGGTGATTGTGCAGGGTCATTGGGATGTTAACAGGAAGGGAAAAGTTCCTCGATTTTATGTACACTAGGCGGGATTTCTGTGCCATGATCTTTCAGTCCTTGAACCTTCAAGCATTTTTCAGATGTCCCAGGTGTTACCTTTTCATGTGGGAGACCATGTCTGATGTGTTGGGTCCTGGAACATCTGAGAGACAGGAGTTTTGGATTTGGGGTGGGGCAGAGTCTTTTATCCTCCGTGTTGGATATATGGGTTTAGTGACTCTGAAATGACTCCTGTATGGGTATGCTCTTCCACAGGATTAATAGGCAATTTCTGTTCAGTTGTATTCATAGGACTCTTTTGGGAAAAAGAAAGAGGGTGATGACCCCTAAATAGATCTTTTAAGATCAGTTTGAGCCAAGCAGTTTGGAAAATACAGTACATAGAATTCATGATGTTTCTTTAACATTTGGGTTGGAAATCTATGGTTCCTGCTATAAATCATCCCATCTGTTCTGTATAGAGGGAAATCCAATCAATGTAATCAGCTAATGTTAGACTCTGAGACTGGATGTTTCGAACAACTTAATAATGAGGTTTCTCATCATTTTAACGAGGAAAAATGCATTTAATGCATTAACTCGAATTGTTTCACTTTACTTTCCTTAATAGCTGAAAATTATATTTCCTAATAACCAATTGCACTCTCATAAATGAACTTGTGGGCTGTATGTGCAGAATAAGTAAATTCTTCAGTCCCAATTTGCATGAAGGTGGTCTCTCAGGAAGTGTATTCACACAAGTTCAGTGACATTCTAATGGTCTGAACCTGGAGTGTGTTTAAACACCTTCAAATGCAGAAACAGGAGCCCACATCCATTCACATAGCTATCACAAAAGTCACTTGTTCATGCTCATACAGAAACTCTGTGGTAGCCCTTAAAATCCAGACTTGACTTTGCATATCAAAAAAGAAACCTCTCAATTTAAATTCATATTAAATATCTTTTCAGCATCCAAATTCTGTAAGTAAAAGAGCTGTTCTTCGTGCCTATGGATTACTCAGAGGACTCTGAGACGTTTAAAATCAATAATAAATAACACCTAAGATTGGTTATGTATGTGACATTTTCTCTTTCTGCAAAAGAACCCAAAGGCATTTTCTTTTCCTTCCCCCTTGAAAATGTCCAATCAAACAAGCCTGGCCTTCTTTGATTTGAAAGAAATGTCAGGTTGGGGGTTGTCCTTCATTCTACAATTAATTATGACAATGGATTTATAGTCACTTTAAAAACATTGCCCATAATAGCTAATAAGAAAACAATATTTCTATTACTTACATAAATGAATTTCAAACTTTAAAGTGTGAATTCAGCTAGTGCAAATAAAACTAAAAAGACGTGTATGAATGCCATTAAATAGTGGTTAAATTTTTATTTTTGTTCTCAAAGCCCTTAGAGAAAAATCAAAAAGAAATATTATTAAGAGATGAGATGCTCTGTGCCAGTATACAGGAAAATTAAGGAAAATTAGGTTGCTAGTACTTATTCTCTGAATATTTAGGTATAATGGCTTCTGATGTTTAAGGATAAATGCAATAATACAAAAAAAATTAAATTAATGGGTAAGGGCTAAAAAAAATATAATCTAAAAACGGAGGAAGACTTGCTACAATAATATATTGGAAGACAGAAGAAATAACTTATATACTGAGAACAATATAAACACTAAACTGAATGGAAAGGAAAAATGAAGCAAAGATGTTGATGAGCAAGAAAACTGCTGTGATATTGAATCAGATCATCAGCTGTTTGCATACTCTGAAAAAAATTTATTTAGGAGGATTTGAAATCTTCCTTAATTCCACTAGGCCATTTCCACCATCACAGTTCCATCAAAGAAATACACTGAAGATTGACAAATAGGGGAGGTTTTTGTCCATCTGTATGTCAAACCTAAACAGCCAAATTGTACTAGTGGCTTGAAATGCATTGTGCCACTTAAAAAGAAATCCAATTATATCATTCCATTTATAATCGCAATATGTGCTGATTCATCTCACCACTACCAGATTTTAAAAAACACCATTAAAGGCTATCTAAAAATACATATCTTCAAACATCTCTTCAATTTTCATCACTCATTTTTCTTCTGTAACTTCTAGAAAATAAATAATTGTAAATGCTCCCAAAAATCTTAATGGTGGTGAGCAGTAAGCCCTATGCCAAGACAAACCTTTTAACTCAAAGAGAAAAGGAATTGTGTCTTGAAATACATTTCTCACTTGCGCATGCTTGAGGGTGTGAATTAGGTACTGCTGAAACTAAAAATTCCCAGAGACATCTCATCAAATGAATTTTGTAGACATGTGAGAAACCATCCTCAGGACTTGAAACAAGTCCAGGCAAAGTTATTACTTTTAAGATACAACATTTGTATTCATGGCAAGCCAATAACACATGCCATTTGATGACAATGGAATTGTGCAGCTGAACTTGTGATTATTTAAGAACCAATATAGAGGAGCTGCAACACCAGTTAGTTTTTTAACTGCTGTTATTTTATGATATTTCCACAGGAAGCAGAGGCAGCTGGAAATTACTTACCAAGATCTCCTCCACAGTATTTCATTATCAACTAGCAGCACACAAACAAAAAATCATTTGCTGGACTTGGTGGAAACTTTACAGAGAGGAATTGGGCTATATATGCATGCTTATGTCCTTCACATTGAATGATTTCAAGTTTTTCAAAAGCTTCAGAGGTTGCTACACATTAACTATGGAGATGTTTTGTGGTCACTTAGCATGTGCTCAGGTTTAAAATCTGGCATTACCAAACTTTATCTTTGTAGGTGCTGATAAGCTGCAGTTTGGGACAGGATTTCTAAAAATCTTATCCATACACACTGGCTGGTTCAGTTCTTTGACTAAATCTGTAGTATAAATCAAGACAAACAGACTTACAAATTAGGAGGAAAGGTATAGTCAACATATTGCCACAATAATATGTGTATGGACTGTAGACTAGAACTGTTTGACTTAAATGAAAAGATTTCTGATTCTTAGAAAAAGTGTGTATGTAGCACTGGGAATGTTTGAGACAGGACCCATTTTACTTAATTTCAGCCAGGTAAAATTTGAATATGTGACCCAATCTGGTAAGATTTGCTCTATGATAAATAGAAAGAGATAAATATTTCTGGGGAACAATTGATCCTTCCCTAAAATCCATCCCTTTGTCATTTCATCACTTCCAGAAGGAATCCAAGAGATCAGTTTTGATAGTTGCATCTGCTGTGATTTAAGCCAAAACCAGGGTACATCTTACTCTGTGTGGCCCCTAGAAACCACTGGAAAAGTGGATATCCTTAAGTCCTGTTTTGCATCTGCTA
This sequence comes from Calcarius lapponicus, assembly GCA_039654755.1. Taxonomy (NCBI): domain Eukaryota; kingdom Metazoa; phylum Chordata; class Aves; order Passeriformes; family Fringillidae; genus Calcarius; species Calcarius lapponicus. The sequence goes on along the minus strand of CM077462.1, from coordinate 64,112,875 downwards.
GCCTTTTTCAGATGTCTCATCTGCTACATGCTGAAGTAGATACTTGCATAAATGCAACTGCGTCAGATTCCAGTTTATGAGATTTAGGTAGATAAAAAATTTACAGTTTATTTAAATTTTGAAATTTATTCTTACCCTTATGGCCTTGAAAATCTTTCTCTTTTCTTCCCTGGAAAGACCTGTCAATTTACAATAATCAGAAAAGTAAATTTAGTTCAGTACAGCAATATTTGATAGACACATAGTGTCAACATCATGGTCAAGAGCAGGAGTTCAGAGATTTCTTTCTCCTGATGGTTATGTAAAACATAATAAATAAAAGCTGCATGAACCCAAGCATATAGTAATACTCAAAGCATAGTCTAAAGTAGAAAAAGAAATGAGGAGGAAATTCATATAGCAGAGTTATCACCCATCCTAGTAAAAAGGGTGTTTTTTTATACATTTCCAAAATTTTCTATGGTGGATCTTTTTACCGTGTATCTTGGGACAGAATCCCAAACTAATTATTTGATTATATATGTGTGAGTATAAAGAACGTGTGTATTAATTTGCCAAGAAATTTACCTTTGTCTCAGAGAGTAGACAATCACATAAAAAAAACCATATTGAATAAATACATTTTCACATGGTTATATAATTATCAGTAGCTTTAATCCAAAAAGTAAGTTTTGTTTTCCATGAAAAAACCAATGAAAATGAACATATATTTGTTTCTTTTTAGTTGCAATCATCTGTGCCCAACTGTAGAATTTATTTCGCAAAAACCCTTGATATATGTGGTTATTTGCATATGACGTTTACTTTGGGTTTTTATTCCTCATAGTTTGAGAAGATATTTTGAAAGTGTTTCATGTATGTGACAATTCATTTTTGCTACAGCTTATGTGTAAGTGTGGGCTTAGGAAGCCACATGTAATATTTTGAATATATTCAGTTACTTATTTCTAAACATTTACATGATTTCAACCAAATTTTTGACACTCATTTCCTTTCTGAAATTTGAATACAGACCTTGAAAAATTTTATTCATATGCCTAATTTTATTTGGCGTTAGATTCCTCCATGCAGTTAGAATGTTTTTAGGTAATCAATACAGAAGTTTTTAGCTTGTGGCTGAGCCACCTATCAAAGTGTGCATTTTCCATCACTGAATACAGCAAGGGGAGGTGAGTCTCTATGTGTGATTCTGCCTATCTAATCTGTTCCAACCATCTGATTACCTCTATCACCTCCTCTGGACTTATCGCCAGCGGGGGGCCATGTACAAATCACAAAAGGGATGGGACTGCTGTGGAACGTGCCTTGAGCTGTTTTATTTTTCAGCATCAGTCTCATTACGTGGTTATGACAATGGGATGATGCCAGCAGCTCACATCCCAGGCAGCAGACAAAGAACTTAATTTTACAACTTACTTTATAAGTTTTTTGACCAAACACACAAAGCAAAAGCACATTGACAGTAGTTCTATCCAACCACTATAAACACACGTACCTTTGGTTAAACCAATGCTTGCTTATTTTGAATACAATACCTATTTGTAAGCCTTAAAACACAATGCACAGAGCTCCATTATTAAGCTTCAAACTCCCTAATATCTTGCTAGATAAACTTTTCTGTAGCTTAGAGAGTTATTCTAGACAAGCATTAATACACAGACCATTGTTCTATTTGTCCTTGCTTTTCTACTTTTTAAATAATTTTTCTGCTGACCTATCTCATGGCTGCTGCTTAGCTCTAATCACAGTTCTGCTGCCTCTGAGGCCTGCCTTTTGCAGCTTTCCCAAAACCCTCTAATTTTGCGGATTCCCACATGGCCTTGCTACAACAGGTGCACATCCTTCCTTTAGTTGGGGTCCCTGAGCTGGACACAGCACTCCACATGGGATCTCACAAGGTCAGAGGGGTAGAATCCCCTCCCTTTACCTCCTGCCCATGTTTCTTTTATGCAGCTCAGGATGTGATGCACCTTCTGATCTGCAAGCAGGCCTTGAAAACTCATAATGAGAATCTCATCAACGGACAATCCCAAATTCTTCTTCTCAGGACTGCTCTCAATCCACTCTTCACCCAGCCTGTATTTATGACTGGGCTTGCCCCAGCCTTGCCTTGGAGTAAATTATCTTTTGAGAGTGGTGGAGAGCCCCTGCGTTAGGTTATAGCTCACAATTAATTTCCATGTGCAGTTTCTGTTGCCCCAGGCACCTCAATGATTCTCAGTTGTATCACAACTGTAGTTCTGTTGCACATATTTGTTTCAGTTTTTGATTTTAACATTCAAAAGTCACTGTAAGTATAATGTGAAGATTGGGGCCTTGATGTGCTAAATAATAAAATGTGTCTAATCCCTAAATATTTATACATGTTATGAATAATTTTGCAAAGGATCAAAACTTTCAGCGTATCATTTCACTCTCAGTTCATCCTGATTATAATGGATTCTAATCAACTGAAAGTAGCATGCAAATTAGCCTGAAGTGTTACTTCTTCTGAGATTTTTTCATAAGTGGAAAGGTTATTTTGTATTGGTTTCTAAAAGATTTGATTATTAAGAGTGGGTTGTTTTTAGAAAGTGTCTTATCAAAAAGGATTTTCTTAAATTTTACTATTGTTACAAAATGGAAAGATAGTTTTGACCCAGCAGCATTTTCTGATAGAAAAGAGCACAAAATTATAGAATTGACTATAAGAAATATAACTGATACCTGTTGCTCAGTTACAATTACTGTCTCTCAGTAATTGTTTATGCTTATCCATGTCAATATTTGTAGTAAACCCCATGGACTTAGGAAAAGCTCCATGGAGAATCTGAACAATAGGAATGCTGAGACAGCAACAGAAGCCCTGTGTCCCTGACCCCCGCCCCATAGGTTATCTCTGTAACCCCATAGGCTATGTTACTTAAACCTTTACTATTGGTCAAATCTGGATTCCCCTCAACCCTATAAAAGAGACGTACTTTAGCCCATTTGGGAGAAGAAGAGCTGTCACTGGGACCCTTCGCAGACTTCCCCAATAAAGCCATCTCTGTGGAACCAGCCAGCACCTCTCCTCCTCTCTCTCTCGCCGTCTGCTGCAGCCTCAAGACAAGGGCAATCTACTTAGCAAGCAGAGAGCTGAAATCCTAAGAGAGCCGATACCACTATAGAGCTGATCACTACTGAGCTTGCTAAGGAGGTGGGCCCGCGGCATCGGCCTGAGCTAGCCTGGCTTTCAGGCACCCTGTCCTCCTGGGACTGAGCTCCCGAGATATCTTGCTCTGCTTTATGATAAGGCCAGATCAAAAGCTTTATTAAATATTGTATATTAATCTCTAAATCTAGGCTGTGAAGTAAAAACACTTAGGAAAACATCTGAAGAAATATCACTAGCAAACCAAAACCAGGAAGTATGGTAGCAGATGTGGCATAAGAGTGGCCCATGCTGAGCAAATATTCCATAACTCCTCAGCATTCATTGGCAGTTCTGCATTCAGATGCTGCTGCAAGAGTCAGATGCCACAATCTGTGGGTAACACATGCACAAAGGGAAGAGAGTAAAAAAATTTATCAAAACCTATGCATCAGGGCCAGGAATGCTAATTCTCTTCCTGCTTATACCTTCCCTCAGGATGCAATATCCAGCTCTTTCATCTGCAGTGATACAAATTTATTCATTCACATGTCATTTCAGGTCTTGTCTCTTTTTCATGCACCATTTTGTAGCACAGTGCAGAACCCATCTATGCAATGGGTTTGGGTGTGTGATGCACTTCGTGCATGACACGCCTGAGCCTCATGTACCCAGTGTCATCATTCTCATCAGCTGCAGCAGAGAAGAAACAAGTGATGTATGACTTTACTTGAAGTGCTTCAAAACATTTAGAGATGTTATCCATCCTCAGCTGCAGGCCAGTGTTTCTTGTTTATTCCACCTTTGCCAAATTTCTAGTATTACATTACTCCAAGGACCCCTCTAGATTACTTAGTCCTTTTATTTCAGATGACTGCATTTCTCTATCTGTTGATTTTTACATGCCTTGAAGGTCATATGGATCACTTTTGTTTCACCATCTCCTTGTTACCTACCTATTTGTCCCACTACCTCTCTGCTTACAAGGCTAAACCTTTCAGGCAGTCCTGAATGTCTGGCAAGAATTGCAGCCTTGCAGGCTTCAAGGTGCTGACATGTCCTGAATCCAGATGGAATGTGCTGTGACTCAGCAGTTCAAGTGGTACCAGCCCTCTCCCAGGCACATCGGCCCCAGTAGAAGCAGTTTAGGGCAAAAATGCCCCAAAGGCCATTTGTGTGCGTAATTTGCACTACCACAGATTCTGTGTAGGATGTGGGTGACTCTAAGTGTAATGAGCTGTGTAATTTGCTCAAAGAAGCTTAGAAAAACAGCTACCTACCTCAGAATATATTTGTGTTACTAAGTAACAGATGTTGCTCTCATGTCGTTTAAGTTTAAATAGTTATTACCCTTTGCCTACACCAGATGAAAGACAATAAGTCATAAATTTACCTAAAAAAATTAAATGGCAGAAGCAGCAATTGGATGTTTAAAACACACAAGAAAATATCCACTCAAAGTTGAAAAGAAAGACATTCATGTCACAATCAGGGAGAACTCAGTCTTCATTGGAAGTTTTTTGGTTTAAATGCCTTCTCAGGAAGTAAATGATGGACTTATTTAGTAGAAGTTTTCAGATGGTCTTGTGTTGGAACCCAGGAAATTCTTCTGGCTGCCCTGGAGGACTCGAGCCCCTGCCCAGGGAGCTCAGAGACCTTGGCACAGAGCCCAAGATACGTGGGCCTCTGATTTTGACCCATGAAGCAAATTACCACCTTTATATGAAGAATTACAAGTCAAGAGATTTTAAGGAGAATAATAGTTAGTTTGTCACAGGGTGAAAAATAGATTTTTGAGGTTTTTAGAATGGGGGCTTGGCGTCCCAAGATGGAGGAATTTTGGTGTGCCCTGTCCTTCTTCTTTCTTCTTCCTGGCCTCCATGTTCTCATGATGCTGACGCTTTTGGATTGGTTTAAGGTAGAAACTCACTGTCTAACATAGGTGATAGGTATTGGGAAGTTATTGTAAATAATGTACACATAGTTTTTGTATAAAAAGGTAACAACACCCTGAGGGTGGTCAGTGTGCCTCTCTCTGACATGCTGAGCAGACCTCAGCAGGCCAGAGAAAGAATTTTATAGATAAGATACAATAAATAATCTTGAGACCAAGAAATTAAGAGTTCTGACTCCTTCTTCGACCACCAGGCTGGGAAAAGACACTTTCTAATGCATCTCAGAGTCACTCTGACCAGCAGAGATTCTGAGAGTCATGGTCAAGTTTTTCTACAGTTTTGGTAAACTTCATATGTAAAATCTTTGACCTGAGGGTCTTTAAATTTTGCTAACAACAGCAAGCCATTTTTTGTATCTATAACTCTACAGCTATATTTAAATTACACTTTTGTATACTATTACAAATGAAAACAGCTGATTTTGTCACAGGATACATGAAAAGCATTGAATGTCACCTCAAATCTTCTACAACCAATTAGTCACAACCAACCAGTCCTGCTTGAAAGGGATGGAGCTTAAGTCAGTAGCAGTATCACACCATTCCACCTAGCAGATTTGGGAGACAAATACTTTCCTCTCACTTCCCATATGAATAGTTTTTCCAAATATGATAAAATGGGGCTATTCATTGGTTTATTGGATATGGAACTGAAATTCAGCTATGTGAGGTGGGAGTAAAACAGGGCATACCTTAACCCTCTGCTAAAAGTTGTCTTTAGCACTACGTCAGGACTCAAACCTGCTGTTAAGACTAAACTGATTGTTCGTGTGAAAGTTCATACGGAGTCAGAAAGTAATTTTCAGAGCACGTGAAAGCATATCTCAATATGTCAAATCAACAAACAGCTGGACATGACAGAAAAGGCCTCTTTGTGTTTGCCCAAAGCATTGTATGGACCAAAAACATGTAGAGGGTAGGGAGTTCAGTGTTAACACCACTTCTGGAAAAGAGGTTTGTTCAGGTTGGTTGAAATGCCATTGATGCACCCAAGGATTCATAAGAGTGGTTTTTCATTCCAGAATGTGGCTGAAATTGGTAAATTAATTTGTGAGGGTCATTGGAAAGCTTCTTGATAAAAAAAAAAATGCTATATTTAAGAATGGTGTTGGAGATAATGAAAATCTTGCAAGTATCATTCCAAGGTGTACAGAGATAAGCAAAAAATGGAATAAAATTAAATAAAATCCAAGACACAAAAGGTATATTACATAGGAATTACCTGCTAACTTTCTCTGAGAAGACAAATAATCCTCAGGAAAAAGTGAATGCATTCCATCTATCACCTGAGTTTCTGCAAGGCAGATGGTATACTGGCACTGAAAAAAAAAAAAAGCTGTTGTAGCATTAGTGCTTCTGGCTGACCCTGCTTCACCATTGGGGTTGGACCCTTACTGTGGTCTCTTACAACTTGACCCATTCTGTAATTCTGTGAAATGAAATGAAGTAATCACAAAAGGACTTCATGAATACTAGTTTTGTTGAGAGAGAAAATATTGCAAGTAGAGTCAGGGTCTTGGGGTCAAGTTTATTACTTTCACAAAGGCAGATGGCACAAAAAAATAAAAAAAAAGTGTGAATGAATCAAAATTCATTTTGACACATCAAAGTTGAGACACGTTGCCAAAACAAAGAATCAGAAAATTGAAGACAAAAGCAGTTTTAGTAATTCAAAAGGGAAAACGTAGTACTACAATGTCCAAAATTGTGCATCACCACAGCAATTCACTTTTAGATGGTTTGGCTGAGGTGAGATCTTCCAGTATTTGCCATCTATGAAGAGACTTCCCCTGTAAGCATGCAGTTAAATAGAAATATCACAAAGCAAACACATTCACATAGTAATTTGCTAATGTTTATGTTCTATGACTATGCTCTTGTCTTAAAATGAGCTGATAATATCTTTAACAGGAATCACGTAATAATGCTATTCTTATAGAACCACTGTCTAAGCTACAGCTGAGACAAGATACTTAGACAGTAAATCAAAAATTTTGGTTTGATCCTTCTTGCAGTCTCATCTGGAAGAATCCATAGCATCTTCTACATTTATAAAAATAAATAAATAAATAAATAAATATATATATATAAATATATAACTGGAATAGGCATGAAAAAGCACTGTGGTATGGTTTGAAAAATTAAAAGTCCACTTGTGGAACTGTAAGAGAGAAAGGTTGTTCTGTATGGCACAGTGGAGGAAGAAAGATGTAATGTTTCCTTTCAGTAAATGCAGTAGATCAGCATAAACCCAATGTAAAAGTTGAAGTGGGAGAAATGTATCTTAAAAATAATCCCCAACAACAAGTCCTGGGGCAAAGGTGATGAACAGCTTCCTGTACTGCATTAGGAAAAGCACTGCTGGCATGTTGACGAGAGATCATTCTCTCATGCTCAGAACTGGTGACAGATAACTGCTCTGCTGCATCCACCAAACGATTCTTGTGTCTGAAAACTTTCTTACACATCTGTTGAACACTTAAGTAGTAGCAATGAAAACCAAGCTTCCAAAATCCATTTCGATTTCAGAGAGACCCTGAGGAGTTTAAGAAAGGAATTATGTCACATTTTCTTATGCCATTGGGAAACTGGTTTTAGTAATCCAGGAACTCTTTCCCAATCCTATGTTTCTCTCAGATTTTTAGTGAGACTGCTGAGCAGTGAGTGAGTCACAGACTTGCCATGATCACTTGTATTTCTAGGTCTTCTAAATTCTTTTTTGCAACTCAGCAGGAGCAAGCCATAGTAAAGGCATACTCAAGTGCATTTCCAGCACAGTTTAAAACGCTTTGATTTCATCAGAACTGGGAGATGGTCATAGGTTTATGTTCATCTCAAGTATTCCACTTGAAGAAGCAGTTATGTGAACTTGTGTCTTCTGAGAAGCAATACCAGGACAAGAACAACTATTTAGACTGCTCAAGAGTTCTAATAAAGACTTTAAAATGTTTGAAGGGGAAAGAATCTTACAGCTGAGGACCCCCAAGCAGAAGTGGTCAGGTTTCACAGTGTATTGGTACTGGATATGATTACCTTTCCCATTAAAAGATGTTTTGCCATGTACCCAGAACCACTACACTCAAGTTTACCTTTAAATTGATGCATTATACTCAAATTCGTTCCTCCATGTTTCCTGCATTGGCCCTTTGCCCAGCTATGACCATGTGGCCAGTCTCTGCAGCCGTGGATATCATTCTAGTATAGAGTAAGACAAGAGTGCAATATCTTAGCATTTATGAGGATTAAAATTAGAAAAAAATGAAACAGGAGAAAAGTAAAAGTAGGGAAAACCAAATTATGGCTAAACGACAAATTAGATGACCTCTAAATACATCAGCAAAAATACAAAATCAGTTGAATGCTAGAATAATTTTGCAGGAGATATTTAGTGATACTTTCCACTGTCATTAAGCTTTTTAGATATTTAAGTTCTTTGCTGAACTGAGGGGTAATCAACTGATGTGAATCGATGAAAAAGATTTGAAAATAACTAAAAAGAACATATTTGCCTTTAAATTTTGAAAGAACGCAAGGAACTACTAATTCAGTCATCTAGAAGCTTGGAAAATAAAGCTTAACCAAGGAGGTATCTGTGTAATTGTCCAGGAATTAATAACTGGTTTTGTTTTTTTCTATGAAGATTGTCTCTACAATTTCACATCAGCAAACAAAAAACAAAATTAAGTATAATGAAGGCATGAAATAAAGCATTATATTGAATGCATTAAAGACACTTACTTAATTATTTTTAGACATCCACCTATACAATATATAAGACTACAAATTAAAGGTTTTGATCATTCAAACCAGTAACTAGAGATAGGAAAGACTGAATGTCAAATTCAGAATGTCTTTGTATTTTTCAAATTTCTTCAGGGCCAAGAACTTCCCTTGGAATCATTAAGCTAAATCAAATCATCCAAATTATTAAATTATCCATAAGGGATTTAAGAAAGAAGTCTAAATAAATGGATTTGTTTTACATTTAACAAATTATAATTAGAATGAATCCATAATCCCTTTCACTGACAACTTTTGCAAAGATTAAAAATTAATGAGGTTCTATCTTGTCTTCTCTTCTACCCTGAAACTTTCTCTCATAATGTTCAAATTCTAACTGCAAAGTTAACTGGAACTCTTTTATACTAATTTCAATTTTTGTCTGAAAAAAAATCTGTTTTTCATAAATCTTGTCCTGTCCTTTGCTATCAAATAATTTATTTCTCTCTTCCATTGTCCTCTCTTGTGAACTGTACTGTCTACACTATCTTGACTATTTGGTGTGTTTTGTTTATATATTTTCATAGAGATGGATTCCATTATCAGAATTGTCAATATGACAATATAATAAAACAGATGAAATGAGTATCCCAGAAACAAAATCTGTCAATTATGAATATCCCTTTTACTCAAGGTCTTTAGTTTGAAAAAGTCAAACTATAAAGCACTAATCTATTCTTCATGCCCCTGTTCTATAATCTAAGTGGCATCTACGTCTGATTTCTGCAGATTAGATTAGAGACTCAGGGTTATATTTGCCTCCCTTTATCTGCTTATTGAATGTTTTATATACTTATTTAGTCTCTCTCTGTTAGGTCTGTTTAGGTAGTTAAATTGCCTCTCCAATAGTATTTCATTTAAATTTAAGCCCTTGAAATTAAGTGAGACAATTTTGCCCTAAATGATTAGCAACTTTATGAAGATGTGTTGTTACAAACATTTACCTAATAGTCACATTTTCAAGGGATTAAAATATCTAGAAATAGTATTCAACTATGTTTAGAATCAAGGCTACCTATCCCCCGGCAGTTTATTAGTGAAGTATCTCATTAGATCTTCACTACATGGCTATCTGCATTGAAGTCTCACTTTTCTAGTCTTAAAAGTCTTCACAATCCAGTCTTTTTATAGAAGAGTTTTCAGATGTATTGCCTGATATCCAGTGTACACAGACCCTTCCTCTTCATCTGGTTGATGCAGTTTTCTAAATAAACAAAACACTATGCAACAAAGACATTGAGTCACCAGGTCAAATCAAACAGGAAGCCAAAAAAGGCATGCTACTATCCTTTTTGAAAACGGGTGGGTGGGGGGGGGGGGGGGGGGGGGGGGGGGAGAGGTTCTAAACTGCTTCCAACAGTAATACAGATTGGTTTTTTTTCATCATAGTTGAATCTTAATAAATAAATGCCACAGAATTTTTTAAGTGTCTCTTCTAATTTTTGGAAAATATATCCTCTGAGAGGTGCCATTATGTGGTCTCAGGATGGCCATAGAGGATCATCATAGGCACACTGTATTTCCCATCCATTTCTAAGTAAAAGAGTAATATTTGAAAAGATCAACAGGTTTCATGATCAGAGACATAGGGTGTTGTAGCAACTGCTGCCTTGTAGCAAAGATTTCCTCTGCAATGAAGATGTCCGTATCACATATGTTCATTTGGTACCTTCTACAATGCTCACAAATCACAAAAGCCAAGGGAACAGGAGCACACAACCAGCCTCATAAGCAGACAGGAGTGTGAGCAGTCAGGGTACTACCTCTGGCTACAATCAGTGTAGCTAAACACAGCCTTAGTTTCCATATCCATCAGGAGGTTGTAACAATACCCTTCCAGCCCTTGTCTGAGCTGCTGTATGCATCTACTAAAACCAGCTGCTGCAGAGCACCCATGAACAAAAACCAAAATACCTTTGTAAAGGAGTTTTCACTTTGGACTGGAGAATAACATCTTAACTGATAAAGTCTGCCAGACCAGGCATTATTGCAGCTCCAGTTTGATATCCATCTCATGTTTCCATCTCATGTATCAATGCAGTATTTTCCAAGTGGTAAATACTAAGTAAATACTGAGGGTTGAGTTTAATTTAGCTGAAGTTGAGCCATTTGAAACTTCTCATCCTTTCAGGGCTGTTTTTCTGCTATTTGAAGGCCTTGGAGGGAAATAAGTGTCTTTCCTGACATCAAGTTGTATTTCTATAGTGTACCTTGGATTCCATACTTTTCATTCAATCTTCTTTCAGGATGAACTGCAGATAAAACCTTTATGGACATTCAGCCCAGTGATGCAGGGTTTTGGTATCTTTTTCTCATGATGTTTCATCAATCTGTAGCTATTCCCTTCCTCCCTTTCATTCATGACTGTGCTATAGAGCAGTATCTCCTTACAGGGTATAAGACCCTTCTCCAGAATTAATTTCTGCCTTAGGCACAAGTGATAGAAAGTCTCTATAAAGAATCTCTCCCTTAAGCAAAGGTGAGTTCTGTACTTGTTATCACTTGACTTCTGAAGTGAGGAAGAGCAGCAGAAGCACACAGGGATATCTGATTTATCTCACTGAAATATGAAAAAATATGGATTTTCTTACCCTCCTCCCCTAAAGGGATAAACCAGGTATTAAGCATCTTTGTAGTAAACAGAAAAAAACTCACTGGAAAGGAGGTACAGACACTTTCATACTCATGTCTTAATGTTCTGCAAGAGCTTGTGGAAGAAACTGATTTAATTCCATTCAAAACTAATTGTACACTCCTTCATTGCAGGAAAGATCACTGCTGGTCAAAAGAGTATATTAAAGAGAGGATTGTCTGTGACTTACATTCTGATGGTTTAATAAGGAGTTTTTCTACAGTCAGCCTAACTCATGTTCTGTTGAGTCGGGGACAAGCCATGTCTTTCCCAGAACAAATCTTCTCCATCAGAGCTGGATTTCAGAGCAAGAAATGAATGTCAGAGCTTGAGTCTGACCAAAATTCTCCTGACAAACCTTTAGGCAAAAATGATATTTATTTTTTAAAAAGTAGCTTTTCAATATCTTTACCTTTTTTAAAAATTTTAACAGGTTTTTGGTTTCCACTCAGGTAAAATCATCAGATCTTTAAAACCTCTTTTCATATGTAGTGATGCCTCTTGGGCTTTTTTGTAGTACCTTGTGGGTTACTCATCAGTTCCTTTAATATTGAAAAGCTGTGAGCTAACTGTTAACAGATACAATAATATGTCACTAAGGATCACTGAAGCAGAGTGAAACATATTTCAAGTTTCTCCTGCTCAATTTTGTCCTTCCATAAGTCTTTTACTGGGGGGAAGGGAAGGGAAGGGAAGGGAAGGGAAGGGAAGGGAAGGGAAGGGAAGGGAAGGGAAGGGAAGGGAAGGGAAGGGAAGGGAAGGGAAGGGAAGGGAAGGGAAGGGAAGGGAAGGGAAGGGAAGGGAAGGGAAGGGAAGGGAAGGATACTTAATTTTTTGAAACATCATAAACCACTGCCCTACAACAGCAACTGTATTTGTTTTTGAACAAAAAAAAATTAGTGCCTTTTCTTCTGGTTTTGTGCTTGACATAATTGTAGCCTTGGTTCCAGATCATCATATTAAAACAATTCGTATGAGAACGGGCATCCATGTAAGACTTATCACTTGGTACTTCATTAAAAAACATGCAAAGCTGTAGATGCAAGAGAATTGACCACAAGCTGGAATAGAAAGAGCTGTATGCCAGCAGAAAACAAGTTGGATACACAGACTACTTTATTGTTTTTTCTTGTTGCCGTACTAGTATTGCCAATGACAATAGCAATAACAACCATTTCCATTTGTGTAATCACTCTTATTCCAAAACACATGGCAAATCATAGGCCAAATTATGCTTTTGGTTAAATGGCTTAATAAAGGCACAGATGCTTCCATTCCAGAGTTGCACTGGTGCCATGAAGAGCAACTTTATTTTTCACAAAGAATGAAGAAGATTAATAAGAAGACCTCTTTTGAATGGGATGGAAAAGTAATGTGGACATACAACATGGAAAACATGCGGTTATTTCCCCAGGGCTTAAAGGAATAATTTGAAAAATCTTAGAAATAATACCTCAAAAAAAGTGTTTTATCTATGAAAAGTTTATAGCAGAAGGCTAACATTTGCTATTTGTAACAACTCCTTCCTTGATGATTTGCATCACAAAAGCAACAATGCATCCTTCCCCTAAAAACTGAAAGTTACAGGCAAACCAAGAACACAGATAAGTAAAACACAGCAATATGCTAACAACATAAGCATTATTTGAGCCAATCACCTGCTAAAAGGTTATTGAATCAGCATAATGTCAGAACATCCCATCCTATTCAAGCACCAAGAATGTTAACTCTTCACTGACTGATCTTTTGTAGAGTACCAATGTCCCTTTGCCTTATCCACCACTGACAAAATTTCCATATCTGGTCTCTCAGTCTGGATTTTGCCAGCCCATGCAGTATATCTTACAGTTGTTTTCTGGGTAGATAGAAAAAAAATTCTAATAAATAGAAATAAATGTCAAATTGCACCACATTTTAATTTTTTTTCCCTGTATTCATTTTGCCGTCAGAGAAAGAAGCTGAACAAAACATTCTTCTTATAAGAAATGTTCTAGTTTCAGTTTATTTTTACAAATTCACACTATGATAATCCTCAAGCCAAACACATTTTTCTGTGAAAATGTAATGTGTGTCTAGCTGAGCAATTCCAGAACTACATTCTCTACTGTGTGAAAACCTCCAGTTCTGGAAGAGCGGTGTTCTCAAATACTGATTGAAAGCACACATTTTCCAGTCTACATATTTCTGCAACTGGAAGACTTGGTTCCTCTATATCTTAGGATAACACTTTAAATACCACTATATAATCACAGAATATTGCTTTATACACCATACCATCATAAAAATACTGCCAAAATATTTTTTTCCTGGATGATTGAGACCTTTCTAAAATTAGGATAGAAACCAGATAACAAAAGTTTCAAATTTCAATTCACTTGAATTTATGATTCTACATGTTATCACACCAGTTTGGTTCTGTATAACTTGAAATCAACAAATAGATATGTGAAACTCAAATTTCAGATAGGAAAATATAGTAGAATGTTATAGCTTTAATAATAAATGGGGTAAGAATTAGTTTAGAAATTAGAAATCCCAATGATGAGATACAAGAAACTACAGAGTTAACTATCTCCCTTTCAAATTAGTAGTTTTTGAGGCTAGAAATAAGGCTAGAATAATAAGGCTAGAAATAAGGATAAATATTAAGGCTAGAAATGTCATACAGTCCCATGACTTGTCTGCACATTTCTGTTTGCCTCTAACTGGCTTGTGAGAACATGGTGTTATTGACTTGCTTTCTGTCATTTAATAGTGGTTATGTAGTCATTATTGATCTGCACCTGGAGAAAAACATCTTCACTTTCTCTCAGAAAGTAGATATCTCTGGCCTGGATTTGTCTTTCTTAAATGGAGCATTAAATGATGTGCCTAGGTTGGAACTGTTATTATTTACATATCTTGCGTAAAAAAATTATTCTTGATGGCAAAAATAAAAATTATACATTAGATTGCTTGCATGGAGCATAGAGAGAACCCATGAACAAGGGCTGTCTATCCTGAACATGGCCAGTGTCCTGGTTTGGGACAAATTTAGAGAGGAATCTCTGAAGTGGTCTCCTGTAGAAAGCGAATTCAAGTGGCCTGTCCCCCAGCTTGTTCTGAAGATAAACCTCCTTTGAGAAAAGTGGAAAAAAACTGTTTATTTAACAAGCAAAGAAATCACAAACATGAAAAAATGAATAATATTAGACACTGAACCTCTCGTTGTTCCAAAGAGGTGGCAAATTCAGAAAGTCCTTTTCATGGGGTGTAGCTTGGCTCACTCAGTCTCATTTCCACCTGTGTTGGAAAATGTAGTGTCCCAGGCCCTGGTGGGCCACAGGTGTGAGCTCCTGGTGTTTTTCTGGGTTTTCAGTCCAAAGCAGGGCTGATCAGTACCAAGAAAAAGAAAAGCCACAGTCTGGGGAACTTCTCTACCTCAGCTAGTTAAAAAATTAACTAAAAGCAAAGGAGATCTCTCTCTCACTGTCTGTCAGTGCTGCAGATAGCACAATCCAGGAGAGGATGCGGGGGAGCAAGTGCAGCTTCTGAAAACAAACTGTGTGCTTCTTCTCTCCCTCTTCACTCTTGGAACCATTCTTAAAGGTTCAGAGCTTAATATCCAGTACAAACAGAACAGACAAATTGGGATACAAACGTCATAAAGTCACCCTAGGGCAACTGGTTTTACACTCTAGGCTTCAAAGTCAGGCAAGTGTCTAGTGTTATTTGCCATTATAGATATAGCCGTGTAATGTGTAGTGATGCCAACATGTCAGAGAGCCTTGCAACCCTCCAGCTTCTCTGCTGTGCTGTTGGAGAAGCTACCTGTGTCATTGTGGCAAAATCTCTAGCTGGCCACAGCTGAGTAAGTCTCAACTGCAAACTCCAAGCACAATGAAAAGGGAGGATGAAAAAAGAGCATCTGCTACAGAGGTGAATAAAACATAATATGGAATAAACTAATATGATGCCAAATGTCTCTTGTATTTGTTTCTTTTCCTTCATTTCTGTGATCTACCACCTGCTCACATAGACCTGCCTTCATATGTGTTTGGACTAGCATTCAAAATTATACCGGGTCAAATTGAGCAATAACATTTTCAGACTGCGCTACGGGAGTGAACTGAATGCCAGGCAATAAAGCTGAACTCAGGTTAAGGTTCAAATGAATCACCAGTGAAATTTGCAGATTATTCCACTTTTAAATGAAAACTAGTACAAGCAATTTTTATTGTTTTTTTTAGCAGAGCAAAAATCAAATCTTTTATACCTTTGCTTAATATCAGTGCTGTAAAGTTGAATTTATAAAGTATGTCTGATAGGTATGTTTGGATTTATACCAGTAATTGTTAAGTAACTAGAATGTCTCTCTACGTTTCATATTGGTTGCATAGAAAGAGATAGTTCCTTCAGCTGAGTTATAAAATTGTTAAGGATTCCAAGGCCAGCTCCAGAAAATCCAGAGGTAGTCAGCATGGGCAGACCTACAGGACAGAGTCTACATTAATTCTTGCCATAGTCCATGAAACCACAGGGCAGGAATACATTAACAGAGGGCGAATATTTTGTCCTATTTCAGTGCTTTCACTGGCACTTCAAGTACCAAGGAGCTACCAATTATTTTAATTACTTTCTCTCTGCTAACAACAGTGCTTGACTTCTTAGTTTTTTCAAGATCTTTTTTCTGGAAGGCAGATAATTTGTAAATGTAGATAGCAATCCAGGACAGATTCTGATGCTTTTACTCACACCAAGCAGTAAACTGCTCTAGAATTAGTTCTGCTAGTTAATACAGAGAAAGTCTATTACTGGCAGCAGGAGACATTTCAGGCCTCTGCTCTGAATTACCAAGGCAGATGGTAGAACCTCCTTGAATGCAGAGAGGAGTGTGCAAACATTTTGTGTTTAAAATATATATTTAAATGAAGGACATATTTTAAGTTTGTCACCCATTTGAAAAGGACTTTTAGGCCAGGTATTTCTGTGAGGAACAAGAGACTTGTAAGAACCGCTCAGGAAGGAAATAGAAGTAATCTGTGGGCTTCAATCTGTGTTGCTGCTGACAGAGTGGCACTTAAATAGTATGTTTAGGTAAATAAGAAATCAAATACTAGATTCCTCTTCAATTCCTTTGCTTATTGGGTGTATATATTAGAAAAACAAGCTTCTGGAGTGCACTGCCTGATGCATGAATGCTATGGGTCTTGTGAGGGACTAGATTTTTTGTTCTGATGTTTCCCTCTGAAATTTGAATGAAGTGCTTCTGGTTGTTATCACTATTATTGTTTTTCTATGCCCATAGGTACACACATAGATATGCCCATAGATATGAAATAATATCACAAATTATAAAAGTTAAATCTACAGGCTTTGGCCTCTGTATCATTGTGTAAAAACCAAAGAATTGCAGTCCACGTGCAGCAAAATTATCTTCCAACAGTATCAGCCTTGGGAAATTATAGCTAATATCTTCCATATTATTGTCATCTGCTACATACTGTTAAACCAAGAATATTTTTCTAAGGTGATCATGATTATTATGTTCGTGTCATCAATGAAACAACATGGAGGTCCAAGCCTGGTTCTCCTTAGAAAAGAAGATATGCAGAATATTAGTAAAAGGCAAGAAGTTGAGAGGCCAGAATAGAGAATGCGGAAAGCTAGAAGAAATTCAGGATGAAGAGGAGATAGGGACATAAGTCTGTTATTTTGGTTGCTAATGAATTCATGATAAAATAGGCATATCACATGCTCATATGCATGCTGGAGAGACAAAATAATTGCATTTTACAGAGATGAGCAAAATAATAAATGGCCATATAAGTCTCCAGCACAGAAGAATCACATTTAGTCCATGTATGCGCAGTGATATATGTCTAATTTAATTTGCAATGATGCTGACTTATGAGCCCCATACAAAAACTACAGACTTGCACTACTACAGAAGTTTCATGGGACAGCAGCAACCTTTAGAACAAACAGCCATGTTTCAAACTGAGGCCAATAAACCATGTTTAGTGATACCAGGAGATGTGACAGATATCACATTTATCTGAGCTTTCTAAGCAAAGCACAGCTGGGTGAGAGGTACTCATAAATTTAATTTCTTGGCATCTGTTCCTAAGGTGAATGAGCAACACATCATTATTGCCACTGTGCTTTTCACTTTGGCCCATACTGACTCCATCCATCACTGTACTCTTACCTGGGGCCCTACTTTAGACAGAGCCACTATCTGTACAGCCAGTGGCAAACAGATGAGACATGCAAGCAACATCTAGGCTAATGAATAAAAGAGCTTAGGGACCATCTCTTGGCTTTGAGACTTATAAGACTGGCACAATTTGTGTAAACACAGACCAATTATCCCTCTCCCAAAAGAGGGGTGACAACAACCACATTGCTTTCCAGAATAGGCTGTTACAGGCCATGCTTGTGGACTGACTTTCCATAACAGTGCTGGTTGGCCTGGTCTGAACATATACCAGCCTACACTCATATTAACATTTAAGCAGTAAAATTGAGTGGTCTTACCTGTCTTATGCTGCAGTAATAAAACAGCTACAGAGGATACCTTAACCATTTGTCTTTCAGGGTACTTGTTTCACATCTTGAGTTACAGCTCTGTAGCTCAGATGTTTCTCCTAGATATTTTAGATTTGTTGTGTATGTCTCTAAACAGTTGCAATTCATATAATTGTAGAAATCCTAGTATTATATAAAATACAAGGAGAGGAAAGCAAAGATAAAAAAAAGTCGTAACCATATAAACCAGCCTGAAGAGCCATTCTTTAATAAGCCTCTTATTTTTAAGTCAGCCTCAAATCCAGTGGTATGCAAAAAGGGTTTGAACAACACACTTAGATATGTGGTTTAACTTTTAGGAGATATATGGTTTAACTTTTAGGTTGTTTTGTGCGGTCAGGAGTTTGACTCAATGGTCCTTGCGGGTCCCTTCCAACTCAGAATATCTATAACAGTCTGGTTTTAGTACATATGGCTGAGTTCAGGGTATTGTAGTCTATAATTTAAAACAATCTCATTTTCATTTACATAAAGCTAAATGGTAAGGTTACATATACTTGGACTTGAATCAATATTTTAAAGTCAAAGTAATTGACAAATATTTTTTTAACAAAATATGTTAAATTGACCCATCACCTTTTATTACTTCAGTGGCTTACAATAACCATTCTTTCTCCTACTCATTGTGATTTTCATGTGCCTTGAATAGTTGTGACTCAGGTGGATTTTTCTTCTTTAGATCTAAATTATTTTTTTCCCATTTTCAAAGAAAACTAGCAAATTTTTGCATTTAGGCTGCACTACATGAGAGCTGAGGAAAGATCAAAGGTTATTTCTCTGCTTTTCTGAAGGCTTTTATTGTCATGCTGTTGAACAGTGACATACAAAGCACAGTTTCCCTGGGCAACTCCAGAGAAAATTTTAATGCACAAACCCTATATTTGCAATCCAAACTTTCCAGGACTGCAGTCCAGAGATACAAGCAAAGGAATAATTTCAAAATTACATTTGGGAAAAAAAGGAAGAAGAAATGTCTTCCTCATCTGTAGAACTTGGTGAGAAAGATTTTACTGATGTGGCTTGGCATTTTTCACGTATCTGTTGTTGGGCAGGAACCAGAAGTAACTTTTTCATGGTTTCTTTGGACGCTTTATACTCATGATGTAGTATGTTTTGGTTGATCTGGTTCTGCTTGTTTTACATTGATAATGTGTAAAAGCTCAAACTTTACCTCTGCCAGCGTGTCAGTTTCATACTTGGATCCCATTCACTGTGTTGATCCTGTTGGTACATCTCCCTTTGCTGTCCCTCTAAGTATGTTGTTCCACATCCAAATGCTGCTGCATACTCCTTTAGTCCCATCCCCTTTTTTGGCATAGCCAATGTCTCTTTCTATGTCTTTGATGTTCTTCTTTTCTCTTTGGTTATGTTTGCTCTTCCTCCTTACACTTGCCATCTCTCTCTTCTCAAACAACTTTTAGAAAGAAAAGTAGTTATTTCATATCTGTCCCTAGATAGGGAGAGATTAAAAGGTGATCTGTCCTCCAAGGTTATTCCTTCAGAAGGGCAGTGCTGGACATGGATCTGGTCAGCAAGACCTTACATGGAGACTACTGAAGGTGTAAACATCTTGACTTTCACACTCCCTGCTGTTTTTTGCTGTGGTCCCTTCTCAGCTCAACAGGCTTGACAGGCTAGAGAAGTAAATCCATGCAAAATCTATAATGTTGAATAAATCAAAGTGCAATGTTCTGCACTTGAGTTGGGGCAACCCCAGATATTCATACAGGCTAGAAGATGAAGGGATTGAGAGCAGCATTGCCAAGAAGGATGTGGGAATAGTAGTGGATTAAAAAGTGGACATGACTCAGCAATGTGCGCTCACAGCCCAGAAAGACAACCATGTCCTGGGCTGCATCAAAAGCAGTGTGGGCAGCAGGGCAAGGGAGGGGAGGGGATTCTGTTCCTCTGCTCTGTCCTCATAAGGCCCCATCTGGAGTGCTGCATCCAGCTCTGGGGTCCTCAGTACAAGAATGCCATGGACCTGTTAGAGCGAGTCCGGGGGAGAACCACAAAAATTGACAGAGGCTGGAACACCTCTCATATTAAAAAAAGGCTCTGCAGAGAATCTTATTGCAGCCTTTCAGAACTTAAAGGGATCAGAACTTAAGAAGGATGTAAATAAACTTTTTTAATAAAACATGCAGTGACTATGCTGATGCACAGTTTTCTAGATTTAGACACTAGATTTATTTCAGGATGTCCTTGTGCTGCTGTCTCACATCCGGGGCTTGGGTAGGAGTCCCCTTCAGAATGAAGAAGATAGAAACAAATGAACTGATTTATCACAAAGAAAATAGAGTATTATGCAGCAGATTCATTAATATAGCCTTACTAAGTATTTCTTTGGTATATCTACCAACCTTTATAAATACCTTACTTTATACGTGTAAACCTACAGAGTGTTAGCAGAATAAACCAGAAGCACCTCATGTGTTTCTGAAACACAGCAGAAGCTTTGCTTTCTCCTTGGATAAAACAAAAACAAAACCAAAAAATAAATTAGTCATTTTTACCATTATTCTACCTTTACTTCTTTCACAAGATGATGGCCAAAGAAATTAGTTTTGGAACCCTGGAAGAACAGAATATGGTTGTGGTTTATATAAGAAATTCTCTAAATGAGCAATTTCTTAATCTTAGAATATGATGACATCAAATCTGAAACTTCTATTTGAAAAATAAGAGTTCAGTATAAGGTTCTTTGCTTTTCATTTATTTGGGCCAAGAGCATCTGGAACTGAGTGAAATTTTAGAAGAAAAAATGAATAAGAAACTGTTTTTGAAATATTTTTGAATACGGTAATCTGTAGACCTTCAGAAAACATGAAAATCACTGCTGCACAGCAATTTGTAGTTGTTAAAATGATTTTTGGATAAGTTAAAGTGAAGTGTTAGATCACAGACTGGTTAATACATCATTAAAAAATTTGCACTATGGATTGTTCGCAACAGAAAAAGGTAATAGCGGCTTGTGGGTTTTTACATCTGTGAACTTGGGGCAGAAAGAACAGGATAGCTTTCCAGGAATGAGTAGGCAAAGAATTTTCTCTCTAAAAGGTAGCATTTCTTTGAGGGAATGCTTATATCTACGTGCATTTGTGCATGGTTTAGTATGGAGAAAACTCTTGTCTCTTATTTTCAGCTGTTAGGGTGCAGGGTGCATGGTAATTGTAGGATATATTAAACTTGCAGTTGCACAAAATTTTACTGAGCACTGAAGCACAAATAATGAAACACTGCACCCATCTCTGTTGCCCTCATTCCTGCACTAGTGGCGATGGCTTTGACCAGACTCACCAAGAAAATGCTTGTGAGCAAAGAACTAAGGGGATGTCACATGGCCTCCATCATCCTTCCTCTGTTCACCATTGGCACACATCTTCTCCAAGCTACTGAGGCACAGGGAGAGAGAAAAATGGGGAGAGGGAAAGGTATGCATTCGGCAAAGTCATGAGTTTGTCATGAGTGCATGGTGAGGGCTGTTAAGATTGAAGATTTCTAATATGCTCTGTGTGATTGACTGTCCTCATAACTAATGCAATGGTAAGACTTTTAACCAAGATATTTTCATCATTTTGAAAGATTATTACTGTGATTGACAGAATTTCCAAGATGAATCAAGGTCTTAAAGTTCTGTAAGTGGTTGTCATGGACAGACTCATCTACTTTAGAAATGAGATGGGTTCAACTAGTCCCCTTGGGCCAGATATTGGGCATCATTTTGTATTTTAGTGTAATTGTTCTCAGCAGGTTTTTAAGGTTTTTTTTTTAAGGTTGTTATGGCTAATGGTTTTTCCTCTTTTCAAATTACTAGTATGGGAGTCATGAATCAGATATTGACACCTACTTCGTAGATGTTTACGTGTGCTAACCCTAAATCAGCTTATTTTTGATGTTGCTATAAGTGATGTCCTTGGGATCACTACTCACATGAACAAGACCTAACAGAGTCAAACAGAATTAGACTCTAAAAATGAATATTCTCCAAAGGTATAAATCAGCACCATTTCAATTACACTGATGAGACAATATAACAGCTCCAAACTGCAGTAACAATAGTTTGGGTAATGCAGCAAGTATTGAACAAATCATGGGAAAGATTAATAAAAAAATGTTTATCTCTCCCTTGAATCTACTAAAATAGATTTCAAATTAGGTCAATAATTTTACAGCATACATATTTGCCTACTAGAAGAGAAAATTAGAGTGAAAATGCATACTATGTAATGCAAGCTCACAAATATCTGTCACATAATACCTTTGATTGCATCTGTCATTACAAGTTTTGCAATTCATGGGTGGCTTGTGACTTCAGCTACAAGTCATCCATACATAAGTTTTGAGTGTATGTGTTTATTGTAGACAATCAGGACATCTTCCCAGAAACCCAATATGTGACACAGGCTTTAGTGATTCCTGCTAAACCATTAGTTGGAAGTTGGGTGGGATACCCTTGGGCATCTCAAATAGAGCTAAATACTTATAATTCGGCAAATTAAAATTCCCCTGTGTGTGTTTATTTTGAAAAATATGAAAGTTTAAGAGTTTTGGAGCACTGCTTTACTCCTTATCCCTCCTAGACTCTCGGTATAATCCTCTACCCTTTCCAGTCACTAAAGGATGACCTAGATGCAAGTGGTCTACTTCTGCTTCAGATGTCTCTTTTTTTCCTGCCTGGCCCTCAGCAGCCATTCTTCATGGGTAAAAGGTTCCCCCACCCCTGTACTGTATTCTTCAGTCCTACGCAGACGTAGAGCACTTGAAATGGCTCTAGACATTTACAGAAAATGTCTCCATTATTACCTTTTTCTGGCAAATAAATCGTGCAAGCCTTAGACAAGGCACTAAAATTCTCAAGCCTTGCATAACACTTGTCAGGGATAAAATGCATTGTGAAAGGTGTTGAGATTGCACAGATCTTTCTGTTTGCTTTCTAAGACATAAAGGAGAAGCACATTTTGCTTCAAGTGACTTGTACTACACCAACACCCCAGATAAGTGTCTGCATCCTAGCTCTTCTGACTACCAGGGAAGAGGTTTCTGTGGCATTACCTATTTCTGTTAACAAAGCATTAAATATCAGTTGTACCATAAAATAAACATGACTCAATTTGCCTTTCTCATGCAATGACTACGTGTAGTTTTTCCTATTAAACAATCCCAGGAGTAGAGACCTTTAGACAGACTGCAATGCAGATGCCAGAGCATTCAGATTTGATCAGGAAAAAAAGAAGCTTGAGTTCATATTTTAAGTCAAAAATAAGACTTGAACCACAGTGTCCCTTAGCTGTAGAGGATGCCCTCAACATTGGTTACTTTAAGCCAAAAGAAAAAATTCTGTCTGATATAAGCATTGGAAGCTGATCAACACTTCATGTTGAAAACTAGTCAGAAAAATACTTCCTGAAGTGCCTGATTCCATTCAATCAACTACATATTTTTCTGGAAAAAGACCAAGCACTTTATCCTTTTGTATCAAATGAGATGATTAACCTGGAAATTAACCTTGTTTCCTGTACTGGTGTTTTCTTCTCCCTCTAGGAGCTATGATAGACATAACCAGCCACAAGAGTCTAACAGGGGTGAAAAAAGGGATTCTGAAATCTTAAATATTCAGACCAGTCAGATTGTCAGTGGGAAGTCTTACCTGCAAAGTGTGTTTGCATTTTTCAGAGAAGTATGTCACCAGACAAGCCAACACTTTGTTTGCATTTCTTAAGGTCCTTTCATAGTGAAATCAATGCACTGACACAGCTTTATATTCTAGTTATATAACAGCTGTTTACTGACCAACACACAGTCATAAAACTGCTTTATCTTTATTCTTATGAGTTTACCTATCCCCTACTACAATGCAAAACCTCTTCCATCAGCAGTCTTAAATTATCAAACATCTGTTACTGAAAACAGCTGTTATTGAAATAGGTAGTGCATAGCTAGAAAAAGACATGAAATCAGAAAAGGAAAAAAAATGTGTAAAATCTAGACCAATGTTGCATTTAGAAATCACCTTTAGCTGCACACTTGTGACCAGTTACCCCAAGATAATTATTTCACAGTCTTATTTTCATATCTTACATAACTGTTATTTGCTTTCTCTTTGCTTTGGAAGCAGCATGTCAGAACAATACTGGCAAATTGACAGGAATGGTGATAGCACACTTTATTACTTTTGTAGATCTCAGATGTAAGACCAAAGGAAATGCACAAGTAAAATAATTTGTTCCCAGTGGCAGCCTGATTTTACAAGAGAAATAGCACAGACTAGAGACAAAGAGATATCAAAAGCACAAACTAATGCAAATACACAAATTCCTGAGAAGTAATAGTTTGCAGTTCTGATAAGCACAAGTGTTTTCATAATAGCAGCCAGTAAAACAATCTGAGAGAAAAATATAATTTAAAATTGATAGTCTCCTTTGAACATTTAGCTCAAAGCATAAAAGCTGTGTATCTCTGTGCCTGGTCTGTTTTGATATGACATCCAGCTGGGCTAAGCTTTCTCTGAGTGAGCTGTCCTTATAATCCACTCAAATCAGTACAGTCATAAAACAAATGAGGATTATCAGCATCTGCTGCAAAATGATGCAGCTTCTGTGGCTTCTAGATTATCTTTCTATTTGAAATACAAATCCTGTTGGTTAAGCAGTAACTGCAGAACTCCCAGTATTTGAAATTTAAGTATTTAGTGTTATGATGTTGTGATGATCTAGCACCAAGCAGCTCCTGTGTGGCTTCTAACCTTTGCGTGGGAAAAGAGATGCATTTTGTATGAAGATGGAGAGAAAAAGGAAGAGATGTTACCAAAGTAACATCCGTGGTATGAACAAGGGTCTCACACATCCCAATAAATTCATGAAGGCTATTTCCAGCAGCTTTTGCTCAAACCAGTGAAGTGTAAGTAGGACTGGTAGGTAGGACATTCCCCCATAAATGAAAGCCCTTCTCATATTATGATAGCTGGAATTATGGAAGCACAGGTGGCAATGCCAGATGCAAGCTCTTGACTTTCTTGGCACTACAGCAGTCTCTCCCTCCTTCTTGGAGGGATGAGGAGTGTCAGTAGCTCACATACCAGCAGGCAGCCCTGTACTCTGTCCTGTATCCCTGAGGAAGATGTCTAACTCGGATCTGGGTTCTCTCTCTCTCTCACACCTGATGTCACAGGTACATCTGTTCTGACCTGATGAACACTTTGTAGCTCATGAGGGTCTAAGTTGTTCCTCCTGAAAGTTACTGTAATAGGGAGTGAATTTATACTTGGTTAACTAAAAAATATACTTTTTCTGAGAAATGGGGGTATCAAATAGATGTGTTTGATTCCAGCCATTACTGCAAAGAGCTAACTCTCTTCAGCTGCCTTGGTAACACTTTGTGTACTTGGAGGACTTAAGACAATAGGTATCTTTAGTTCCAGTGATATTTTCATAGGAGAAGTTCCAGATAAACTGTGATCCTTGCTTATTTAATGGAACTTTGTTCTGCTTTAAACTCATTCTCTTTCTGTGTATTTTTGTGCACATTATATCCATATGAAAACACACATGAAAAAGAAAAAGACCTTTTCACAATTAAAATCCAGTAGAAATGTTAAGCCCTCTTCCTTGACTGGCTGGTAATTTACTTTTGCAGGTGATGAATACCTGTAAGAAATATAATTTTAACTCGCAAAACAATCTGTGTGTGGCAAACACTTGTTTTTACTAGAAAATTAAACTCTGAAAAAATAATTAAAAAAAAGACTTTTAAAATATACTTGCCCAAATATAAATATGCTTTTAATTCCCATTTTTAATGTGTGTGTGTGTGTGTGTGTGTGTGTGTGTGTGGTGTGTGTGTGTTGGCTTCATCTGTCAAGTTAAACAGATTTTACAGACCTGTTGGATATTTCTTTTTTCTTGTTTTTTTATTCTGACTGCTAGGGCATGTACTAAAATGAGCATTATATTCCTGGTAGCTCAGTTTTAATCTGAGCAGTTCAGTAGATGGTGTCTCTCAGGCATTCAGCTTTTCACCCATTTAGGTCATTAATACATTTTCATTAAAGGGGACAGGAATATAATTGTGGTTAGGTAAGCAATAAAAGGATTCTACCACTTTGCAGATATTGTTCTTTCCCTCATTTCCATTACAGAAGGGCAACTGAGCATACTTACAGACATTTATATTTCCATTCCATTACAGGTATTTTATTTCCATTTTCTTCAGACTATTTCTATTTTTGGAAATGCCCACTGACCAGCCACTCTCTTTGGCCAGTAAGTTCTGTCTGTGATAACTAGGCATCAGTTGTTGGCAAGATGTACAGTATAACCCCAATCTGTTTTTCTCAAAAGGAATGAGAAAGTAATGAGGTGTGTCAATATAAAAGTGAATTGCATTTCACTGTCCCACAGCTTTGTATGTGTCAGGCCCTGATCTTCCTGATCTTCCTTTTGCCTATTCATTTGCCAGCCTGTTCTTTGAGTCCAATTTGATGATAATGGAACAAGGGAACAATGGGAAGCAGTGGATTGCACTCACTTTTAGGAGATTTTGTGAAATGCTCACAGCAAGAAGGAACATTATTCCAATAAAAATAAAATAGAACACTTCTGATTTCATAGCACTTGATTGACATGTAATAACCTCTGCTTTCTATTATTGTGAGAAGATAAGAAATTAGTGTTAGAGAAGTAGGTGTCCTGTGATAAAGATAACTTCTTTTCATGCAGAATAAGCAACAGCATCTATTCTTAAAGGTCTTTTATTGTCTTTTGTTTCAACTGAGAGAAAAACCTCTACAGCCTTTGATAGCATTAACAGAACAAGCTGTCATGGTCCACAGGTCTCCCATTTAGCATACACAGGCATAGTAAATCTTCAGTTATGATTTGACTTATAGAAAAGCACTTTTTTTCTCCTCTCCATTTTGTGATATCAGAATGTTCTCCACAGTTGTTACATGTTAATTCAATCTGAGGTATGGGGTAAAAACAGACAGTACAGATAGGAAGCTGGTGCCCCTCTGAGGCCACTAACACAGTCAGCAGCTTTGGCCAGGTAGGTCACCTATGCAGAGGTAGAGATGCCAGGTCTGCTTCTGTGTCCAAGCAGACAGGGCTTCCTATACCTGTTTCTACTTCATTTTAGAGCAGCATTCTGGTGTGACACTGCAGTGGGTATAAAATCCAGGATGGAAAGGTCTGTGCAAAAAGCCTGTTTCCCCAGATAAACTGGTCTGGCTTGCTGAGAATCAGAATCTCCCAAAACAAGTCTGACAACCACACCAAGCTGAAGGCCACCTCTCCACAACTGAGGGCTGAGAGCTGGAGCTAGTCAGAGGGAAAAGCAGTTAATGACAAACTATGTTAGACTGTACAGAAAAGGGGTGCAGGCAACTGTGCTACAAGGAGAAACAAAATGAGCACAAATACGGAAACTTTCTCCAGAAAACACTTGAAGAAAAATCCATTTTAGTTCCTTGGACTGTTTCTTGGACAAAAGACCGAAGAACTCCACAGAGTAAATGGAGTTTACGTCCAGTCAGAGTTGTAGTCACAGGAACAGGTTTAAATTAACAGCTGCAAAATTGAGCTAAACCCCTCCCAGAGCACTTAGAAGTGCAGGGATGATTTTCAGACTGCATGTGTCTCACAGATCTACACCACAGAGGTTAAGGGGTGATCATGCTGTTAAGAATGGTCCAACCTTCAAGGGTGATCCCAGGAAATCTGTTCTTTTTTGGTTAGTTTACTGCATTCTCCCTCCCCCATTATTTTGAAAAAAATCTCGGTTATTCCATTTAATTACAACTCAATCTCTGGTATCATTATTTTATATCTAATGAATGAAACACAAGGTTGATTCTCTTATACCTCTGGACATAAAAAAAAGTTCTTGTGGAGTTAAATATCATGCAGAATTGTGCACTGCAAAGTCTTCTTAACCTCCACATGTTGTACAGAAAACTTATTTTTATTCCTTCCAATTTAGCATCTGTTTCTGCGGTACAGTAGTCCCATGCAGAGCTTCATTTAATTCTGGAGGTCTGTGTCAGTATTAAGGTCTCTGATAACAGATAGCAGAGAAAAATTGAGAAATTATTATATACCACATTAGTTTATGCAATATAGAAAAATAGAAAAGATTTGAAGAATGTCTCTGTTGGAAAAGAAAGATCAAAAATGCGCCACTGAGTTTATTTTTTTTTTAAATTGGGTAGTGGATATTTGGCACATGAAACAACCTTATAACAAAGCTTCTATAAAACATTTTAGACCTCTGAAGCTAAAAAACCTGTTCTTTTTAATGCTGTTAGAAAGAAGCAAAATTCAAAGGGTAACAAGTTGCAATTGCTTTTTGAAAAGAAGGCTGCCTAAAGTGATGGTTATTTTTGTCCATTTACACAGTGTGCTTCATTTCCTAGCTAAATTATAGAAAATTATATGCCATAGTTTTCCTTCTGCCTTTAACTAGCTTTATATGAATCTTATAGTTCATGTCTCAAATTTTGTTGCATTGTACCAGTTGTATTAGGTTTACAAAAATATTCTACCCAAACACTCCAGATTCCTGATGATTGGCTTTCTGCAGGGACTAATGATGAGCATATTATTCTCTTTGGTGCAAAGCTCTTCAGGGGACCATCCTTCTGTATTTACTTTTTCTCTACTACCTACAATACTGAATCAAGTTTATGTTCTTGGAGGTCCATTTTGGGGAACCAGAGATGGATTTATTATAACCAGCACCATGGAGCAAAGAAGCAATTATATGATTGTTCTGCTAATTTATAAAAAAAGTAAAATAGAAAGCAAGACAAGTTCTCCTCATTTAATTCAAACAATTCAAATTATTTCTCAGTTCCTGGGCAGTATATAGAAAACAAAATAAATGTGGAGATCGGACCAAGTTTTTTCTCATTCTTGAGTAAAATCGCATAACTCATAACATGCTTTAAAAATATTATATATTGAAAATTGTCTTGATAATCTTCACTTAATTATAATGTCAGTATTTTGTAAAAGAGTAATGGATCCTTTATATTTAGAAACAACTGCAGACAAATAAGATCATTAGAAGCTGTTTTCATTATGGGAAAGAATATGAAATGTCTTTTCTTTTGGCCTTTTTCCTTTGAACCCGAGGCTTTAAGCTTTTATATTTGAGCCCAAATTCACAATAAAAAGCATGAGACAAATTCAGGAAAGGTAAACTTGGTAAATATTGAATACTGTAGGTCCGAACACAGTCTCTTGTTCAGAGAGCTGCCAAGGGAAAAGCAGTAGGAAATGAGCATAAATCAGCAGTGGAAAGATAAATGTGTACTGATAGCCAATTCTGACAAATACTGGAGACAGCATACTGATCTCCATGTCACTTTGGTCTGACCCACTGTGTTAGCACTCATGTTTTTAGATATTTACTTTCTTTTCTTTTTAAAACATAGCTTGAGTTTTCTTGGGAATTGAAACAGCTCTCTACCAATTGGTATGTGGATAGGCACTCTGAAATGGGAACTTTATTGCCAGAATAAGATATTCTCTGTGTCATTGCTTGCCAACAGCCATCATGCTTTCCAATTCAAGTTGAGCAATTTTATTGCTGTTCCAGCATCTATATACTTGGAATAAACACGAAGCACAGGGTGCTTTTCTGTGTCCTTGGACTTGTTTGTAACTGCGTACCAAGGCAAAATTGTAGGAGATAAGACAGCCTTTGTGGCTGTGTTGGATGGACATGTGTGGCACGGGTTAGTGTCCTGTTATGGGTATTAGATCAACACACATTCACACACACACAGATGCTGGAATACTGTCCAAGATGAGAATGAATAGTGTTATGCTCAGGGCATATTTTAGGATCACCTGAAATCTCCAGAGAGGCTGGGAGATGCTCTGCAGCCCCTAGGTTTCTATCACATCTTGTCAAACTGATATGCATTGTCTGGATTGTTCAGTATTTTTAAGATTTGTAAGGAAAATGATGGAAGAAGGTTGAAGTGTCTTTAGCTAGTTCACATCTTCCAGTTTTTTATTGCTGTCTTATCTGATAGGGAGAGATTGTCTGGGAGGCTTTCCCAGTATTGTGACAGGGCTAGTACAAGGGCAGCAGCCAGCCAGAAAAGTCCAAAGCTGAGAAGACAGAAGTAGCTCAAGAGGCTTAAGGGGAATTGCTGAAGGACACAGCTGACTTACATTTCAGTTCTTTGCTGAGGCTCTTTTCATCAGCATTCACAGCTTGAGTGTCAGACTGACACCTTCCACACTAATAAATAATATAAGTGAATGCATTGGCTTTTTATATACTGCAGTCTGGCCAATGTTCTTGTGCCTATTTGCGTCCAACTTAGCCCTAATTTGAATGAGCTTTTCTTACCTCTATACCAAATTATTTAAATTCATATTACGCTGCATACAGTTAAGACTCAAAATCATTCAGAAACCCTCAGCCTTCCACAGCACATTTGATGTAGCCTCAGCTTCACATGAGCAGCCTAAAGTTTCTAATCTGCTTCTTACTCCATCTCCAGCACTACAAGTCAAGAGTTTAAGATGACAGTCTGCTGGCTTGCAAGCCAATTTGTTGTGCTCTGGAGGCTCCTGAACTTTTTATCCTTGCTTCAGACTCTGCCTTTACTCCTGAGTAATATAAAAAGAATTACATGCTTTTTAATATGCCTGCCTACATTAACAACATAACCATACCATCACAAAATGGTTGAGTTGGAAAGCACATCTGGAGGGTGTCTTGTCCAAACCCCCTACTCAAGCAGGACCACCTAGAGTCTGTAGCCCAGGATCGTGTATCAGATAGCTTTTGAATATCTACCAGAAAGGATGGGAAATCCACAACATCCCTGGAAAACCTTTTTCAGTGCTTGGCCACTGTCACATTAAAAAATGAAATTGTTTCCCGATATTTGAGCCCAAAATGCACTATAAAAAGTTCCTGTGTTTCTGTTTGTGCCAGTGGCCTCTGCTTGTGGCACAGTGCTACTGAAGAGAGCCTGTTTCCAGTTTCCTTGCATGGTCCTTTCCAGTGTTTATATGCATCAATAAGATCCCCTCTGAGCATCCTCTTCTCAAGGATGAGCAGTCCCAGCTCTCACAGCCTTTCCTCAGAGAAGAGATGTCACTGACATGTTTTATGAAAAATCCTTTCATTAGGTTTTTTCCTCCTGAGAAGCTGAGAGGCTTCAGGAACAAAACGTAAGCGATGGTTATCTGCTGCTGTGGAATACAACAGGTGCATCTGTGATTGGTTCATGTTGGTTGTTTCTAATTAATGGTCCAGCTGTTTTGGACTCTCGGTCAGACAGAAGTTTTTGTTCCATTCTTCTTGCTTGCTAGCCTTCTGATGAAATCCTTTCTTCTATTCTTTTAGTATAGTTTTAATATAATATATATCATAAAATAATAAATCAAGCCTTCTGAAACATGGAGTCAGATCCTCGTCTCTTCCCTCATCCTCAGACCCCTGTGAACACCACCACAAAGAGATACTCCAGTCTCTCATTCACCTCCGTGTCCCCTCACTGGATTTTCCCCAGTATGTCTATGTCTCTCTTGTACTGGGTTGTCCAGAATTGGGCAATAGAAAGATGATATTTAATATATTTAACGTAAACAGCAACAACTATCATGGTATGAAATTAATATTTTTAACAAAAAAATCCCATTCAAAAAATCACTGCATTATTTTTTATCACTTTTCTATATCTTACTTTGCTGATGAGTAAATTTTCAAGCAATTACAGCTACAGACAAATCTGGTTTAGTCAGAGTGACAAAACAACCCAGAGGCCCAGAATTTGCCCCTTTGCTAGGAAAGGAGGTTTGAGCCTTCAGATGTCAGGAAGGAAGGAAAATCACGGGTAATCTGCTGATCAGAAAGGGACAATTAGTGATTCTTAAACTCAGCTCCCAATGAGAAAATAGAGCTTTGGCTTTGGTTTTGTATTTGACTCCTGACAAATTTAATTTTTCATGGAATTAAGATAATTATGGGATGTTTTAAAAACAATTCTAATTTTTAGAAGAATTAATTTGGCTAATAAATGAAACCTTTTTTTTTTTTTCCAAAGGAGGAGTTTACAGTGCAAGGAGAGTTCTAGTCAGATCTTTCAGTCTGTGTGCTGTTTCCAATAACTGGCATAGAGCAGCAAACATATACTTGCTATTTTAAGGACATAAATCATATTTAATTTACATTGAACTTGCTGGCTTAATAGGGGAAGAAAGTGATATATGAAACCTAGGTGTGCAACTAAGATCACTCTAATCTAATGAGAGCAGGAAGTCATCAGAGAGCAATTCCCACTTGGAATCCATTCAAAATGAACTGCAAAATCCTTTCATCCAATCTAGAAGAAACTCAATTACAAGAAGTGATATTATGCAACATAATAAAAGTAGTGTCAGCTCCAAATCTGTGAAAGAGTGTTGACACAGGGAATGACTCAAACTGATGGGACCATATGGTGAGAAGGAGTGTGTGAACAAGCCTCCTTGTCTTCCAACCAGAGAAGTTTGTGGCAGCATTCTCAGTTTGTGACTGCAAATAAATCTCACACCCTTCAAATCCATGCATTGAAATGCCACGCAGAAAATATGAATGGTAGTGAGCTTATCAAGGTGTTCTATGAAGGGAGGTTGTGAATGTAGCTCCGACACACCGGGGTACAGCCCAAGCTTGCTTACACTGACCAGGGTGTGCTGGTGTACTGCCACAAGGAGCCCTCATACAAATTGTCATAAACAAAATGAATCATTACTCAGGAATTTGTTGTCCCAAAATGGAATTTTAAAGCAATTTATTTATTGATGAAATGTGAAATAAAATATTTAAGATTGCCACAAGCTTTAAAGCACCCACACTGAAAAGGCCACTTT
The DNA here is from genome assembly GCA_039654755.1 of Calcarius lapponicus. NCBI lineage: Eukaryota > Metazoa > Chordata > Aves > Passeriformes > Fringillidae > Calcarius > Calcarius lapponicus. Next base: position 64,079,948 of record CM077462.1, on the reverse strand, counting down.
TTCACAGAAGACTAGATAGTTGATAACTTTGAAGCCAATTACCATCTTTCAATTGACTTTATCTGGACTCAAATAAGCTTAAGAGAAGAGGCAGATCACCTAAAACACGTTGTTTTTCTCCAATCAGATAAATGCTGATAGAAAAAACTCTGGTGGAAGTAGTTCATACTCTGCTCTTAGTCCTGCAGAGTTCTATTCAAATGGGAATGAGAGATATTTACTAAGTGAGCAGTGAATCCTATATTATAGAAAAGTTAGGCAAAATGATTTCGCTGAGTTAATGGAGAGGTTCGAATTGTTCCCTCTGTAAGAGGGAGCCTCAGGGTTGTGTGGGAAAGGGGAAGGAAAATCATAAGGAAAGGAAGGGGCAATTTATTAAAAAACACAAAAAAATAACAAAACAAAACAAAAAATAGAAAAACAAATCATGTCAAATATCTATGAGTAAGGAAGAACTAGAAATGTCACTTTTTTCCATAATGGTGGGAAATAAACACTAATGTTCCTGAGCAGCCTTCTGGAGAAGAATAATAAGAAAACCAAGCTAACTTCAGGAGGGAGTCTCTGTCTAATTTTACAGTAATCTGTTGCCCATGAAAAAAAAGATGGTTGAGTACTGTAACTTGCAATGTGCTATTTTGTATGTTTACACTGGTTAAGAAACTGGTTAAGGACACAGAGTGCAACACTAATCCCTCATTGTTCTGACTGCTATATGATTAGCACAGTCCCAGGCATGATTTTAACCCCCAACCCAGCAGCACTTTCCTGGGCAGGAGAATGGTTTGGGAAATAGTACATGCCATAAATTGCTCTCAGCAGGCAGTATGAGACCATATTGCCAGGGGAAGTGAGAGAAAGAAAACATTTAGTCATGGGCAAATTTAACAGTGCCATTTCTCAGAAGCGCCAGGGAATGGCCCCAGAATGTTTTAGGAGTAAAAATATATACTTTATTTTTTCCTTTCAACTTAACTAGTCATTGTGCCTAAACTGGAGATTTAAGAGCAGAGAACTAGCTTTTGGAGGCTGGATACAGCCAACTGCTATGGTGCTATTGCACTGAGATTTCCAACCTACCAGTAGCAGTGACCAGTTCATGGTGCTAAGCTGGTCCGCACAGCAATGTGTTTAGGATTATTTGTGAAAGTGAGGTTTTTTTTCCCTTATTTACTTATAAAATCCACAAATCAGTCATTTTATTTCTCCTGAGGCTCTTGCAAAAAAGACTAGAGGTCAAGTGCTACTTTCTTCATCCTCTCACTCCTAGGTGCAGGTTACCTGGAGTAAGTTAGAAGCATTTTGGCCCTTTTCAAGGCTGCATTTAAATAAATTTGTAAATCTTTCATTCAGGAAATTTCTTGTTAGCCACTAAATTTACACAAACAATCCAATGCACATAACAATGGACCAAAGATTTTCCTGCAGTGTAATCTCAATTAACTGCTTTACAAGTATGGTTCTAACTTTTATGAACAGATAAATCTCTTTATGCAATTAGTCTTAGGTTGGAGGTTTGTTTTGTTCAATTATATTTTTGCTTTTGTTTATGTTTGTGGGGTTTTTTTCCCTTTTACTGAGCAAAACTTTCAGTTGCTGCAGTTTAATTCTGGGAGGTAAAAACTAAGTTCATTAAAATGACACCATTTGCAGAGATTGCAGTGTTCTTTATTTTGCAGTGCTCTTTAGTTCGGGTTCAAAATGTTCAAAATATTTTTTTCTCATAGATTAGAGTAATTTTAAACCATTTCATCAAAGAAGAGGTAACTATAAGAGGAATCCAGTTCAATAGAATGCAGATGAAATTCAGAGCCTAACTTACTTGGTACTTCATCAAACTGTCCTGCAAAGGCTTTAAATGGGGATATCCTTTATAAGGTTATGACTTGAAAAATGGTTTATCAGGATTTTATTTTCAAAGTGTTTGGTTTCAACATTTTTTAGTGTAAATTGATACATTGCTGCAGAATGCTGACAGGAACCCAAATTTAGTCTCTTTGGTTGGTTTCCTTAATCTCTCCTTAGCTTTTCTGATGTTGAAACATAGAATGTTAAGCTGTGTAATATCTTCTAATTTATTTATTTAATTTACAACTACCTGAAGTACTTATTCTCCTAGGTAATTCAATATGGCTTTAATGGATATATATATCTTAAATAAATCAGGTTTGATGCCTGAATCAGAAAAAAGGAACCTAGCTTACAGATGCAGCGAACCTAAAATGAAAATTACAGCTCCCAAGTAGGTGATTCTGCAAAAATAGTGGGGCCTGCTCTTGGGTTTTTTAATGATCTGCAATGCACCAGAATGGCCCCTGGCATGAAGTTAAGCTACAGAAGGAACATTTTCCAAACTCAGCTGCATTCATCCATCTTCATAATTTCTATTTCTTTGCACAGACTTTCTGTTCTTGAGACCACTTGGCTGACTGTTTAAAAGTGCCACTAAGCTGGGTACCTGAAACACCCATATCTGAGAAAGTGATTTCATATCCAGAGGTAATCCTGCATCACTACCCTTCCCAACCCAACATTCCAAAGCATCTCTCTAACTGTTGCCTCATCTTTTCAAAAATCTTCTCTTCTGTCATAGCTGGTTTGAGTCAGGAACTGCAGTTCTATTTGCTGGTTGTGTAGTACTTAGTATGTCAGAGCCCTGGTTTGCTGCTGAGATTCTTGTGAGCTGCCACCAAGCAAGCTACAGGAATTTGGGAACTGAGCTCTGGTCTCCTCAAACCACTCACAGATTTACTTGCTTAACCCAGTCACTGCTGTGTACCTCTGGAGGCGCTGCTTGCCAACCTGATGAGCAAGAAAATTAAATGTTATTCCACTATTTTCTTTGAGCTGGGATTTTTTCTTTTCTTTTTCCAAATACTGAGTAGAAACCCCCTTTATCTTCCTTGCATCTTGTCCAAATCATGACTAGCATGTCTCCATCCCGATATATTCCTTGTCATACTCACTACATGATGAGTTTTCATTGAAAAGGATGTTTTTATCTACAACTTGCAGGTTTTGCTCTACATTTTAGATCTTGTTGCTTCATTTGCAGGAGCTTAAGTAGTATCATTTTGGAATTCAGCTATTCTGAGAGTATGTGACACTGATTGGAATCAGTGCTCTTTCTCCTCCTGATGGTTTTTTTTGTATCAACTTGTTATACCATTCTTATTCTAGTGCTTCCAGCAACATATGCATTCACCACTGACTTTCAAGTGTATGTCCAGACATTGCAGTCTGTGTTGAGGGAATAGGACATTCCTTAAAACCTCTCTTCAGGTTACAGCCCTAAGACCTTGCTTCCAGGCTGAGGCTGCAAGTCCAAGAATTGAACCAAGGTGGAATCCTAAATTGCTGCATCACATCACTGTACAGAGAAGGCAAAAGAAATCTGAGCAGAATTCACAGATTTTATGTAAGCTATTTTATTTGGCTTACAGCAGGTAACTGCTACTGTATTTTACAGGGATGGTGAATGCCCCAGGCTCATTCACATCTGAAATGAAATCTTCAACAGTAAAATCAGTGTGATATTGCACAGGGATGCAAATTCATGTGTTCCTGTGTTTGAGAATTATCTGAGTTAAACCAAAGTAATGATGAATATGCTTCATACTGAAATTTTCAAAAATGCCTCATGAGATGAGGCTGAGCTGACTACAAGGACTTCAGATCATACTAGCTGCTTGAATTCCCAGGCTGCTGCACGAGTCAAATTAGAGCAGTAGTTTTAGCTCTATTCTAGCTCCAAGGCATAACTGCCTGCTTAATGATGTAAAAGTAGTTGACCTTTTTCTTTCTCTTTTATTACTCAGTATGTCCCTTTATATGGCCAGAACAAGTTTGGTATGGTGGTTTATATTAATTACAGACTGCTTTTCAAGGGAGGAATCCTACCAGGTTTGATTAAATCTGCGTGTGAAAGATCCCTAGATACCAGCAGAGCAGCATGAAGAAGCCAAGAATAAGAGTGAATTAGAGTCCTAATTTTAATTATTATTAGCTATATACAGACAACAAGCAGTGCTCTCTTCATCAGCTCCCTTCTGGTCTTATTCTACTGCACTATGGCTCTCATCCCTTCAAACTGAGCAAAGCCCTTCAGGCCTCAGAGGGTCTTGCTCACCTTGCTGTCTCACTTTTCTACCTGACCACTGCTCTGAGACATGGGAGAGGCCCCAGGTCCATGTCACTGGGATGCATGGTTCTGCTTCCACAGACCTGAACAAAGTCATGATATGCCATCATGTCCCATGACCAAAAGGAGGTTTGCAAGGTAAACATTCATGTATCTCAATCCTCTCACAGGTTTGATTAGAGAATGCGCAACAGAAAGCCTAACATCTACTGAATGGATTCCCCCATGAAGAGTTACCATTACCACTTTTGTGGAGACAGGTTGTTAGAGAAAATATGTACCTTGCATGTAATAGCTTAACATTTACAGCACTTGACCAGGAGATAGGAAGTTTGTCTTCTGGATCCTCCACGGTCCAAGGGAGACTGAGCTGATGCGTCTCAAGCAAAAACCCTAAACCCAAGATAGATTTGGAAAAAAAAAATGTTAAGAAGGTTTCATAACTCATTGTTCATCCAGACTGGTGTACATCCTGTGAAGTAGGCTACACTGAGATAGAGAGAGAATGTTAAACATTCAGTGGAAAGGCTGTCTGAATGGCATGCAAAGAGATGTTGGCTGGATTTGTAGTTCTACTTAGGACTGAAGTTGCAGTTTGTGTGAAATAGTCATTATGCAGAAGATGAAAGTAAGGACCAGCCATCTTACTTTACATCATAAAGTTCCTTTTTGGATAAAATTTTAGTCATATAAAATAAGAAAGGAGCAAAACCAACTTAGAAAGGAATTTTAGAAATTAAAGATATCTCTGAATTTGTATTATAGGGAGTTGGAGTCCCACTGTTCAGTACTGTAGGCAGCTATTAATTATTTCATGCCTTAGAGGACACAGTAATGAGCTGACACTTCAATGTACCCTACCACAAAACAGAAACCATTAGGACTGTCTATCTTTTAAGAGATAGGAGAGAAAATCATGTCTGTCACAAAGTTCACAGAATCTCAAACCTTTTGATAAAATGAGACAGAGATTTACTGCCTTACATCTATTTCAATGGAAGTGAGGTATATATACATCAGCCTAGATACCTTTTTCCTTTCTTTCTTTATTAAAAGGAAAAAATAAAAATACTTCTGTTAAATTTTTCATGTAAGTTCTCATGGAGAAGAGATATTATTCAGTTTCACCTAAAAGTTTGCACTGTCCATCACTCTAAGCAGTTAGAGCAAAAGTTTCAGGGAATAAGATAAAATTAACATCTTATTCTTTATAACTTCTTAGAAGCAGAATTTTAGTTTGCATGTTCTGAATTAAGTTATAATACAGTAGGCAATTCTAATTATACTTCAATTTAGAGCAGACGACAATTGGAATTACAACTGCTTTACAGAAGACATCTAAATCAAATCCATGGTACTTTTATAGCTGGTTTTAATGAATCAGCAACTTACACAGCACACGTACATCAGTAGAAATCTTTGTCTTTCAAGAATGACAAAGATTTATTTATTTGAAAATAAAACCAGAAAGAACAGATGCTCTACTGTAAATTCTCAGGTCCAAGGAGTTCTCAAATCCGATGAATGCCGAGCATCAATGAGAATTTTGTTTTAATAACTTGGGCTTCTTAATGTGCTGCTAGGTCATGAACACCTCAAGGAGCAGTTTAAACAAAGTGCACCTGACAAAGCCCGGCATGTTCTGCTGGAAAAAGACATCAGATCAAAGAGACAGCGCCATATCAAAGAGATTGCATTCTGGCACCGTGGTTTGTCATGGAATGATAGATGGTTATTGCAAAAGCAAAAATATTATTAAAAGTCATGTTAAAGGAAGATGAAACTAAAGAAAGTCACTTGAAGGCTGCTCAATGACCATGATTAGCTAACAAAACCTCTATTTCTTTACTCCCCTGCATTTCACCACCCCATATTTGCTCATATAAATACCACTTCTGTAATGTTTCCTTTTAGATTTGGAGTTGGCACAACTACCTCTTTTCTGGAACGTTTTACTGTTGCCCTTTGGCAGTTACAATCATCCTAGAAAAGAAAGTAAAGGAAAATTTATCCCTCCCACACAGAACCAACAAACTGCAGTAATTTTCTTATACTTTCACTGTAAATAACATTTACCTTTTTTTTCTTTTTTTGTGGTTGCAATCTTTAGTTATGACTTTCTTCCTTTTTTAATTTATGCTACATATGCCATGAAATTCCAGACTGAATAATTCCTGAGTTACTTTTTTTTTCAGTTCGGCAATGTGGCTGCACTTTTGTTCTATTACTAAATTTACTTTTGCATATGTGTTTTACTGTCAAGACTCCTTCAATGCGGAAATAATTTCAAGATCAGCAAACACTAAAGTAAAATAAAACCAGAATTCTTTGCTGTCCTCCTATTGGAAGTGTTGCTCTTTGGGCTGAGCAGATACATAGGAGCATAAAATGTTGTTGGCTTTATTGGTTTGGTTGGATGAGTAAAACTAGACAACGTTAATTTTTACAGGAAACGATCCAAGTATTTTCTGTCAAACACAGTCCCATGAAAATGTCCCAAGACATTTGACAGCAATCTGCTGGAAAACACCTAGAAAGCCATGAACAACAGAGAAACAAAATAAAACAACTCTATTATGTTCCCCATGCCCTCAGTCTTTGCCCTGTCACACAAGCTGCAATCAATGCCTTATATTTTCCTTTGCTGTCACAAGCCTCTTAGTAGCTTGATTTCAAATAATTTTAGCCAGAGAATACTGATGCTATAGCCAAAATAAGTATAGCTTTCTGGGAATGTTGTGCAGGAAATGTTCTTGACCAATTATTCCCAGTTTTTATAAGCCAAATTTCACAACAGCCAGAGCAGATCCCATTGAGAAAGTGTGCATCAGAAGAATTTATTAGTTTCTCTTGTGTCTATATACTTGGCTCATACTTCATGATTTGGGAACCTCTGCCTCAGATTAGGAACCTCTGCCTCAGATTAGGAAAAAACTCCTATTCAGGTATTTTCATGTCTTTCTTCCCATTCCTCTTTTTTATAACAGTACTTATTAGCATTATCTTCATTCTTGTCATTGAAAAACATTAAAAAACCTCTGTGACTTTTAATTGTATGGAAATTATATATGGAAATCTGGAATTCTTTTTTTTTCATTAAAAATTTCAGGGGATTAGGCTGGGATTTTTTCTGTGAATTGAAGTTATGCGTTTATTTTTAAAAACTGCATATATTTGTCTCATAAGTTTTTTCCTTCAATTCCTATCGCCTAATTCTTTCTCACCACATAAGCACTTTGATTTCAGAACACCAAGCAGTTTCAAAAACTCTTTTATTATTCTAAACTTTCTGTGACTAATATAGGTATCTCAGATAAGGTCATGCTTTTATTTTAGAAGCCTCTCTGGGATGAAAAATCCTCACAAAATACTTAAATTTCCTTTATAATCCTTTTGGCAGACCTTTAGAAGGCAGTCTGGGCTATAAAAGATCAAAATATAAGAACTCTTTACCTGTATCAGACCCTGGCTGCTGAGTCTATTTTGAAACAAGTTCTTACAAGAAAAGGACTTCTGATTTCTCTTTTTTTTTTTTTTTTTTTTTTTTTTTTTCTGAAGGTTTTGATTAAGGAAGTTTCATCTCTTAATGTCCCCACAGCTCTTTTTCATCTTTCTTCTTTGTGAGCAATTCAAGTGCTTAAAACAATTATAAAAATATAGATGGATATAAATAGGTGTGTGACAAATACAGACAAACCTGAGTCTTGGCTTCTTAACCCACAAAGAGTTCAGAAATAAATCCCCAAATTCCAAATGTACTCTGATCATTGCTGTCACTGTTTAACTTCCTCAATTAAGAAATCAAATGCATTATCATAGTAAAACTAATTTGAGTCTCATTCCTCCAACCTATAGGATTGGATAGTTCAAAGCACAGCAGAGAATTTAAGAATATGGGTTCAAAATAAATCCCTTAAAAGTCACAAAATACAATGATGACATAATCTTGGTTTGGAATCAAGCATAAGAGTATTTACAAGTTTCTAAACTTTTCAGAACTATGAAATTATCAGCACAAGTTATTTTATTTCATCAGAACTATAGCCCACACCTCTTGTCACGCTAATACTTGTGTGGATAGGCACTCATTTGTAACACCCTACACTATTCAGCCTAATGGAATTAGTGGAATTCCTGAATCGCTGTCAGAAAAAGAGAAAAAAAAATCCAAATAATTGTGTAACCTGTCAGAGCAGAGTGGTTTCTTCATGACATCACTGGCCTGAACATTAGGTGGAGCCATCTGCTCAATGCCTCTTCAGACCTCAGTTGTGATGGCGCTTTATCATTGACAGCATTTTGCATTTAGGTATTTCCTCCCAAATTAAAGTATCTTTCCCAGTCAACTTAATCTCTGTAAACAATAGGAAAGAATTAAATTAAAACTGGATTCTGTATATTGCTAGATTCTTTCCTGAAAAATTCTACATCAGCAATGACTTGGTTTTTTTCACTGTATTAATTGCACCTCTATTTTACATTTCCCCATGCCATATTACTCATTACAATTCCATGTATAGCGTGAGGTTAGGGAAATTAAAAAAAAAAAAAAAATAATGCAGTATGAGACCTATTTATTTAAGGAAAATGGTGTTTTGCTGATCTGCTCAGGCCCAAAATTATGGCTGTTTTCTTACACCAACATTCATAGAATCATAGAATCATTGTATGATTGGAGTTGGAAGGGACTTTAAAGATCATATAGCTCCAACCCCCTGCCATGTGCAGAGGTACATGATATGCCCTTTCTCTCCACCTTTCTATGTAGACCTAATTTTACCTCATGTGCCATGACTAGATGGACTAAATTACAGTTAACTTTTGTCCACCTCTGATATTTCTGTCTCAGATTATGATGTAGATGTGTTTCCAAAAAGCAGTCACCCCTCAAGGCTGGGTACCACGCAGCCCACACACCAAGGGCTCTACCAGCCATCTGCAGCACATGAACTGCTGTTCTACCCCTACTACACACTGCCATCCTTTCAAACACAGTATTTTTTCACGATGAGCTTTTCTTCTATATATTTACCCAATAGTATTTCCTTCTTGCCCTTCCTGTCCCTGCAAGAGTCTCAAGGAAACCAAAATTATGGCAGCACAACAAAAATGATAAATTTTTGTCCCACTGCACTGGAGAAGCTGTTTTTCCTATGAATATGTATTCTTGGCTGCCAGCAAATGCTGTTGTAAGCTTTGTGTCTCTGCTCGCTCACAGACCACAGGGGCACCTCAGTGTCAGTGGTGCTTCCTTGCATAGCATGTTCAGAAGGAATGACTGCTTTGCTCTCTCCAGTAGCTGGTTTTCACAGTGTTAGTTCATGTCTTTGAGAGCACCATGGATCTGTTTTATTTGCTTCATGTTGGCTATTCATAAGTTTCCCAGGATATTGCAGAGAGAAGGCACACGTACTGGATGGCATGATAGTAAGAGACCTACTTATATCTCTGGAGAAACATGCTAAACAACAATTTGTTGTAGAATGTCACAGTTATTTCACCTGTGACAAACCAGCAGTCATGAGATTGTGGTTGCACAAACCTCCATTGTGTTCACCTTCCTGCGAAGAGTGTTCAGTTCCACTCTCCCTCCAGTCAGGATAGAAATTGATCTATCAGTAAGTTCCTTAGAAGTTATTCTGAGCTACCTCTCAGTCTCATAAGTATTTCTGTTCTACTACATAGAAATCATTGAAATGTTCTCGTGGCACTTGGGGATGTGTTTTAGTGGTGGACTTGGCAGTGCTGGGTTAATGGTTGGACTCAATGACCTTAGAGGCTTTTTCCCAGCCTAAGGATTCTATTTCCAAGCTTAATGGTCTAACCACCAAATTGTTTAGTCATGTTCATTCACACTTCCAATTAATAAATTGATGTAGGCAGGATTTTATAAAAGAATAATATCAGCTTGATATCTGCAGGAAAAGAAATTACAAAAAGAGGTCTGGTGATAAATATTTGGTTCATTTTATTAAGTACTATAAACAAATATTCATGCCAGGATGTTGAATGCAACAGGAACTAAGAATCATCATCCAATAAAACCTTGGCATCCTTTGTTGAGGTACTCAGAGTTCTGGCTGATACTGACAAATGAAAATAAGTAAATATATTCTTAAGATATATTAATTAATCTATTAAGAATAAGCAGGACAGTCTTTAATGCTGTATTTAAAAAAAAGGAAATAAGTAAGAGTACTGAAACGATACATATTTTAAGCAACATAGATTTAAAATTTATGAAATAAAATACTCAGTGTAAGCAGGCAATTTTTATTTAATTATCATAAAGTCAAACAAAACTATTTTAAATATCTAGGTTTCATACTGCCAGCCTTTTGCTAAAAGGGTTATCTGGCAAAAAAAATCCCAACAGCTTTGTTTCAAATTGATTGGTATTAAATAGACTAGAAAAAGTATGTAAATAGATTTTGAAATGAAAATCAATTAAAATTGGCAGGCAAGTTCTTTCTTCTAAACTTTTAAATGTCCCTCAATGTAGAGAATTGAGAAGATTTTTTTCTATATTTTTTCATATTGCTTCCTTTCCATTGCTCCTTTTAAAGCCTCTGAGTCAGCTAATATTGGACTATAAAGTGCATTTTCAAAAAATTCTTGCAGGCTTTCTTTGAAAAGGTCAGGTATGTCCATTGATTTATTATTGTTAGGTATTTCTGAAGTCTTTAAGTGATTTAGCAATAGTTTATGGCTCAAAATTTTATAAGCAAAATAAGCAAAATAAATCCTTTTGAAAGATTCTCTCTTTTTCTTCTTGGCATAATTCAATTTAAAGCAGAGCTTCTACCAGTCTATCACAAAATTTAAATAACATCACTCTGTTGTGAAAAGCTGCTATTGAGACTTGCTGTTACAACCAAAATCTCTCCTGGTGCTTATATGATTTTGTACTTCAAGCTCAATTAGGCACTATAACCCTACTAATATTAACTCTTTTCAGAGTGACTTCTCACTTTACTTTTTATCATGCTTCTCCTAGTTAGGAGAGCAAGTTTATACCCTCAATCAATATTTCTTTTCAGCCAGGGAAACAGAAGATTGTCTACTGACACTTTGATTTAAGAAAGTGCATTCAAGCACTTAACATGGCTTAATGATCTGCTTTGGCATAAATCCCATTTTGACTCTAATATTTCCTTCTATATTTTTATATTTTCTTAGTTGAAAACTTTCTTGGCAACATGGATATGGATTCAGCACTTTACATTTTTTCAAGATTTGAAAGATTACTTTGTTTGTTTGCTAAAGAGATCTGTTTCTTCAGTATTTGTAATTTTATGAAGATGTCCCAATAAAATTTTATGAAATATCTAGAGTATTGTAAGCACTGAAATAAATTATGGAACCAAAAAGTTCAAGATGTCTAAAACAAAGCTGTGATGTAGAGGCTTTGTTTTTCTCTCTTCATGGTGACCAATGCCAATGAAATTTCTGGAAAATGTTCTCTCAATATATAAAATTTGGAATCAATTTTCCAGTGGAATATTCATGTTAGGATTTTGCTCAAATAGAGTCTAACAAGAAAATTCATTAAGCTACTCCCAGCAATAAATGATGTTTGCATTGCCCATGAAGCTAGTGATAAACAGTTGCAAACATCAAGAGACTTGCCCTTGAGTAAGAACCCTAAGTGAAAGTGTTTTAAATGTAAATGTATGAATAAGATTTTAAACTAAGGATATAGCCCTCCAATTAATGTACCATTTACAGAGGAATTGATGGAAAATGTGTTATCATATGTGAGCCATTTTAGTTGGAGACATACTTTGCTATTTTAGTTGGAGGTTTTCACTAACAGTCCTGTCACAAGGAAAGATCTTGCTATGTACAAATTGATAAATCATGATAGATAAGTTCCTATTATCATAATTTATCACTGGTTTAGGACATGGATACACTTAGGAAAGTAATTAAAAATTGCTGATGGAATCATTTCCCCTTGTCCTATGTCTTTCATGTCACTTGGAAATATTAACAAGGTACATCTCAAATGTCAACTTTCAAACAATTAATTTTTTTCAAATTTTAAGATTTTTTTTTAATCTGGGACATATAATTGCAAGATAGGCGTGCACTTCGTGAAGTTACAATTTATTTTGCAAAAAAGGTATTGATTTTGTATCACTCTTTCCTGAATTTATGTCATCCATGTAATCTGTATCTAAGTTAATTCTGGAATGTATTTTTGAAAGAACTTATCAAATAACAACCTCTTGTGTTATTGCACTGCAGAACAGATAATTAAGCTTTTTAGAAAACCCCAACAAACTATTTTCTTTTTCTGTAGGCCATTAACAGTCCTTTATTTTCAAAGTTTTGTTTCAATAGATTTAAAGCCAAAACCCCCCAAACCAGATCTAAATATTTGGAGATGATTGAGTAGTTCTAGTGATAGACTGTTCTCTCAGAGACAGACATGGAGATGCTGACAAACTTCACTTGCAGGATTCACCGGTGGTAACCACAGCCACACTTCTGAAACCTAAAGCCTGATCATGATGTCTTAAAGGCTTTGCATGAGTATAAGCATTGTTTTCAGTGATTTCAACAAAAATAGGTTAAAAGTATATACTAATACTTTCTTGGCAGATTTACAGTTAAATACAGATAATGTGTTAAGTGATATATTTTTACTTGAAATGTGATCATCTCATCACATTTTCGTCCTTTTTCTCTCAATGTATTCTGGATGGCATTTGTTTTCAACTTTACACTTTGACTACTTGTATTTTTAAGCAAATTTCTAATGCAGAAGGCAATTTCACAGGGTACAGATCACCCATGGGTCTCATTTTATCTTTGTTAAGGCAAATCTCTGTCAACTCAATACAACAAAGGAGCCATAAATGTGCTGTTCAATGAAAATCAGGCCCACTTGAACAGAGAAAGTAGGCAAAATTTAATGGTCTTGATCTAATGGGCTTCATATCTGTGAGTTCTCTCACCTTATTTTAAAAAATATTCCTCCTCCACATGGGTTAGCATGGTGTAAAGAAATCTCAGCAATATTTATGCTGAGAGAAATTACTTTTTTAAATTACATACTAAAACATGAAGATGTGGTAAAGAAGCCCCTGGCTGTGAATTTTTAAGGTTTCCTGTACTTGTTTGGAAAGTAGTATTGTAAACAGGTGTTATGATTTACAGTCTTACCTTCACCCAAATTGAAAAGATCCTAAAGACCATTTCAAATCAGACTTATTTTGTTTCATGTTGCTGACATAAATACTCACCCATTAAAATGGTAGAACATGTGAGCTGTTGTTTGCTGAACTTATTCAAATTCTTCTTCTGGGCCTTAACTACATAACATTTTTTTTTACTGAAGTCCATTAGGGAGAGATTGCTGGGTTTCATGAGCTTTGGTCTGAGCACAGTAAAGCAAGTTCTATCTTGTCTGTATGGATGGCAACATCAAAATCAATCCGTCATTGTGGGAGTTATGGTCACTTATTTAAAATGTCAAACTCCAAGCTCTGTGCGGCTCAAGTAATTGGTATAAAATCAGTTGAGTGCGTAGATATGCATTCGTTTTTGAAAATGATTGTTCTAAATCTGTAGAAATTAGAAATAAAAAATGCTTCAACAAAAGAAATCATAAAATCATAGAATGGCTCGAGTTTGAAGAATTACCTTCCACTAGACCAGGTTTTTCAGAGACCCAATTACTTAAAGAAATAAAACAATGGAAGTCACTCTGGTTTCAGATTAGTTTGTGCCACCAAGATGTAAATATATTCCTGAGCTCTAATTCTTGTAAAATATTTGTGATTTGCTGCAGTGACAAATCCGTTCAACAGACTTCTCAAATCTTGTGTTGTACATATTGCGTCGTAGCTCTGAGGTGTCAGCACATTCAATATGAACCACTCTTTTCAATAAGAAGGTGGCTTTGAATGCTGTAGAGCAAGAGGAAGACTGCAAGGTCTTTGACACATTTTCTTCCTCTGAAGGCAATGACTGTGTAGCGATGTTCTTTTCCTGACAGTCGTGAGTCCTCCTCAAACCATTGACTAGAAGAACGTCATGTTTATCTCCCATGATGCCTGAATTATTCTGAATTGAGATTTAGAATATGAAGGGCTCATAAAGCTGCTCTATAATTCAATTCTCTCTATATCCATGGATAATACCAATGTGAGTGGATGGGATGAGCTAGTCATCATGCATTATATTGTCTGAGGGCAGGCACTGAATTAATTAGAGGGATATGTCTTGATCTGAGCAAGAGGCAGCCCTGATGTCAGGGCCAAAACTTCAGCTGATTTCAGCAGGAGGAGAATTTCAGTATATTTTCATTGCTTGTGTCATTATTCTAGGTGTAGCTTGGTTTCTTTTGCCATATTTGCCTCCATTTGCTGGACAGGATGTTAAAAAAATTATTGAAATTACTAACTCCCTGGGAGACTGTGAATATTATTTTATTTGTATTTTTGATTAACTCTGTGCTAATTATTGCGTTTATGTGCTTGAAATGACTTATTCTTTCTCTGAAAAAATCCTACATAACATCTGCCATTTGAAAAACTTTACACATGTAGAATTTGCTATGCATTGTTCAACTAGAAATTTTATATTAGCCCCTCTAGATCTACTAGAGTATACACCAAAGTCTGGAGATTTAAGACTTTTTAGAAAGTAATATTCTGTTTACTTCTGTACTATTAGTACAGTGCAACCTTTCTAGGTAGGCATGGTTTTAAAAAAAGTCCTAAATAATATTATTAGCATACCATCCTTACCTTTCTGTTCCACGTTCAAAGGTTCATCCTAAAGTTTCTGAGTAGTCATAAACAAATTCTCTCCAAAATAATAAGGTATAGTGTTAACATACCCATTGCTATTAAGAGTAGCTACTGAAATATGAAATATACTTATGCTTCTTTGAATTTTATTTTGTGTTGGCTAACTTTGAAACTCATTTTTGTTTAATGTTTACTTCTATATAAAATACCTAGATATATTGGTTTATACTGATTTAATCATACTGTTCCTTGTTTATACATTAAGTATATTATTTATTACTAAAAGTGTTATTCTGCAACAACAAGAGGTAACATCTCAAGTGCTGTTTTGAATTGTATTTCACTGCGTAGTTTAGTAACTGTTAAATGAACTATTAAATGTTAAAAAAAACACTTAATAGCTGGTGCACAGATATAAGAGATTCTTGCATGCTGATTATTGCATGCATTTTTTCAGGCTGAAAATTCTGTAAATATTTATTCATAGGAAAAAAATATATGTATGCATATATAAATCATATGATTATATGTGTTACATTTTCTGTCAAATAAGTAAATGGCTTCACTTAAACCATTTTTTCCCATTTCTGAAGTATTTTTAAAGTAGTAAGGCTATCACAGTTATCTGCTCATTCATATACCTATGTTTGAATTTATCTTAAAGATTGTTGTTGCATGTCCCCAAAAGTAGTGTTTGGATGTCTAATGGGGAATTATTCCATCACTGACAGCCTCAGTAAATTACTATCATAAGATAACTCTGATTCAGAATAGGCTTTATAGGACTATAGAATAGTCCTGGTGGACTTGATGCAATGAAAAATCCTCTGAATCAATGGGAGTAATCATGAGTAGAAATGTAGCACTGGTTTATATATCTGTTCTGCAACAGAACAAACTGAGGATCTTACTGCATTTAGGGTCATCCCAGAGATGTTTTCATTCCAGGGCATGGGATATGTAGCAAATAGCTTTGTGACAGCATTTCAAGACAGTAGGTATTTACTTATCTTTTCTGCCAAGCCCTGATTTGTGTTCATGACTTTTCTTGCTATTTGTTTATATACCCTTTGTAGATTACATAATATAGCAATGGACACTATTTTCTAGTGCCCTGAAACTATTCTGAAGTTTGGGATTCTGGAGGAGATAAAAATCTGTATTTTCACAGTAAAAATACATATGAAATTGAAGAGCTTTGGACATGAACCATTCTTTTTCCTTTCCTTTTTTTCTGTTGTTGCTGACATTATGTAACTGGTGGCTTTTAGGCTGTCACTAGGAGAAGTTTACAGTTTGAGGAGCTTAGAGTGAATTTTAGATATGACTCAACAGCATTAACATTGTTGAAAAGAAAAGCTGGTGCCATATTTGGAAAATACACTTCAAGGATATGAAATAATCTTTTTACCCTGTAAAACAGTGATGGAAGCACTCCTGATGTCTGAGGGCCAGTTCCCAAAGAAAGTTTAGGTTTTCCTACAGGGCACATCCTTTCATTTGGTTTTAATCTCTTTTAACCATCCTTATCTAGTGAAAAATCTGAAGGAAAGTGCTTCCCACTCCTTTTTTACAACATGTTGTTATGGAAAGCTTGCTTTCTCCTCCCTCCCTTCCCCTTATTAAAGGCTTATCAGTTTCTCCTGGTAACTATAGCCAGGAGACTGGACATAGCGTGGGAGCTGCCTGCTTGGAATGTGAACAAGCATTAGCTCGGGATAGGACATCCCTATGTCTATTCAGATCCTCTCATCTTTAGCCGACAGAGCTCTCATTTGGATTCTCACTGACAGCAGCACCCAAGTCACGTCCATGTCACTGTCAGCATTATCAGAGCATCCCCAGGTAGTACTGAGTCTGTAGAGAGAAGGGCCAGCTGGGCACTTCGTAAGAATGACAGCCTGAGTGACAGCAAATTTAGAAATCAGCTCGTCAGAGGAAAGTAGGATAAAACTGGGCTTATTTAGTCTAGACAAACATCAAAGCCTTTACAAATAATTGATCTAGAGTAAACATAGCAAAAAAGTAAGGGACTTCCATTGTAGCGCAACTTTGCATTTAATCCCAAGAAAACCAAATTGTCTAGCCATCCAAAATGCCTTTCTTCTTGGAAATATGTCAAATATTTTTCTTTTCCTCATGAAAGAATTATTTGAGAATCAAGAGGGCATACTGCACAATTTAAGTGCTGCGGATTTCAGGAGTTTCAGGCAAATTTCCCCTCAATTTAAGGGGCACTTTATATGACTTATATGTATAGATATAATTTCAGTTAAAATGCTCAGCTTTGGCACCTGGCAAGCGTAAAGAACTAGGAATCACACATTGGAAAGTGTATTTTTTTTTGTACACCCGAATACAGTCAGGCTGAATTACTTTGCAGCTCTGAACTACAGATGAACACAGCTGCAAAACTCTCTGTTTTCATGCAAATTAGATGTTGCTATGGGCTACCATCCCTCAAGTTGCCATCACAACCTTTCTCAGCTTGGGGAAGTTTGGATACTCAGCAAGTAATTAGTACCAGTAATCCCCTGTGGAAGGTACTGGCCAAATTCACTGCATAGCTACTTCTAGCTATCACATTGTAGAAAGCTGTGGGCCAAACTGCCTAAAAATAATCAAGTAATTTCTTTCCTTTGAATTACTCTTAAATTTATTTATTTTTATAATATGCATGAAAAAGAAGGGGGAAAAAAAAGAGTAACTGCAATCTAAAAAAAGACAGGCAGCAAAACAAGAACTCATTGCATGCACAGTTATTATAAAATGAGTTCATCTAAATGCATCAGTTTACAGCTGCTCAGCAAAAGCAATGCCACCCTTCCCTCAGTATTAACCAAACAAATTTACCTTTGCAAGACCCATAGTGCTTTGAGAAGAATGTAAGGACTCTTTAATACTTTTAAAGCTTTTAAAATATATGGGAAAAAACCTTGGAAGAGCAGAAAAATGCAGTGAAATTAATTTTAAAGCCACTTAGACAAAAACTCCTACACAGGTGGAGAAATATATTTTCAAGCGCAATCGGTCAGATTTTTGGCAGGAGAGTTATTATAGATGTGGGTAGAACAGCAGTTTCCATCATTATTATGTGGCCTGCCTACAAACAGATTTTTGCATAACAAAAAATGCACCAGTCTACAGCCTAATGAATGCACTCATTAACTGTAATAATGTTAGCTATAGCTTGAAAGGGACTTCAGAGAAAAAGAAATCAGCTCAACTGATTCCAAGGCCCTGCTGCATTTTCAACATAGAAAATAAGTGGAAGAATTAGCAAAAGGGAGTCTATTTTTGTTGTACACCTTTGTCTCTTAGTATTTTGTCTAATCTTAGAAACAGAGGTTTAGAATGTGTGCTGAATTTTCCAGGTGGTTTTCACAGGAATCCTAAAGCTATGTTTGCCAGCTCACTGGTACTAGCTCACCACGTTTTACTGATCATAATTTGTCCAGAGCCAAGAGCTGAAAACTTTCTTTCAGCCTAGTGAATCACTTAATGGATCAAACCATGAGACATCTCTGCAGCTTTCTATGCTCTGAAGAACTGCTGTAGAAAGACAGGGCACAAGGTAGCATGGGGAGGAGCTTCTGCAGGAACATCACCTCCAGCTGGTGTCCTGGACGCCCACCAGATTGCAGATGTAGCTGGCTTAGCATTAGACCTCTCCCTGCTGCCTTCTCCCACCCTGGACTGGCAGCAGCCTAGAGCAGACAACTGCACCATCCTAGTTAGTTAGTTAGTTAGTTAGTTCCCAAAAAAATCTTTATATCTTGATAGTATATTCTTAATAATACGTGATAGATCTTGATTGTATATACCTGATAGAACTTGATTGTATATACCTGATACCTTGATAGCTTATCAATGACAACTTTTTTTTTAAAGTGAGCAGCTAACAAAAATATCTCCAATAGTCAAAAAAACCCCCATATTTGCAACTCACTGTTTCTTAATTTATTAGTAGAATGAAACTAAAATGGGTTGATTGTCAAATATTCACAAAAGAGTGATTGGAAAGGGTTGCAGTAGTTTCATGGCCTGTCAATTTGCACAATGTACCTCTTTGTTCTGCCCCTTTTGTATTATCCAACATACGTTCTCATTAAATTTTGAAGCAGACTATAGTTAATAGTCTTCAAATCACAGGTTGTGTATTGTTTTCTATAATTTGATTCCCAGAACAGCAAAGTTCCAACTCTGTCAGGATACTGCATGAAATGAAACAAATCCACAACGGGCATTGGCATTGTTCAGGAGTACTTAAATCTGAAGTTGTCCCTGAAGGATACTGTGGTACTGAATGGAAAAACAGTCAATTATAATATTTATTTAATCTCTTTATCAGCACAAAATTTTCCAGCTTGAAACTATTTTAGGCCAGCTGTCCCTAAAAAGTGGCAGAATTTCCCTACTTCCTTGAAGAGCTTCTCAAGAATCTGAAAATTTTCTCTGAAATCAATATTATAAACCCTGTAACTGAGATTTTAGAAATATCTTAAACAAGTATAAAAGACTTGCAATATTTAAAAATTAAATCTGTGTCTATTTAGTGTGTAGGTGTGTCAGTTTGGGCAAATCATTTTGTAGTTGTTCAAATATGATATCTTATCATTGACTAATTGGTTTTGGAGTTTCATTTCCCATGACAAAGGTCATTTGGACTATGGAAGTCACAAGTCTTACATATAGGGCCAATATTACAGAATTGGTGCTATGGATATTCAAAACTGAGAAAGTGGCCTTAAACTGCCAGACCTGTGTTTACTTCAGACTGTCAACCAAAATGTCTAAATTAGGGAATGTAGAATTTCTTTTCTGTTTTAAAACCTCAAAGGATTATCTTAATTATACTGAGATAGTATTATTTGGGGATTAGATGTAAAAACCTTCCTTTGACCCAACAAAAGAGAGATAAAACAGTTTCATTTTCATTTAGAGTAATTTTGACCCAGTCTACACTCCTGCCTACCCTGACTACATCATTGGAATTAGCTCTGTGCATAGCTTAACACATCATTTAGCCTAAATAAATTTCTCGTCCTTGTTGCTTCCTGTAGCAACTACAGAGAGAGAAAAAATACAATAATGAAAAAAATAACTAAGGCAAAACATTAGAAGAAGTGGGGGGAGCTGTGAAGGAGAGTTATTGTTTTAACAGTTTTTGCAATTTTTGTCTAACCTGCAAAGTTTATTCCGGTAAAACCTGGGTTTTATGGAAACATCATTTCCAGACATATGTCAAATCTCAACAACTACTAATGCATAGTGGATGTCAAGAAGTCAGATAGTCTAGTGCTATCCCTTCACCAAGGCAGGGACATTTATATCAGATGGAGGCTTGTCTGTCTTGCTCTCTGACACCCCTGAGAGTCTTCACTTGAAGCTACTCTAGTTTGTCATTCTCTTTGCTGTGAGGAAAATTTCCTGGTGTCTGAGTCATTCTCTTTTCTGTTTAAGTCCTGGATGCTTATCTCAATATGATAAACAACTTGTGATATTTTAGCTGATGCTTTTGATGTACCTGAAGTCAAATAGCACGTCTTTCCTAGTATTGTGTTTGGTTCTTTAGGCTATAAATCTTCTAATTCAATCAAGCCTGTTTTCTAGATCATCTCACTTTTTGGTTCAGCCTTCACCTCTGAAACCAGCAACTAGATTTTTTAAATAGTCATTCTATCCTGTAGAATACTCCACTTTCACCAATTTTGGGATAGTAGTTTAACATTTGCTTTTTCACATTGTCCATCTGAGGCTTTGTCATCTCTATATTGTTGTCTGTACAATACACACTTTGAGTAGGTTTTATAGAATATTCCTTAACACTTTTTGCTCAAGAAGTTAAGCTGAAATACTTATTTGAATGAGAAGCGGCTCTGTTGAATTAAGAAGCTCTCCTGCAGAAAAGTTGAGAAGGAGGATTATGTAATTGTCATTAAAAAGTTGTCATTTCCATCCTTTTTTAATAATTTAAAGGTATAAAATGGTATCTCTGTTGCAAATCTTCTTAGAGGGATAGCTAATCATAAAGTAATTCTGTACATTTTATAGCACCCCGCTGGATTAGATCTACAAATCTACTCCTTTGAAAATTATAAATAACTTAATTACAAAAAAAAAACAGGCTTTTGTCTAATTTTTTTTTATGAGACAACTCATAAAGCTGGGATAGTGACAGCATGGCTCTAATTCTTTCAAATTCTACCCAGTTTAAAAACAAAAATCCTACACTACAAAGCCTATTACTTCCTCCATTCAAAAACATGTCATGTTTCATGAAGGGGGATAAAGCTGCTTTAAAACTTGCCAAAGAATAAGACGAACCTTTTAAAGGAAAGATTAAATAAGTCATAAATTTAAAACACCTTCTGTGGCTTTTATCACCAAACAACCCCATAATGGGATTTAACTCTGTCCAGTAAACATTCCTGGTGGAAGTGGGGGCTATTTGTATTACTGAGCCTCTTGAGTGCAGTTGGGAACATTAACACCTGTGTTAATTCCTAAACTGGAAGGTAAATTTCCAAGTGTTATACTCAAGCTAAACAGCAATGCTCATCTTTCTCCTTTTTTGAATGCATATTTTACTCTTCTGTGCTGAGTAAATCAGTGCATTTGAAATCTGAAACGTTCTTAATGGTTCTTTCATTTTGATTCCAGACACTGGATATTTTTTTCCCCCTGGTGAAGCTGCTATTTACTGACATTGCAGCTGTGCTAGGAAGACATAGTCAAGAGTCCAGGCTCTGCTGAAATAGTGTCTTGTGCAGGAGTCACTTTCTGAGGGTGTGTTCGCTCTATGTGAGGACAGCTGAATGCTTAAGGAATGCACTGGGGACCAGGTGTCTGCAGCAGGATTTCTGCCTGCTCTGCAGTACAGAAGAAAAGTTTAAGACAGGCAGTGAATGATCAAAAGAGAATAGATCCACACACCTACATCACTTAAAGTATGACTAACTTACAGAAGGGCTAGCTTTAAACAAATTGTGAAGATTTAAAATAAGACAAGTTGAGCTTATTTTTCATCCTTCAATTACTCAACTTTTAGGATTTAAAGGTACTTTCTATAGTCAACATCAGCGATTTTTTAGAGGATGGAGAAATGCTAATCTGAGGTTCTTCTCCAAGTCTCTGAGCTTTGAAAAACTGAAATATCATGTTCATGATAAAAGAGAAGAAAACTGAAATGTTCTAATGAGATATGTACATTTTTAGGATTGAGTGAAACTTCATAAATGGCAGTACTTCCAGAAGAATCTATTATGAAATGGGGAGAGGGCAATTACCCTGAATGTTTGTAACATTTTGTTTGAGTGGGGTTTTCAGTTGCTTCTGTCTCCTTGTGGTTTGCGTGTTGCAAGCTGAAAGGTTAACAGAAGGGGATTAAAATTCTGTGTGCAGTACAGTATCACACAACTCCATAAAGCTCCAGCCACAAGCAACAAAGAAATAGGGGAAACACCTGGATCTGCAGAATGCTCTGCCCAGCTTCATTAGCCATGTCTGCAGAGAGGATTAATTGCTTCAGATGCAATGCCATGTTGTCTCTGTGCTGGTGTTTCTGCTTGAGCAGCGCCAGCCCATCCAAGACTTGCTTCTGGCTCCTTTTGCTGCGTTGCATCAAGTAGGGACATGGTCTGCAACATGGTTTGCAGCACAGCCCTTTGCACAGTGAGAGGTCCTGTCCTCAAAGTCACATCCTCTCAGGTAAGAGTAGTATCAACCCAGTGTCAGGGAAACGCAGAACCGAAGGTTTTCTCCCCTCAATGAGGTTAATTGATGCAGAGATACACTTACACACAGCAGATTGCAGGATCTGTGACTTTTAACATTATTTCAATTACTCTACATGGAGGATGTGGAAAAGATAATTTAAGTAGAAGGTGATGATGTCAAGCAACTGTTAAGTAAAACACTGAATTCTTCTTCTAGAAGAGTTACAGGGGCTTTACAAGACTCCCCTCAGAAGCACAACTGCTAGTGTGTGTGCTCTTAGCCTCTGATTGTCAATGTTAAGGAAGCTCTTATTCTTTTGAATGGTCAATGTGGTGTCCTTTTCCTTTACCCCTGTAGTGACGGCTGGGCAGACAGGTATGACGTGACAGAAGGGTACCAGAACGAAGCTGTCGGTGGGATAACGATCAAGCTGCAGTCCCCAGATGTGAAATGGTTTGATGATTACTACCTACAGCTCCGGCCAGAAACCAACCATCGGAACCCATGGTTTCAGGAATTTTGGCAGCACAGGTTCCAGTGCCGGTTGGAAGGGTTTCCCCAAGAGAACCCTAAATACAACAAGACCTGCACAAGTAAGTGAATTTATTGCTTCTGCTGAGTGAAACAATGTGAATGAAGATCTGGTCTGATGCAGCATGGTCTGGTGAAATAGTGAGTTGGATTGGAAGGAAAAGATGTAATTGCAATGCTTGTGGTTTTCAAAGTTATACAAAGCACAATTTTAAGTGTTCAGATTTCTAAAGAAACAGATAGATCTTCAGTACCTAACAGGTCTCTGTATTTGAAAAACTTGATACTCCACTTCCATAGGCATGTAAATACTTTCAAAAATGCTACAACACGAAATTAAATGTATCTTTTCAGAAAAAAAAGCTAATCGTATTGCTTTGGCTCACAAAAGCAACGAGAGAGCTCATATACTAAAAGTTATCTGAAGCCCTTATGGCAGGAGATGAGTATTTATGAACTTCAGAAAAAAAGTGATTTGAAAGAAGTCATTAGGTTTTCTTTCAGCCATGTGTCATTTCGGGATATGCCATTTTGAGCTGATTATTTTCATTCAATTGTACTATTTTTAGCAAAAACTCCTACATATTGTAATTTCTGCACTATAGAGAGATGTGGTACATTTTTCTGGGCTTTTGTAGGGGTGTTTTTTTATTTATTACTTCTGTTAATTGCTCTTTATTTCATGAGATGCCTAGCAGTACTAATGCTGTCCAGGCTCTGAACTGGCACCCATATCTTGCATTCCAAAGGATAAGGGGACCTGTGGCACCAGTCAAATGGCCAGAGACACAGCCGGAACCAACAACTCAGTGCCTCAGCAAGATCCCAGACTACCAGACCACCTGTAAAGGGTCCTTTGTTTGGGTTCAGAGTCCTTCCTTTGAGGCTAGGAGGACTGTTTCACAAGCCCCTTCTTCTTCTCTGTAATTCTCTGGGCAAATTTTTAACTATTTCTGACACTTGAGAAGTCTCTAATACCATTGTATTAGTATTCTGGTATTTTGGCAGTGTTGGGGATAATGTGATGCTGCGCTGGGCATTAGTCCAACCACAGCTCTAAACCACAAGGGTTCTTCCCTTGTAAAAATGTGAATATCTTCCACACACTCATGAGACCAAGAAATATCTTAAAGGATCAGAGTCTTGGATTTACACAACACAAACTCCTACCTAAATCCCACTTAATGATCTTAAAGTCTTTCTTTTGATTTGGACAAGGTCTCAGAGGAAGTTTGTGACTGAGATGCAAATTGAATCTAGGAATCCCAAAATCTCAGTGTGCACCTTCCACGCTCTACTCACTTTTCCCCATTATTTTTGTTCTGTTACCCTTCCAACACAGTTTGAGACAGATTTTATTTGCACTATTGACAGCTACTGCATATTGAGCAGCAAACTTCATTGATTTCCCAATGATAAAGTAACCTGTTTCCTGAGATGTCAATGCAGCAGGCATAGCTGGATGCAGGGTAATAAATACCTGGTTTCCATCAGTGTGCCATGTAAAAAACATTGCAATTAGACTTTTTTAGTTTAGAAACCAACCTTTTGTTGCTTTCTTTTTTAACTTACCTTTTATCAACAATGTGAGAATCTAATTTATGTTTTATGTGAAAGATTGGGAACTATGAAATGTAAGTGTCTAAAGAGTCGTTTATAGCACCTAAAATAAAATTCACCACCACAGAAAAATTATCATGGGGATGCAAGGAGATGTTATTTTGTACACAAATTCACCAGTCATGGATATAAGACAATCATTGAACTAGAATTGTTTGGTTTGAACATCACTCATGTCAAAAACATAAAGAATGGTTAACAGTATAGTCAAGTTTATTCAATAAGAAATAGTCAAGTTTATTCCCACAAAGAACCGGAGCTCAAATAGGCTCCTAAAACCTAGGAATGTCAAAGAAACAAAAAAAGTGCAAAAATCCAAATCTTCTGATTTGCAAATCATGAATAGAGAAGAAGACTTTTTTCCATAGAGATAGCTCTAATTTCCTTTCCTTCAGTTTTATTTTAATATTATGGGCTGGACCATGATGTGTACAGTAAAATAATTAAAACCAGATTATAAAACCTTTAATTCTCTCTTGTTGCTCTAGGGCAAAAATGTTAATTGTAGTTGTAGAATTTCCTGTGGATTAACCAGCAAGAAAGACATAAATGTATTCACTGAGAATTGCAAGAGTGAGACATTTGATGCTGGGCCTTTAAGGTCAAAATTACCAAGAATATTTGAAATTGGCATGGTAGTTGTTTCTGCCTCATTTCCTATCACCCACATGAATTTGAAAATAATGTCTTTTCAATTCCTCTATTACTATTTATTTATTTTGAACAGTCAAAGTTGTAAGTCCTAAATTCCCTCTGTTCAGACCACAATTGTAAAGATATTTTGCTCTCAGTGGTCAGAAATATTTCACAGACTGTCCTAAGAGTTTCTGCATGATGAGAAATTAGTTTTGGTTCTGATCTCACCAAGTAAGAAAACAGGACTATGTCCTTTATTTTCTTTAACTAAATATATGGTGTTCTCCAGAAGCTGCATTTAAAAAAAATATTAAAGACCCCAAAAAGACTAAAAAATTAAGCTACAGGTGCTTCTTATGATTACAATTAATGAAATTAAGTTCATTGCACAATGCTGGAGAGAAATCAAAACTAATTTTTACATCAAAAGTCAAGCAATTCTTTACTTCTTAGAATAAAGATAAAAAGATAAGCTTAGAGCTGATGTTAATATACAAAGTCATTATCAAATGAATATGTCCATATAAAAGGCAGTAACTATTATATTCGTGGGAAACAAAATTAATTGTTCTCTGTAATCCGGTTGTGTTGTCACAAAAACATAAAGAATGGTTAACAGTATAGTCAAGTTTATTCAATAAGAAAATAAACACAGGAAGATATGTCTGAAATCTAAGTAATAACTGACTTCACCTATGTACCAGCTATGAATTTAGCTGTTAAAATCTCTTCATTTGCTTTGATGAATACTGTCTAGTATAAAATTAGACTACATTTATCCCTGACAGAAAATGCATGAAGCCATAAACAATTGTAATCATCTGCAGTGAATTGTGTGTATTTTTCTCACTTTTTAACATAAACTATTCATAGACATTTTCCGGGAAGGTATTGTTATTAATTAATACATGATTCAGTATGATATGTATAATCAAATTATGAAATCAGCCAAAGAGAATCCAGAAAACAATTATTTTTTTTTTCTCCATTCATTTCTATTAAGGATTAAAAAGTTTCCACTCTTACACATAGGCTTAGTCCATACTGAGCTGAAAATTTCAGCATCCAGCTCATTTTTCATTTGCAGATTAGAACATACTTGCCTAATCCAAATGTGAGCCACTGCTGTCGCTGCTAAGAACATTGATTTTCTGCCCAGCTGGAGCACTACAGAAAGTGAGAAGTTCACAGACTTATCTGACTTGATTTTCAGTGTAATCAGTTCCATGACACAGGAAAGCTGCTACAAGCCACCTCTGAAGAACAAGAGTCAGAACAAAGAATTTAAAATGCATGTGTAAAAGTAGACATTTAATAGCCTCCAAACACTAGGGATTTTACAAGATTTGGGGTTGGTTTCACCTCTGGCACCAGTCAGATTTTTTTACTATCTAAGACCATAGTTCAAAGAAGTCCATAAATAGGTGTGCAAGCTGATCCAGATGAGTAACTCTGCTCAGTGACTAGCTTCAGGTCTCAAAAGGCTAATCTAATCCCTTGGTATTGATTGCCTTTAGACCTTTGAAGATGAGACATTTATGCAATTGCTTTCTTTCAGACAGAATTCCTAGTACCCTTTCATCCTGGTGAGGGCATTTTAAAAAATGCATCTTAACACCAAGCAGAAACAAAACCCAATATAATTATGTGGTGAAGCTCTGGCTCAATGGACAGTACTGGAAAAAGGCAAGTTCTCAAAGTCACCAGGAGCAGAAGCATATTTATTACATTTACCAGTCTGTTAAATTATTTATTTTGCCTGCACTGCTAAGTGATATTTTTCCCATGCTGTGCAAAAGCTGGAGGCATGGATGGGACAGCATTATTTATGGCGATACTCAAACACGGAGCAACACCAGAATACACATCCCAAGTATCTGTGATCTAAGTCATAGACAATAAAGAGTAAATAAATAGAGGCTGATGCTGCTGAAGTATCTTATTTTGATTATCTGCAGTATCTTACTTTGATTGGCAGAGGCTACAGACTTAAAAAATAGCAATTTCATGTAAAGGAACAGTGGGAACAAGAATCTGGAGGGAGGTGATAGGTGACTTGTGCAGGTACTTACAGCAGGGTCCTGACATTAAATACTGCAGTTCAAAGCAGTGAAGTAGAAAACAAAGGGAAATTATGGGGGCTGGGTCATCACAGACAAAGGTCAGCAGCAAGCAAGACAAAGAGGCACTGAAAGTGAGGAAAGCAGCTTATGTCTGCCATGACTGGGAGCAAGGACCCAGTGACAGGGTTTATAAGGAAGAAGAACACACAGTGATGTACAGATGTCCTGGTTACAGCTCCCAGGAAAAGGAGATTTGCAGTGATTTGCAGAGATTTCCGAGTGCATCTTGGAAGGGTGCAAAAATCCCAAATTCCATTCATGAATTAACAATGCGTCTTCTCTGAGATAAAAGTGCTTTTTCCGAGGGTGTAAAATTCCTCATAAAAGAAGGATGACCAATGTATCTCCAAGCAATTTAGAAGAGGATTAAGAATAAATGAGTTTATTTGCAGAAAGGAAGATTAGGGAAATTTGGGATAAATACGAGAAAAGTTTTTCTGTTAAAGGTACAAATGTGCATATAAAATGAAAGTGCAAAAAATACCTACCTGTTTGCTGAATCTCATCCAGTTCCAGCTCTTTTTAATGAGTACAAAGGGACATACAGAATGTCCACGATTTCAGATGAACAGAAATTTGGTTTCATAAATGTCCCTTTTGGGTTTCCAGATAGAGTGAAGGAATAAAACATGACTGTCTAGTCTTTTGCACTTCAACATGCAAATCTGTTGATTAAATGTAGGCTCTAATGGCAAAATTAGTTTAATCAGAACTCAGCCAACAAAGCATAAGTGCTGTCAGAATGGAAAGTATTTTCCATATTTCAAGGTATGTGCCACATTTAAACATCATATTCCTCATACTTAGCATTCCTATACTTTTATTTTAAGATGGCAAATAAAAGCAGAACAAAGTCAAAATTAGTTTCTGTTTTTAAACAGTGAATTAGAAAGCATTTTAATTCACCTGAATAAATCATGTGTGTCATTCAGTCTGATATTCATGCTTGGGCACTGGCAAGCCAAATTATGGTCCAGCCTTCATTTTTATGCCCCACATTTCAGACCTGGAACTCAAACACGGTTATTACTACTTTTACAGTGATGCTGGGTCAGACACAGAAATTTCCAAAGGCAAATCAGCTGTAAGGCATAAATCCAGATCTGAATTTTCTAGCAGCCTGATATAATCTGAGCCAGGAGCCCACAGAGACATGTTACTATTTTTTTTGATTCAGTGAAGGAAACAGTGTGACACTAAAAACTGCTATATGCTCTGGTTTATATTTTTTGAAAGCCTTTCTGATATTAATTGATTCTGAATTTAACACATCTGTAACTCAAACACTTTAATAGCTTGGATCTTCTCATTGTTGTTACAGAATTCATCTAATTCCTGCAAAGTCTGTCTACAAAACTACATTTGTTTCCCCTTCCCTTTATGTTCCCTGATTTCTTCCTTCAATATATTAGATGTGTGTGATGATACACCTATCATGACTTTCTTTTATTACTGTTCCTTTTCCAGCTGCCTTTCTGAGCCCTGGAAACTATCTGGATCTTGTCTCTCTAGCCTTAAAAATTAACTTAAATTTATTCAGATTATATACATTTTATGTTGGGTGTTTCAATTGGAGTAGCTCCTGCCATTCTTTTCTCTCAGCAGGTCAACTTTCTATGTAGATTAAAATACTTCATATAAGCATGTTTGCAAGTACAGAGAGATTTATGCCACCATTTAATGCACTTCTGCACCTGCAGTTGAACTTTGTTGCAGTTTGTGACCAAAGAAACTGAATTCTGTAGAGAAAGAATAGTACTGTTAAGAAAATTATATGGAGAAATAGGTATCCATTTACTTACCTTCTCCTAGGACTACCTGTTGCTGATACTCTTTTCTGCTGATCATACTGAACTTGACAAGAGAAGCCAGACTGCCACTGTTTTGTGGGCACCCAGGAATGAAGGTCCAGCTCTCATCAGATTTGTGAGCACTCTGAGAATGCCAAGGCTATGCAGGTTTAAGTAGATGTAAAACACCAAAGTCAGCTAAGTACTCTGAAAAAAGCTTTTCAAAGTCATCTCTGGATTTCAATACATTGAATTTGGTCTCTCAGTCATTCTCAACATTTTGGTGCTACCCAACATTTAAAATGTAACAGTGCTGATACTGGCTTTCAGTTAAGAGTGACAGTTAGAGCTGATCCAAAGCATTGGGTGAGGGAATCACACTGGAAAGTACTTCCTTATCAAATTTCAAAAATGTTCCATAGAAGCATTAAAATGTGTCATTTTGTTTTTTTTATTTCCTTATCTAGTAACTCTGAAAAGCTTTGATTCAAGCTTTTAATTTTCCTTCACATTGTTTCAGTTTTATGCTATGTGTTTTCCCTCAGCATCAAAATTATATTTCCTGGTGAAAAAAGATATTTGAACTGCATGAAATTTCCCACAGAGCAAAAAAAGCCTCTTTTCTTCAGTCCAAGAGCCTGTCATAAATAAAAACAGGAAAAATAAATAAATAAATAAACTACTGCAATTGATTTTTTAGTAGAAAAATACGCCCAGAACCTTACAAATTATACAGAACTGAAAGTTACTTTATCATTTCACATTGCTTTGCTAGAAAGCTCTGATAATAGACTCTGGAAAAGGTTCCAAAATCAGTCTTTTTTCGATATCTTTAAACAAGGACAATTTAACTAGATATGAACAATATGGTTCTTGTGTACAACCTTTTCTCTCTTTTACAAGATGCCACACATTTTTTCAGTAGAGAGACTGCGTGTTTCTGGGATGACTGACTTGGTGGCATGTCATCCAGAGCATACAGATCCACGAAAAGTTACACGTGTTCCCAAGGAGCACAACAGGGACAGTAAGGACCTGCTGATGAGCTAAGAAGCCATACTCCATATCCTGCAGAAGACAGAAACTGCCATGGTTTTGTTGGAAAGATTAGCCTATTATCCTGATTTTTTTTAAGAAATTCACTAAGGCAAAGGAAAGAAAATAAAGGAAAACACATTGGTTGATGAACTTCAAGTACAGTGAGCAGAATGTGAATGTGGGACATATTTGCCAGCAAAACTAGAACTCATTTCTGTCAGCCTCTTGTCCCTCAAAACAAAACTTAGCACAAAGAATCACTGAATACTATAATGGCATTTTTATGGAAATTGTATAGAAACTAAATTTTGATATAATCATGGAGAAATATTATGAAATAATTGGAGGCTGTAGGATATGCCAGTGGTTTTCATTGTAATGCCTCCTACGACTTTGTAATAAACAAGTTTGGTCACTGAGAATTTTAATAATAATAATAATAGTAATAGTAATAGTAATAATAATAATAATAATAATAATAATAATAATAACAACAACAACAACAAAAATTCCCTTCATTTCAGTGATAAACTCATTGCAAAGCAAGCAAATTGCTCTGCGCTTTGAAGAAAATATTCTCCCATATTGTGTCTCATATTTTGCTCTCCTATTTCTCCTCAGGGAATGAAATAAGGGGGCTGAGGGATTGCCTGGAATGTAAAGTATTTTCGCTCTTCCTTTTACCTTTTATGAATTCTTTAAAATGCAAAGTATTGTCATCTTTGCAAAAGTTAGAAAGCAGAAAAAGCATATTAACCATAGTAATTTTGCAATCTTTAACATCCTTTCTTGATGAAGCTTTGTAGTATCACAAGCTGGCAAGCAGAAAAAATTGTATTTCATCTTCCTTGAGGGTAAAAATCTGGGAAAAAAAAAAAAAAAGAGGAATGAAGTTTTACATCAAATATGTGTAAAATAATGAAATCTATTTAAGAATGCTTATTTCATGCTCAGTACTAGAAGCAGTAGCCAAATTTCAGAATTTGCTGCAAAGATGTACGTTTGGTTTGGTTTGTTTTTCCATATCTGGAAGGAGGGGATCATTCTTAGAATAACTATTTTATTAATCTCACTGGTAGCCAGGACCACCAGTTCTGGGAGCTGCTGGAGTAGCTCTGGAGCATGGAAGCAGTCCAGAGCTGGCTCACCATGCACAGGGACTAACAACATCCATAAGTGCTTTCTTGGATCACTGCCCATAAGTACACTAATTGTTTCTAAATAGATCCAAGAAATGAACCGTTGCTAGCTGGAATCACTTTCTCAGCGAAAGAATGTTTCTTTTTCATCATCTACATATTTGTGTGCTTTGGAGACTTGACAAGAGAAAAGAACAAATTTGGATGAGGAGTTTAGTGCTGGGCCATCTCCATACAGTTAATCATACAATAGAATCATGGAATAGAATCGTTTGGATTGGAAAGGAAAGACTATAAAGATCAAGTAGTTTTAGTCCCCCTGCCATGGGCAGGGACGTTTTCCACTAGACCAAAGCCCCATCCAACCTGGCTTGAACACTTCCAGGGATGGAGTATTCACAGCTAATCTGAGCAACTTGTTCCCATGACTTACCACCTTCAATTTCTTCTTCTAAACCTGACCTCTTTCCATTTAAAGCTATTCCCCTTTGTCATATCACTATGTGTCCTTTTAAAAACTTCAGCAGAGATTCATAAATAGGTTGATATATTCCAAACATTGTCATCCCCATTAAATTCATCCGTGCCACCTTTCCATGTCATGACCTTGTGTCAGGAAAGGTTCTTGACTGAAGACAACACTCATGGATGAGTAATAAGGGCAAGAATTTGTGCTGGAGTTCCAGCAAGAGCAATATGCAAGAACTCTTGAGTGAACAATGTGTTTAAGGCTACCTAAAGTATAATTGTTGCAGAGATAGATTTAAAATATTTTTACTTTTTTTTGTTTTTGTTGTTGAGTGAGAGACTACCTTTTAGCTTGTGTATTCGACCTTCCCTTAAAACCACTGCTAGGGTTACTGGGGTAAGGGTTACTTATATGCTTCAAGTCTGGCATGCCAAAATACTTTGTGAAATGGGTAGAAAGTAATTTTTGATTTGGTTTTGGTTGAGTTTTTTTAATGCTGGCATTTTTAAGGCTTTACTACAACATAATAAAAAGGGAAAAAAAATATTTTGTCTTATTTTTTGTGATTTTCCCTTAAATACAGAATCTTGTGGTACCATAAACTGACCTTGGCAGGTTAAATTTGCCCCTATATAGCCAACTGAGGCAATTAATATCTCAGGTGAATGTGCTCTCCAGCTGCAGGAAGTATATTAAAATTCTCACAGCAGCTAAATCCCTCACAACTCCATTGACAATTGCCAGCAGCTTCTAGGAAGAGCTAAGCAGCCTCATTATAAATCATCAGGTGAACAGAATGAGGTTCAGTGTTTAAAGAAAATCAGAATAATAAACTCATAAAATTGAAGCACAAAGCCCAGTGGAGAATAAGAATTAAGAAGCAAGTTATTAGATTTTTAAGCAATCATACGCAATAAAGCAGCTAAATATTGTTTTATGATAAATAATATTGCCAATGCAAATCTGATTCCTTATAATGGCTACTATAATTAACTGCATGGTGTGTAAGGTGCTAATTTTGTGGATGAATAATTGGTTAAAACAAATTTTATGTATTGCAGTGTGATATGCTTGTTCAATTTTCCACTTAATTTCAATTAATATGGGTTTTACATGTACTCCACTGTTGCAGTTTTTATGCCTATTATTTTTAATTAGGGAAAAGAAATACCTTGGTAGAACAGAACAAATGAGCAGCGCTGTGTGTTTTTCCAAGCTTATTTTTTTCATTAACATACTTCAAATTTGTATTGTTCAGCCTTCCAAAATGTTAATAATCACTGCTCCTGAGGTTGACTGGAAATGGTGGTGCCAGCTTCCACATAAAACAGAGGGTAAAAAGAAATCTTTCAGTTCTCTCATTTACTTTCTGACCTCTTCACAGTGTTTTTCAGTTCCAACTATGTGTTTTATTACCCTTCCTGGTGTTTCCAGTGCTGCAATAGATTTTAGTGATTAGAACTGTGGGGTGATGTCACAGTTCACCACTAGAAAGGTGTGCTTGTACGTACTCATAGCTGTTTTATGACAGAATTGATCACCAGCTGGAGATTCTTACCCTTTTCCACTAAAGGTGCCTACTCATCAAAATGGGTTTTTGTCTTCTGGGTATTGTCAAACTAGATGAGTGCCACCCTGAGAGTCATATATTAGTCTTCATTCCTTTAAAGAAAAATATTGTCTGGGCCTCAATCTTCTCATGGCATAAAAATCTTCTCAGTCTGTGCTTCCTCTGCAGCTCAGATGGGCAGGTGTGAGCACCAACCCTGTCCCTCAGTGATGCCTCTGTGGCAGGCAGACTCTCATGGAGTGGACAGGTTATTTACATTCCCTTTACTCTGGGCTGCCCACACAGGGGACTGCCCAGCTCCTAGGGCCGCTGCTTGGTTGATAAAAGCAGAGCAAATGTTCTAATAGAGTTTTTTGTTTGTCCTGCCTCCAGAGACAAATCTTTCTAGGTGTCAGATAAATATCCAGCACCATTGATGCAGTTGTTTTATCTCAGATTCTTCTCTAGTATTAAAGATCTTGTGGCCAGACTGCAGCTGGAAAGAAAATCTCCAACCTACACCTCCTTAGTTTGCCTGGTGCTGTCAACAGAGGAAATCTGTGTTAGCAATAACAGTGTGCTATAAAAAATAAAGGTATTTAAGGTGCTGCTGAATTATTTTTTTCTGTGCATTTTACAGAAGCATAAATAGAGAATAGAAATGCAAACATCATGTTTTGAAAGCCAAAAAAAAATAAGATTCACCAATTCTGGCTGAATAGTCATTGCCTAATCCACACTGACAAACCCTTCACAGATATTTTAGTATATTCATCTGTATTGCGTTATCTTCACTTGGTAAAGAGAGAGGAGCAAGAGATGTAGGAGTAGAAGAAATATTGGGGGGAATTTTTGGTACAGAAAAGGGAAGGCACCTAGGTCATTCTGTTTGCACAGGATTAGCTCCATGTCTCTGAAACAAAAGTGTTTTCATATCATAGAATGGCTTGGAAGAGACCTTAAAGGTAATGTAGTTCCAATTCCTCTGCCATGAGCAAGAACACCTTCCACCAAACCAGGCTGCTGAGACCCCCCACCCAACCTGGCCTTGAACACAGATGGGGTATTGACAACTTCTCTGGGCAAGAGAGTTCACTGATTTTCCAGAGGTGGAACTTTTTTATAAGTTTTTTAGGGAATAAACCTCTTATTAGCATTTACACTTCTACTAGTATTTCTGAAGTTTTGAAGAGATTCCTGCAGGTGGAGAGAAGTTTCTGGGTTCACTAAAAATATTATGTTCTAATGTCCATGATGCATGCTTTAAAAATATACATGAAAGAGCAGCACTTTAAAACCAACATATGTGAGGTGAGCTGATGAACGGCAGAGACAAATATATCATCTGGATAATACAATATTTAAACAAAACCTCTACTTTCATTTCTTCATTTTTATTCTAACATGGTCAGCATGTGTACCAATAAAAACATCTTTTATGATCTATTTAGGACATTTAAAATACCTTTCCCACTGTTAATAATTAAGCCACAAGCAGGTGTCTGAAGATCTGGCTGTATCCCAGCCCTATCTAAACCCTCTGCTTGTTCCCTGACAGGCCAGATGACTCTGAGGACCCAGCATGTTCAGGACTCCAAGATGGGCTTTGTAATCAATGCAATATACTCCATGGCCTATGGGCTCCACAACATGCAGCTGTCCTTGTGCCCAGGCTACGTGGGCCTCTGTGATGCCATGAAGCCCATAGATGGTCGGAAACTCCTGGAATCCCTCATGAAGACTAATTTTACCGGGGTCTCTGGGGACATGATCTTGTTTGATGAGAATGGTGACTCACCAGGAAGGTAAGGTTGACATTTGTCAAACTGTTTAATAGCAGAGATGATAACAGCACATAGTAAGTATGTGCAGACTTGACAACAGAGCTAAGGTCTCATAGTCCTAGTTTTACATTTCCTGATTCCTGTGCTTATTTTGCAAAAATAGGTTTGTATTTTTTTAATGTGCATTTTTTATGGCTTTTCAAGTTAGAGATGTGGACTTTCAGGTGTAAAAGCTTCCTGCATTAATTTACACTTTCATCTGTACCATTTAAAAGTATTATAATTGAAAACAAATTACCAGACTGTTATGTTTGTAGACCATGATGTCCACCATAGCCTGTTTCTCTCTTTATGTGGTTATTTAAGTGTATGTGTTTGGTTGACCTACAAACAATCATAGCTGGCTTACCTCTTTTATTAAGAAAGCTACAACAATATCAGAAATATTGTACTGATGCATCTGGTATATTTTTATCAGAGTTATTAAAAACCTGTTTACATATATTCCAAATGAAATCTTTCCACTTGCATAACACACAAAGCTATCAATCCATACTGCGCTGCTCTAAGACAAATTGAATTTAAACAAAGGTGTTTTGCTGGTAGCATGCATAAATATGTATACATACATCTACGAAATATAAGACAAGTTTTTCTATGGTACATGTATCCATAGAAATGCACACTGGAAACACTCTTGAGGTGGGGATTTTTCTGGCTATCTGCCTACTGAATTTTCAGAGTAAGAACAGCAAATATGATAGTTTTCAAAGTATATTTATTTCCTATATTTTGATTTATTTTCTGCCTCATTCACTGCTTCAGATCCGGTATTGTTTGAGATAACCCATTATGTTCACATTATTAAACATTTTTGTTATGGTGCCATATAAATAGATAATTAGAGAGAAAATTTTTTATCCTATATACTCATTTAAATTTTATCTCCTCCCACTAATGTGACAAAAAAGGAAATCATTAACTTCCTAGTAGAAATGGGTTGGAAAACTTAAACCCATTGGCCAAAATATTTTGACATTTCCAAAAATTTCTGTGATTTCAAACCTGATTTTTTTCTTCATTCTATTTGCAAACCTGTAAATTCAGCATTCTCCCCAAAAGCAAGCAGGACAGCCACCTACACAGCAGTCTGTGTGTGTTTCTGGAGACACACATTTTCAAATTCTTCCGAATCAGACTCTAAGGAAGGGCACTGTGAGCTGGTAGGAGAACTCAGGCACAAACTGGCAGAAACCTAGGAAAATTTCAGATGGAAATTTATTTTCAGAGCTTTTTTAGCATGAGCAAGACTGTCTTCTGCTAAATGTTTCTACTTTTACAAATAGCTGAATTTTGAAGAAAGGTGTTAAGTCTGAATTTTTCTGGCCAAATTATTTTTAAAAGACATCTCAGACATCTTTAAAAGGATTTCTTTTTTGTTTTAGAGGTGCTCAGATGCGGTGGACTGTATCCTACCCCATTCCAATCAGTTTCTGGTACAAAAATGACTGTGATTACTGAGCAATGTGTGACCTGCCAAAAACAAATATGTGACTTGACAACATCAATAACAATATCTAAATATTGCGAAGAGATCTTCTGCTTTCCTTTTCCTCATGTTGTCATTCTTTTACAAGAATAATTTAACACCATCTGTTGCAAGGAATTTAATTTAATATCTTGGATAATTTTAAATTCTAAGAAAGATGATGAAGAAATTATATCATGTGAAGTCATTTGCTCAGTCACAATTGGACACAAGTATTTCCCTGAAGAGCATGGGAATGCCATGTGGAATGTGTACCTCAGGATAGCCAACTTTAAGAAGGTCCAGCTTCCCTGGATTTGTGTGATATTTGTGTCTACTCAAAATAATGAACTGTGTGTGGTTACAAAGCGGTACCAGAATTTGTTTTCTTTTGAATCATAGTTATTTGTCAACAATAGTGACATCATTAAATCCAGTATATGTGCTTAAGTGAGACAACATTGAGTCAAAATGTACTCTTTCATGATTAAGAAGATTTTATAGGAAGTTCCATTTCTAATTTCCATGTTTTGAGTAGTGTATAGTCTTTTAAGCACTGCCAAACACTATTTGCAAGAGCTTGGAGATGGTGCAGTCACACTGGAACAATTCATCTGCACTGTTCCCTTGTACTAATAACTCCATCTTCACTTTGTAAAACAGGAATTTAAATCCTCACAGCTGTACTGTGGTGGTGGTGTTAAACAGGAAATCAGAACATAAAAAGCCTTTCTGACCTAGATAACTCAGGATTTTAATGTATAGAAAAAAGGTTTTTATATTATATAACAGATGATTAATCCTACAAGATGCTTTGAATCCCGACCCTCTTTCAAAGTCCTTTATGTGTGTGTTGAGTTTAAGCAGTCTGGTATAGGGCTTGTTTTATGTGAGTCAGGAGACATGCAAATAAAAAAAAGAGTATGGAAGCCATGATTCCTCAGGAGGATAACAATTATCTGTAAATACTATCAAAACTCTAAAGAAATTGAGAAGGGAAGAATAGGCAAGAAAAAACAAGATGCTGATGTTTTGACTGTGCTACCAATAGAATATGTATTCCTACCAACATCATGACACTTCTGTTTTGAAACAAGTATTTTGTACAGTGATTAGAGCACTGCTGGAAATGTGCTATTGTACCATCTGGTCTCTCCTATCCTAAAGTGACAAACTGTCCCTGTGTTATCTCAAGGAACCTCCAGGGAACCAGTGACTCATGAGCCTTCACTGTAGCAATGGGCTTACTGAATCTGGCTATTTCTACCGATCCATCAATGCTGCTCTCTACAGAGAACAGAGACAAAACTTATTGAGGCGATACTGTATTAAATTTGTTAGGTTCCTTTCCAGTATTCCCCTTGTGATGTATGCATGGAACTTCTTCTGAGGGAATCATTCATTTAGGTTCTATGGCTTGTCAAACACTGGCAGTACTTTTGTTAGTCTGTCCATGAAACTCTAAACTGAAAGCTTTAACAAAGGTATACTCATGGGTGTGTTGAGTGTCTGACATTGTTGAATAATGGCTCTGTGGCTTCTGTGCTAACTTTTTGGTCAGTCTGTTTAATCCTTGAAAACTGTTACTATGGCTGTGAACCTCAGAAAAAAAGTTAGTTTATAACCATGTGCACAAGTCTGTTTCTTTAGGTTGGTGCTTGTGTTCTCTGGATTCAATTACTTTGTGTCAGTCTGGCATTCATATCTCAAACTTTGAGGAGATCATTGTTAAAGCTGTGGACATTTCCTTCTTTATACAATATGGAAAGTGAAATATTTCAAAATCTAGAAGTATAACAAATTTTTCATTCTACATGTGCTTATTTCTTCTTCTTTGTAAATATTCAAAAGCAATATAATGTGTGTAATATCATATTGTCCATTCAGTCAGACTCCACTTCCGTTTCCTTTTAGAGGCTGCTTGCAGTCCTGATCCTGCCCTGCATGTGATTTTGGCATTGAATCCCTGCTGCACCATATTTCCCCACGGTGACAGAATTTTTCATAATGCAGAGCATCTTGAGATCAATAGATGGACAATATTATAAAACAGTTTTCCTGTATTTTTTTTTTACATCGCCATGGGAAAAATACTGATGTTTTATATAGTATGACTACTGTCTGTCTGTCTTAAAAGTGTTTCCTCAAAATTGAAGAGAGATATCTGTGTATCTGTCATGGTTTAGCCCCAGCCAGAAACCAAGTACCTTGCAACTGCTTGCTCAGTCCTGCATCAACAGAATCACGAGAAAACTGAAAGAGCAAGAGTTAGAAAACTCATGGGTTGAAATAAAGACAGTTTAACAAGAAAAGCAAAAGCCATCCACACAAGCAAAGCAAACCAAACCAAGAAATTCTTTCATTTCTTCCTAGGCAAGCAGATGTTCCCACATCTCTAAGAGAACAGGGCCCCGTCATGCATAATGGTGACTTGGGAAGACAAATGCCATAGCTTCAAACATCCCCTCCTTCCTCCTTCTTCTCCCTACTTTATATATTGAGTATGATGTCATATGGTCAGAATACTCTTTGAGTCACTTGGGGTCAGCTGAGTCTCCTCTCAACTTCCCATTCATTCCCAACCTCCTTGACAACTTGACAGTGCAAAAAAGCCTTGGCCCTGTGTAAATCCTGCTCAGCAATAACAAAAACTTCTCTAATTATAAACTGTTTTTACCACAAATCCAAAACACAAACCTATACCAAACACTGTTAAGAAGAAAATTGCTCCATCTAAACCCAGCAGGATATCTTACTAGAGAGATTGTTTGATTTAATGAGCAGGTTATTTTCCTCATTTGTACATTGAACTTCATAACTTACTCTTACTCTTAATGCAACCCTGTGTCTATGCTTGCTTTCAGGACTAATTTGGTGCCTACTGACAGGAAAAAGATGTCTCCGTGTTTATGAGGCAGCTTTTCTGAAGTCAAGATTGTCTTAACCTTCTTGGTCTATATTGTTTCTTGTTTTTCATCAGCAAATTTCATATTGCTTAGACATATTAATTCCAATTCCACTAAAGAGAAGGCAAACAAGAGCATGGAATAATTTCTTCAGGAGCTGCTCAAATTTTCAAACCTGCCTTATGAAAACGTGCTAACAGAACAGGCCTGTATGGCAGAAAGGTGGGCTGGTGTTCAGCTGTAGGAGAAAGTGAGTCCTACGTGGCTCCACAGACTTTCTGCAACAGTGTGGGAACTGAAGAGAAAGTAGGAGGAAGAGGAACATGAAACTGAAAACTCTGATGAGCTCCATCTTTGACCCAAAAGCAGCCTAAGACTGAGTCATGAGTGCTTTTTATCTTCCACACCATATTGTACAAGGGATGAAATGTGTTTCAATCACCAAGGAATTACAAAAAAAATGGTTGTCTAGAAGGAAAAGACCAGCATTTACTGATGCAATGTTGGAGAAGAGAAAGGGGAAAGAAAAAAAAAAAAAAAGAAAGACTC
This sequence comes from Calcarius lapponicus, assembly GCA_039654755.1. Lineage (NCBI taxonomy): Eukaryota > Metazoa > Chordata > Aves > Passeriformes > Fringillidae > Calcarius > Calcarius lapponicus. The sequence goes on along the minus strand of CM077462.1, from coordinate 64,039,663 downwards.
CTGGACTCTGTGCCTTGAGAGTGATGCCTCATTCCTTTCTGGGTACCACACCAAATTTCATCTTGCAGTCTTAGAGCACAGGAACTTTCCTTTGATCACACAGAGGTTACTTCTACCTCACTTTGAGAGTTTATCTAGCATCTTCTTCTCTCAGGAGGGGAAGAAGCACTTGCAGACAGTGAGGAGGACATAGTGGTTAGCATTGGCATTATAGGTTTAGATTACTCAACATCTGCTATGGAGAGAACTGGGGCTCCATATGCAATTGGCTTCCAGGGCTGAAAAGTAACTTTTAGATTAGCACAGATTTAATTCTCTTTGACTCATTTCATCGTTTTCTTTAAATAAATAGTCATTCTCAGAAACACAGTCACTTAACCCCAGAGTGTTCAGGGAACTTTTTATAGTGATAGAAAAAAAAAGCAAAAACCCCCAGCAATAAACTCAAAACAAAACTTAATAAAAAGCAAACATAGAAAACACTCCAATCCCCCAACTTAACACACAAAGGAAAAGCAAGATTATGATATCACAGAAACTATTGTGAGATACTCAAGGGTATTGTATTCATAATTCTTTAAATTTTTTCTTCTTCCTTTCAAAATGCTTGATTTTTGACTGTATGGTATTCCTTTAATTTGAAATATTTCATTATGTTCTCCTCAACTCAGCTATGTTTCTCCTTTTTGTTTCCAAAGATATGAAATCATGAATTTTAAACAAATGGGGAAGGACTACTTTGATTATATCAATGTTGGCAGCTGGGACAATGGTGAGCTGAAAATGGATGATGATGAAATATGGTCAGAGAAAAGTAATATCATCAGATCTGTATGCAGTGAGCCCTGTGAAAAAGGCCAGATAAAGGTAAATATTTTCTTCATTTGCTTCAGTCTTGCAGTATGCATAGCCTTGAAATTTGAAAGCAAGTCTTTTCTTGACTTCTATGTGGAGATAGTATCCCACACTTAAATAAAAATGTACAGACATGTATTGAATTCTTACTCTTATCATAATCATATCACTATTTTAATAAGCTTCCATTTTCTTGACTCCTATATCTGTGGACTGTTGACCTTTTTTTTAAATTTGTATTCTGAATGCTTTCAAACATGTATTGTTTGGAGGCTTTTTTGCTGCATATTTTTAGAGCATATGATTCAGTGGAGTGCAAATCCCCGACTGGGATTCATCAGTACAATTGCAGGTAAATTATAAATAATAATTGCTACTATTTCAATGCTAAATGCCAGACGTAGTCACCCAGACTGGAATGTAATCAATCAGACCTTAAGTCTGTGGTATCATCAAAGAACACCAGCTACTACCACTACTTCAAACTTCAGGAAATATAGGTAACATATTTTATAATCATAGCTTTTTTACTGCTCCTTTGTTTTCCAGGTTTTTATTTTTCCTTCCTCCATTTCTATGCTGCAGTAAGCAAGGAGTGTAGATGAATCTGTCATATATTAATTATATACTATTTTCCTTCAGCATGCCATGATGCTTCCTACAGAACAGCTAAAATACTGCAAGTCCATAGCTTACTTTTAAGTCATTTATAAAAAGCCTTGGAATGAGGAGATGGGCATGTTCAGCCGTAAAAAAATCAGGTGTGATTTCTGACAAGTCTCACTGGAAGCTCAATTTTCTCATGTATTAAAACAGCATGAATGAAAACTGGGAAGCAGCTGCAGAGAGGGACTGGTGGGAGCATGACCAGTCTCTGCAACACAAAATTATTCTCTTTAGTCTGAGTTTTACAGAATTTTAGGACACGGTCACCCTGTTCAATTCACGTATTAGTCTTTGGCAGAGTCATTTAAGTAAGTTTCATCAGACTGATTGTATTTGTCTCCAGTGTAAACATAAGGAATCATGTCAGACTTATGAATAATATGCTATTCCAGATGAGGAGTCATCTCACCCTTGTGTAAGCTTTGAAACCAGTTAAGATCAAGCTTGGTGTAGAATGACTTCTTTCTCTTCATTGACAGTAGAAGACACGCAGACAGGACAGTTGGTTCTGATGAGAACACACCTTCTGCAGACACGTAAATGCAGGTGTGAGTTACTCCCACAGTCACTGAACTCGGGTCTGTTGGCCTGCTCCAGGCACAGTCACACACAGAGAGGACAGAGATGGAAAAATAGCTAACATCTTCAGAGCTGTGTGGCTCTGGGTTCCTTTATGATCTTTGTCACAATACAGCTGAAGTATCTTGTGATCTTCATTAACACAGTCACCTTCCATCTTCTGCCCATGCTCCCAAGGATTCTCTCACTACGAAGCCAAGTCATCACACACTTAGATATACGCTTAAAATATAGTGTTGAAAATGTTCTGTTTGCTCCTCATTTTGTTATTGATCATAAATCTCAGAGTTTACCTGACAGTCTATCTTCATGGTCTTCACAGATGATGGTGGTACCTTGACCCTGGCAAACTCTGCAGTGGTTTTCCTGCAAACTTCTGTGTGACTGAGTTATTATGCAAGAATTTAAAACATTGAATGTAATGCTATCCAACATTCATCTAGAGCTGGTGAATCCCTCCACAGGATCTGATAAAACCCAAATACATCCCAACTCTATATATTTGAAAGAGTGCGGACATATGATTATTTAAATAAATATAGCTTCAAAGGATTGTACAAGTGACAATGGGAAAGGAAAATAATATTTATTTTAAAGATTATTATTTCTCTTAAAAGGGACAGAAAAAAGAATTTACAGTTAAGTGATACAACAAAGAATTATGCAGGAAATGAAAAATAAAAGGATGAATAAATTGCTGGCTAAGAAATTTAGCACAAAAAGAAGTCTGATGTTACTCTGAGACTTGAAGAACAATTAACTTGATTTCTAGAGGAGGATACAAAATCCTTCTCTGGTAAGAAAAATTCTAGGTAAGAAATTAATAGTGTACCAGTATCCTGATTGATTTGTCAAATTCCAAGTATTTTACAGAAGACCTTCATTTACCAGAAAAGTACATGGAAAAGGGTAAATAATTTTGTTCACATAAAATGTTAGGTGTTTTGATAATAACATAGGGTTTTTATTTTGCCATTTAATTTTCTTGATTATTTTATAAAAATAAAATTATGGATTTTTATAATGTGTCAAGGTAATTAAAATATGCTCCTTAAAATTAGTACAAGCTTTCTAAAATTGATTTTACTAAATACAAAAAAACGTCATTTTTTTCAACTTTTCATTCTATTTCAGAATGAAAGAAATCCCAAAATTTGATTTATTCTGGAGGACAGATATTCTGTTTTGCAAGTGTCTTTAGTCTCAATTTTTGCAGAATAAATTATTTATGCTCTTCTAGCCTTTCCATCAATTTAAATGTTTTGGTATTGCTGTTTTTCATTTCACACACTACAATTAAAAACAAAACAAAACAGCCAAACCACAAAATTTGAAGTTTTTCAAGTCCCCATATTGGTGATGAAAATTAGAATTTGTTTTTCACTGCAGCATTGCAAAGAGCAATCCCATTCTTTTTGATTATGCTCCTTTACATGTTTGGTTTTTTTAATTAAAATTGTGATAAAGACATTTGGCTCTGAATAGACTTTCTGAATTAATCATTGCAAAAAATAAAATAGTCAACCTATTTCTTATTCTATAAATGGGGGTATTTGTTTGTAAACTGCTTGGGAATAGGAGAGAAACTGGGAATACTTTATTTCAAAAGAAAGACATATTGACAAGAAGCACAGATGTTCCTAGAGATGATAAATAAGGATCTTTAAAAATCTGCATTTCAATCCTAAGCATGCAATAACATTTGGCAGTAAATTATGAAATGAATAATCAGGTCAGATGTTAGACTGGAGAAAGATAAGATCCTCACCTTTAAATGGTAATTATAAATGCAGTAATTAAATAATTCTGGAAAAAGCATGTTCGTTTTGCTGTCTGGAAAAATAAGTTTTTAATAAATCACTACTGGATGAAAAATAAGCACCCAAAATCTTTGGGTAACCAACACTTAGGAACATAGTACTGTTGACATGTTTCTCTGTATGGACCACCTTGGAGTGAATTATGCGTCTTCACTATCATGCACTGGCTTCTGTAGGCACATTGACAGCTATGGAGCTTTGCAAATTCTAAGAGGGAAAAAACCCCATTATTTTTGCCATCCTGTACCTCCACTCATACTTCTCTGGGATTGATGGATTCTTTTTTCTGGTATCTACACAATGGGAGAACTAAGAACATTTGTCACATTTTATCTTTGAAAACATATAATGAAAAGGAATAATTAGATTTCAAAAACTCTTGTATTAGAAAAAATACATTAAAAAATTAAATTAGCAACTGGGTCAGCACAAATGTGTGTTTATGCTGCTAAAACAAAATGTCAATTTTTGTCTCAGGTGATCCGTAAAGGAGAAGTGAGTTGCTGTTGGACCTGCACTCCTTGTAAAGAAAATGAATATGTCTCTGATGAATACACGTGCAAAGCCTGCCAGCTTGGCTCCTGGCCCAATGAGGACCTCACAGGTAAATGAGTTGAGGTTGTGCTTGTGTTGTCAATGAAAGTGCTCATCTAATGAGCTGAAGAAACACATGGCAGATACAGGTGAGTATGAGGATGGTTTTGGTCAGAGGAACATGAGGATAAAGCAAAAATTTGAACTGAAGCCAATATTTGTCTCCTGAACCTGATCTAGGAATTATTCACATAGTTCAACTCCTTTCTAAAGACCTGAATTACTAGATCTTGAAATAAAAAAAAAAAAAAATAAGCCCCAGTTTTGTATTCAGTCCTGTCCTAACCTCTAGCTGGTAATACAGATCTTATCCTTCCTATACAGGAAAAAAGTGCTTATCAGAGAAATTATTAAGAAAGATTGAATTTAAGAGTTTTATTAACCCCCCAAGTAGAGGAATACTGCACTATCTTCTTTTTTAATCTGACAAAGTTCTGATTTTGTTGCAGTATTTACTGCTGCTAAAAGCTGGAGTTCTCCAAACAGACTTTGGTTTGCATTAGTCCTTTGCTCATCAGAGTCTTCTGGAACACAGTGTTCATCCTTGCCTTGGCATAGACCTCTGTGCTCTTGCAGAATACCAGTTAGGCTTCCCTGGAGATAAATTACTCCAACATTGTATCCCACAGCCCCTCTTCTTTATGACTAAGAAACAGAATTTAAGTATTTAAATGCTCAGAGCACAAACCACTTCAAAACACTGTTCAGGGATCATGTTCTCACTGTGCCAGGCTTTGAATAGACAAGGGGAGAAAAGACAGGTTGTTTTTTTCTAGAAGTCACAGACCTGATTTGCATATAGTTTCTACAGATGAGGGGAAACACTTTGAGGTGAGAGGGAAGACAAAGGAAAATGCAGTTTGCTGCATGAATTTATGTAAGTGGGAGAGTGTAAGGCAAGGCTTGTCCTCTAGGCAGATTTTTATTTAGCAAATTAATCCTTTCCTGTTTAAGGACTGTTGCATTACTGTAATAAATGAGCTTGTCTACCAAATTATTCCAAGAATATTATTTAACATTGAACTGATGTGGTACTTTTCAGAAAAAATGTCAAAAATTACACTTTCCCTAAGAAAAAAAATATTTCAACTGAGAAAACTGGACTAGCAGTGAAATGGACTTTCCAGTTCTGCTGTGTCTATGCTCCCATAGCCCTGCTCCCCCAGTTCTGCCTCCCTGGGCAACCAGCAACCAGCCAGCAAAGTCTTCTTTTCTCAGAGAAAGATTTCTTGTGTCAGGATGATGGAGAAGGGGAGAAAAGGAGAACAGGCGATGTGTGATCCCAAAAGCAGAGTAGTGAGGGTGTGGCCACAATGTGGGGTACACTTCTCAGAAGCTTCCAAAGGCCAGGTTGCAGGGACCAGATTACTACACCAGGCTGATCAGTTCATGAAGGTCAACTAGTGTAACTGGCCAACTCTTCAGCCTCCAGGGATTTTGTCTGAGATGCTGTAGATCCCAGCTCATGGCCTTGTTTAGGTGAGCACCTGAGGTTTTACCCCGCATAGATCAGCTAAAACAGGAACTTCTGCAAGTCAGTTAGGAGGGCATTTGTTTTAAGTGCCGACAGAGAAGCCAGAGAACCAGAGGTGGGAAGGAACTGTCCCCTGGCTGGGTGAAGTTTGTGTAATTAGACACTAAGCACCATATGTAAGGCAAAGTGGAGTTACCAGGCCGCCAAGTCGACCCTCAGGCTCTGTGCTTTGAGCTGGGTCCCCAGGACATACAAATTTCCATGGTTCAAGCACAGTTCACCATGTCACTGAACATTGTTCCATGTTCAATGACATGGTGTTGCAGTCTCCTGGGAGGATTCAACCTCTGAAAGTCTCACTTTGCCCTCACAATGGAAAAGTAAGATGGATTGGCCCCGTAAAAGCTTTCATAGGTTGAATCAATGGTTTTCCATCTATTAGTGATTGTTTTTAAGGAAATCAATTGTATTTTTGCTCAAGCTGACAGATTTTTGCGTTACATGAGCAAACATTTTGTGTTTGTTTGCAAAATTACATTTTGCAAACCATTTGTCTGGCTTCAGACATGCATTTTATGCCTTTATGGGGACCAAAATCAATCTGTACACAAAGGAACCCTTGACATCAGTGCCAAAGAGTGTCCCTCAGGAGATTAACACTTGTTACTCAGCCAGGCACAAATTTGGCAGGCTCTATTTGGAAGCCAAGCTCTCTTTGGCCTCCATGAGCACAGCTGGTGGAATGTGCCCTCCTAGTAATAGGACACCCATCTCACAACTTCAGAGCTGCCTAGTCCCCACCCAGCTCATTATCAGCACGATGGTTGGATCTTGTCTTATTTAACTTTGTATCACAAAGAGATTTAAAAAAATCTATTCCCAGCCCATCCCTGCAAAATAATGAGATGTATTTTTAATGATCATATTCCTAGAGCTAACTTTTGTGCTTATAAAAAAAAACTGCCTCTCAATCTTGTTTAAAACATAGGATTTAGTGCATTAAAAGTAAGGAGAGGTTGGTGTATTTTGTATTCTGGCAAGGAAATTTCCTTTCCATTCATTAAAGGATACAGCAATCTCCTTGAATTGTCCCTACATCTGATACTGCAGCATACTAAGTCTCTTTGCTGCTTGATAAAGCCATTTCCTAGGGAATGTCAGCTCCACAAGGCTACACATACAAAACCTCATTAGAATAAGTCTTCCCTGCATGATCACCTTCAGATGAGAGTCCTGTAAATTCATCAGCCATGCACCTGAAATGGCTTTCAACATGGAGCTGCACCTCACTGTTTGCCAGAGATCTGACCTTGGATAAAAACTTACTTGGAATCCTTTCTTGGCTCACATTACAGAACACTGCTTACATCCTTCTAATGCTCAATGATCAGCATCAGTTTTGTGCCACAAAGTTTACTAAATAAAACTTGTAATGGCAGGGATGTTACTCACAGAGAGGAAGACAGATTAATGCACTTTTTCAGCCACCTATGGAATATCAGAATTCAGATGCAGCAGGGGGAAGAGAGAAGGGTTGCAATATGTGTAGGAAAACAAAGTTATTCTCAGAACAGAAAAAGACATTGAAGTGCTGAAGCACAGAAAGGCACAGAGAATCCAAAGGTAGTGAAAAAGGTAAGTGGGAACAAGAGTTTCTCTTGATTAAATCAGTTACTGGAAAATGTCTCCACCTAGAAGTGAAGGTGAGGCAAGAAAGAGAATGTTAACTGCCCATATTTTATTTTGTCACAAATTTCAGATTGCTTTTGCATGCAAAATTCCCCAGGGATCAGGCTCCTCCTTGGACAGAAACCTAGTAAGTGGCTTCCTTTTCTTAAGATTTATATGTACTATCCTAACATGTAGGAGAAGTCATTTTCTTCCTCCTGGCTTAATATCAAGTTATGCTTCCCAATCTGCTGTAGCCCCTCCAAGTCCCCATGTGTTGTGCTGGCAGCATCCATACAATACAGCACCAATTTACACACTAATGTGGCCAGCATGGCTGAGCCACAGACTCAGCTACAGCAGGAGGAACTCAGTGGTTTAAGTCCAGAAGTATATGCCAGTCACTCCTCTCTTCCTCAAAACTCTTCTTTGTATTCTATTTATAGCAGGTGGAAGAGAAATAGATGCTACACAAGTTTAGATACAGGTGGAGAGATTTTCTTTGTGCTGATGACCAGCACTGATGCTGATTTTCCAAAAGCTTTTGGAGAATCTGAGGATGTGACCTTCTGCATTCAAACACAGTGCTCTAAAAAGACCAAATAAATTTTGTTCAATGTCTCAGAGCTTTTCCAGTGTATGTAGCAGCATCTTGGTTCAGTTACCAATAACATTTAAGGACCTCTTGAGGTGAGAAAGAAGAAATTATTGTGTCTTTCTGACATTCAAAGACAGCATACAACAATGCCAAAACCAAGGTTTTGTCTAGTGACCTCAGAAATGGCAAGAAAATTAGATTATATTAATTTCAGTGACAATTGGATTATTTTCAGGTTGAATTGACATTTTTCTCAGTCTCTGTGTATTCCAAATATGCCAACTATTTGATTTTCTTAATTAGATTCCCGTGAAAATAGGAGCTTCACTATTTGCACCCCTTGAAATGTTTTCTTTGCCATTCAAGAGTGAGAGAGTTATATCAGAAATATGTATTTTTTTTCTATAGCTACAAAAATGCTTTCACCAAATAAAGTACAGTAAAGCCAGGATAACAGTGTGATTTTACTGCCCATCTGGAAGTGACAGATAAGAGATAGATTATCCAAAAAACCCTTGGATGAAAAGGACTGAAAAATGTGTGTGGCAGGGTCTGAGCCTCAGTTGTCTCATAAGACTGGATTCTGCCCCTCACTCAGGCAAAAGGTGATTCATCTCTTGCCCGAAATATTTTCAAAAAGTAACTGCTTGCTCCCATCAGGCTGCTTTCTTGTATTCCCTCTTGCAAACATGTTGCAGCCACGGGTGATTTCAGCAATTGTCTGATGCAGGTCAGAACACAATCTAGTCTGTGCTGACACTGATTTTTCTTCTGAAACATTACTAGGACCTTGCTTTTTGATCATAATTGTAAAGGCTATAATTGAGGCTGAGGGTAGGAGAACACAATTTTCATCTGGTTATTTCTAGTGTTATAAATGCACATCAGCAGAGATGTCCTGTTTTCTGTGCCCCTTATTTCTCTTTTCTTTTTATTTCTTACTCCAAAGGAAATGTAACCATTGCTATAAGTCACTTTATTCCTCTTGGAAAAGGTATATGTGGATGAGTTAAGGGTTCAGGTGGCAATATTATGACCAGGATCTCATTTTCTGGTCCCTTGCTTGTGAGTTTGCACACTTTTCTTCCCTCCATTGCTTGTTCCAGATAGGGTGTGAACTTCAGCTTCCAGTCCAGCACAAGCCCCACAGCACTTCAGGCTCAAGTGAGCTCACTCAGTCTTGCTGAGTTCAACAAGCAGCGCTTGGAGTCTCCCTGGCTGGATGAAGAGGAACTCGCCAACAAAGCCAGAAGGATCCACTTGTAATTGTGCCTTATGTTATGGAAAGTTTGCATTTGGAGCAAAACATTTACAACACACAGAGCCAGCATTTTTTAGTGTAACTTAAATCAAACCAGTAGAGCTGGCAGAAGGATAGACCTGATTGTTGTAATTCATCAGTTGTTCCCATCATTCTAGACACTTGTGTAATTAAGGAATAATTTCCCATATGGTCACAAAGTAACTTTAATGTACTATTCTAAGATTCATGGCCTTACCTCTTACTGCAATGCACGGCTAAATCTACATATTCCAGTTACTGGGGACTCAAGCACCTGAGCTGCAGGTGCTCCAGCTTTCATGGTTTAAGACGTGACCCATCCCAAATCTTGCCCTGCAGAGGTGGCAGAATACACACATGCCCAGTCATCAGCTGCCTCTGTTGCCTGTGCAAAGCCACCTTTGCTGATATTTTCCAGTTATGTGCCAGTCTGGTAGCTGTAGCGGCTAAGATACCTCTACATGCCCTGCTTTTGTAGCAAGTTCAAAAGGTCCCACCAGAGTAGGGCAAAGGACTGGTGGCTTCAGTACTTTACCACAGCACCAGAACAAAGTTCTGGCATGTGAATGTCATGTCTCTCTTCAGATGGCCCAGATTCCACGTGAAGGTCAGGGGCCTGATATGCTCCCCAGGACTCAGGAGAGTGTAATCCTCTGTTTGGATAATGTGGGGGTTGAAAAAAGTAAATAAATTATAAAAGCTACCACATCAGCTTTATGCAGATTTTTATTCTAATGCTGACATTTTTGCATCTCAGCTGTCCATATATGTGGAAGCCTAAATAACTAATCAAGACATCCCTCTCCCATCTTTTGGGATTACAATGAGACAAAAATTTAGAAGCATCAATATAAAATATTTAATTTCATAACATAAGTAGACTTTGAATAATGAGTGCTAAATACCATATGAAGATACATTAATTACTAAAATGTGCTTAGGTTGTTGTTTGTGTTTCAACCTTGAAGTTTGGACTTCTGATAACCTTGGAAGGATATCTGAAAAATTACCAAGGAAACCAAATCTACTTTAACAGGTCAAACTTGCTGACCAGGATGGCAAATCTAACTAAAAAATATTACTAAACCAGCAGCAATTTTCTGCCAGTTTTAGACTCCATGTGCAGATTCAGTGAGCTTTAGCTCATGATGTCAACTTAAGAGAAGCTATTGAATTACCTTCACTTTTCAGTCTCAATCTTATTCACAATCCCTATTCTGTCAAGTTTACCTTTGAAAATAGTTTAGTTCTGTATTTTATATTAGTTACCAAGGAAGGGATTTCTCAGTGCTAAGCTAGCACATTTTTATGGATGCTGAAGGCATCTTCTAGGTGTCAAGGGTTGTAATAACAAATTAAAACCACCCTAAGAATCAAATCCACAGAAAAATATGGTCTATAATATAGTGCTTTATATCTGTAAACTCTTCTCCCAGATGAACTAATTGTAATGCAATATGAAAGATCAGAAATAAGGGACAAATTTGCCTCTACAGAAAGAGGACAGTATACTAATAGACTTCCTAATTGACCTATGGTAGTGGTTAGGCCTTCAAGAGCATTTCTTCTCTTTGTTCATGGCAAAATTTTGTCTATCCATGGAGTAGCTACAGGCTTTTCCAGAATATCAGAAACTACTTTTTTTCTCGGAAGATCCTTAGACATCCTGATCTGTATTTTCCTGGTGATTTTTGAGGGTCCTTCAAGAAAACCTTTCCCTGGCGTGTTAAATGGAATTCTGATTTTTTTCTATCTGCTCATCTTGCTATTCACATGTGTATCTGGTGTCTTGCTCCACACTGGCTATCCTTCTGGCCAGCAGAGCAGTTTGATGCCAATTTTGCTGGAGCTCCAGGAACCCTTGAGCACAGAACAACTCGACACCTGCTCCAAACTGGACTGGGTCCAAACAGCCTTTCCACAAGCCACAGACCACCTTAGTGCCTCAGCATGCTAAGGTACCATAGGACAAGGCTGGGCACCATAGGACAAGACTACTGGCTTTGTTCTACCTGTTTCTGAGCCAGCTAGGAGAGAAAATTTTCCAGGTGCTTGGAGACGTTGATAAAGTGTAAGAGAGAGACTGTGGGGCATTGTCATGGCCGTTGACAAGAATGAGCTCTTTTTGTGGTACCATTTTTCAGCTTTTGTCTTGGTATAGTCCAGGTCATCAATCTAACACAAATACTCACAGTGCTGTTTTCCCATCTTTCTTTTACTTGATCTAGTTGTCTTTCTCTGAAAAGTGCCATTGTCAGAAACCATTACCTGCAAAATTATTAAATGAAAACTCCACCAATCATTGTTTCATGAAGATGATCCAGTCTTTAAATCTTAATTGAGGAATAAATCATTGCCAAGTTTAGCAATCTCCTTGTAAAGTATACTCAGTGATGGGAAAAATACAACAAGACTTCAACTCTTTTCTCAGGTATTTCATCAAGAGAATGTAAAGAAGAGTAATAAAGAAAGAAGGCATGAAATAGTCTGAAACTAATGAGAAACATTTGGTTATGATTCACCTCTGCTACAAAGTTAGAAATGAGGCAAAAATTTAGCCCCTATATCATTGTCTACATGCAAAGGCCAGCTGCCAGATAAAGACCTTTTCTCTTCCAATCTCCTGTCAAGAATATGTAGCAGTGTTAGAAGCTGGAAACTATTTGTTTCCACAAAATATTAGTTAAATCTTTCTAAAATCAGAAATAGATTTAGAGGTCACTTACTTATAAAACTTCCTAGGGAAGAAACCACAGTGGGATATCTGCACACAAGACAGGATTCCTTCTTGTTTTCACCCTTTTTCCCTACTCTCACTTGTGTAAAATGCTGATTTTTATGATGTGATTACTGTACCACTTTAAACTTGAAAAACTAAGAAAGAAGTACAATGTCTCCCTCACACTGAATAATAAATAAGAAAACCCATAAAATGAGCAAGAGTTAAAAAGGTATCATCAACCAATAGTGAAAATGTTTCATGAAAATCTAATGTCTTTCCTAGGTTTAGGTGTGGTAATAATTTTATCAATGCAAGGGAAAGCTTTTCACATCAAAGCAGGCAAGTATGGATAGCAAATCAGTATGTATTCAGTAAGGAACCCAATTGTTTTACACTAAAGTGATTGCAAATTTGCATACTTTAATTGCACTAATATCAAGACTCATCGACCCCACTCCTACTGAGTTTTCCACTCTCTTCAAGAACACAGAAGTATCTGCCTTGTACTTTTGCCACCTGATTGAAGGTATTTTATGTTCAAAAATATTATTTCTGTAGAGATACAGAATGCAAAGATACTTGGAGAAGAAAGGAGTCAGGCCTAATATCTAACCATATGGTTTCATTATTTTTGCCACTAAGAATGATAGTGGCAGATTTGGAAAACTCTAAACTCAAAATACAGGAAAAGACATACAATAGATTTCCCATGAAGAAATTCCCAAATTATAGTTCTGATATCTACATTTACTCCTGCTCATCAACTCATTGAGATCCCAGGTTGCCTAATTAATTGAAATTTCTTGGCATCCAAATATCCAGCAGACGGTCTTAACTACCCTTGCTGCAGAAAATACAGATGTGAGCACCTGGCATTCCATCTTCCCAGGATGAAGTGCCTTGTCACAAGCCACAAGTCAGAATGAAACTCCTCTACATGACCTAACCAGAAGACAGCAACATGATTACAAGAAACACAAAATTTTGAATTAATTTAGATTTTGCAATCAAGCTTAACACAAATATAGGGGAAAGAAAAGCTTTTAGTTGCATTTTCTCCATTCCATCATCCACTCCCTGCTGTCCCACCCTGGCTGGCAATGCCAGCATGTCTACTGTTTTCAGGAAGTTACACTCCAGAACATCAAGATCCTCCCCTATGTTATTGCTGGGTCCTGCTGAGGTGGATTTCATTGTCCCCACAGCAGCCCTCACAGTGCTGTGCTTTGCATCGGTAGCTAAAGACACATTGATAACACAGCAGTCATTTTCCAAGGCTGTCTCTCCAACATTCCTCCCTCACCAGTATGCTGGGCATAAGCAAGAACTTGTGAGGGGGCACAGCCAGGACAGCTGACCCAAACTGACCAAATGGATATACCGTACCGTATGATGTCTGCTCAGCAACAAAACCAAAGATAAAGGTGTGGGTGTGTACATTTTTTGTGATGACATTTTTATTCTGGAGCAAATGCTACATTTACTGAAGCCCTGCTTCCCAGGAAGTGCCTATGTATCACCTGCTGATGGGAAGTAGAGAACAAATCTTTTGTGGGTAGGCACTGATATAATATACTCTGGTGCCACAGGACGCAGAACCCATCTGCATCTTGCATGAAAGTCATGAAAACAAGCAAGGTCGAAGAACCTGAACAGGAGATTCCGTTTTTGGAAATAAAATGCAAGGATGGATGCTTATGGCTGTAGTCAGCAAGACAGCAACGACGTCCGCCAGAAATCCTGGAATAGATCATAGATTGGCCGGAAAGCAAAAATATCTATCCAGCCTTGACAGTGCATACACAGAGGAGGGAAGAAGAAGGGATGCCAGCAACAAGTTTTCTGACAGCTTTTACTCCTGTCTATTGATCTGAACACTGTAGAATTAAAAGCCTTTTTGACTTCCTATAACCCAGATGCATAGAATGATTTACTAAAACCTATGCAAAACTGAAAAACAAGTGTCCTTAAATGGGTTACACTGCTAATTCAGCTTTGCTGCTAATTTGTTAACTTCAATTTTATTTCACAAGTTAGATTAGGTTTTAATTTTTCAGAAGGATGGATGGCAGAAAAAGAAGGGAGAACAGTGTGCCATTCCAAATTACCTACTACTTATGAGTCCAATTCTAGAAAATTTTTGTTAGAAAATGGTAGCAAATCTGAGAAACTCTCTCTTTTTACTGATGGTCAGAATCTGCAAGATTTCTCTCCAGAATCATTAAGCAAATACCAATATTCTTCATTGTGTACAGTATAATTAGTAAGATTGACATCTAGTCCTTATGTGCAAATAGTATGCAGAAAACTCCGAAGCTCTTTATACTGAGGTAGTGAAACTTGCTGTGGAAGTTTGTTCATAAATTCCTATATTTCATAGAATTTAAAAGGCCAATTTGCACTATGAGAAGTGACTTATCTTAATCAGCTTGGTCATCATGTTCTATTCCAGATAAAGAGTATTACTGAAATAAACTGTCATTGAAATGTGCTTATTGTGCCACTATAATGACATTATTTTAACACAATCTGGGCCTACACTCCACGCAATGGCAGCTTCCTGAAAAACAAAAAGGAAGAGAAACACCAGGAAAACCTCTAACTATCATTAAAGAATCTCACATCTACATACTTCAGTTCACCTTCCTCTTTTTCTTTTTCTGCAGGTTGTGACCTCATCCCAGTCCAGTATCTCAGATGGGGCGATCCCGAACCAATTGCAGCAGTAGTTTTTGCATGCCTGGGTCTGTTGGCCACGCTGTTTGTTACAATTGTGTTCATAATGTATCGTGACACTCCAGTGGTCAAATCATCCAGCCGAGAACTTTGCTACATCATTCTGGCCGGCATCTGCCTGGGTTACTTGTGCACTTTCTGTCTGATTGCAAAACCTCAACAGATTTACTGTTACCTTCAGCGAATCGGCATCGGCCTCTCGCCGGCTATGAGTTACTCTGCTCTAGTAACTAAAACCAACCGCATCGCAAGGATCCTGGCTGGAAGCAAGAAGAAAATCTGTACAAAGAAACCTAGGTTCATGAGTGCCTGCGCTCAGCTGGTTATTGCATTTATCTTGATATGTATACAATTAGGTATCATAGTTGCCCTCTTTATAATGGAGCCACCAGACATAATGCATGATTACCCAAGCATCCGAGAGGTCTACCTGATTTGTAACACCACCAACTTGGGTGTTGTGACTCCCCTTGGATATAATGGGTTATTAATTTTGAGCTGCACGTTTTATGCGTTTAAGACAAGAAACGTCCCAGCTAATTTCAACGAAGCAAAATATATTGCCTTCACCATGTATACCACCTGCATCATTTGGCTGGCTTTTGTGCCAATATATTTTGGAAGCAACTACAAGATAATCACCATGTGTTTCTCAGTTAGTCTGAGTGCCACGGTGGCCCTTGGCTGCATGTTTGTGCCCAAGGTGTACATCATCCTCGCCAAGCCCGAGAGGAACGTGCGCAGTGCGTTCACCACGTCGACGGTAGTCCGCATGCACGTAGGGGATGGAAAGTCATCTTCAGCTGCCAGCCGCTCCAGCAGCCTGGTGAACCTGTGGAAAAGAAGGGGATCATCTGGGGAAACGCTTAGGTAAAGTTTTCTAATGTGGGAGTGTGGGGAGGCAATTGTCATCTTCTGAGAGTTACCAATAGCGGAAGGACAAAGGGAAGTGTGCTAATTTCCTTTGCCTCTCCACTGGGAGTGGAGTGAGTCCTCTGTCCCACATCTGCAAGTTTTGATTTAGTCAAAATGCTGTGCAAAAACTGTTGACAAAGCAATGGGAAAACAAAGTTGTAAGTGCTGGCTGTGTATGAATCTAGGGAGAAAAACAAGATTGTGAGAGTAAAAAAGCCTAAGAGAAGAAATACAACTCCTTGCCTTGTCCTGAATGGACCCATTTATAATCTCTTTCCCTTAAATGAACTTTGTACTGTCTGTATTTTGCCTCTAGTGACAGCAGTAAAACAGGGTTGCTGCTAGAGCTCCATAATCGAGGTAGAATGCTAAACACAGGAGTCATCATGAGCAGCCACTCTAAGGCATATGAGGATTTGTTCTGTATGGGTCTTCTGTTACACCTTTTATCTCCTGTTCCCTTGATATTCCTTTTTTATACTATCTCTTCCTATTTTCTTTCTTTTTACCCTCACCTATCTACTCTTCCTTACCTTTTTCTGTAAACATCTTCCTAATGCTAACAAATTCAGCTGCTCACAGGCCCCACTCTGTCTACCCTTCCTGCCATTGAACAGATACTCCCTTATATTTCTTTGTTTCTTCCTAATGTATTATTTGAATTCAGCAATCATGAAGACAACTTGTATGTTCAATGTGTAAAAAATTACCTTAAGTGAACACTAAATAGAAAGGAGAGCTCTGGAGTGGAAATTGCCCTGCTCCATAAACAGAACCTGTAGGTGTGCACCTTCCACAGTGGTTTGTTTTCATCCTTTGATCCTTTCACTTTTGGTATGGGTGCTATGAGAATAATTTAGGTTATTTAACTACTGGCATTTTAAAAAAATCTGTTGATAAGAAACTGCAAAGAAGCAATTTTGTCACTCCTCAGCTATGTATGTCTAGCCTGGAAGTGACACGTAGCTAGATTTTTCTCCTCACTGAAACGCACATGGATTTCAGGATTGATAATATGACTATTTCCAGACACGTCATTGTTCATAACTGAATTTGGCATGGAACAAGGACAATTTGTACTTCCATTTATATGTGAATCACAATTTAAACCTGAGGGAGGACTTTATTAGTAATACCTGCAGGATATATTATGCCAAAGTGATTATTTTTTCTGTCAGAATATTACTAATGATTCTCTTTCAGAAACTTTGAAGTGGTACAAAAATGACCAGTCTATTACAAGGTATTTTATACTTATGATCAGTTAATAATGGGTTTTTTTTCCAGTTCCTTTCCAGGTGCAGAGTAGGATGATATTTTCAAATGATAAATAATTTTTCAGATTAAGTGATGGCTACATGAAATATCCTTTTCTGCAACTTTTGTGTCTGTGTATAAATGACCTGAGGTATTTGAATTAGAAGCCCTGTAACAACTTTTGGGACTATTAAAGGAGTCATTCTTCAAAATATGTATTCACTAGAAGGCATTCTTCATTGAGATCATAATTAATTTCCCTCCCTTTTGCTGCAGAACTCATTTACTGCCTTGCAATCTTTTAACACAACAAGATGAAGTTGTAGATGATAGAAAAATCTCATGTTTGGGAAGGAATTTTTTGTCATCTGTTCAGGTCTGGTTTGGAAAGACATTCCTCTAAAATCTTTGTTTTGTTCTGAAAATCAAAAAGCATACCCCACTATTAAATATCCTAAATGACAAGATGTATTTTCTTCTTTTTGAGGATTCTCTTTTCATTTGTTTACATCCCTCAGTGTGTAGATAATATCTGCAGCAGGGAGATATTAGCAGAATATAATAGATCATCAATAACAAAGACTTCTTTTTCAATAGCACTGTCTTGGGAATTACTTCAATCCATAAGTGCTTTGAGAGTGCCCAGTATGTGTGTGTAGGGATGAAAATGGCAGCAGAAAGCTGATACATTGACATATCTGCCTGGATACAAGGAACTTGTACTTTGCATTTGAAACTTGGAGAAAAAACTTCTATGTCATCAGCAGTGTTCATCAATGCACAAAAATGGAGCAAAGATCCTCCTGATAGATGTGTCTGAATCCCCAGCCAATTAAGCTGTGTAGGGACCACTGAGTTTGGCAGTGCTCAGTCAGTGTGTGCCTGAAGGGTCTAGGCATCCAAGAGCAAAATGATTCCATCAATCCTGGGAAATTCTCTCTAGTCAATACCAATTTGATTACAAGAAAGAGAGTCCTAAAAGGGAATAAGTACATTTAAAATGGTGCTCAGGACTTCACCTAGGTCTGGTATAATCTCCAAGAAAGTGCAGAAAACCACTGTCAGTTTCAATTCCATTTAGTATAGAAAATGAGCAGAGTTCCACCATTTTATTTGATAATCAAACATTTCTTTGGAAAAAAAATCTGGTTACACAAAGCAATAGGTTTCAAGGTATTACTCAGTACAATGGTCAAAAGATTGTTTTGAAAGCTATTCAAGTAAACACCAAAGTATCCAGAATCAAAGGAAATAGGCACTAGAACTTCATGGCATTATTTAAATAGCTCAGAGGGGTTTTATTTAAAAGAGAGTGAGTCACTGTTGAATTTAAAAGAAACATGCTATTTAAGTCACCAGTGCATAGAGGGGCCTCTATCATTAGCATTTTGCTTCTTGACACTAATTTATAGCACAGTGTAGCATGGCATCAAATCATGGTCAAACAGATAATGCCAACGCTCCATTCAGAACTTTCACATCAGCCACAAAATGACAGATAACAAGACTGCTTTTGACTAAATAAAGCAATGCATCTGTTACAGTCCTAAATGACTTTTTGCATGGGGTGTTCTTCAATTAAGAAAACCCAAGCAAGCTGTGGTTGTGTGTTGGAATGAATCTTCACATACTGAAATATGTAGAAGGAGAGAGTAAAACTATTCGTTACCCGGTGAAATGAAAACCATTTCATGTATGCTATTGTGATTCAGCAGTACTCAACAAAAGATATTCTGCCCTCATTTAAGGTGGGGTTAACAAACCTGACATTATCAGAAGTGACTTCACAGAGGAGAGTACTACAGAGCTGGAGTCAAAGCCATATAACTGGTGTGGAGAGGCATCTGGAATTTCTGATTCCAGTCATCTCACCAGTTAGTTTTATAGTGACTAGGAAGGCCATAAATTGAGTAGATCTTGCCTTGAGGCACCATGAATTATTATCACATATGCTACACAGCCTTTTTGCAAGGGCCAAAAGTACAGGGCTAATTTATCCTCTCCTCACTCTCAGATAACTCACTATTCCATGCAAGATAAAGGCTGTATATTTCTGCAGCAAGAGCTGCTATTATGATATTTCTATTCAGGACTGTACATGAAAGGGTCTCAGTCATGTTACCCTGACCTGGAGAGTAGTTCAGATGTTCAAAAGCTCCTCTTAGCTTTCTAGTATCATTGCCCTGGGTTTCACACACAAAAAAAATAACCACTAGTTGTTTATGTTTTCTGGAAGGTGTCTTTAAATGGCACACATGCTCCATTTTCCAAGCTTCACACTCATCTCCCCACAACTACCTGAATAATAGCAAGATTTCTTGCCTTTAAAGCAAGTAATAAACTGTTCTGAGTAACCAACCAAGTATTAAAAACCTCCCTAAATAGTGTCTTTCCCAAATATATGTGCTATTTGACTCTTTAAAATCCTACCAGTGTTTTTCTCAAAAGAGCGAAGCCTATAGATGTCCAGTAGAAGCAAAAAGTACCCTCCTGAAACAAAATAAGACTGATTATCATCTTCTTAGTCAGTAACTAAGCCAGAAGGTTGAGCAGCACTTTCAATCTGCAACCCAGGCAGGTAGCTATGATCACTCTAAAGGAAAGAATCATCACCAGCTCAGCCAGATAATGTTAGGTATATTCAAGGTACATTGGCTGTGTTTTGTGCCTAATTACTCCATACAGCTGTGAACAGCACAATATTAGACAACAGAATAACTATGCACATAAATTTCTGCGCCTTATCATAGACACTTGTCTCACAAATCTTTTTGAGACTAAGGCTTAATAACTCAGTGTGGCAGTGATACTTTATTCTACATGGATTTACTATGTGATGAAGTATTTCCAAATATTTAAACACAAGCTATGCCTGTCAAACTAAACAGAAAAGTCACCTTTTTTTTTTAACGTATTGTCATGCCCCCTTAAGAAGTTTGTCCTGCACTGTATGATTACAGAACTGAGCATTGTTCTGTGAGCATCTGCAGAAGTTATAGAACTGACAGCTTTCATCAGGTCTGGGGATCCCTTGTCCTAGTGAGCCAAATTCACCTGTGCTTCACTAGGGGAACCACAAATTTTTTTTCTTATATAAATCACCATCACTTTGTTTTATCTTATTAAACTTAAACAAAATGCTCACACATCCACCTTAGAATCAAGTTTCTCCCCCTCAAGCACTATACTGCTGCATCAGAAAAAGCCATCGGGTGGCTGGGCTCACATGCTGTTAATTGCCATTCCATTTCTCCTATGAAGAAAATATGGTAAGCAAGGTAGATTTTTTCCCACTGATTTGGATACAGTCCTGGACCACCAGTGTCTATAGTTAGTGTATAATTAGACATCAGGCAGTCCCAAACTGTGCCATAATGAAATATTTTGGAAACAGGTGTCTACCAGCACGCTGCGTGCTCTGTTTCTACAAGGAACAGCTGGTTTTCTCCCTTCTCTATTCTATTTTCCTTCTTATGATTGACTATAGATATTTTGTTACAATTCTAACAGGAGCTATTTTGGACCAGAAAATAAGAAAATATGCTTGGATCAGCCTAAGAGCTGCCATTCATAGTTAGAAATATTCCAGTCTAAGTATTATATAATGCTTCTGCACACCATATTTCAGCACCAAAATCTTGGGATGAGCTTTTTCAGAAGTCTGAATTTAAGTTTCTCAAAACGTCCACTCTTTTTTCCACAAGAATTTCTTAAAACAATACTTCTAATGTTGAATATGAATGAAATCCATATAAAGTACTGAAAAAGACCAAGAATATTGAAAATGTGAAAACTTCAAGATTTCCCTACTGCTATACTGCATTATGAAGAAAGTTCTGGGAAGACATTGACTTTCCAGACAAATGAGAATCCCCATCAGAATAAACTTCTGCCATTGTCACATACAGCAGGCCAAGGTGCCCAAGATGCAACTCATGCAATTCCCACTATCCAGATATCAACTTTTCACTGGCTGAAAGCCACACACATGAATAAGCAGATAGATTTGAGGCCATGGCCATCAAGCTGTGATCAAATCTTTTTAGAGTATGTGTGTGTATTATCAGCACAAGGATTTCAAATGTAAATGGGAAAGATTCAAATTTCCTATGCCTCAGCAACTTTCCTGAGATATGAAACAGGCCTGTTGTTTGACACAAAGCTTTTAGTCCTGTAAGAAGATGGAGTTCAGGAAAAACTGAGATTTTTGTGGAAAGCTGAAGCTGGTTCTCATTCCTCATGTGCAGACCCATTGAGAAAGATACTGATCCTGAGCTTCTGCCATAGCACATTCTATTGAGACATATTTTTATAGTGCAAGTGCCAGTTTTGAATTCATATATATGCAGCTTGAACTATTTCTCTGACACATTTTGAACCATGATAAAAGAACACTACACCTCACTTCCAAAATGACTTTTAAAAACTTTTAATTTACCAGATTTCTCCAGGACACAGCCTATAGGTTCATACACAAAATTTTCATAATCAAGGGTCTGAGATACTCCTGGTGATCTGATTGGTCATACAGTACACTAAGACTAACACTCCATTAGGTCCATTGTCTGGCAAAGCAAGGCAAACCACAACTTTCCTAAACTCTAGACAAACAGTCACAGATTTCATAAAAGTCATCAGTTCTGCAGTTTCTGCAGGTAGTTGAACTGATTCAAACATGGAATATAGAACAGGTTGTAAACTCACAAGACTGAGCTCAGAACTAGTGCATAACCTGCTGTATGGAGTAATATCAGCAGCTTGTGATATATAAATCAACCCCCAAAGCATGGGTTGCTTTCCTACTGGAACTTGGTGGAGCCATTCTGTATTGTATAAAATAAACACTGATTTGGGGGGGGGGGGGGGGGGGGAAGGATTGGGAAAAAACAGTTACTCTAGCCTGGTGAAAAGTAAAATGATTTTTAATGTCAATCAGTGTCAGAGGAGAGGTCCCAGCCCACCTGTCCTATACCCATCAGACTGTTATAATAGCTGTACAGTAAAAGATCTTTCCAATTCCAATTTCACCATGGGAAAAAAAAAAGACATGGGGGGCATTACTTGAAATTCTGAAGTGTTATAGACTAAAGAAGTAATTTAGAAGTGACTTTTAGTGTTGCTAAACAGCTCTTGCGTCTACAGAGAATTAATTGGGAGATTATCAAAGAATGTGAACTGGAAGAACTAATGCTTAAGTTACATTCTAGAAATGATTGGTACCACCTTTCAACTGCTAACAGTGGTAACAATAACCAGCTTTTAGCCATTGCCCACCTCAATGCAATAAATCCTTTTGGAAACTGAAAAGTAGAAAAGTGTTCAAAACAGGACCACATATAGGGCAAAAGATGTCACAGAAAAAATCATTGTGCACCAAAAAATAAGTTAATTTCTCCAGATGCTCTTAAATGGGACCCTTGACTACAAATTGCCCAAAAGTGGTTGGATGTGTCTGTATTATGAGTTTATGATCAAAAAGTGAGGGCTAGGCTTCTTACATGACTTAGTGTAATTAGAGCAGATAACAATTTACATGAGGTGAAGGTTTGGCCCAACAGCTATTGTACTTATCTAAAAAAAGCAAATCTAGGCATAGTGATACAAGATACTATTTGTTTGCTTCACAGTCTTGTTACAATTGAATTTTGATGCATGCAGGGTAAAAAAAATTTACTCTTCAGAGAAAGCCATTATCCTTTTGATGGATTAGTCTGCCTTTATTAATGAATCAGTTCCCAAATGGATCATTTGGAGCTATTTTAATCTAATATGCTACAAAAATTTAGATTGAGAGATTACTGAATGATTTGAGCCCTTCACTTTTCCCCAAATAATTTAGTCGTGGTGTCTTTTTGGACAAGCTTGATACTGTGATTAATTAAACTTCAAATACTCTGAAATGACTGAAGAATATTTTATAAAACTCAGTGAAAGGTATTACTGAAAGCTTTTGATAAAGTGCTGCTAAAACAATCCATCTGTATAATAAATTTATACTCTTGAATGACCTGATTACAATGGTTTTTGTGTACAGTGATAGTGCTGTTGTTTTGAATTTCCCCCTCAAATTTAATTAAAATATTGTTTGATTGATTGATTGATTTATATCATTTTTTGGCTGCATTAACTGAGCACATGTCTTCAAGCCTAATAGTTGATATTATTTATATTATTAAGACACTGTTACCATCATTTTGAAGCAAATATCATAGCTGAAGTCTGCAAATTAAATGACATTGTGAACAGCTCCCTGCCTACTGTTACCCACATATACTTTAGGCTGCAAAATGAAGTCTTGCTACTGCACTGCAAAAAAGAAAAGGAAGGAACAGTGAAGACAGGACCCAAAAGTTCATATTCATTTAGGGAAATGAAGAATTCCTATTTTTAAATAGCAGTGTTTATCCTTTTTACCTTTTTTTTTTAAATTTTCAAGCCTGTCTCCCAAAATTCTGATGACAAATAAAGGCCACCAGATACTATATCACCACTGTCCTTATCACACATGCTGGAGAGCACCCAGAGAAGCCATGCAGGTGGTCTTGTGTTCATTAGTATGCACAATGTAGGTCCTGTCTACCAGGTTTGTCTACCAAAGGAACTTCTCTTTCTTTCTACAGCAAACTTTGATAAAAACTGGCATTGTAATTGATTTGATGCACTGCAATTAATCTGATAAACAAAAGGCTAGGACATGCATCCCTCTCCTTCCAAGGTCCCCCAGCAGTCTGGGGCACTCTGCCACTGTGGGAGCACCTGAATGAATTTTAATGAATGGCATTAGTACTTGTATCTTGAATGTTGATGTGGACTAGTGGAAGAGATGGCACTTCATCTGGCTGAGTTGCATTTGGTGATACCTTTTCATGACTGTGACTGAAATTTAAGGCAGATGTCTACTAAAATATAAAATCATTATATATGTTTATAATATATAACAATTTTAATCTGCTGTAGTTTTGACTATAGCATTATATATTGAATGTTTATATAGATAAGACTCTACTGTATGAAAATCCTGTACAATGGTTTGTCCAACACTTCAGAAAAAACCTTTCTGGAACAAGGGAGTTAAACAGACTGGTAATATTTTGCTATCAGTCTAATCTTCCCTCAAGCCAGTATAATGCTTTGTATATCATTCCAACAAAAATGTCATTTTAATTCACCAGCTACAATTACATATGATTGCTTAATTGAATAAGATTTAAAAAAAAGTAAAATATTTTGCTGAACTTGAGAAAAAATTTGTAAGTTTGGATCTGAAACAATTTTACTTGCTGAAATTGGCCTAATAAGCAAGTAATGTTTATATGTTGGATTTTTTTAAATTAAAAAAGTCACATGCTTAATAATATACAATTTATTTTAGCCACTACATAAATGGGGAAATTTCACACAATAAACAGACTCTTTCAAAATATTCAGTGCAATATGCTGCAATTTCAAGATAGCATGACCAATCTCACAGAATCAATTTTCAAGAACACAGTATGTTTGTAGTTCAAAGCAGCCCCTACATTGAAAACAGTAAATATTTTTCATATTCTATTATTTAGCATTTATGCAGAAATCTTTAAACATATTATCTAACTATAGGCTAGCTTTAACTCTGCTGCTCTGAAATTTAAGTTTTTCATAATTTCCTAATATCAAGACCAAAGAATATTGCAGGTGAAATATACTGCTTGTATATAAGTTAGCGGCATCAAGCACATATTGGGTGCTCAATAATCAGTAGCACTTCTGCATGGCAGTATTAGATTACATTTGAAATAGGGATTTATGACTGATCTCCATCTCCAACACAATAAATTAAATCGATTTCCATTTTAAAAACCTAAAGGTACCCTGAGATATCTTCAGTTAGTTAAACTTTTTTACTGAAAAAGAGAAAAATCCACCTTATGTCAAAGAGTAAAAAACAGTTTATAATTGGTCATATTCTTTTTTCAGAGGACAGATAGTTTGAAAAAACTACTTTTTGCTATTGCAAGCTCTTATCTTTTGAGAAATCTCTCACCCTGTGTATTGTGGGCATTTTAACAGAACCTGTGCATTACCATCCACATTCTAGCCATAGATTATTTTTCAAGGATTCAAGACTGTCTTTGACCAAAGTATTAATAAATTTAGGCTATGGCACAACTTCCTGCCAACATGCTGCAGACAGGGGATGTACAGCCATATGAAATGCGCTGCTGATCAAGGTATCCGACACCTTCTGCATGGAAACTGGGAAAGAGCAGAAGTATGAGAGACCATGAACAAAGATGGGTCTCACCCTAACATGAAGTCAAGACCACCAGGATACCAGCACTTGGATCTACTGTTCAGGCATAGTCTAAAAAAAGCCCATATCTAGAGACTTGTCAGCGCAGGAAAAAAAATAGAAAAAATAAAAAGAACAAAATGTAGGACTCTACACATATATAAAAGCTGATTTCTACAGATTTTAGTGAATCACTATTGATCTCATTCAGGATGATGATACCCATATTCCCCCTTTGTTTCCCACAGTATCCATTAACATTGGTCTGCAAGAGGAGTTTTATTAGAAGGTGGAGAAGGCCAGAGGAAAGCCTTCTAACCTGAGCAGTCTCATTGTCTCATTGGTATTTCCTACCATGTATCAAATGTAACTAAAAACCAAGGCAGTGTAGTCATGGTTTCTCCGCCCAGGTGTTTCTTTCTCTCTAGTGAGACTTTGGAGAAAGCAGGGCACTGTTGTGTAAGATAGAGTGATGTGGCCAAGCATTTGGCAAATGGATAAGCTCTGCAGTGACTGATTTATTGGGAATTACTTCCCAAATTTCCTGTCACTGATCAACACTTATAAAACATATTAAAATTTATCATTAAATATTTTCCTTAAGAAAACTTGCTCCTGTGCCAAAAAAATTACACAGATTACCATTCCCCACCAAAAGATGTGAGAAAAACACTTGAAGATGACCCAAAATATTTTAAATCCCGTAACAGAATTTAATTGCTGCCTTTCTGCACAGAATCAAAGCCTTTTATCTTTTTTCTAGCCAATATATAGTCCTGAAATTGGAGAAAATGGGAAAATAAATTTGTTCTTGTCAATAATGCTCACACTGTACTGTTTTAGGACTCTTCCAAAATACCCAATTACTTTTCACGTTAGTAGTTCTTATGTCAACTGCAAAGAATTGCCTGAGGGTTTTCCCTCTCAACAGATTTGCTCTTTTAAAGCAATTCTTGGTTTTAACAATCTGGAAGGGGACATTTTTATAATGCAAGATGTCCTGAGCCAAAGTAATATCCTGTGTCTGCTCTGAGAGCTGAAAACATTATATGGAGAAGCTTTGGTGTGCCTTTTCAGAATAGTCACTCAGAGAATTTTGCAGCTTCCTTTCAACAGTTAGATGTACTTTCCACACCAGAAGGATTGATTAGAGTTTGATCACTGTTTTCATAATTCCATGGACATTTAGCACTGAATGAATGGCAGTGTAGCAGTTACTGTGGCTCAAGGCTTTGAGATTTTATGAGGCATTATGTTGTTTCTGGTGGTGTAACTTGCTCTTGAGTGGATGGATAAACTTGAGAGATTCCTAACTGTGTCTCTGCTGATTCTCATGGTAGTGAAATTTATGCTAATGTGAAATGGACAGTTGTGGCAGCTTATTTATCTGGGTCACATCCATCCTAACCTGGGGTGCTTCAGGATGGGATTACCAAGGACATTTACCTCTTGTTCTTTTTTGTTGGCTACTTTCCAGAATCCTGCTTATTGTGAGTATTTAGAGACTCCCAGTTTTTCCTAGTTTCAATCTTTTCCCTATGCCTTGCTAGAAAAAATATCTTTCTTGGTTATTTACTCTAAACATAACTGTATTTCCACCCCATTCTTCCCAAATTCTACTTTCTTTGGCATCTAACACCTTCACTCCAAGTTTATTTCCTTTTTTTCCTGTGAAGTTTCTACACGTTCTTTTCTTTCTTCTCATTTTCTCTGGCTATCCTAATTAATTTTGTACAATCCAGTTTGACTTTATTTGTATTTTTCAGTAAATTTATCTACTCTCTAAACCCATCCACTTTTTCTCTGCTCTAGGAATCAACTTCCATTTAGTACATGTGTCCTGTGCGAGCTTCGTGCCTATCTGGGAGCACTGCATATGCCACACTGTGATTTTAACAGTGTTAAATGCACAAGCTTCCCCACAGAAGTGTGTTAAAACCCCACAGTGCAGCTCATAAGATTCGGGGGTGGGATATAACTATCTCTTTGAGAAGACACATGCAGGTACTTTGCCCAGATTTTTCTTAAAGGACCTAAATACCTAAATGGGTATTTCAACAGCTAGCACAAGAATTTGTACAATTAGGGTGAAGTTCACTGCTGGGAGGAGAGACAGTATGAGACCTCTACATTGCTCACATCCCAACTGAGTGTTCAGAGAATAAACAACAACCAGGTCTTATCTTGTATCCCATCCATAAATTAATTAGATGATCAAGTATTAAACTGTCTATCCAAGTGATTTTTTTCATCAAAGTGCAAGGTCTTGTACATAAAATATGCATAGTACCGCTCTGGGCTCTAGGTTTGGATTGATCTCACTTGACTTTATGTCTAGATCTCAGCAAGTCATCTAACTTCAATTTGTTGCCAGTGGAGAGAGGAAGTCCCATTCATAACATGAACATCAATTTTACTAAACCAACCCACTACACTGGTGTTTGCTTTGAAAAGTTAAACAAGCCATGTATTACAGAGAAGTAGGATCGGGGAAATAATTATGGTTGAGAACATGGCCACCAGCTGATTTCCCACTGATTCTTAACTTAAGTGTTGCTTCCCTTAAACTGTTTCTCTCTAAAGAGATTTTTTCTCTTTTTGGTCTAATTTCTCTGTTTTGGTCTAACTCCAAAAACTATTAAAGTGTTAGCATGTTATTTATTCTGTAAAACTATTTGGCTCCTCCTATGTAGAGATACAGATATATATATATATATATATATATATAGATACATATAAAGAAAAAGGTGAGCACCTATCCTGCATAACCCTGTTGGCTTTAACACTGGTCTGGGATTTTATGCAGTTATTCCACCACTCCCACAGCTGCTTTGCACTCTACCACTGCCACAGTAACATTCATGTGCATGGCCCTTTGCACAGCAGCTAACAAAGAAAGCTGAGCACACAATCACTTCTCTCTGTTTGCTCCTGTTGTTGTCGTGATTTATTAGGTACAAAGGCAGGAGACTGGCCCCCCCGCACAAGTCGGAAATAGAGTGTTTCACCCCAAAAGGGAGTATGGGGAATGGTGGGCGAGCTACAATGACCAGGTAAGCAAAGAGCAAGTGGCCTTAGGTCAGTGTGATATGTCTGTGAACAGAAGAAGCAGCCTCGGATAATTCCAGGCTAGATCTTCTGTCTGTAATTCCTGTGTATCCCATAAAGTATGTTTAGAAAAGAAAAAAAAGAGAAAAAAAAAAGAAAACATGTCACCACTGCTGATTTATGTGTTCCATCTGACTACAAAAAAACCCTGCACCATGTTCATTCCAGTGATCTGAACCACATGTCCTGTGTGATGTTGTTGTAATATGGTGCTTTGGGGAGGAGAAATCTTACACCTGACTCATTAAGCCACTTGGGCAGATGAAATGAAGCAGAATTCAAACCTGGAGTAAGGGTAGGTCCGCTTCATTTTAGGGGTTACATTAAGTATAACCAAAAGAACTTTTTAAAAAGGCAGAGAAAAACTGATTGATAAAAACATATTCAATGTGAAAATGTTGGTTTTTCTCAATCAACATATCTTATGGAAAAGTGCTGAGTTTTGCAGTTATTTTAAGGAAAGGTTTCAAAGTAATTTTAAATACAGTTTAAAGAATCTTTTTCATAATTTTCTCAATTTAATTAATATACTTATTTTTGCTTTGCTGTCATTATATTTTGCATGACATTAAGCAATGCTACAATTTAATGAATATCAAATACTAGAATTTTTTCAGTGTTACTAGGATTAATTGCTTTATTATGGCCATTTTTATGTTTTTCCTATTGAAATACTTCAAACTACATAATTCTGTGCAATACTTGGTGATTTCAGCAATTCTTCTCGTTTTCAATCTCAGACAGATTTCCAAAAGTTGAGCTCTCCCATGGGACAGAATATTCATTTCTCCATACATGTCCTTTCATAAATATATAAGCACATGCATGCCAAAGATGGTTATACATCTTTCATGAAACAATGCTTTTAAGAAGCATTGTGTCATTGTGTTATGTCCTACTAAGCATAAGAACCATTTTACCATTTATTAAAAGATCTACTCTTTCCTTATCAAGCCGTGTAGTATATTTATAAATGTAACAGTAGAGCACAGAGTGACCAAGTTATACCATCACTTTTCCCAGGTGTTACATCCCTTGGGAAATTTTATCATTGCAGGAGGGTGTTCAGGAAGACACTTGCACAGTGTTATGTCTCCCTTGGGAACAGCATTCACACACATACTTAGGGCCATCAACACTCACACCACATAGCACACGCCTGAGGGCTCCTGCAGTTAAAATACCATGAGAAACATTGATTGCTGAGTGTTGCACACCAAGTATATTTTTTGTTAACTGGAGCGGCTTCTTGCCTATATGTCATCTGGATTTTTTTTTTCTTACATTGTATTACCTTCAGAAATATTGATTCTTCATTTAAAAGCTACCTGAAATCAATATATAATAGAACTTTGAAGAATGGAAAAGTACATGTAAATGTCAGACAACTGTATTTTGTTGTACAGTATTCAGCTCTGTTTTACCTGGCCATACATACACATTTGAAAAACTTCTTTTTTATATCTTCACAGTGAAGAATCTGTTTGCATTCCAGACTGTAATCGATCTGAGTCAAGTAGAGAGGAGAAAAAGGTTCCTGTTAAAGAGGATGCCCTAACAGTCAAAAAGACTGGAAACTGTGTCAGTCTAATAGTTCCACAGCAAGACTGTCAGCTGCAAGACCTACTCAAACAGTTAAGAACACCTGCTGCTTAACAGAGAGTGCAATTGCATTTGATGGCTGTGTTTTGTTGTCTCCAGCCACAATGTCCTGGCCAATGGTCCTTGTCCAATTTTGTGAGCTCAGCAGAGTTGCCATTGAATAGCCTGGGAATCTCCCAGAGAGAACTCAGACACTGCAGGACAGAAAATAGGTACATTCTCTCATCCCAGTATCAGACCAGTGTTAGAAGTCACTGAGATGAAGAGCAAATGGAAAAAGACATACGGGGGCCTGACCATTTGTGAACGATGAAAAAAACTCATCATATCATGGGACAAAGAAGTCTCATGATTCTGACCAAATCCCACGTACAGTCTTCCAGTCTAAATAATGCCATGCAATTAATTCTGAGCAGCACGGTTCAGCTCATGTCTGCAAATACCTTGTGCAACATTATAATTGTATTCCAGCCCTAGCGTGGACATTTTCCACATCTGGGCCTAACTATCCCTTTATGTTAGTATTACAAGTGGCTTTGGATGTTGCAAGATGAAAAATGACATACAAATAGAAGTAGCGGATACGTTATGTGTTGCCTTAAAAGGCTATTTCTAATTAGGGAATTTATGACATCCTGCATCACCTGTAAGAATCATTCACACATGTATGATGAAATCAACTATAGGAATGAGATGTTTTATGAAGCTTTCACAAAGCAGTCATCACAACATCAGTTCTTTTGCATTTTTTGCATAATATATACATTTTTTATTTGATTGAATGCAATGAATAAGAAACTGTTTAATAACTCACAGAAGTAATTTTCCTGCTGCTAAGTCCCATGCGCAAAAATACTTCTGTAATTATTAATTAGACATACCAAACATGTAAAATTCCTCCTATTGCATGCTCTTTGCAGAAGATAGAAGTCAAATCAACTCTTGACTTTGGAGATACAACTGGGAGAGTTATTATTTTTTCATTGGTTTATTGGTTTGTTTGTTGATTGGTTCTTTGTTTGTGTTGTGTGTGGGTCTTATGTTTCTTTTTTTTTGTGCACTGCTTTTACACTTGATTTCAGTGTCAGGTAAGATGATGGTTTCTTTCTTTTCCCAATTCCCGCTTCATACCTTTAGCAATGAAAAGAATGAAAAATTAGGTTGACCAATAAATGCTGAAAACACCTTAAAGCATGTTCCGCTTTAAGTGGAACTCAGGAAGTGGAGCTCAGAGTTCAAGAGGTGCCATTGTCCTCTCTCCATCTTGTGAATAGAATGTTCCAGTGTAGCAGAGATGTGCTCAGAGATGCTTGAAAGGCATTTTTCAGACAAAAAGCAAAACACGGCTCTAGTTACCTTAATAAACAATAGCAACAAGGTCATGGTAGTAGAGAAAAGAAGATACATCTCATACCAGGATCATTTTTGCATTTTGGGTAATGATCACTGATGTACTAGAAATGTTTCATTCAGATACCAGACCCTCCATTTCCCAGTCTAACCAGGCATGCTGCTGAAGCAATTACCAGAATCAACATCACTGGTGGCTGCACCGGGAGGTCACTGGCAAACGTTTTGTCCATCAACTCTCTCTCACTTTGTAGTTTCTTTCATACTTACATATTAAAGTCACTCATATAAATGTCAGCTGGGATTTTCATGAGGAAAGGAGGTATCAACCCATTACGATTTTTAGAGTAATGTAAATAATTTCTCTTGCTGTTCACAACAGAAAACTATTCTGAAAAAGAATTGCAAATCATTGTTTATTTCTAGAGCTCAAGACATGACAAAAAAAAATTTTGCCCTGTATCATTCCTCTTTTCTGTTTTGTTGACATTTATTTCCGCAGAAAAAGCAGTATGAGATTAATTTAAACTAAATAACTTGAGTGATATATCACTAGCAGGTTATTTGTGTGTGGCAGAATTGTCTTCTACCCAGAGAAACAATTACATAGGCATGTAGAGGTTTTCTTAAAAACTTTTCAAAATTAGAGGAGTACCAACAAAATCAAACACTACAGTGGTAGAATTTATTTAATTTAGACATCTTTGGTTCTGCATCGAGTTATCCAGGTTGTTCTATATTTCTGGGAGAAACCGTGACTTGATTCTTCATAGTTGTATACCAAAGTTCACCACTTCTACCACTTATTTCCTTTCAGTGTTTTTATCATGTGGCAAGGCACTTGCATTCTCCCAGGGGTGAAGAACTTGGGTCACTACAAGCAAAAGAAATAATGATCTGAGATTGCAGGAGACAAGATGAAAGAAAATGCATATTTGCCCCCACTTGAATTCAGCATGGGCACACACACATACGCACACCATCCATTATGAAGAATCAAGTTTTAATTAAGTCTGCAGATAGCACACAAATCCTCTTCAGGCAGAGTGATTATATCATCGAGTCCTTAATAAGGTTTCAGCAGAGGAGTCTAAAAGGAGAACAGGTTCTTGCTATTTACTTTGAAAAACAAGGGTTCTCTTTGGCAGAAAGTTACGTGGGCTGAGCCAAGAACAGAAGTTTATCCTGCTTATCACTGCCAGCTGCTTCTGGGGATAACGCAGGAAGAGTTCACCCTTAAAGACACAAGTCTGCACAGTGGTGGAACTATACCTTAGTTGCAAGACTTCAGCCATTGAAACATCTGGGCACAAATTTGCTACCACTTTTAGGTCCATAAAATTTAGACCAGTACTCTAAAATATGAGCTTACATTCATGCACTTATATGCTTAAGAATTTGAAATCTTTCCTTATTAGTCACATGAGGACAGGTTGCAAACATATCATACATGTCTCCATCAAGCTGTTGTCCTGTGTGTGTTTGCAGTTGTACCATTTCAAATTTGGAGTTAGATACCCATATTAGTATACGACAAAGAACAAAAATTCCCTTACATTTTTGTGGCTCCATTTAAATTTTGGTTTCCACTGCTGAATAATACTATGCAGCTATGCATTCTGGGCTTTCTTAAAAAATGATAAATTCCATCATTTTAAACTGATCTTCCTGGTTCAGTCAAAGGTATTAAGACAATAAGTGACTTATTTTCAAATTGCATATGCCTTCAGTAACTGCCCCCAATACCAGTCCCTAGGCATTCAGCACCAGAATTAATTTTAGCAGCTCTGGTTAACTAATGAGAATGGCACCCTTGTAAAAATATGAGAGTTTTCAGCTGCTGCGTCTGTAAATTCCTCTTCCTGTTTTTAATTTCTTCTGCATTTTGAAGTACCTTACGAAACAAATTTGCTTCACTAGCACCTGGCTAAAGAAACACTTGTGGCAGACCTATGCACCATCTCATAAATAATCATACAACAGGGAAAAATCCTGCAACAAAAGTTCTACTACCTCAACAAAAACAAAGGACCAAGTGACCCGTTCTAGACAGTAAAAAAACAAAATTGTAAAGGGAGGGGAATATTTTTTTCACACCTAAGTGTATAAAAAGCAGTTAATAGCTCTCATGAACAGAAAAAATCCTTAAAGACAAAACTCAAGTGTCTCTAAAGAGGTTCAGTAAGAGAAAAAATTAGAAACAAAACTAATTGCTATTCTGTCATCAAGTGGCCAACTGTAGAAGAAATATTTGAAGTATCAGCTACTTCAAATTTTCTCATTTATTCTAATTTCGTTTCTTGTACATATTATGTAAGTCTAGAAGGCAGGGAAAAAGCCAGTCTATCAAAATCAAAGCAGCTTTTAATAAA
Source organism: Calcarius lapponicus (assembly GCA_039654755.1). Lineage (NCBI taxonomy): Eukaryota > Metazoa > Chordata > Aves > Passeriformes > Fringillidae > Calcarius > Calcarius lapponicus. The sequence goes on along the minus strand of CM077462.1, from coordinate 64,005,793 downwards.
GACAATGGAGAAACAATTACTGTCTGGTTCTCGGGAAATCTCTCTTGTGCATAAAGCTGAACCTAATTAACCTATACCAAAAGAAATTTAAAAGAAACAAAAAAAAAAGTTCTGCAAAAGGCTTTGCTTTAAAAAAAAAAACAAAAAATATCTGAACATTTTGGTATCACTGGTTGAAATTTGTTCCATTCTTCTCTGCTCTATTCAGTGCAATGTGCCAGCAGAGGAACTAACAGAGTAGAAGACTGGGATAGAAAACTTTGTATTCAGCCAAACTTTGTAGTGAAATTCCTTTGGGAGTTCAAAAGTTTCATTCTTCTGTTTTCAATTGATGGAGTCAAAATCTGTTTAAAAGAAAAATCTAAAATTTCATTATCTAAAGTTTCCCATCATTGAAGAGTTGAGGCAGAGATGGGCATAGTAAATGTAAGCAATTCCATTCCTAGATATCCTATTCTATGTCTTTGATCTATCTTTATTTCTCTATTTTGAAGTTGTGAGCATTGCGTGGTTTCCATTTAACTTGACAGAGTACCAATCAATATGCAGTTAGAGCAGGATCTTAAAGTATTATCACAGCAACTTATCCGCAACCCACTTTCATGGTCATATAAGAAAACAAAAGGTGCTCCTTTCATAGAGGCAAAAAAAATGATTGCACGCTTCAGTCCAGTGTTGACTTCCTAGTGAGTAGGTGCAGCATGATAAATCATATGATACATTTCTGACACAGAAATTCTTTAGCTATTTGTTTCACTCCTTACTGAAAAATTATAGAATCAAAAAGGTTGGAAAAGACCCCTGAGATCATCACGTGCAACTGTAAACTCAACATCACTGTGTTCACCACCAAACCCCTTTCCCAAGTGCCGCAGCCAAACATATTTTGAAGACTTCCAGGGATGCTGATTCTACCACTTCCTTGGGCAGCCCATTCCAATGCCCCACCACCTGTTCAGTGGATGGTGTTTTTGTCCTATTCAGTGTACAATAGCAAGGTATTTGCAATGAATAATGGTCAACACTTTCAGACTTTTGCACAAAATTTGCATTAAACAGCCATTGGGTCTCCTTCAGAGCCCTAGGATCAGCATGAGAGCCACATGCAGAGATTACTCTTGGGCAGAGTACAAATGAAATGTGAGTGTATCAGCCAAGACTGACCCAAACCCAAACTAAGATTTAGGGAGGCTGGTGACTTACACCACTGAAGATTTAACTGTTCACAATCTTTCCCAAGGGTTTGCAAACTCAGATTTCATCCTTTCCCTTTCCCCAGGTTCTTCAACCATATCCCTCCTAAATTATTGTTTCTTTACCTGTGACCAGGGAGGGAGTAGCATATTGCCTTCAGAAACTCTTACAATCTGACCTTCAGGCCATTAAAATATTTATATGCATTTAATACACTTATAAAAGGGTTTGAACATCTGTACTAAGCCAGTGCTTGAAGTCAGGAGGGGTGCTAGAATACACCACTTTCTTTGGGCAAGCATTTCTATTTTCATTGACTAATCCTCCATGTTAATGGCATTTATTCCACCCCTGTGGCAGGCAGGCCTGTCACAGGTCCTTCTAAGACCTCACCAGGAGGACATCCAGGACTGAATCTGCATCCTCTCTTTCTTCCTGATCAAAGTTACAAGTTCCTCCTGGTCCACGTCAAACACAGCAGCAACTGGGACAAGGTTTCCTGGTCATCATAGCAGAACTAGAAGCAAGATCTCATCTGACAAACAATCCAAATTCTGCTCCTGCTGCTGTCACTGAGATCCCACTGAGCTCAGGACTCAGCATGACCAGTGAGCCAGGGCTCTCAGACAGTTCTCAACACCCACAGAGTATGCATTGCAAGGAAACAAGCGCATGGTCCTCAGAGGAAGCAGTTTTACTCTGCAAGACATTAGTGCCATCTCCTGCTCAGTCCAGAACTGGACCTCCAGAAATTCAAAGAGTCAAAGTGACCAGTGTTACAGGACAGAGTTTGCTTTTCTTTCTTGCTCTGATTGGAGTACAGCAGAAGGAAGGGATTGTCTGAACAGCAAGTTACAAGCCACCAGCTGTTTTGCCTGGCATTTTGGGGATAGGGGCCTAACAGACAGCTTCCAAGACACAAATATCATCCTGGTAACCATTGCAGCAAAGGTGGGAACCCATATGTACTTATACAGCTCCTTTCCCAGTCCTCCCTCTCCTAAAGTACCCATTGTTTTACATTGTGTTTGTCTTCTGGATTCTGTCATGCTTCTTTTGAAGGGGAAATCTGTTGATATATGTTGTGTTACCTGATCCATCATAATTCCATGTAACATAATCACAGACGTGATCCCACCAGGAGGTTTTATTTTACACTCAGCATGCAATTTTTTTTAGATGGCCAGAAGAGCTATTAAATGGATAGTTTGAGGGAAGCCTCCACATGAAGGCTGGTACAAAATCATCTGTATTTAGTAAAGTATGTTCTTTGCAAACTATTATGCTGCAGGCTAACATATGAGGATATCTATTGCAGACTTAAAAAGCAAACAAAAAAAAAATTTAAGTAGTCTGCCTGGGTCTCCAATGTTGTTGTCTTCACAAATTCTAAATGGTTATTGCAAATGTTTTGGAAACCAAAGCGAATTGTCTAAAGTTTTGATGCATTTTATATATAAATCATTTTTATTTGTATGTGTAGAGTGTTTTTCCTGTTGACATCATTTCAGAGTCATTGTCTGTTTCAGCTAAGAAGTATTTCTAATATTTTCCTTATTTCCAAGAACTAAATGTATGTGCAAACACCAGCTCATCAGACTGAGGAAGATGTAGAAGGAAATACTATGTGTTTATAAGGGCCACAGCTGACTTTTCTTAGGTATCAAGAGAAGACAAATAAGCAATTTTGATAAAGAGTATGATGGAATCTGAAGACAATTTACCCTAAGAGGACGCATTTTGCAGAAAAGTGGAGCAAAATGTTTATTGCTGTCTCCAAACTCATGTTACCATGAGTAGCTTGTATAGCTTGTCTGGTATTTCTTTCCTACTAGGAACATAGTTTCATTCTCTACGCTGACCTGTAATTTGAAAAAATAAATTATTTCTATAATTTAGTGGCAGGTAGCTTGCCAAGTACCTTGATGAAGATGTTGTTGCCCATTACCTACAACCAGTATAGTCTCTTTCTGTGTATTGCTCCAATGCTTTCAAATAGTGGGACATAAACAGATTTTTTCTCCTCAGCCTTGACAGATTACACTTCTTCATCTTCCAGTCTACAATCCCTACCCCATACCATGAATCCATGTTCAGAACACTATACTAAGCTCCTTACCACTGAAAGCTCCCAGGCCAGCCCACACACCTGCCTCTGCACTCTAGCCAATCAGAGTCTCTCACTCACTCACTCTCTTCAAACATTTAATTCTACCTTACTCCTCTATCCATCCCTCAGTCCCACAGGCCCTCTTCCTGACACCAGTCCAGTAGAAGGGAAGCCATCAAGCTGCTCTCGCCCCCAGCATGGACACTGCCCATGTCCCAAGGGCCTCAACAGAGGGGTCAGCAGTGGTCATGAACTAGCACAGAAGAGGTGGTGGCTGGCTGCACAACTGGCCTGTGAAATGAGCTGACATGCTGCTTGCTTTCCTTGAACATACAGTATAAATGATAGATATAGATATAGATATATTGCAAGAAATAGATACAGATGAAGTTACAGTCAGCTTTATGGTGAATATAAACTCTAAAATACCATATACCCTTGATATAGGTACAGCAATTAAATTTTTAACTTTGTCGCAAGTTACCATCTTGTCTCATTTGTGTTTACAGCTCTAATGGGAAATCAGTTTCCTGGGCCCAGAATGAGAAAAGCAGCCGAGGAGCACACCTTTGGCAGCGGTTGTCAGTCCACATCAACAAAAAAGAGAACCCCAACCAAACTGCAGTGATCAAGCCTTTTTCTAAAAGCACAGATAGTAGCCGGCACAGTAGCAGCGCTACATTTCCCGAGGCTAGCGCCAAAACGCTTTACGACGTTTCGGAAGCTGAAGAGCAATACCCAGCTCAGTACCGACCACAGACTCCCTCACCAATCAGCACTTTGAGCCACAGAACTGCCTCTGTCAGCCGAACAGAAGATGAAGCCCCCACCTTCCAGTCAGAACCTCCCCAGCGAAGCAGCTCCTCTCAAGGTTCCATCATGGAGCAGATCAGCAGCGTCGTTACTCGCTTCACAGCCAATATCAGTGAGCTGAACTCTATGATGCTTTCAACATCTACTCCAGGGACAGCAGGGGCTGCTCCTCTCTGCTCTTCGTACCTGATTCCACGGGAAATCCAGCTCCCTACAACAATGACCACGCTTGCAGAGATCCAACCGCTTCCTGCCATTGAAGTCAATGGTGCTTCACAGGCTGCTAGGAAACCTTCAAATGACAGCATCAAAGAAGGCCCTTCAGAGACCCCAACAGCCAAGCAAGACCTGGAGGAGTTGGTGGCTTTAACTCCTCCTTCTCCTTTTAGAGACTCCATTGATTCTGGAAGTGCATCTCCCAGCTCTCCAGCTTCTGAATCAGCTCTCTGTATCCCGTCCTCCCCCAAATATGACACACTCCTCATCAGAGATTATACTCAAAGTTCTTCTTCGCTGTGAATGTAGTTCAAGACGATGTTGGAGCTCAACAACTACAAGCAAGTAGTGAGGGGACAGCCAAGTCTTCAAGATCTCCAGTGTTTACGCAGACAGAGTGAGAGGCATTGGGTCATCTTGTGAGGAATGGAAGGGAAGAAGAGGAATCACTTGAGAGGCGGAAACATCAGATTAATTATGCTGATTTAAAGACAAAATGACTCTTGGCAGATTATCGTGGCCTTAAAAAAACATGGGCTTTTCAGAAACACTGAATCTATTTTTGAGGGCTTATAAGGAGTCTGTTAATCCAGTTACATACCAAGTGCTTTGCTTTAGTATTACAATGAACTGTGTGTACAATATAGGGGACGGGGGGAACTAGATTGTAAACAACTGTACAATGGTTTGTTTGTTTACTCTGATCCCTTGCCCAGAAGTGAACCTTGATCTTTTATCAAGAATAGAAGACCAAACATTGAATGTACATTTTCTAACAGACTCAGATCTGGGACCAACATGTCAATCTTTCTCTCTTTTTTTTTTCTATGAAGATCACAAAAAGCAGTAATGTATGTTACTACGAAACCTTTTGCTGAAGAATATTGTGTCTGTGATACGTTACACGTGGATAACACTAAGCTGAGGCTTTGCAGTGAGTGACTGCAATATTGAGGGCTTTACAAGTGACTTCTCAACCTACACATTTGTTTATGAAATTCTCTTCTATCAGTATCAAATTTCAATTTGTTATCATTGGATTCACCTTCACAACAACAAAACCCAAGGAAGATTTCCTGACTATTTCACCATGTTGCCAACTAATATTGAAGTAGCAAAAAATATTTTCTGGAGTACTGTTTTGTAATTCCCTTACCAGGGCAAGTTGTTGAGATGAATATTCTCTTTCTAGCAGCACTACCAAGCTACATTATAGCTGCACTCCCTAGAGAAATTAACACATTTTTATGGACATCCTCATGATAATGTTACCAGTTAAAATACTTATTCAGACTCCCATCTTTGCTTGTAACAAACAGGTAAACACCCCAAGGATTTTCTCCATAATTTGAATGACAGAATTTTAGGATACCAATTTGGATTAAGACAAATGCTAACTATCAGTGGGAAAGGTTGTCATAATCTTAATTAATATACACATATATATGGAAAAAACCCTGTGTCAAAGTATGCATAGAGGTGATTAAGCTACTTTTTAATAAGCAACAATTTCAAAATTTGTTTTGCTGCTGATGCCTTGCAGCTATGAACAGTGACAAAAAAAATATATTCAAAGCAATACAGAGTAAAGGTTAAAACAAAGAAGACCTAATGAGATATGAACCAACAGAATCTTTGTTTCTTGGCAACTCACAGAAGAAACAAGGGGATTCCTCAAATTTTTTTTCCTATATCAAGGTAGTACAGTTTAGTGCACTTCATACTGTCACAGCACTTTTTTAATACAGGCAGGGAAGAGTTTTAAAGTTTGAATAGTAGCTAAATAATTTTTGATAGGTGTAGTTACATAGAACTTGTAAGTCAGACCCTAAACGCACACTGTATTTGCTCTCTTCTTCATGACATAGCTGTCCTCAGGTGCCAAACTTTTATGGATTTGTTTTATTTTATTGAAGGATAGCATGAAGTGATGAGTAATGTACTTTAATTCAAAGCTGAGTTGATGTAGCCTTATATAGAAGACAGCCTCAAGGAAGGGAGCCTTGAAATAAGGCTGCTATATTTTATTTTCAAAACCTTTAGATCTTGTTTCTTTGAAGATAACAAATATTTTGTAATCAAAATTCATACCTCCTCTTTCTCCCCCATGTTCAAAATATCTATTTGATCAAACAAGTAAAAGACGAAAGCACATTCACATATTTTAGCAAAGAGCATTTTCTATACCTTTGGGATGCTTGTTTCACTATTATGTGTTGCGCCCCAATTTGCTTCTCAACAACATTTAAAAATGAAAAGTAATAGATGACTGAATCCAGACCAGCACCTCACGGAGGTACTCTAGTGACTCTAGAGTCAGGCAATGTTATCCAATTGCAGTCTGGGCATGCTTGTCTTGTCAGGTACAGTCATTTATCAGCTTTGCCTATAGCATGAACAGGCAGGTCACAAAACAGCTCTACTCCAGAAGGCAGATCCCCACACTAAGGCATGACTGAAGGTCCTTGTTGCCCATATGCAGTTCTTGCATCCTCGCATGACTGATCAGCACAGACTCAGCTCTGTGCAGCTGCACGGTTCCCAGACTAGAGCTCAGTTTTGCCCTCTTGGTTCACAGTACTAGCATGTCTCATCATCCCTAGCTGTCCATGTCTTCAGGAGAAAGCATCTTCTGCCACAGGTTACAACCCACATTTAGGAGAAAAGTATGCCCAGTAAGTCTGTGATACAAACATTCTTATTAGGGGAGTTTAGACCACTTAAATGTTGTTTGTGGAAGACTTATATGATAATATTTGTCTCCCATCAGTGCAATATTGTTCTAATATAGAGTGTATTGAGATAACTAATGTGAATTTAGAAGGGATTCTATTACTACCTGTCCTCTTATACTTCAAACTATTGACCAATATTCTTACAAGAACGTCCTCCACCTTGATCCTTCCCTAGAATTTTAGATCCCCTATAGCCTCTTCTTATGGTGGTGGACAATTTATAGAATTGTATTACTGCTAAAATCTGTGGGGTTCACTGCACTGTGAAATAATCAACAGTGGAAATAAGGATTATATGACAAATATAAAAATATTTCCTTAAATACAAAACTACTAAAAAGGAGTGAAAAATATAAACTGTCAAGCTCAGCATAAATATACCTCTTCCGCTCTCAAACTGCACCACAGCTATTGCTCAGAGCTTCCTGACAATGGTCATGTGTACTGTCATGACAATTTGGCTGGGAATGCACCATGTGCCCTGAATGCATGTTTTAAGAGCGTAAAACCCTAATGTTGCTCAACCCAAATTTTAAACACTTTTGTTCACTCTCACTTTTGGAGGAGTAATTTATCTTTTGCATATCTACCAGCCACAGCAGACATTTTAGTGACACAAGGAACCACGGATGGACCCTGCTGAGGTAGCATCCTCTAGGAGTCAGTCTATTTTTATTGAAAGATGGACAACCCTAGAGGCATTTAAGGAAGGCAGAATCTGCTTTAATTGTGCAGACTGGAGAACATCAATGCAATTTTTCATGGCTTGTTTGAATTTCAACAAAGGGAGGAAAGGTTTGGTGGAGAAGAAGGCAAAAATGGTGTAACGTCTGCTGTAATAATCCAAATGAGTTCAGTGGGGGATTTGTAAGACTGGAAAGTTCTTTGGGAGAAGCCAGTGGGCTTGACATAAGAGAAAAAAATTATGAATGACAGACATCATGACTTCATTGTACTGTTTGTATGCTAGTCTTAGTTTAGGACATTAAGCTAGAGTGGCAAGGGTTTTCAGACATAAATGCAAAAGTTACAATCATGAACACTTTTCAATCTAACTAAAGAATGTGCAAGTACTGACTGAATGGCTTGAAATTTGCCTTCCAAGATAGTGCTGCTGACACAAAAGGAATTAAAGGATTTGAAACCACTGTCATTCTTGACCACATGGACCTCGAAAAAAATCTATTATTTCTTTTGTGCTTGAGGCCAGCTCTAAAGAGTGATGGTGTAATCACCTCTGGATCTATGCTTTTGAAATAAAGTGAGTCACTCTCAGGCCACTTGGAAAGGAGACTTTGCAATACTGAAGAACTGTATTTTTAAATTGTCTCTGAAGAATGATTGCATGACTTTGAAGATGTGCTTCCTTGTACTTCTATCTGAACATTTGGTGCCTAGACTCATGCAGATACCTTAGACCAGAGATTTTTAGACCACAATCCACAAATCACTTGTTGATATTTCATGGAGCCTGGTCGATCACAAGGTGCTGGCTTCTTCCATTGATTTCCAGCTACAAAAGTTAGATAGAAACTAAATGCTAATTCAAAAACTGTTATAAGTTCTAAAAGCAAAAAAAAATGTTATGCTAGTTTGCTTGGATGTTTATTCAGTTGCTGTGTCTGTAAAAGGAAAAATTTTGTTAAAAACTGAGAGAATAAGCTGTCAAAAGAGAGTAAATGGGAAGCCCAATCCATGACTCTCACTCTGCATGATAGAGGAGCTCCCCAGCAAATGTTTACTTTAGTGTGCAAGACCAAACTGAAAGACAGTATAGCTGTGGGTGTAAGTTCTGTAAAGAAAAGTGTGCAACCTTGTTATTCTGCTTAATACATCATTTATGAGGTGAGAGGATAAAAGATGACAGCAACAGACAGCATAAAAAAGAGTTGGTTCCTTAGGGAAATCAGGGCCCTATGCTCAGGACTAACAATGTGATCACAAATTTTGTATTATATTGGAGACCAGTGTCAGGTCTGGTTTGGCTGACCCCAAAAAAGAGACTTTGGAGCCTAAAATTAGGATTTCAGTAGAATTTATTACCTAAATTTTAAACTCAATTTTAAAACAACTATTCAAATGCCAGCTTCCTCCACCATCAAGCACAGTATGTCTGTGTATGCTCAGAACTAACCTGAACATCTCACATCTAAGGATCTTTGTACCCAACTCATGTTAAAACCCATCAAGGATGCAGAAAATACATGAGAGTACACAGAATGCACTGTACAGTTTCCTGGCTGGAAAGTGCTCCAATGACAGTGTTGAGATACCCTCTATTCATTTCCCCAGGGTAGCTTCACAGGACAAGAAAAAATTCAAGAGTATTGCAGTGGAAAAGGAACAGTGCAACCTGATAAGGCATACACTGAATAAAATTATATATCATATGAGACCATTTAATATAAAATACTTTTAAAATTTCTGGAGCAGAGACAAGGTATTTTAACTCCAAAGAAGTGGAGGCAAATTTTTGTCTGTGTTACATAGTGGCTAAAAAAAAGTTAAATGCTTCCCTGAAAAATATTTTTGTGACAGAAGGGAAGGATGTGCCCTTAGATAACTTCTTATCTGCAGAAATGTTGTCTTCCATCTGGAGTTCTCAGACCCCAACACAGAAAGGAGAGATTGAATCTCCTTGGATAGGTGAAGGAATTAAACTCGAATTCCTTCTTCTCTGAGACTGCAGAAAAAGGGACTTATTTCATTTTCCTCCAGCCACCTTTTACAAAGGTGACCTGGCCCATCTTTGAAACAAATTGTATAGATGTTTCCAGAAATTGATCCCAGAGGAAAATTAGCATTTTCTGCACATTGCATTTGCATACTGGCTCAAATAGAGTATTCCTAGACATCTCTTTCCTTGTTGTGTTGCTTTCTTGGGCACTAACCCTTCTCACAAACTCCACAGAAAGGCTAGATATTTAACAAAAGGTCCTGACCTCCACACCAGAGAAAAAAGCTATGTATTACACTGAATAATTTTAAGTGCTGAAGTCCTTAATCTATTTGGGTCAGTGGAATCATTCCAGATTAATATCCATATAAAGTTGTATAGTGGCCACTGAAGTCTAGATTTGACTATTTGTCAGCAGAGAATTATAATGACAGGATATTCTTCCCACTCCCTTTTGAATCAAACAGCAGATGGATTGTACTAGGTTCTTTCCTGAAGCTAGGCTTGGTGAATAGGTCCTTCCTACCAATCATACTCTATGAGGTATCCCAATGGGAAAGCCATCCTCTAACTAAACATGTTAAGGAATGTGAGTGAACATGTCAAAAAATACCCAAGAGGTCACAATTTCCTGGCAGTTTAATGAAACTCCAAAAATGAAGTCAATACTCTTCATGAACAAGAAAATCATTCATCTGCTACCCATTTCAGTGTGCACTTAATCTAGTAAAGACTTACGTTGAATTACCTGAATTCTTTTTTTTTTTTTGCCATGGTTTATTATTTTATCCTCAGTCCAAATATCTCCAGTTGCCACCAACCATGTTATACTGTGAAAAGGAAAAGAGATACAGACCAGTGAAGCATAAAGGTAAGTAAAAAATTCATCTGGGTGATGAACTGGTGTATAAGGCTGGCTTTGTCTCATCTGAGCAATGACAGTATTAATAAACAATAAATATTAAGTCACTCCAATCTGCCAAATGGGAACAAATATACTATGTATATTACATGTACTAATAGGATTATATGGCAGCTGATGGTGGTATTTGTAATTAGAAATCTATATAGAATATAGATGTTTTAGAGAGATGGTGCCAATTCCAAAAGATTTATGTGGGCTACAAGTGCTTGTAATTATTTTTTTTTAATTTGCTAATAACTTATGAAAAACTGGTTTCAAACATTCTGTGACCGTTTGTTCTTTTTTATGTTGTTGCTGCTTATACTATTAAAACATAGAGAATGTAAAGTTATTATTTTGATGTGAACTGAAAAAGATTTTTCATAAAATTTAACATTTTTATCAGCTTTGGTTTGCTTTCTACCTGTACAAATGTAATTTATTTTAGCATTGAAGAATACACTTGCTTGTTTCTCAATTGTCTACATCATGTTATAGTTGGTGTTTATGTAGAGTCAGGTACTTTTTGAACAGTATTAAAAAGAATCTGTGATATGACTAAAAACTGGATTATTTTTTTGTTCTCCAGAACACTTACAGCTATGTTTTCAGTGCATTTTTCTACAAACCAGATATACCTATGCATAAACCCTTGAATAACAATCTCTTGCTCTCTGTTGCTTTAAAGGACTAACTTAATATTAATGGTATCATAGTTATGTAACATTCTAGTATAGTTTGATCTTTGTCTTTTGACACACACACAATCTCATTGATGAGGCATATATAGATTTGAGAGAAAATAGTAAAATAATCTAGTCTTGAGCAACAGAAAACAAAGCTCTTCTGCCTGGAATCATATACCAAACCTTTATAGATGTCCTAAGAAAGTACTTTACTCCTGCAATTGTAGATTCACATCTAATCTTGAACTGGAGAAAAATAGTAGAGGAAAGTTTTATATCCTTTAACATTTGGTTTCTAGATTTCTGCCTTTTTGACGGCTAGGAATAAGTGTCTTACCTCATGTCTGGCTACATTCTGTTTCCAGCCAATAGATTCTGCTATCTTCCCTGCCACATGCTAAAAAAAAAAAACCCAAAAAATAAACAAATAAACAAAAAAAACCACAACAAAGCCACTACTCAATAAACCCCAACCCATACAAAAAAGCAACCTAAAAACCCTCCCCAAAATTAAATCAAACCAGAAAACTAACCAACCAAACAAACAACAAATAAAACTCACAGAACAAAACCAACTTTCTAGTTTAGAAATCTTCTCCCTCCCATTCCAAAATCTGGGGTTTGTAATAGTCTTAATATTCTTACATAGACTGCCATAAATTTGGAATAATTATACTGCGTGCCATGAAATTCAGAGTATGAACTGCAGCTCTTAGATAAAAGCCAATCATACAAATTATTTTCTAAACATATCTCTAGAAATACTGCTGAATCAGTTTATTTGCCATTGACAAATTAAGGTGACTAATTCATAACACAACAGTAGGTAAAATGCCCAACTCCAGCTAAAAAACAATGTGAATACATATTATGTCTTTGAACCACCTAAAACTGTACATCCCAAAGATAATTCCTTTGGTGTAGAAATCCCCACCAACTAATTCAGCAAAATATACTGCTTTGTACCAAAAGAAGCAGTGTAACTATTGCAATTTGAAGAGAAAGACTTTGAAAACCTTATGCAACATCTTGTTCCATTGCAGAATATTTTTAAAGCAGTGTCTGGAGCCCTAGATCAAATTTGCTGTGTTTGCAAGAAGAGTTAATTTATGCCATGCTCTGTGATCACCTCTCAGCCATGTTTCTTCTGAGTTTCTGTTATCACTACAGAATGATGACATTTAGAAACTAATAAACTAATAAATCCCATTCCAAATTAAATCACAAATCAATGTTTACATTGATTAAAAAGAGAGGGGTACTATTCTATAATATACCTTCAGAAATATCAGGGCAATTAGTAATGAGAAAAGAAAAATTCAATCATTTAAAAAGTTTGGAGTCTAATTTCTCTGTCTGTCTGGAGCTTTATCTTTCCTTCACATTTGGTCCACAATTGCTCTTTGATACCAGAGAAGCCTTACTGCCAGTACTGTCCTTAGCTAAACTAATACATGGACTGGGCGCTCCTCTCCTTCTTACAGAGTACCTTCTCTGCCTGCTCACAGAACATTGGGAAAAGAGGTGAAATTTTAAGAACTACAATCACTCTTTGTGACCGTTCAGGGACTATTTATTAAATTTGTTTCCCTATTGTAGGAGTTTAAGATCAAATCACAGTGGAGAGTGTGAGGTGTTTACTGCAAAGGTGTTTACTGTTTCTTTTACATATACAGAGACATTTGTGGTGTATTAAGATTTTTTTCAGGGCAGTAGTTTCAAATCATCATCTGCTTTTATTTGTTTGCTTGTAAACCAAGTCTTACAATTTAGTCAATTTTTTAGACTAAAACAAAGCAATCAGCATGCTCACTATGATTTTGTTTAACAGGGATTCAAAACTTACCTCCACATAACTTACTTAACTTATGTAACTTCTTCCCAAAGATTAGCAAATGAAAACCTTCACTGTTAAGGATTTCCTGGGCTTTCTTACACATGATGTGAATATATCTGTCATAGAATCACATAATTTTTTGTTTTGAAAAGACCTCTAGGATCATCAAGTCCACATGTTAACCCAGCATTGTCAAATCCACCAGTAAATCATGTCCCCTTGCCTCACATCCATGTGGTTTTTTTAACATTTCCGGGGATGATGATTCCACCACATCCTGAGCAGCCTGTTTCAATGCTTGAAATACATTCACATGTATGTGAGGAGTGAGGCATCAGATTTGTGCTTGTTGTTTGAGGTGAAGAGTGGGCTCAAGCGCTTGTCACAAGATTGGTGTGGTGTGTAACACACACACTGTGGGCTGGTCCTTGGCCCTCACGAGAGTAATTCCCAGAACATGGTTCTCTTCTACTGATCACCTTCTGCCTGAGCCACTCCTGAGGTGTTCCAGAGCTTCCATTATAAATACTCTTAAACATGTGTGTAAGCACCAAGGATGTCAATTAATCTCAGCTTAAAAATCACTTTAGACTGATATTTAACTAACTGTGTAGACACATCACTGATGAACCCAAAGAGGAAAATGTCTAGAGGATATGGAATCCTAAAAATTTCAGTCTAAGACTGGGAGGATAAGATTTACTTCCAAGTAGTATATGAACACTAATGAGGGCCCCGAATTTTAGGTGTCAATGTCAAGCTTACAAAAGAAATTCCAGTGAGGTAAAATATGAAAAGGAGATGGCCTGTAATCTATGTAAAAAGAATAAAAGCAACATATAGAATATTGAGGTAAATTAAGGAAGAAAAATAAGGAAAAGTACACCAAAATGAAAACTACAAGACTGTATTAGAAGTGATATTTTACTGGGGGAATAATCATGAAATCATAAATTTAAGAAACAGTTAAAAGGCCAGCACAACTCGGGACCCCCATCTGAAAGCAGACCAGTTAAAAGTGCTAAGTATCACACTGGCATAAAGCAAACTTTATGGATGGAAGAGCAGCAAAGAGCAGGAAAGAAATAATGTAAAGATGTTATTCAGGTCACTGGATTTTCATGCTGCCGTCATACTGAAATCCTATCATGGTTATAAACTCTGTGAAATGACATTATTTCCTGACAGATTATTTTGTCCCATTTCCTTTTCTCAGTCTTTGTTATCTGATGATCAGCAAGATGCTGAACAGTTAGATATTTGGTAAACGAAAATCTGGCACCAAATTAGTGCAGCAGAATTGGAAAAAACCCAAAGATTTGTCATGCTCATTGGTAAGACAAGGCTGGCCAGCACTGCCCGTATGTGACTACCAAATATCAGAGAGTGTTCATCCAAACAGGCTTTACCAAGCTTCATCTTAAAGCAATATAACAGGATGCCTTGTCTTGTGCCACTTACAGTTTATCCCTGCTGCCTCACAAATAGTCCTGGGAGGCTTGGTCCATTAGGCCACAGAATACCAGGCTTCTGATTGCTCTGCTGCTCCAAAGCAAACTGCATCTGCTCAGGCTAGGGAAAAGCACAACCGTAGCCCAGTTATAACACAACATTCATGTCTCCAGTGAATTAAAACTCCCAACCACAAATGAAAACCCATAGCTGAGCACAGCTACAGAGAACTCACATCTGATGCAAATACCCACAGAAATAAAGGGGAGTTCACTGGGAAATGACAGCTTGAATTCAGACCAAAAGGTGCACATTTCATGCACAATACAGCAAAACTCTGCCTGTTAGAACAGTCTGAATGCCAAGGAAAGGAAGGAAATATAAAATTGCATAGAAAAGTCCAGCACTGCTGGACTTACTTGAAAATATAGGAATTACTTTTACCTCTATTATACCTCAGTTATCTGATGACAGACCATGGAATAGTGGGTTTTTAATTTCTTCATCATCCTTTCAGTACCCCAATCAAACAACAAATAACACAGTAACTGACAGGGATTGTTCAATCATCTCACACTGCATCAAGAGCAGCTGTCTTCCAAATAGATTGGGAGATACAAGCAATGCATCAACACTGGCTCAGAGGGAGCACGAAGCCATACGAAGAAAGGAAAACATGTTCTACCAAACAAGGTAAAAAAGATACTCAGATTACAGCAATATCAATTCTGAATAATTTCACTGAAAATAGTGGTGATGAGTGTGAATGAGACTTAAGAGTGTGTAGCAGATCAGGGTCTGAGGCTGTGTTCAGGATGGCTGGTAGTGTAATACTTCACAAATTTGTTTTTTCTTAGCATATTTCTATAGCAATTTTTTTCCAAAGAACGTGCATCTCTTGTTTACTAGAATTCTTTTTCCCAGCTTCTACATTTGATTATTTTCACAGTTTTCTTGGCTTTGAATTTCCTCAAAAATTATCTACAAAAGCCACGGCACCCGAATTTCACTGAAAATCCTATTAAACCTTCTACTTGCATTATTTTAATCAATCCTTGGTAATTTTGTATTAGTACTGCCAATACTGGTTATTTTTTACTTAAGCAAAACCACAGAAAAACAATTCCCAGTTCTAATTGAGCGAATGGGAATTCAGCCATAGAACTACTTAACCAGTGAGTAAGCCTGGAGTTCATTGTAAGGTTCTCTCTGTGCTGGAGCTGGTAACAGCCCATGTGCATCAGCAGGGGCACTGTTCCTGGCCAACAACTGCTGAAGGGGGTAATTTTCTGCAGATTGCATGCTCACAAAAATACATCTCCTGACTAGAGCTGGACTTCCTCCTGACTAATACACTGTTTTATTCTGCACCAATTACTTTTAATAGTGTTTTCTGGGAGAATAAGTTCACTAGGATACTCAAAGATTCATCATGCCAGTCAATCTCAGCGTCAGGAAATGTTCCCATTAATCTTAAATTTACTAGAATAGAATAGATATAAAGCCATGTTCTCTGTTTCAGGACTGAGAAACATGAAAAGAATCAGGATAGAATGCCAAGTGTTCAACACAACTGGATCAAAGATGAATGACCACTGTCTTCTCAAAATCTTTCTAAATTAAACAAATTTAATGTCTCATTTCTCCTCTCCTTTGGGAAAGAGGGGAAGAGCTCCAATGCAGTATTCAAACTCAGCCCCAGGGATTTTTTGCTGCAGCTACTGGGACATAAAACCTCAGTCACCAGTACAACAGTTAAATTCCATTCTCATCAGGGATGCCAGTGTTTTCATTGCAGCTTTCAGGCTGTGGGAGGGTTAAAAACATGTTATTAATTCCTAGTACCCCTGGCTCACTCATGAACAGACACTTCCCTATATTTTATATGCTTTTTTCATGAGGGTTTTGGTACACAACTGGTCAAGATGGCATTTTATGCAGCCTTCAGCAAATAACCAGGGCTGGTCTTCCTTATCGCACTTCATGTTTTCCAAAGTTGCCATTTATGCAAACACTAGAATTGACTTTTTTAATTCATTATTTTAGTTTTTTTTTTTTTACACTAGACAGCAGGGAAAATATTCTATTTGTTCACTGCCTTTTGTTTTCCTGTCTCTCTTGACAGCTTCTTACCAGAGCAGGCTGGTACCTCTGATGCTGTATTTCTGCAGCCAGTCATTTCACACTGCACAGCACCTGACAGGCAAAGGATGTGACCTGCACTTAGAACCCTGGGTTTTTTCCTCCACCCCACACAACAAACCAAAAGGCACAGAATACATCAAATGTAATTACAGTTTGTGTGACAAGGTTTCATTCTTCAAACATTTCAGTTTGTTAGTTGTCGACTCAGACTTGACAGATAATAAAATTTCTGATATTCAAAGCCACTCTGATATTATCTATGACAAGAGTGTTTGGTATTTTCAGTGGCTGATTGTATCTGTATTCTCTGAATCATTCTTTGCAATAAATATATTTGCATGAGAAGATAGATACAGAAAGGGGATTCCTTGAGTGGTAGAGTTTTTTAAAGGACTGTTTACTTGTTTTAGTAATATTTTAGTACTTTTGTCTTCAAAAAGTTCTCTCAGTCATAAAGATGGAAAAAATAATGGGGTTTAGCTCATTTCTCTGCAAGATCGCTTCACCACTGACATCAACACACAGAACTCCCAGGTGGTAAAATGTACTCTTTCAAACATTCTTCCCTGAACTTAAAGTCACACCACAAGTTTAAATCAGGTACATGGTCTGCTATGCATCAGCCAAAATATAGTAATTCAGCAAGCTGATTGGTGCATGGCAAACCCCCCAAAAAGCAGAACAACCAAATTTCTTTCTTTCTAGCATTCCTTTTAGCAAGAAAAAAATCATTCTGTCTTTAAATATTCGACATTATGGGAAGTCAAAAAATAAGCTGACAAGGAGAAATCAAGTTCCAACTTATTGTCTGCTAAAAACAAAAGGCTTCTGTTCCACTGTAAAAGGGACCAAGACATGGGGAAAAAGTATGACTAAAATGTGATATGAGACTTCTGCCTTTCTAATTCCATTAGCTGAGTTTCCACTTCTAAAAATGGTTATAACATTTTGATCTGCACTGATAGAGTTAGCACTGCAAAATCTGAATGAATACAAGGCAGTGATAGCGCTTTAGGCAGTGCAGCAAACTGAGGTCAGCCCACGGTGGATAATTGAAGGCTGACCCCGAGCACATGCTGTGAGCCACCCCTCATACCTCTCACTCAGTGGGATTTAGCTAATTATTTCTATGACTTGTAAAAAGACAGTCTTGTTCAGTAATGGGTGAGGATTTAATGGTCAGCCTAAAAGGTCTGAAGCCATCTCATCCATCCTACTTCCTCAGCACAACTCCATTCAGCTTCAGCTCCGCTGGCAAAGTTTCTGACCCAGTGCAATAAATCCTACAGCTAAAACCTTAGCTTTGTCATTTCTACACTTCCTTTTTCAACTGCCACCTGGTTGAGTATTTGAAAAAAAAAAAAGGCCTCTAAAGAAAAACATCTTTGCAAAGCTCTTCCTGAGGGTTTTATTTCCAAATAAGGTTATTTAAGTACTATTTTTCTTCCATCTAGCACAATCCTACTTCCAAATGTCAAAAATCCCTTTGGTGGAACAAGAATGGTGCTGGCTGTCAGCTCTGTGGATTTTACTGTCTTGTCACATCAGAGATAATCCTATTATTTCTTCCTTGAACTTGCTTCATAATGATGAAGAAAATGAAAAGCTATAAATCAAGAGATATAAAAATGAAATAAAACACACAACACATTACAGAGTGGAGAAACTTGCAAATATCAGCAAATTTTCAGGTGATACATTTCTTTCTAACCTGCTCAAGTCTTTTTATGCCTTGTTACTTATTGGATGATCATTAGCTTCAGCACCTCTGCGTTTCCATCAAACCTCTAATGAGATACAAGAGGGTAAGTTATTTCCCCTAAATCCTATACAAAGTCTATGCAGAATAAAGAATTTAATTCATCCCAAATTTTAGGCAGCACACTTAACATCTCTTCTCTAACCCAAATAAATCAATAACACTTTGGCTCTTTTTGGTTGCTTGGAGCCAGTTAAAAATTATCACTGAATGCCCTACTAAAGGAGCAGATTTTTTTCCCATTACACACTTCTAGAGTTGCCAATTTAAACTTTTCAAAGGAATACAGCAAAATCCTGTCAAAAAGACTACATCCTGACCAGCAGTTATTATGTCTCCCTTTCATCTCCTTTTAGCTATTGTGATTGGTTTTGTGTACTAGAAATGCTGCCATTACCATTTCACAATTGAATAAATACTTTAGTCTCAATGCAAACATGTATATGGGTAGTTGAATCCTGGTAGATGCATTGTTTATCCATAAAATCATAGAAAGTTTTAGGTTGGGAAAGAAATCTAAGATTAGCAAGTCATAAAGTTAACCCAGCACTGCTAACCCACCATTGAACCATCTATTTAAGTGCCCCACATATATACTTCCAGGCATGGTGATTCTACAATTTCCCTGGCCACCCTGTTCCAAACACTGACTCACCCTTTCATGATTAATCATCTCAGAAGACATTGCTGGGTATTATATGTTTTTCAGAGTGAACTAAAATACTTCTGTATTGTGCCCCCTTTTTTTTTCACCCCTGCATCTACGAAGTTATTACTGGCAAATGTAGACTGCTGTATGAACTGCTGCCCCTTTTCAAATTGCATCAGCCACACTGAGTTAATGGACCATGTTTCAGCAGAGCGGGTGGGTGGCAAACCACACAGAGCTATTTAGCATTCAGGGAGCCTTTTCTTTCTTTCTTGTGTAAAACTGTTGCTTAAGCCTCTGCAGTGATCAAGAAGCAAGTGCCACTGGAATCTGTTTAGCCTACCTCTCTGGTACATCAGAAAAAACTTCAGGAAGGCCAGGGCAACAAAAAGATTACTTCACAGTTCTCCACATAGCTGCTAATGCAGCAGAATGGGACAAAGAAATTAAAAAAAAAATAAAAATTAAATAAAACTGAAAAGGACTACTGAGATAAAAACATCCCCACTGAAAAAACACAAGATATAATGCTGTTCTGTTGGCATTCTTTGTTCTCATCCATGACACTTATCAGGGGGATCCTGAATTGAGTTTGTAACTAGAGGAAATGGCAGAAAGCACCACATAATTCACCAGAACTGTATTGATTTACACCAGCTGGGTAATAGAGGAGGAAGTGAGCTCAATTTTGTTAACAACTCTAGTGAAAGGCAGCTTGGCTTTCCTTTCTTTCAAGACAGCTTGGCCAAAAAGTTTGTAATACATAAATAGGAAAGTCAGGAAGAGAAATAGAAAGCTCACTCTGGGGAAGTGGCATATCCTCTGTTGTGAAGCAGAGCTGCATTTAACACAAAGTCTCCTGCTGCTCACAGCACTGAGGTGTTTCTGTATCTGAGAAAGCTAAAACACCAGCCTGGGGACTGGCAGTAGTTCATCACAGGTACCACTGGATCCATCTGTGACCTTAGTAAACAGTTAAACATCAGCTCATGCCATGTTTTTCATCACCACAGCTCATCTGGTATTGAAAACGCCCTAGGGGTTTTATATCTTGGGCAGATGTATCTGTGTCTTACTGCAGGTACCCTGGTGATGCTGCCAAGAACTGCAGACACAACTCAGATCAGTTCCTTAAAATAAGGTGGGGTTCTATCTCCCATTGCCAGCCACAAACACTGATGTCCAAGCAGCTTTGAAAACTGACTTTTGAGCATGTGGGAAATTTTTTGCCTTTTCTGCATCCACATGGGTTCACCTGAAAGACATTCTCCCTCATTTAGCAAAACAAAATGCCTGAACCTCAGTACCGAACTTCTATCCTTATCACAGCAACAAATACTTTATCAAGAAGCAGACCTTTCTCTAACCTACTGCATTTTCAGTTTCAAAATAACCAAAAAAATTTGCACAATATGAACAATCAAAACATTTTCAGTGGAAGATTTATTCATGTGATGGCTTTTGCCTGGATCAGAAATGCCTATGTTCCTCCCTGTTAATATGGTATCTCAGATCTTACTGCCTCTACCTGCTGTTTTGCATGTGCACTATCACTTCCATCTTGCCTGAAAGAAAAAAAGAGTTTTTAAAAATAACATAGGGAAGTCACAGAACTCTAATAATAATGGGTACTAAAACTAAGAGAGAAATTGAAAGAGCCCCATTAAATGCCTTTGGATTTTTTGGAATTTCCAGAAGAATATCAACATCAAGCAAATTAAGGACCCTTTCACAACTTCTGCCACACCAGATACAGAGATACTGTTTTCTCAGCTTCAGACAACATCCCACGATGCATGAAACAAGCAGAACATGCTCACTCACCTGCACATTTTATTGATGTTGTCCAGTAGAGACTGTCAGGAAATTTTCTAGAGGTGTTCAACCATTGTTATCTATTGATTATGTTAAATGTTCACTTATAGTACTATGTAACTATGTACCTAACACTAAGTAACTCTGCAACTATCATGGGTATTGTATGAAAATCATCTTGTTTCAATAAAAAGGTATGGTAGTTGAGGTTCAAGCCATCTTGAGGGTTCAGTTCTCATTTTATTTTATTTTTTTTGATTCCTTGAAATTAATGCCTTCCATCTAAGAAATGTTTCCTTATGTCATGGCATTAATATTATTTTATACCAGAGAGATTTTACTGTGTCCATTCTCTAAAAAAGAAGACACTTACATAAGATTTCTGGTTCTGATTTTTTTCCTACCATTAAAACAGAATGCACTTCTTCATTTCAGCTACTAGGCAACTAACAATTTTCACAACAGTCATCAAAATTATTCAGAGAGAAGGAAATCTAATGAGGAGAGACATCAGATGGCTATTACTGATTTAATGCTTTGCTTGCAAGTGAGGAGATAAAAAGTCATTGAAAAAAACACTGAAAGTTTTTGATCATCCATTGCATAGCATATGCTGTCATAAAATAATTCATAGGTGTTAGGCGAATCAGCAAAGTAACTGCTTGATGGTTTAAATTAAAGGAATAGGGATGAGGAGCATGTTCTCCTGGGTTAAATATGCTTCACTGAGACTGTAAATCAAACATAATCAATAGAAAGAAACACTAGTGACAGGTTCTCAGGAACCATAGAAGATTAATGTAAAAGAAGCAGTTTGGAAAGCCCTTCAGCTTGACACTTTAGAAGGTAGATTTTCATTAGCATGGATTTTCAGATAGTTTTAGTTGCTGAAAGTTATGCAAAAACACTTGAGTTTGGCAGGACCAGATATGCAAGCAGCAGTCCATCACCGAGATTGCTAACCTCGTAAAATTAATTCTGTGACAAAATTGACAGTAAGTGACATGATCAATTCTCTGCACAAAAGCACCAGCTTCAGGAAACTTCAAATTCTTCTTTTCTTCATTTCCAAATATGGGATGATCATGTATTTACCTTCCTACAAGATATTAGTTTGGAAAACATTCTGAATTATAAAAACACCTATATAAGCACCAAACATGCTTGAGAATATAACAGTGTAATGACTATTATTTTACCATTCTGTTCCTGCTACAGGCAATCTGATGTAGCATCCAACATTTTAAGACCACTTAAGATTATCTGATCATAAAATCTAACCTGACTGCTCCAGGCAACACATTTTTTCTCAGATTTTCTTATATTAGGACTGGGAACTTATTTGAAGAAAAACTATTGTCACTGTTAAAACAACTCATCCAATTATCAGAATTTTAACTCTGGTGAAGTAATTACTTTCACGGACTCTGAATAATGTGTAGGCCTGAAAAAACAATATTTATGATAAGGAATAAAACCCTTTCTCATTCTGCAGCTAAAACTGTATTCTAGTCTACTACTGGGAAAGTGAAAATATACCATAATTTTGGGATTCATCATATTCCACAGCAAGAATGAGTCTTAGAATACATTAGAATCAGGTGGTGGTCTAGTTTAATTGATCTCTATTTATTTGAGTTGGAAATTTAAACAACGACTGTATGATTTACATACAGTTGCATACAGTTGCTAACTCATTGTGGAACTGAAAATGCCTGATGCTTCACTGGACATTTCACTTAGTAGAAATGATCCATGGCTGTTGCTGGATAATTCTGAGAATCCCTTCAGTCCTCTATGCCTCATTACATCACTCTGCATGGAGATGGATCATACTATGGAAGGGTCTATTTATTTCTCTTAGAAAGAATCTAGACAACTTGGTAGAGAGATTGTTTGGCTTTTAAATTGACAAAGTTGACTGAATTCTCCCATTAAATCCCATATCTTGAGACTGACTGATTAAAGATTAAGTAATAAAAGCTTGATAGCACTACCAAGTATTTCAAAAAATGTCAAAGGTGTGCAAGAAACACTGACCTTGTTCTCAAGATTGTTTTTCTGGGTGCCTTGTTTAGTCTGAAGTGAGATTTGTTTTCAGTATGTGCTACAAAAACTCATGGAATCATGGAATCATAAAATGGTTTGGATTGGAACGGACCCTCAAGATCATCTAGTTCCACCCGCTCTGCCGTGGACAGGGACACCTTTCACTGGAACAGGTTTCTTAGAGTTCTGTACAATCTAGCCTTAAACACTTTCAGGGATAAGGAGTCCACAAACCTGTTTCAGTGTACTCATCATCCTGTTTTAATCTTGCTGAAATACTGGTCTTCTGCTTCTTGGTTAATATTCTGTTTGAGAAAGTTTAAAATCTATCTTCACATAGAAATCACAGTCTCCACTGTTGCCTGATTTGTTTCTACTTCATCTTCTGTGCATTGCACAGTATTTGGATTTGGTTCTGCTTTGTGTTTTTATTTGATGTCATTCCCAGTGCACAACTCTCCTTGGCAGCAATAGACTGTCCATCATGTGAAACAGACAACCACAGAACTTGTCTGTGTTTTCTGATCCAACAGATGAGTCAACACTGCCTCTTCACTCCTGTCTGTGTTGCCATTCCATCAGTCACTTTACTATCTATGCCATCTTCATGTTGTTTTGTGAGTACACAAAACAGGACATTTTGTGCTCATGTTGCCATGTGGTGTCAAGCTGTTTAAATTTAGTGGCAGGTTCTATGACTCAGTGCTTCATTAGGATGGATAGGATATGCTGTCCTTGTTGTGCATGCCTTCAGCTTCTTGATGCCAGCTACAACCCACAGCAACAGATTTCTGTCTCACGGTAAAAATGCTACCAGTAAAAATCACAGAACTCTGAATTTTCTCTAGGGAGGGTATTCCTCCATTTACATTGACCACCTCCACAATCAAGATAAGATCACAGACTTTTTCATCCAGATGGTCTCGTTGAAAGATTTCCAGAGGAATAGGAAGGTTTGTCATTCAGTATACTGTGTGACTTTTATCCTGGGTGAATTTAGTGGAATTTCTTTACTCACTCATGATAAGCCCTGCTTTCTTTCATATTGTATGTTGTCTTCCCAGCAGTGTGACACACCTGTGCAATGTTACACTGCTATCATGCTCAATGTTAAATTCTACAGGCACATGGTGACCTCTGTAAACCTTAAAGCTTTGCTCCAACTTGAAGGAATTTTCCTTGTGAGTGAACCTAGGGACAGTTTGTGGAGTTTAAACTTTTGTTTGGCCTCTGAATTTCCCCCTTGAAGCACACATTCTATTAAAATTTTGACCAAGCTTACCATGATTTTTCCCCCTCTTCTCTCACACCAAGACTTTAGTTACACTATTAAACTAGTAACTAACCTGGAAGTTACTGAGCAATAAGCTTTATTGAAGATGTAGTTTCACTTGATGGTACTCTTTCATTTAATTCCTTATGAACTCCAAGGCAGTTTTAACGTTTATTGCTCTTCCCCATTGTTTCTTCTACTAACAGCTTCAGGCTGCTTGTATTTTGTATGCTCTTTACTTAGTTATATTTTCTCCAATCTAAAATCATCTTTTATCATTTTTGTGGGTTAATATTATGGTTAACTGCACCATCTATCAGCAAACAAATTGCTCTTTGATAAAAAACAAATCACAAAAAGCAGCATCCTTCTTCTTCAGTGCCAAGAGAACCTTGGGATCTGGCAAGCTTGTAAGAAATGTTTTCCTGCTTGTAAGAAAGCAAGATTTCTTTCTTTTCCTTTCTTCCTTCCCAGCTGAAGGACAAGATAGCTATAAGCTTAGTAAAGTCAAGTAAGGAAGTAAGGAAAAAAAATTAAACACCTGGATAATAAATACAATTATAATGTATTTCTTGGCTTTAATTAGGAATACAAATTACTATAATGGTCAATAGTAATGGCAATGATTTCGCAGCAATTTTTTCCCAGGTTAACATCCATGTAAGAAAAGTTAATTTCATATGGAAGTTGCAGTCTAGATAAGGGCAAAGCACTCTCATCCCTCAGGGATGACTGTTTCACTGTTTTGGGCCTTTTAAAGCTATCATAGCTACCAGTAACTGAGAGAGTGTATCATACACCTGGATCATCAGGCATTCAATATTCATAAAAATTGAGATATATGAAAAGTACTATGGTTCCAACAGTCTTGACATTGATATCAAAAAGGGACAGTCAAAATTTGGAAGATGACCACAATTATTTACAAGAGTCCATAGAAAAACAGAACTGAATAGGCATGAAATGCCAACGTGATGTTTGGCCCATGGTAAAGAGGAACCTAGTGAGTATGTGCTCTCAAAAATAAGTATGAGCCAAGTGTCCTCCTGCAAAAAAAAACCAAGCCTTTAAATAGCTATGGAATTACACATCCTACAATTACCTAAAATTAAGACAATATATTTGGTAATTGCAATATCAGAATTAGAAATCATTTCTGCTATGGGGTGGGGGCATGGCCGTGTGCTCTGCCATTCAAACCACACACTTATGGAAAGTATCTACTGCAAGACAGTAAAGTCCAATATCCAGGAAAGAAGCTTCATTAATTTTTATATGGAAGTCAGATTTCTGCAGCATATAGAAATACATTAGGTATTATAGCTTCTTTCATCTTTATGTATTATTGTGTTCCAGTCTTGGCTATTCCAGAATAATATATTCCCGATCTGTCATAGCTTTATTGCAATGGAGAAATTATCTACAATGCTGACCTATTATAACAGACACTAGATGCAATCTCATGCATTTATGTAACATTTAAATGGATTTATTCAAATTGGTGAAAACCTTTCTTTAGTTCCTCCAAATAAAGAACCATTAACTGTTATATTGACAAAAACTTATAGACTCTTCTGCGCTAATGTATTCCATTCTCAGTCTGCAGAGTGAGAACATTTTCATAGCATTTCTTCACAGATTAATTGTTCTAACTGCAATGAGGGCTCTTATCATTCCTCTGCCAGAGATGAATATTGCTGCTAATCATGATGCAATTGTTGCAATTGTGCTTGGCTATGAATAGCAGAGGAGAAATCATGTTTATGATGAGGTGGCCCTGAATTTAGTGAGGCCACTGTAAACAGAAGAGAAAAGGAGCAGCAGTAAGCCATTGTCATGGTTTAATCCCAGCTGGCACTCAGCCCCACACAGCCTCTTGACCACTCTTCCACCACATCAGGATGGAAGAATAAAAGTAAAAAAAACTGTGTGTATTTAGATAAAGAAAGGTTAATAGGGAAAGCAAAAGCCATACACACAGGGAAAGCAAAACAAGGGAGTCATTAATCTCTTTCCATGGGCAGGCAGGTGTTCAGTCACCCCCAGGAGAGCAGGGACCCACCACATGTAACAGTGGCTTAGGAAGACAAATGTCATCACCCTGAACCTCCTTCTTTTTCTTCTCCCTCCAGCTTTATCTGCTGAGCATGTCACCACATGGTATGGAACATCCCTTTGATCAATTGGGATGTGTCCTCTCTTTGTGTACCCCCAGCCTCCTCGCTGGTGGGGTGGGGTGAGGAGCAGAACAGGCCGTGACTCTGAGCACCCATCAACAGTAATGAAAACACCCTTGTATTGTTAGCACTGTTTCCAGCACAAGCCTGAAACACAGCTCCAAACCAGCCACTGTGGAAAAAATTAACTCTAGCACAGCAGTAAAACAGGCAGATAAGAACCTAAAAGTATAGGCAGCATCTATGTAGAGAAGGCAGTCTGATGTCTCTCTGTCAAGAAAGCAGCATCACCAGGGTGGCACTTACATTTTTATTGGCAGCATCCCTGCTACAGATGCTGTTAATCAGCTCTGCAGGGAGACCTTTTGCTGTTGTTCCTTTGTTCCCATGCACTGCGCAGGGTTGGACAAACATAAATGGAGGGATTATTCTCTATATTGTCTGTCCTAGAGGAAAACCATTCTTCTACAGGATCAGAAGTCAGTGCCAGTGGCAGGGATTAAGTCTCCATGATTGATACCCTGTGCCTTTCTCCCTGTTTGCCACAATTATGGGTACAACATGGTGCCTACATCAGCTGAACATTAAGCATATAAGCATGATTACAGCATTTTTTATGTAAGGGAGAGGATAATTTCACTTATCTTCATAAAAACTAAAAGTCTTATTTCATTTGGACTCTAAAGATCAGCAGTGTAAAGACACAACTACTTCCAAGAGGAAATTCATCCCCTCATGTTAGAAATTTACATCAGGATAGGAAAAGTTGTTATCCACAGATATCTCAAGCTCCATTTATCCACATAACAAGTAAAATATATGACTTGAAGTAAAGTCTCCTTTTCAAACATTTAAAATCAAGTGAAGAGAGTTACTTTTACTGTCACTTTTCACTGGGAGGCAAATGTAGCCTTTCTGAAAATCTGACAGCACCAATGGAACTGATAACATATAAATCTGACTGCAATTCCCAAACCATTTAACTGCCAATTAGAAAGATTCAGTATTTTGCAGAGGAAAAAGAAGTAACTCATGTGACTGAATTGACTGCTTCATTGGTGAAGAGGACTCTTCAAAAGGACAGAGAAATGGATGTTTTTTACCTTTAATTCAGCAAGTGTTCCAACTGTGTCTCCCATCATATCCTCACAGACAAGCTAATGAAGTAAAGACTGCATAAGTAAACAGTGAGGGGGATTGAAAATTGGCTGAGTTCTAGAGTCGAAGGGTTGTGATCATCAGTACAAAGTCCAACTGAAGAACAGTCAGCAGTGGTGCACCCCAGCAGTCTGTACTCAAGTCAGAACTGCCTAACAGCTTTATTTAGGATTGGGTGATGGGAAAGGATGCACTCTCAGCAAGTCTCCAGGGAATATAATGTGGGAATAGGGCTTGATGCATCAGAGGATTGTGCTAACATTCAAAGGGACCTTACAGGCTAGAAGACTGGGACAAGAAGAACCTCATGAAGTCCAAGAAAGAAAAATGTCAACTCCTGCTCCTGGTGAGAAATAACCCCAAGTACCAAGGCAAGGTGTGGCTGACAGCTGGATAGCAGCTGTGCAGAGAAGGACCGGGGAGTCCTCATGAACACCAAACTGAATATAAGCCAGTAACCAACCCTCAGAGCAAAGGAGGGAGCTGACACTCTGTGCCATTCTGGGCTGAATGGCACAGAGTGTTGCCAGCAGGTTGAGGGAGGTGACCCCTTCTCTCTGCTCATCACCGGTAAGACATATCTGCAGTTCTGTGCTCATGTCTGGGCTTCCCAGTACAACAGATATGGACAAACTGGAGTGAGTTCAGCAAAGAGCCATGAAGATGTCTGAGACCTTTGGAAATCTGACATATGAGTAGAGACTGTGAAAGCCGTGACTAATCAGGCAAAAAAAGAGAAAGCTCATGGGGAATCTTGACAATGTATAGAACAACCAGGGATGGAAGAAAAAGAAA
Source organism: Calcarius lapponicus (assembly GCA_039654755.1). NCBI lineage: Eukaryota > Metazoa > Chordata > Aves > Passeriformes > Fringillidae > Calcarius > Calcarius lapponicus. The sequence goes on along the minus strand of CM077462.1, from coordinate 63,977,349 downwards.
GAGCCAAACCCTTCCCAATAACACTGAGTGACAGCGCAAGACACAGAGGCCACAAACTCAAATACAGGAAATACTTAAATGGGAGAAAAACCTCTTTCACAGTGAGGGTGTCAAACAGTAACACAGGCTGCACACAGAGATTGTGGAGTGTCCATTCTTGAAAATTTTCAAAACCCATCAAGGCAAGATGTTGGGAAACCAGCTTTAGCTGACCCTACTTTGAACAGGGGGACTAGGCAGTATCCAGACATGCCTTTCCCTCTCAACTGTTCTGTGATTTGAGGTTTGTAGAGTAGAAAAAAATAAAGCCCTCTTTTGTCCTCACTTAAACCACATGCTTTGAGGTAAAAAAAACCTTGAAAGACACAACTCAGAATTTCCAAGAGGAATTAGTTTGACTGTTTTTAATTGCACTTCTAAACACTGTTGCACACACTGAGCAGCCAAGCAAGAATAATTTAGCTTGTGCTGTTCTTCAAGACAATTCACAAATGACTGCATTATTTGTATGCTCCATTGTCTTTGTTTACCCTTAAGTCTTCTATATAGTAAAATGTTCTTTAAACTGAATTATTTACGCAGGTTTTGCTTTCCTTTTCCCTTAAAAAGCTTTTTTAAAATCTTCTCCATAACATGTTGTTCTCAGTCATAAAAAGTCAGGTGAAAAAATGGTTTTTGGGATTCTTGGTTATGAACTGTCTCTACTTTCCTACCTGTACCTTTGTTCTCTGTCTGTCATGGATGTTTGCAGCACTAACACAATTGTTCCCACTGTCTTTTAACCACATAAGCTGTTTTGATCTGTGCTGGCTCTAGTGCACTTTGGACTTCATGCCTCTAGGAAGCCAACAGGACTGGATCTCTTACAGAAGGCAATTATTTTAACACCAATTATCCTCACTTTTGGTTTGATTTGATAGAGAAAAAATTTTATTTTCTATAAACTTCCACTGTCTAAGTAGCTTGCTGATACTTCTCCAGAAGCCTATTTCTCTTTGTGTTGACTAGATCTCAGCAGTATATCCAAAACACTCTCTGCTTTTTGTTACCTGCAAGATCAGAAGTTTGGCTTTAGGTTTCCAGCTTTTCTTTACTCAGAGCTTGCAGCAGCTGCAGCCAGGTGCAGTGGAAGGGAAGAGCTGTGTTTTGTCATTGCCTGCTCAAGGGCCTGAGGTATTGATAGTTCTTGGACAAAGGAAGAAGCAGTCAGTATTCTTCACAAATAAGAAGCAGTCAGTATTCTTCACAAATAAATTATGTGGGGGAAAAACCCACAAAAATTTTTGGATTCACTAATAATTTTGTTGAATTAGGTACCACAGAATTTTTCCCATAATGCCTAGACTGTTCTGGTTATTTGAAGGCATTTTACAGAGGAGCTCCAAACATCTGGAGCCTTTTGTTTTCATGACATTTCCTTTAGTGACAGACCTGAAAATAGCTCATCAAGCTTAATGACAATAGGGTACGTTAAAATACAGTTTTAATGCCTCTTCTGAGATGCTTATGTCTATTTTGTAGCTGATAAATTCCCTGGGTTAAATTACACCCTTGGATAGGAAATGGCTATCACAAAAGCAATGGGAGTTTGACATGGCCATCAAGGGATTATAAATAGCCCTCCAGGAAAACAATACAAACATATTGCTTCCTCTACTGCTTGAATCCACTAATTAGGAAATCAGAATGTGATAAAAAATGTTGATGGTAAGCAGATGCATTTGCTGAGTGATTATTGCAAGTCTGGTTACTAAACCTAAAAAATACAGCAGAGCACTCAATATTTTGCCGTGAACTTTAGAAGTCTATCAATTCTATGTAAATCACCACAAGTGTGGCAAACATTTTGCCAAAGATCATATGGAACATTTTGTGTCTGACTTAGATAAAATACAGGTAATACATTAATCTCATTGGCACAATGCATTCTCCCCATCTGTCCTGTCCACATGTTTTTCACAGTATACTGTAAATTTTTCAGGATGTTATTGAAGTGGCTGTAATTCCAGCAGACCTGCTCACCATACATGAGATTCACTAATTTTAGGTATTTGTGGTATAAGACAGTCACTCCAAATTAAATAGAACTGGGCTAGTTATCCCAGACAACTAGTAACTGAGGCACATTAAAATTGAAGCTCATAATGAGCATGAACTTGTCACTAACATGCAGGTGATATTTTTGTTCTCACATTGAAGTTGTTAAGAATTCTAAGTACTGAGTATCAGATCTGCCATAATGAAGTGTGTAAAAGAGTTGAGCTTAAGTTAAGACAGTTAAATTAGAAAACTCTTCTCCAAAGTTAAAATCTCACCCATATTCATCAAATATAGCTTTGGGGTTTACTGCTTCTGAAGTCTTCATGTTGTGCGCAATGACCCTTCAAAACTGCATAAGTCATCAAGCAGTTTAAGAATATATGAAAAAGAGTGAGATTTATTTCCTTAATCTGTCATAGACCCAATAAAATTGTGACAAATTGTCATTGGTTTTTATATTTATGTACATTTCCTGATCTCTTGACAAGACACCTACCCCTCAAGATGACCTGGATTCTCTTTATTCCAGTTCTGTGTTTTCCTTTTAAATTGAGTGCATATAGAAGCATGTGAATGGAAAATCTAAAAATATTTGTCTGCAGCTGAAACATGAAGCATCAGCAAGTGAGTGCCTTGTATTTCTTCCTCCCACTGGAACATGTCAGTATCCACATGGTCCATGTAGTTAACATGTGAGATATACTTGCTTTTATAAATTTATTCCATTCTGTTAAATGAAATTATGGCTATTTGTTTTGCTGAAAGACATAATAGCTGTAAGCTTCCAGAAAAATGTCTGTCAAAGACAGTTGGAACATTTTGAACACCCCTGTGCTCTGTAGACTGGTGCTGTAATCATTGATGTGAATTAGAAGCATCTTTACAAGGCTTTGTGTCAGGTCTCTGGAACCAATTTTACAGTAAAGTAAATCTGGCCTGTGTGCTGGTAATAAAATATACTGCAAATGAATGTATATTATGTCAAAAGCTGGACCCAATAATGAGTTAGAGTCAATGCTTAGAGTTCAGTCATAGTGGGTCACCTCCTCAAGACTGAGAAATCAACTTCCCAAGCCAGTAACAACCCACAGGCCCTGATCTTTGCAGTCTCCAAAGAGTGCAAGGGCACAGGGAGCTTGTGAAATGTTCCACTTCACTGCATGCAGAGGGTAGTAGAAAATTATTTCTACTTCTCACCATGAAGGTGAGGCTGGAATAACCCTAAAAGTCCTAAAACAGAAGTTAGTAAGGTATCACCTTTCAGGAAAGACTGGTGATAAACAAGCACTTCTGTATACAATAGTCTCTTCAACTGATTGCTTCTGCACATTTGAAACAGGCATATTTAAGACCTTTGATAACATTAACTTGTGGAGGAAAAAAATAGCCTATCTATGTCATTTACTTTAGCAGTAGGCCTCTTTTCTTTAAAAAAGAGTAAGATATTTTCCTGGAAAAAAAAAACTGACTTGGAATAGAAGCCCTGTGTCCTCATAGGGTTTATCTGTGATCTTTCATATTTTCCTCTGTGCTTTTCTTTAGCTCTCTCAAGACCAGATTTAAAACTGAATATTCCAGAGGAAAAAAAGGAAAATAAATTAAATGAACACTCTGTAATGAGTTAGATTATTGAATTTGTCTTAAAAAAAAAAATTAGTCTCAAACTGAGATCCTTTATTCTTTAAAGTACTTTGTTTTGCATCCAGTGGGTTTTTTTCGTTGTCCTGAAAGCTCATCTATTTTGTAGATCAACTTCCTAGATCCCAGTGACTTGCAAAAGTTATTTGTTGGATCAGAATTAGATGAAGCATGGGAAACTGCTGACCTTCCTGAAAAAACAGATCTTGTCAGTAGTGGTTGGGCTTCGAAGAATAGGTAGAATTAAAAATTGGATCTTTAGTTGACTGGGACTATAGTAAATTAGTCATTAGGGATTCTAAACGGAGTCAGTGACTACTCAGTTCCAGAAAACAAGGTGAATGATCCATGCTCCCTCTGCCTCATTGCAATATAAAGTCCATTTACACCAGAAGCTGCCCTCTGGCAGCAGTTTATAGGTCTTTATTTATCTGTCTCACCTCCTTTTATCTAGGGTCACATCTTCACTTCCTTTAGAACTCTACAAGACCCCTTGTGCATTCCATCATCTCACACACAGAACGGAAAGTGAGTTTACACAGAACATTGAAACAGATTTTAACAAGACGGGGTAACCTGCAAGATGGGGCAAAGGGTTTGGCCCAAGCTGTGAACCAGCCACTTGTTTATATATAACAAACTCCTTTTGTTCTCTTTTCTCCCAATTTTCTCAAGCCTGTTCTTTTCCAGTCCATTTTCATCTCCCTTTTTCTAACTCCCAGTTCTCCCAAAAAAACAATGCTGCATGTTACTTTTCTATCTTGGTCCCATTTTTGCTACCTTTGTACCCAAATTTGGTATCTGTGATGTTGTTATCTCTCATTTCAGCCACATGAGACACTGTTTGAAAGTGTTTTCTAGACCTTGCCACCTCAGCTCCCAGAGGTCCCCAGTACCTCTCTAGAGACATCAGCGGGATCTAGCATTATCTCCAGCATAACTCCCCCTTAAACACCTGTAAAATTTGATTTTTAATCAAGTGTTTTAAAATCCTTCATAGTGTTACCCATGTTTTTTGCCATCTCCTCTAACTGCTCATTGTTATACCCACAGTTTCTCATGGTCTGTTCAGCTAAGCCTCAGGCTGGGACCTAGCCTGCCCACCTTACCAGGGACATTTTTATTGAAAAAAAGTTAGTGTTGATCTTTAGAAATGAGACAGAGTCTGATGCAAAGTCATGAAGCGGTCTGACATCAGAAGATTAGATTTTATCTGCACTTTGTCCTTCTTAGGAGCAAGATTTAGAACTGACAAAAACACATGATGGAAACTGGAAAAAAAAGAAACATGAGTGAACAGTAAGATCACTTAAAATTTGACCTTAAAACCACTGATTAGGACTTCTCTTGTTCTTTCATTGTGTGTCACTTCTCTGTTCCTCCTCCCTCTGAATTGCGGTTGCAGGTCATGTGAAGACAGCTCTGAGATTCCCATTATCAGATAACCAGCACAGCCCCAAGCTTCAAACTAAGGATATTCTATCAACTTTATTTTGTCCTAAAATATTGATAGAGAAATTTTGTATTAGTATGTTCTGAGTGGTTTCTTTCCACCGCATCACTAATACCATGAACTGCATGTCTTTCCCAGACTAAATAACTTTTTAAAAATTTTAAAATCCTCCAAATGAGCTTTCAGTTTGATTTAGCAGGAGTATGAAATGTTTTTCTGCCTCATCCAGTGGTAGTATGTTCAATAACCAAGAAATCAGATCTTCTATGCTGTTTATGGTTTGGCAACACATTTGCTGTAACAACTCTGCATCAGCCACACAGGCTGCTAAAGAGCCTTTGGCCTCCTACTTCCTTATCTTAAATAACTGCTACTGTACTAAGGACATCAGAAAGAAGTTCCCTAGAAATTCCCCTGGAATAGTCCTTGGACTAACTCTGACTGGGGAGAAACATCCTGTATTTATTAGCACCATTTGCAGAGTTCAGTGATAAGCAAAAAGCTCCTTGACAGAAAAATTAGAAAATATCCTAGAAAGACACAGCCCCACAGGATAATGAACATCCATCCCACCCATCTTTAGACTCTTAAGAGTAGATCTGTGAAGCTAAACAAAGAACATGAGAAAACAAGCTGAAGCACTGGACCTATATGGTATGCACTGCTGGCTAACTCTCTCCTCCTGGGTTTTCTTTTGTGCCATTCCAACTAGATGTCACCATTAAATATCTGCAACACAGAAAGCCAAATCCAAACAGTGTGAAGATGTGTTAGGGACAGGTGAATGATTTAGCAGTACAGTTTCCTTTATGGACTTAAGGTGAATACACGTTGACAACAGTCAAAAAAGAGCTCTGAATTCTAGGATCTGAGATCCCATCTGATGGTTTCTTCTCCACTGACAAAGGACAGGAATGTGCTTTACAAACCTGTATTCCCAAGTATGGGTTCTTTTTCCCACTGTGTAAGAAGCCATCCCACACACAGAGTTGAGATATTTGAACTCATTTAATAATATCTGTGCTGAGGTGGGTGGTAGGTGATGAAGCCACAAAGTTGGCACACCTTCAGCATGCTAACTGCTCATTTTTATACATTTCCACAATTTAAAAAAGTCATCACCTGTATATGTAACAACTTAAATATACATTGACTTTTCTTTCTCTGGCCTCTGTTTAAATATAAAGATACAGTGGACACTGACTTTACTGTGCATGCTCTAAGAGGAAGGAGCTTATGTGAATAAGGGGCAATGACAGTCTGTCAAAGGGTGCTTTACTGAGCCAATGAACACAAAGTTCAAGGAAAGCTGTTCTTCAGTTTTATAGTTTGATTTAGAGTGTTCTCCTGTTTTTTCTTCGTGGGTCATGGCTCTTAGCTCCTGTGGGTTGTGTATTCCTTCATTTTTCATACCTTCCTTTATTTATCCTGTACTACAGTGAATTTTATAACCTTTTCATGGTGCTTTATTCAACAAACCTACATACTTTTTTCAAGCACACAAATCTATAGCATCCTACAACCTGGCATCAATCATGTTGTCAGTAATACAATGGCAAAAAAAAAAAAAAAAGTAGAGATATCATCTTCTCTTTAGCAAATGGTTGTTCATCAAAATTAAAGGCAGTAAATTACATAGAACAAGCAAGGCACTGCCAGCAGTGCTACACAGGTTTTGTGTCTTGTAATAAGCATAAGAGAGAAGCTGCTCCTTGTGAGTGTATGAGCAAGACCAGTGCAAGGGTAAGTAGAAAGCACTTGCAACATTTCTGTGAAAGCATATAAGACTTTCTGCTCGAAGCAGTGCCCGGCACATCAGCGCTGTTCCAGAGGAAGTGGCGGCTGGCCCCAGAGCTATGAATCAAGAGTTAATCATCCTCCTCAAGTCAGTCACAAGGCATTAAGCTGTGGTTTGAAAGCCTCAGCTCAGAGATCTTCTCTGAAACTGGGCTGCTAATAACCTTATTGCCTTTGCCTGTTTTGAAGTCATTTAAATTGAGTAGCAATACTTCATGTAATTAGTTCTACTACTTGTAAATGTAGAGTTTCTGGGATGCAGGAATCACTTTTTTTTTTCCTTGGACAAAATCTACAAAACTATCATAAAAAAAACCAAAAGGAATACTAACATATTTATTACATTGCTCTCTGGTTTCAGTTGCCCTTCCTATTTTCCCAGTTCATTACTAAACCCTCATTTTGCAAAGGTACTTTAACAAACCTTTGCTCTTTATTTTGTTTTATTTCAAGTGTTCCCTTCTCTGGTTTATATTATTACACAGCAACCATCATCAATGTGCATGAAGGCAGTCATCAGGTTCCAAGAAAGCTGTACTTTATTTGCAGCTAAACTTGTGTATTTGCCTGAAGCACTGGTGAATGAATATATTTTGTTACCTTTTATGCTATCACTGTCAGAAGACAGCCAAATGCTGCTTGAAAAACAAATAAGCAACAGGTCAGGAAAATCCATGAACAGTATTGAGCAGAGCTGGCTAGTGGGGATGCCATGAATGCCTGCATCTTGGCCATTCAGATATCACATTAAATGCTTGGTATTGTCTCTGTCAGGCAGAGGTAATGGCTTGGGCTCCAGCAGAGTCACTATGTTTTTGATAAATCCTTTTGGAAGATTCATCTCTCAAGTAACAGGCAGAGATCACATTCCCCTATAATTTCTTCCAGTTTGTGACCACCTATAAGAATATTTTTAGTTTCTCCCTTGATGAATTAAAATGTTAATGCACTGTCCAGCTCCAGCCATTGTGAACTTACACAATTATATATGAGTTGTACAAGGTCACATGAGGAGCTTGTGGCTTGGACAGACATCCTTCTCCCTCTTCGTCCACCCATCCAAATTAGGATGACTTCATCATATATGAAGTTTCCATGGAAGCTGTGCCCTGCTAAACACACGGTAGGTGTTTGTGTAGCTCTCATTATTGTGAAAGTGAATTGGCAGAACACTCCAAAGCAGGATGAAATCCCCTGAGGTGTTACTCCAAATTGTTTTACAAAAATGATTTTCTGTGCTATATCACTGCACATTTTATCTTAAAACTAAATCATTTTGTCATTATAGTCTTAGCTGGCAGCTCATTCTTTAGAAAAACCTGTGTTCATTCTGATTTTTTGAAATAAAACCAGTGACATCCCCAGCACAGGAAGGACATCAACCTGTTTGAGCAAGAAGGGCCACCAAGGCGATTGGAGGGATAGAGAACCTTTCCCAGCAGAAAAGACTGATAGAATTGGGGCTGTTCAGCCTGGGAAAGATAAGGTTTAGGGGTGACCTAATTGCTGCCTTCCAGTACCTGAAAACATCACAGAAGAGATGTGATGAACTTTTTACAAGAGCAGGCAGTGACAGAACAAAGGGAAATGGATTCAAACTGAAAGAGAGTAGGTTTAGATCAGAGTGGCGAGGCCCTGATGCAGACTGCCCAGAGAAGTTGTAAATCCCCCAACCCTGGAAGAGTTCAAGGCTAGATTGTACAGACCTCTGAGAAATCTGATTCAGTGAAACTTGTCCCCCTCCACGGCAGCAGGATTAGAACTAGGTGATCTTGAAGATGCCTTCCAATCCAGGCCATTTTGTGATTCTAGAAATATAGTTTAACTGAAAACAATCTTTCACAGGTGTACCCTGGGATCACGTTCTTGGTACCCTAGAAGTCAGCACGGCCCATAACTGTGATCTGGTTCCAGCTCCATGAGAAAAAGATCCAGTAGGAAATCAGGCACTGAGACCTTCTCAACAAGGCACATGGACCATAAAACCACACAGCCCTCTGTGAGGGCAGTTAATCAGCAGGGCAGCAACCACAAACTTCACATTTAGTTTTTTGTGCCAATACTCATGCTGTCTTTTGCTTCTGCAATAGGAATTCAAAAATTCACCAAATTGATGTTTCATATTCTCTGTGTACTGGTTAAAGTAAAAAGTATGGAAACATCCAGACCAAGGCAGTTTTACTGTACAAACACTATTTTTAATTATAAAATAAATTTAAAAACACACTACCCAAAGAATCATCCATTGTTAACCTTCATAACAGAAAAAGTGGAATCACTAGAAAGAAAAATAATGATTTAGGGAAGGAATTAATTATGTGCTTTCATGTACTACTAAAAAGAGTTCAGCTTTTCTAATCTAAATAGCCAAAATTCTTCTTTGAGTGCTTCATTTCTATATTCATAGTCTACCAAATACCCTGTCATAATTCAGTCTGAAAGCTGTTTGTCAAAGTTGTATGAAATCAGTTCAGAAGTTTTTAAGATTGTTTCAGAATTAGTTTATGGGTTTTTTTTTCTGCATGCAAATAAGAGAAAGGCAAAAGCTTCAGGCTTATTCCTCATAGTGAAATTTTTTTACTCTGTGTTAATGAGTGATTCCAAGCCTCTGTGCTTCCCCACACACACTGCAAATGTTAACTTCAGGTTAACCTAATAGACTTTGTCCAATCTGGCTGCTAGGTAACTACAGCTGCTTCTGACAAAGCAAGAAAACAAAAGAAGCAAGTGCCACTGGATGAATTTTTGTGCTTTCATCAGCAGCTCACTTCAACATCAGTGAGTGGTATTTTAAACCCCGTGCACTCTGGTTTGCCCAAGATTTTGGAGCAGAGCTTGGCACTGCCCTCTGGGTTTGTGTTACTTGTGCCAGGCTTTCCTTGCAAAGGAGGGAGCAACAGGAGAGCTCAGCCCAGGTGAGCAGCTCTTCAGACAGGGCCATGGGGAATTCTCTGCTCACATAAATATCAGTGTGCTTGTCAAAGGCTGCTCAGCAATGTGCCTGGAAATTCAGATATCAAGTATCATTCAGTACCACTTCAGCATTTTAGTGCTAGGCAATATTTTAAGGAGAAAAAAACACATAGCATTTTTATTGACTTCTTTAGGGAAACAAACCTCTCATATGCACTTCTTTCTTGAGAAGGGCCATTATATTGAACATTAAATCCATGGAAGCATGTTTGGGTTTACATCTATCTGAGAGATTTAAGCCATTCCTGAAGCTTGAGCTGCATATTTTAATATGCAGCTGGATTATCTGAGCACTACATTTTCCTTGATGCTTGTGTCAAACCTTCTGTCCTGGGCAACCCACCCCTGCCCCTCCAGCCTCAGCCTGGGCTCATATGCCAGGCTATAGTGGAGGAAGCCTGTGCTGTGTGTGTGCTGGGTGTGTGTATCATACATGTCTGCCCTACAGCTCAGCTGAAACAGTAACACCAGTGACATTCATCAGAACACTCAGGTACACCTTCTTCCTTTCTTCTCCCACCTATTATTTGTCTCAAATGTCTCTTTATATAATGAGATATCTGGGCATATCAGTTTGCCTGCAGCATCCAGATTCTGACAAGATATTAATAATCAATCTTCAAACTTCTTTGAGGGCTACGTCTAAAAACAAAATACTGGTCTTTCTTGTTCTGCACTTCTGTAATTTCCTGTTTTTCTTCATTTTGTGTATCATGAAACCAGTCTGACCCGGACTCTGGTGACTGTCCTGGACAGATGTAGTGAGCTCTCTGCACGGGCACTCTAGGCAGAGGACACAACCTATTCACCACCCCAAAGCCTCAACTGTAAGCTAGTAGCCAGCAAAAGCATAGATGACAGATAAAGAAGAAGGTTGATCTAGTGTTGATAACACGCGTACATGTCTTATGATTTTTTTTTCACGCTTCCTTAAAAACAAAACTCAGGCCAAAGCTAGCAACTGCAAAATAAGTGCAGTGGAAACACTGAAGTGAATGCCATCCTGGAGAACAAAAATAAATATATTGCAAAATTAGTCATGAGAAAGCCATTAGTTTGCAATATGCATGTTTTTCTAGACAAGACCTTGCTTAATAAGTATGTGTCCCACTGGCTAAAAAATTTCCTTATGATCTTCTTAAAATGAAGGCACATGCTGGGTTTCACAGACTTTAGCTTTTAATGCCAATGATTAGCAAATACATCCAACTAGGCAAGGAGCAATCATAGGATTGTAAAAGTAATCCTGATTGCTTAAATACTCCAATACATCACACGCACGCACAAACCATATGTTTGGTACCTATGCTGACCTCCAGTCTGCAGTAGGATTTGCTCTCATTGCACGCTCAGCAATGAAGGCTCTTTGCAGTCTGTGTTCAGCAGTTCTTCCATGGGCAGGAAGGTGATTGCCTGGAAGAGAAGAGGTCTAAGTGAGAGAGGTAGACAAACTCTAGAGGCAGAGAAACAAGCAGCAAAGCAAGAATGAGCATGAGAGCAACAGACTTCACACTGAAAGAGAAGGCTGATTCCTTTGGCCTTACTGAAGGAAAGAAGAGATAAGATCATTTGATGTGGCATTTCATTGGAAAGAGGTATCATTTATTTTTGTAAAAATGAAGTACACAGCCAGATTCACTGCCTTCTGCTATAAAAGAGTCTGTGGAAATCCCAAAGCTGGGACTGCACTTTTCTCTCCTGTGAATGGGAGAGGACAGCCTTGCAGCTGAAATATCACCCAAGCTGAGGGTTTGCAAAACTGCTGCATCAACACTGCTAATCTCAGTACAAACCTCCCAGCTGGGGTTTCTTTCTTTGCTTTACAACTATATCACATGGAGGTTTAACTCTTCTGTTCTTATCCACACAAAGCTGTGGATAAGGACTGTCACAGGGAAAAATCCTTGCAGTACGGAACTTACAATGTCCCCTCCACTCCAAAACCTCAGACCAACCAAAAAGCAAGGCATCACACACAGGGTAATCTCACTAGCCTGACAGATCACACCAGAAAACCTCGAGAGCTGTGCTTCAGGGGCCAGATGGACACTTTTTTGGAGAGCAGAGCAGGAAGTTCAGGTGTCTGCTGTTTCCATTCCCAGCACTGGAGAAAGCACCCTCCCGTCCACAGGATGACAACAGTGACAGAGACCTGATTGCTTTTCTATATCATCAGGCAATTTCAGGACTGCTTAAAACTCACAGGCCTTCCCTACAGTCTCTTTCTGCATTCAATCTGTCACTGTCCCATCGACACAGGGTAAAGAGATCACTGCAGTTCTAAACGAGGCAGGAATCATATTCCCCATGTCTTTGCAAGGAGCTAAGTAGAGGGCTTCATTGCCCCTTACAGCATTGCAGAAAGGTATTGGGCAGAGCTTTTCCTGTCATGTCTTCATGAAAACAGAGCCAAGGTCCCCATGTGGATACATGGTGGGAGAATGGCAGACAATATTCAGACGGGATATTAGGAACAGGTTTTTTACCACAAGGACAGTCAGGCAGTGGGACAGGGACTCAGAATTTCTGAACACCCTGTCCTTGACAGTTTTTAAGACCCAACTGCCTAAAGCCCTGGGCAACCTGATCTCATTCAATGACTTTGCTTTGGCCAGGTTGTTGGAAGTGGAGATGCCCAAAGCCCTTCCCACTTTAACCTTGTTCCATGATCCTACATACTTTGGAAATCTTCTTTTCCAAGGGAATAGAAGAGAAGTCCCTGAGTGCTGTTCATCAGACTGCAATCTGTGGCTCAGGAAGCTTCTCTGTGCATGGACATGGTCTCCTGCTCCTGCAGGAACCTATTGTCAGATTTTCATCTCTACCTGAAGAATGTTGAGGAGACCATTGTATTCAAGCAGAAAGCAGAGAAATCTCTGCTAAGATTTATTTTTTCTGACATATTTGGGAAGGAAGAGAGAAAAAAGAGAAGCCAACTTAGTCCAAGTGGTCACAACCCTTAGAAGCAGTAACTTCAGCAGAAGCTTGCAGGAGACAACGCAACTTCTCTCCTTGCTTCCTTGCTATAGAAACTCACTCCTCCCACACACAGCAAGGACTTTGGGCACAACTGCAAGAGGCATGGATGCATTCTTATGCAAATGAGAATGCAAGTATTGCTCTGAGGTGGTGAATATAAATATGTTTAGCAACCAAGTGCTTCCTTGTATACACATAACTTCTGAGCAGAGCTTGACTGTTCTTTAAAATTATGTTATCCAAAAACTATGGCATCAAAGCAGTGCAAAACTCAATGAGGAAAATCAAAACAAAGCTTCAAATACCCATTTCTGAAATATACTCTTTCAGTCATTATGTTAATTTAAGTGACAAATTACACTGTTTGTATGTGAACTAGCTGTTGTCTTGAATTAGGACCATTGGGTAGCCTGGTCATTTTCTGGGGACATTCAACTTTTCTACCTGTTTAGAAAGGTTGGCCCACTCCTGTATTTGTGCTGTGTTAATAAATGGTAGACACCTTGTTTAAAAGTGAGATTAGATAACTGCAGTGAGATCACGGGAGCAGAGGCAAAAGGGCATCCTTCAGCCGCTGCAGAACTGAGCAGAGTGGCTGCAAGCCCTGTGCCTGGGCCAGCCCCTGTGTCCTCCATGCATGTCCCCTGTGCTGGCTTGAGGCTGCTGTTGAGCAGGACTTCAAGATGGTGACACCTCAGGCTGCAAGTCCCAGAGCTCTGGCACAATGAGTATTGGTGCTATTTTGGAAGCATTACTTTGTTGGTACCTCCTTGAAGAGATTTTAATATTGTTTTGGGGAAGTACTAAAGACTACCGTGCAAATCCAAGAGGACAAGAAGTTTTCTCTCTTGAACAGAGAAGTGTTATAAGAATTCCAAATTATTCCAAATATTAAAATCTGAAAGTCCCCTTTCAAGAGGCATTCAGCATACAAAAGAAAGTTGTTTTCATTTTCTGTGAGCAGAGTTTTTCAGCAAAGTTGTGGTCTACCTGGAGAGAATATCTGATTTCTTACTTGGTGACCAGGAAATCAGATTGTAAAACCAGAAATGAGGTCTGCATCATTTAAGCAAGATTTGGTTTCATCAGAACAAAAATCCCTATGCTTTGTTAAATGGTGTCAATGTTCAGAAAAGGAAACACCATACTTGTGTATTAAAAACAGTCATGGCCTTGGAATCACCACACTGAAATCATCACCAGTTGGGGTAACTGTGAATCAAATGATATTTGATGCAAGCCAAAAAGATGTCCCCGCCAGTGCCCTTCAGAGGTTTCTGTGGTGGGAAGTATTTCAAGATTGTGTTAATGTATTCTGCATTTTTAACATCTCATGCAAGTATTTGTGTACTGTGGGGCAGAGTGAAAAGATGGACTTATACTGTATCTTAAACAGATGGACCAGACTCTGCTCCAGATTGCAGCTTCATGAATCTCTTTATACTCATGTAAAATGGAAGTCAGATGCAAAAAAAATGTACCAGGGTGTGGCTCAATGCTTCAGGCCTCATTCCTCTTCTCCCATCTCACTGCTGTTTTAGAAAATAAGGCAAGTGCAAATAAATGTAAATTCTCTGTGAGATCATTACTGCACATGTCTCCAGAGGCCAATGGGAGTTTCCCGTATGGGATGCCTTCTGAAGGCATCTCTACTGAATGTGGATCAACAGAAGAATATTATCACTATAAAATCAGGTCTGCAGAGCTAAAAGCTGGAAAAGTTATGGATTTTCACTCTTACAGAAACCTCCTTTTCCTGTTTTGTAATATACAAACTTACATGTTATCCGATTTAAAACACACATTAAAAAAAGGCATTGTTTATAGTGTAAAAATACCTAGGAGTTGGACTCTGCTGGGGGAGGTCCTGTACAAAACCAAAATCAAGTGACAGCTCCTAACCTTTGAGCTCTGTATCCCTGTGATTACTCATGTGCTAGACAAGATGGGAGGAAAGTTAATGTCTTTATAAATAATTTGATGGATGAAAGTATGGGTGTTAACATATTTGAAATGGGTCTTAATGTCTCTACTGGCTTTGGGCAGCAGGTTCATTACAGAGCCCTGACAGCTCGGCTCCTGAAACAACCAAGTGCACCTGCACAAGCCTGAACTTCTGAACTTTGGGGTAAAATAGCAGGTTCAATGGGGGAATATGTGGTAGGCAGTTCAGGAAGGCTGTACCTTCCAAGTACCTCAGCAATGGGGAAAGGAAGAGGGCAACATGCAGCAGGGAGTTTGGGATAAAAGGAGGCTGCGCCCTCCGAAACCTCGAGAGAGAGAAAACCCCAAGGTGTGTGCCCCAGAGGACTCTCTCCCTTTATTTAAACAAAGATGCAGGACTCCTCTGTCTCCTTTTTGGACATAAACCTCAGGCATTTGTGGATTTTCCTGTCAAAGACAATAACTACAGATAATAGATGGGGAGTACAAACAAAGATATAGTAGGAAACTGTTCCTCAATTTCTTACCCAAAGTGGTGTGAAGCAATCCTAAAGTTAATGTAAGCCCTGCAGCTCTGTAATAGGTCTGATATTGCTTCCAATAAAGCAAAAATTGCTTGCAAGAGGGAGCAATATAAGGAGAATCAAAGCAGAAATGAGAAGTGGAAAACTAGAACAAGATGAAGAAAAATCCACAAACCAAACCAACCAAGCAAACGAAAAGCCAAACAAAATGCACAAGGCAGAAGAGGGAAAAAATCCAGAGATGGTAGTTTTTCAATTTTTAAGGTTCAAAATGATGCTGTGACATATAACTCCAACTGCTGGAAAAAAATATATGTAAAATCCATAACTTTTTGCTTTATTTTTTTAAAAGAGTAAATAAAAAACAAGGCAGAGGTCTGTCTCGGTTGGGGTGGTACATCTGCTTTGTGGTGACTAACCCATCTCTGCTGCACTTGGGGTAATTGAGGGTCTGCTGCACTTCCCCCACTTTTGACATGGTACCAACTTCCACCTCCTGAACTGGCTCAAACCTGACATGATTTGGAAAACAGGCTCAAATTTGGGGACCTGGAGCCTCCTCTACCCCACCCCTGCCTCCTCCTGCCCTGACTAATTAACCACATTGATTTTAACAGAGAGGCTTCCCTTGCTCAGGTGCTGTATTTTTTGTTTATGACGACTTCGAGGCAAACAACCTTTGACTCTGTTACCTCAAGCCATACAATGCAGATGAGCTAATTCAGAATTTTGCAATGCAATGCATATTTTTTGTATGTAATTTTGCATTTATAAAAGTAAAGCAGTCCTATTCAAATGGATATTGTCCAAAACCGTGTGTATTGTGATTGCCAAAAATCTTGGGTGTATGTTTATGTTCCAAAGACTCCTGTGGCACAAATTCAGAGCATTGGCATGTATTAAGATGATTGGCATCTCATAATAGATGGAAATTTCTTTTAACTATGTCAGACATAACATTTTTGTTGATATTTTAGAAAATACATTTAGATAATATGGGACCATTTCCTCTTTTTTTGTTAAAAAATGAATGAATATTCACTGAATGGCTTCCTGCAAGTGTATTTGAAGCTAAAAAATCTCATGTTTAATGATGAGACAGACTCACGTCAACTGAGTGGTTTTAAAGATTAAAAACAGAAGCAGCACATTCTGACACTCCATTTATTCTATTAAAACCAACACTAACTCAGTTAAGATTTTCCCTGAAGAGAAAATTTGGTCTCTTTAAAGGAAAAAAAACCCAGCTATTGAATAACAGAAATGAGAAGCCTACTCTGATTTTCTTAGTTTAGCAGCACTCGGAAAATAGGCAATTTTAAACCCAGTGGCACAAGTTAGTGTGATTCTTTAGGTTCCCAGTTTGGGAAACAGTGGGAACAGAAAGAAAGAGGCTCTTTCAAAGGGTAACTCAAAACAGGAGCCTAAATTAGCCTATCTGCTCTTCATATGTTTTACATACTTGCTGAGTTGAAAGCCTGGAGATGTGCCTTTGGGTCACTGAGTTCAGACTGGGCTCCAAACAGCTTCCCTGTAACCTCCTAAAACATGGCACTCAAGTTTTCCCCCTTTCTTTAGGAGAACCCAACAGCTTTCAGGTTAGGAACTGCTTTCTGATTTCCAAACTGAATTTTGACCTGGCCAGTATGTGCCCATCTGCTGCTCTGCCAGTAGTCATTTGGCTTCAGGTTACACATGTCCTTGTCTCTGGTGTTACCTCCTCCAGTGCTGCAACAGCCAGCAATGTTGTATCCTACATTTCGTAATTGCCTGGATGCAAGGAGTGACTGCCAGAGCTGATAATAGACTGCTTTATCCCCTGTAAATGGAGACAAGCAAAGTGCACTTGCAAAACCTGCAATTTGGATTGAAGTCTGATTGCATCTGTCTCTCAAAAGACCTAAGGAACACTCTCAGATAAGAAGCTTTTTAATTTCATACGTAAAACAAGGTAAAAAAGAAAGAGTGGAAGACAGACTGGGGGTTTTTGTGGCCTGGTAACGAATGAGTGAAAAACAATTAGAAAATGAAGTTAGTGATTAACAGGAAGGCAGTGACAAAAAGTTTTCTGGGAGATAACATTACAATTCATCCCTGCCAGACTTCAGGTCTGATCAAAAAATTGTAATATTTTGGGTTGCCAGCATTTCAGAAAAAAAAGTGCTACAAACTGACAAGCTCTTGACACACTTTAAAATGCATTGATTGTATAATCCTCAGGCATCTTGGAGTAACAAGGGAATAAATAAAAGGGAAAAAAAAAAGAAAATAAAAACATTCAGTGTTTGTTTTCAAAACTCATTGTGGAAAAGCAATACTAAATACTTGTCATATGCACAGGGCTCTTTGGTACACACGTAGTTTAACTGGCATTTAACTTGGCAGTCACACCACAAGTCACACCAGGCAGTTGCAATAGGTCTGCACCCTGCAGTCCTATTTCAAAACCAGGCAAGGACTTCAGCTGCATTATAGATAGCAATAATAAAAAGCATGGCTGCTAAGCATTTCTGATCACAAATACATTTTGGTTTTCACCCTTCCTCAATTAGGATCATACCTGATCCAGCCCTGGAAAGTTTCTCATTGCCTACAGGCAGCAATCCATAGCAATAAACAGAGAACAGGGAAGTTTTGAGTGGGAGCTTACCTTGTTTCGTCTCACTTTAGCAACTGATAGAGAAATTACCTTTGACTGTCTGCAGTTCCCCAGCTCCTACTGGGCATCAACAGCCTGAGGTGCATTGGAAATACCTTGTTACCTACCAAGCACACAGAGTGCACCCACCTTGCTGCACAGAGCATGTCCTTGTCCCTGACTTGTGCAGGTGCTCAGCTGGCAGAGTGAGCACCAAGTCAGCCTTCTGGGGGCTGTGACCAATTGTGCATGGCCACAGTTGAGGCAGCACTCAAACTCCATGGCACAAAACTGAGTTGGCTTTGCAATGGATAGCAGAGCACCCCCCAAGAGCTGGGACATAAACCTCACCTCAAGGGTGTAGTGGATGAATGACCTTTTTGCCTGGAATAGGAAAAACCATGTACCTAAATAAGTGATTTTAGCAAACTGCTGACTTGCATCTCAGAATAAGAAAATCTGCCAGAAGACTGGGAGAAATGGTTCGATCATTCATTAATTAGTCCTATTATGGAGGGTAGTTCAATTCCACTACTGTTATGGTAGTGAAAGAGATCCTGCTGTTCCCCTCCTGCTTCTGCCTTCCATTGTGCCCAGGGATTATCTAGACATGGGTTCGGTGATCTGATGCAATAGAAAAGTACTTTTTTTTTTCTTTTTTGGGTTTGTTTTTGTTGTGGTTTTTTTTTTTTTTTTCTGTGAGAGCATGCGAGTTGTTTTTGTGGTTTTTTTGTTTTGTTTTGTTTTGTTTTGTTTTGTTTTTTTTTTTTGTCTGATCACCTTGCTTGCCTGTGACTGCTCAGTCTCTGGCTTTGATGCCACAAAAGCACCTGCTGGGTCTGATGGAAGAGGTAGGAAGAGGCAGAGCAGGACTGTTTTTTGCATTGGCAGCCTGCAATTAAACCAGCTAAAGCTGAACATCAAATTGCAAACACACACCAGGAAAGGGAAATGAGTTACCATTTTAATTGTTTGCCTATTTGAAAGTCAACTGGAAATCCTGAGTATAACGGATTTTCGTATTTTATTTCAACATGATACAGCTACATTGCTATCAGAATTTCTATTTTTTGTGGCCATTCAATTTCCCATCTGATCTACACATTGTAAAATCAACTTCCAGGCCACAAAATTAATTTAACTTCTCTCTATTTTTTTTTCCAGTTTCTAACAGTAGAAATAATAGTGTTTTGCTATGAGATGTGCAGTTATTTAATTATTTCAGGTTTGCAAAATCCTTTACCCTTTGAAAATTAAAAATGCTCATAGGTACCAAGCACTCAGATAGAAAAGCTGTTCATTTATGAGATGAGATATTTCTGAAAAATGGTATTTTTTTCAGATAAGGCACCTCTGAGAAGGTCACTTAAACTTTTTTCATCTTCTTCATCTTTTTTCAGTGAACCACAGGGCTGGAGGACTCTCCAAGAGGTCACCATCTATTCAATACCAGTTTATGTCTTCCAGTGCATGCATGATGTGCTTTGGGGTGATGTTTGTGAACTCTCAGCAGTTAACTCACGTCTTTCTGCAAGTGACTACTCCAAAATCTTCCAGCTGACACCTTCCTGATTCCCTGATGCCATAATATTCTACACTTCTAAATACCTGAAGGAAAGAAGATTTTAAAGGTCAAGTTTCTTTATATTTAAACTTACTTATTACATTCCTGGCAGTTTTGAAGATGATGGGATTTTTGTGTTGATTTTTATTACAGTGATGTTTCCTGTTACTCTACCCCAACTGGAACATTATCTAGATATTTCAATAGTGTCTTAACCAACATGGAATTAATTCTGTTATTTTAACAGTCATTACAATAACCAAAGCAATAGTTTCCAGGAAGATTTCAACAAATTTCCTAAGTTTTTAAATAGGAGGAAAAAACCCACTATTTAAATTTTAACATGTTTTTTTCCAGGAACAAAACACTTATATTTGTGCACAAAACCACATATACACACAGGCTATGCAGACAAGTATTCTGTGTATCATCTTTCAGAAAAAGTTGGCAGAAAAAATGTCCTCAGAGGACAAAAAACCAAGCAAACTAACTGAAAGGTGATATTTATGTTTCAGTTATAGAATCAGATTCCACTATGATTTTCAACTTTGCAGTGTGCTGTGGAAAAAAGCCAAACTCTGCTGACATCCTTCTACAATTTGGGTGCTTCCACAGCAATCGCAGTGAACAGAGTCTCTTTTCCTCTACATCCAACTATTCCCAGCTCTGTGCTTCAGCATGATGGTCTCCCAGGTGGACTAACACAACTTTTTGCCCACTAGAGCCAATGAAGAAAATAATTAAGGAACACCAAAAGAATATGAGGGAATATACGGTTGTTTCTAAAAAGAAAAAGTGAAGAGAATTAATCAACACTCCTTTTGTTTGTTTTATTAATAATTCCTGCACCAAAATAAATAATGAATTCCCAGAAAAACCTTCAAAACCAACTTTCTGAGAAAAAACAGGTTTTTTCCAGACAGCTGCAAACTTCAGTTGTTAATTTAGATCCCCTAGACAAAGTGCTGTATATCAAGCTGTATATGTACAACACACTCATTCTGTTCACAAAATTAAGCCACATAGTTGCTAGAAATGGCTTGATTTGTTCTGCAGAGCGTCTTCCCTTAAAACACTGTTAGTTTATAGTTGCAAGAGATGAATACATATTATCTACCCACCTCCCAGAAACAGTCAGAAACAATTTCACTGTGAAGTAAACAGGATGAGCTCAATCATGCATAGAAGTATATAGTGCTGAATTGGTGTAAGTACTCCGCAGTAAAACAAAATGGTCAGATTTTATAGTGAGATAATGACCATATATTAATTAATGCTCTGAAAAATAAGTCTTTGAGTACAGCTTTTAACTTTCTAAAGGCATATAAGCAGGACATTGCTCTTGCAAATCCATCTGCAGAACAGCACTTACTATCTCAGTAAGGAGTTAATTTCAGAGCCTACACAGGAACATGCAAATGCTCATATTCTAAAACCTTTCCAAAACAAGAAAGGAAATAAGCAGTCCTCAGTTAAGTTTAGGCTCTGAATTTTTTAAAATTACTCCCATTATACTGTGCTAATAGCTTCATCAGAGGTAGGGATCATGACACACCAATGAAAGTGCAGCAGGGTTTGTAAGGAGATGTCATTTTTTTTGTTAGACAGATACCACTGAAATACATGGGTAGCTCTTGCGCACAAGGATCCTTTTTCTTTAATTTCATTCACCCTAAAATCAGCTTTCTGTGAACCACTCCAGGCGTGTAATCTTTGTGTTCTCCCCTGTAAAGTGGATGGCTTATTACCACCCAGGTCATGATTAGCTCCTAGACTGGACAACTGACTTGAATGAATAACAACCACCCCTGGGACTTCTACTCCCAGGATTGTCTTCAGCCAGTTCATTTCCCACAGCACTTCACTATACACTCACACACCACTTCTGCTTGTACAGACAGTGATAAGTCAAATTGGCCAGGACTGAATCTTGAAGTAAAAGGTTTATTTGGCATTATTTGCCAAAATTCTGTTTACAAGCATTCAGCATGTTGTGAGCCCATCCTCTCACATGTTGACACCTAAGGAAAATCTTTCTTTCCCCCATGCAATTCCTGCTGATTGCTGTGAGCAAGGAGCATTGGATCCTTTGCTGTGCTGATTCAACTCTCTAACCCAGCAGAAAGCTATTTACCTTTTGGAGGGAAGATTTTCACTGTTTATTTTTCAGGGATTTTACCCTCACCCTGTGACAGTGACTTCAATTACCACACAAATAAGACCAGTGCATACCATAGCTATCAGGAGGTTAGTAGACCAACCACTCCCCTTGGGAGG
The DNA here is from genome assembly GCA_039654755.1 of Calcarius lapponicus. Taxonomy (NCBI): domain Eukaryota; kingdom Metazoa; phylum Chordata; class Aves; order Passeriformes; family Fringillidae; genus Calcarius; species Calcarius lapponicus. The sequence continues at coordinate 63,955,522 of CM077462.1, read as the reverse complement.
GGTTTATTATACAATGGTTTATTGGGGACAATAAACCATCATACTGACTTGGTCACTCCTTATCTAACTCTCCTTGGGAGCTTTGTAAAACATTGACAAAACACAGTTTTAGGGAGTCTTATAAGTGGTAAAATTTTGGCTTCAAGAAAGCAGTAACAGCGTGACAAAGAAAGAACAAGTCTGCCACCAAACACAGATATCCCATCTGATGTATCTTACACACAGGGCAATACTAACCTAAGGCTGTATTTCACTGACAAATTGAGATATGTCAGTGCTTTTGAGCAAGGAAGACTTTTTTTCCCATGGAAGTAATTAGAATTACTATTGGAGAGGAGGCACAGGGAGTGCCTTTACCTTACACAGGTGAAATAAGTTACAGATGAAGAGGAGAACTGGAGTGAACTCAACAGGTCAGACTGAACCATCTCTGCCTGGTCACAGTGACCGTGGTACATCCTCATTATGTAAAATACACCTCTATTTTCTATAATCTATTTTTACTCTAAGGCAATTACAGAGAAACCCATATGGTTTTGTGCAGTGACAGCCTGCAGTGGCCACAATTCGAAACTGAAAATTGAGACCCAAAGCACTGCAGAATGCAGAGGCAGGATCATCCAACCAGCGTCATGGGGATGAGATAGAGGTACCACAAATCTTTTCAGCTCCTGCACATAAAACCAGAAAAACAGTAACAGAGGCTTTTTTCCTAAGGTCATTGGGATCTTTTGGGTTGATGTCTGAAAACATGAAGTCAGAAGAAAAAAAAAAAAAATCATCAGTAAAGGAAGGAGATAGGATGATATAGCCACATCTGTTTAGAGAGGCTTGATCGGGAACAGTAAGGTGCATGCAGTTTTGTATGGCTTGACCAGCAAAATGTCCAGCTGGTATGTCGTGTCCAGCTACCCTGGCAAAAAAAAACTAACCTTGAACTAATTTTTTTTTTAATAACATAGCACTACTGGACAACAGAATCTTAGTGAACAGAAACAGCATTTGTTTGGAACGCAGAGGAAATTCTGCTTCTCCAATTAAGTGAGTGCTTTAGAATCCTCAAAACAGTGTCTTAAACAAGAGCTTTTATCTCTGCTGGTATGAGTAAGAGCATCTATCAGCTGGTTGCTTGAAGAATCAGCAGCAAAATGTCAAATTAATCCCTCCCCAAAAGGCTGAGAAGATGGCATGAAAAGAATGTGATGGTGCTAAAATAATGCATTACTTAAAAAACAGTTTAAATTTACTGATGCAATTCCTAATCTCCTGATTTAAATCAATACAAAAATAGATCAGGATACTTACAGTTTTAACCTAGTTTAGCTCCTGAGTTATTTAAAGCTACACTTTTGAAATCTATGATGAGCATCTACGCGTAGATTTATAACAGTTTTAAAACATTTATTTTAAATTTATATCCGTAGCCAAGCTAGTGCATCATTTTCATAGCCAAAATTTTCATACTATATGCATTTATTGTTCCCCAGAAACGGGTTGTTTTTCATATAACTTTTTTTAAATGAGGGTATATTTACTCATTAGCAAGTCTTTTAGGCTTCTTGATTGCACATATATCTTTGGGAATGTGAAAGCAGGCACATTTTGCTTTTGGAGAGACAGAGGGAAACGAGCCACTTCCCCGCACACCCAGCCATGCGCCCAGGGTCTCGCACTTCGGTGGAGACATCTCTGTCCCCAACAGCGCCCGTCCCCTGCAAACACTCTGCTGCTTGGACAAGCAAGATTTTGCAGGTCACCATAGCTTCTACTTCCAGGATGGGTTTTCTCTGCTTTTTGTCAACTGCTCGTGTTTGCAGTTGACAAAAAGGGTCTCACAGGTGGCGCAGGGTGCTGGGGTTACACCCCGAGCAGGGTTCGTGCCGCATGATTTCCTGGCTGTGATGCGCGGCTGCTGTGGAAACTCTGAGTCACTTCGTGCTGCTAAACTCATGGCGAACAGGAGTCCCCGTCCTCCAGGGCAGCAAGACTTAGGCTTGCAGTGACACCGGGAAACAAGCCCTGTTGGGGACTTGCCGGGGGTTGGGCAGGGGGGCTGGGCAGGAAGATGCCCTTTGGGGAGACAGATGGGTATGGGGAAGGGGATGTCCTTTGTGGGGGAGGACGCCCTTTGGGGAGGTGTACGCGCTCTGCAGAAGAGGACGACCTTCGGGAAGGACACGCTGTGGGGAGGAGGCCCGGCCGGGGCGGGCCCGGGCCCGGGGGCGGGGAGGCGGCGGCGGCCGGGCGCATTTGAGCGGCGCGGCGGCGGCGGGCGCGGCGCTATGGCGGGCTGGGCGCTGCGGGGCTTGGCGCTGGCGCTGCTGGCGGCGCTGCCCGCGGCCGTGCTGGGCGACACGCCGGCAAACTGCTCGTTCGCCGACCTGCTGGGCGCCTGGGAGCTCCGCGTCTGGCGGGCCGGCGGCCGCCACGGCAACTGCTCGCAGGCGGGTGAGAGCGCGGCGGGCCCGGGCAGCTCCCGCCCCGCGGGGCCGCGGCGGCCGAGAGGTGCTCCCGGGAGCGGGCGGGGGAGCGGCTGCTCCGTGCCCGGAGCTCCTGGAGCCGGCATGGGCGAGGGGAGGCGGCTTCCTGCGCCGCTGCAGTTCCACTTCACTGGTTTTGTTCGTGTTTTGTTCGCTCCGATGAGGGCTTGACTAGGCCTCTCTGTGGGCCCCATGGCTCATGCCGTGTCTCTCACGGGTGCCTTCCTGCCCGGCTCTGCCTGCCCGGGCCCTGGCTGCTCCCAGCAGGAGAGGGTGCAGTGCTGGTGACGCCTGGGCGCCCTCTGAGAGGCTGTCAGGGAAGTCTGACAGCATCCAAAAAGATGGAAACATCACTTCCTTCGAGAGGATAATAGTAGTGGGGAGTTACTATTTAATGATCATATGTCAGTGTCATTTTAAAAATAGTAGATGCTTTGCATTTTCCTGTGTCATCTGCTTTTTGATCAGAGGAGACAAGTGGCAGTACTAGCGCTGGAGGTGAGGTGCGTGGTAGGGTTGGAGCACTGGTGTGAAGGAGTGTAGGATGGATGATGCCTCATCCCAGATGTTGTAGGGGAAGAGTTGTCATTGCAGACGCAGTGCTTAAATGACACAGGATCCAACGCCTTTGTAGCTCTACAGCAAGTTGTGTTTCAATAAGCTGGTGTTTCCCAGTCACAGCTTTTTGGTGCCGCTGCTAATAAAATGTGCAGATACTATGTAGCAGTGGAAAAAACGAACATGTAGACACCCACTGATAGGTAAGTGGAGGTCCTGAAGTGTCTCAATGCCCTTTTGCAGAAGACTGTATTCAACAAGTGTACTGTAGCATCTTCAGGAATAAATGTTACAACATCCTTTATACATTTTTTTTGTGTTATTTTTCTCTTCCATACAGTAATCGTGCCCTAATGTTTCTTTCTTTTAGGGCCTGTGGAGAAAAAGGTGGTTGTCAATCTTCAGAAGCTAGATGTGGCTCAGGATAGTCTGGGCAACTATGGTTTCTTCACTTTGATTTACAATCAAGGCTTTGAAATTGTGATAAATGACTACAAGTGGTTTGCATTTTTTAAGGTGAGTTAACCTGGTGTGTTCTACACCACTGGCTGTTGCCAAAATGGCCTGTAGTTAGGCTTCCCTTCAGTCCCTGGGTGCCACAGTGGGTCAGTTGGGACACTTGATTATCTTTGGTTCTAAGGTGTCCTGGATTACAAGATAAAGGATCTCTAAGGAAACATCAATCAGCAGTTGGGTAGGGAGCAGAGAGAGGGAAGAGGTATTCTACACTGGTCATTATCTGAAAAAAAATATAGATGCTGCTACCTTCCCTTCTGGGCATGCTTAAAGCAATTGATGGCCTTCATGAAGCTAACTTTCCTGGTAGCCTGGAATTTCTTTTTTTGTTTTTCTTCCTTTTTATTTTTTTTTTTTTTTTTGGCTCTGTGCGCTCAAGTCAAATAGCAAATACCATTGCTTTTATCTTTCCTTACAGATGTTGTCCAATGCATGGACACTTTAAAGCCATCTATCCTCCTTGATGGAGGATTTCTGGGATCTATAAATTTTATTTCAGAATACTACTCTAATATTTAAGGAACCTTTCTGCTGCCTGTAATTATTCCTTTGGAGTAATACTGTTCTCTTCAGTCCCTGTTAATGCCTTCAGGTCAAGCTGAAAACAGTGATGGTAGGCCGGGATTAGACAGGAGAAAACACTCTTGTTAGGAGCATTCTTCTGCTGCCCTGATGAGTAGCATGACAAATCTGAAGTCTGGTTTGAAGTAATCCCTGCAGGATGGTTTTACTACCTGGAAGACAGATGCTTTGTGTAGCAGGGCTTCTCAGCTGGTGAGCGCAGCCCTGGGCAGGAACAATGAACATGTTTTTGATTGTTTCGGGAAGCATGATCTTGTGAGTCAATAGTAAACATCACGGCCTTGTCCAGACATAAAATCTCTGAACTTTGGCTAGTACTAAGGAGGGTGAAGAAATAACTTTTGCTCTAAATTGTCTTTCTGGGAGCCATGGTAGATGGTTTATTTTACAGCAACTATTTTAATGTCAGTGTTTTCAGGTGTTAACAAAAGCAAGTCGTGCACTCTTTCAGGAGAACTGGAATCCTTACTGAATAGAAATTATGTAGAAGGCTCCAGTTTAACTGCAACCTCCTTGCAGCTTCCATCTGTGCTGTGTTGGGCTCATGGAAGGGAAAGGACTGTATAGACTTTTTAGCACAACTACTGGGGAAGTTATTTACATGCTCATTGTTGTAGCTTAACCCCAATAAAGAGCAAAGCACCACTCAGCCATCAGTGTGTTGGGGGAGTGAATTGGAAGGATAGAAGTGCAGAAACTCATAGGCTGAGATCAAGGTCCTTTAATAGGTAAAGCAAAAGCTGTGTGTGTATGCAAGCAAAGCAAAATGAGGAATTTATTCACTCCTTGCCACCAGGATAGGTTGCCACCATAATGAGCAGGTGCTCAGCAATTTCCAGGAAAGCAGGGCTTCATCGTGCACAAGTGTTACATAAGAAGGCAGATGGCATGATTCTGAATGTTCCTCTTTTCTCCTTTCCTCAGCTTTATTTCTATGCATGATACTTTTTGGCATGGAATATTTCTTTGGTCAGTTGGGGTCAGCTTTCCCAGCTGTGTTCCCTCCCAATTTCTTATGCACCCCCAGTCTATCTGCTGTCAGAGCTGTCTGAGAGCAGATGAGGCCTTGGTGCTGTGTTAGCACTGCTCAGCTAAACTTTAACATCCCTGCATTAAAATCACTGTTTTCTTCAAAAATCTGAAATGTGGCTTTATATGAGCCACTATAAGAAAATGGACTGTCAAGACCTAGAGGACTCTTATAACTGGAAATTTTTGAAATAAGAATGCAATCTTTTAAACAAGGCAGGTTCTTGTACTTGAGCAGAAGCAAAGTATGAGAGAGAAACACCTGATTGACATTCTCATCTGTGTAAGATAGTGAAATTATATTGCCGTGATGTGCATTCCTCATAGGTGTGCCAGGTGATACAGCAAAGCCTGCACAGACACTGAAGGGTAAACTGAGCAGAATTACTCTGAAACTTCTCAGGCAGGGACACCTCTATGTGCTCACCTGCAGTGGGAGGACCTGTCTCAAAAGTGGCAGGAATTGCTGCCTCCATGAGGACAGTGGAGCACTGTATCCTGTAGTATTGTCCATCAGCTTGGTTTTGAGGGGTCATCTCTGGCAGGGAGAATTCAGCAGTCATTGTTGGACTCATCTGAGGAGAATATAGTTGAACTAGCAGACTTTGGGCTGATATTTTACACTGAAATACAGAGTTGCTTTACAAGCCAATATGCTAGGCAGTTGCTAATTATCAAATAAATTCCTGAGTGTGAAGAATTTATTCATAGAAACTGTGTGGCCTGCTCTGGGATATAAATGGATCTGTTAGTTGCCAGCTTGAAGACAACTGAGAGTGATTGAAGGCTGCTGCTCTCCATACCTTGTGAAATACATCCCCAGAAGATGAGCACTAAGTCAAGTGACTCATAAGCACTGATGTCATATATTGCATTGATTTCATGTGTTGCATTGATTTGCAAAAGTACTCTTAAAACAACATACCAAAACTGTTACGGAATAGTTTAAGCTCTAAGGAGCTTCTGGTGGTCATCTGATTCATCTTGCAGCTCAAAACAAAGTCAAATATACACCTGAGCAGTAGCATACACAATAGCTTGCATTTTGTGGTCATTAAATGTGTCTCAGCCCTTTGTAAGCTGATGGATTAATTCTTAGTTTTGAAGTTGGCTTCAGTATTAAGAAATAGCAAGCTTGTTTGGGTCATTGCCCAGCATCAGCAAGACATATTTAAATTAAAGACTTCTTTCCTTAAACATCCTAGGGAGGACGTTACCCTCTCTAATAATTTTGCTGCTGTAAAAAGAACAACAGATTACCAAGATGCAAGTCTATTGCTGAGAATCATGAGGAAATACCACAGCACTTACTAAATGCATTTTTTGCTGCAGACAGCTACTTGCTGTTATTGGGCAACAACATGAAATGTGTCTATCTGCAAAACTCCCAATTTCATAACTATTAGTGGGCACTTGGAGGGAGGAAGTGGTTCCTTACAAACTGTTTGACCTTGTGACATATTTAACTGTGTGTATCTGTTTACTTTTAATCCAGTAAATATTGCATTACATATGAAATAGAAATACAACAAGTCTGAGATTGAGCAGGTACAATGAACAGCAGTGTTTAAGCCAATACAGTATTTGTGAGTTTCAGGCATGGAAGTGCCACTTCTGCTAATTGAACCTCCAGTGTACTTTTTCCTAGTGTTAAAGAATTAAGCTGTTAATTACTGACAGGAATGCTGTGGGCTTGTCTAAGTGGTGACTTTATCAGAGCTACTGCACTGTGTAGATACAGACACAGCCTGTTTGGCTGTGCATGTTTCAATGAGTTTTTAATAGCTTTTTGTCCCTGTGGCTTACTAAACGGACACCCACTGAAACTTCTGTAGGGTCTCATTGCCTTTACAAGATATTTGTTCTTTCACTTGAGGCCTGTGGGGAAAGGACTTTATACATCAGAGGAATAGATTGGGTGAGCTCATCAATCTTATTTTTTTCCTCAGTTTACTTTAGTGTCTGAAATAAAGAAGCTTTAACAGTGTTTTTTTCTAACTATTGTTGTACATACATTTAAAATTTGCCAAATTTAAGTGCAGCATCCTACTGCATTCTTGCATTCTGCTTCTAGCACAAAATAAGTTGTTCAATATGTGCTTCTGAAACATCCCTGTACTGAACTTGGATGTGAAGTTAGTGTACTTGCTCTTGGCAGATGCTTGATCATGTGCTTCTACTGGATGATACAAGGTTTTTTTAGGATTATGCAATATATGAAGCTTTAGTGATTTTTTTTTTTTACCCCCAAGGGATGGCAAAAGAAGTAGGAACAGCATAACATAAAAAGCTAGAGTAAGGCTGAAGGGAAAGTTGAAGCCAATTTGTTTCAATTACTTGATGTCTTTGAGGTGTTTATTTATTGGTAAGGCTACCACTTTTGACACGAGACAGTCTCATAAGTTTCTCACTGTTTGTCCCTTAAGCAAAGTGGTTCTACTTCAGACTCCTGAGATGCTCTTTAGCAAATACCAGAAGTCTGGCTTTTTTTTTCATACTGAAACATTACAACTACTTCATCAAAAAAAAAAAAAAAAAGATAGATTTTAGAATATTTCACCACTCAAGTTACTAATCTTTTTCAGACTTGGTGACATCTTTGTCATATCTTTCTCTCTCTTCCCCAGTGCTCCCAAATTTGGTTAAAATCAAAGACTGCTGTTCTGAAACAAACAGAAACAAACTAGAACAGTGACAGCAGTTAATGTTTAAGTTTTCAGGATATGGAAAAAAACCCCAAACCTTGTATTTTATATTGCTAAAGTAGAAGTGCTAGAGTTGCTAATGCTATTTAATCATCCTGCAAATCAATTGAAAGTCAGCTTTTAACCTGGCTTATTTGGGCTTGCTTAACTGGCAGTGAGTAACTGCTGCTTTCCTAAAGTGTAAATCTGAAAGCACAAGAGTCAGAATTGCAGAATGTTTCCTACAGTAAAGAAAATCCACCTGGAGTTGATATTTGCTTGCATTTTATACTGGGGAGCAAGATGTAGTAGTTTTTTCTGGTAACATGTATTTTTGTGTAGTTGGGCAGCTGCAAGTCTGCAGCTCTGTTCTCATTCAGTGTGTGCTTCCCATAGTAAAATGAATAGGCACACTTGTAAACTTGAGAGATAAGTCTCTCCACCAGGTTTAATGTGTAGGGTCATCCTGCCTCCTGGAACTCAAGTTGGCTTATTGCCTAGGCATTGCTTAAATTGAGAACAATAGATTTCAAAGAGGATGGGATGGCTGCCTCTCTATGTGGCACTGCTGAATTCTCATTAAAATGCTGTGACTAATAAGTTCTCCATCCTTTCTTGCTTTCCTCTTAGGGAGATTAAAGATTTTTAAAAAAGCTTTAAACAATTATGATTTTTACTAGGACTAGAATTGAACATACAATTAGATTGTCATGATGACCAACACAGGAAAGGCGTTATTAAAAGTATACTTCACTGAGAAGCTTACCTTGGTTCAGTTACCTAACAGCGAGCTTTGAAGTTTAGCTATGTGAAGGTTAATGTTGGTGTGGCTTGGCTAAATTTTGGCATTAGGCAAAACCACATGAATTGTCAGGATTGAGAAAAATATGCATTTGAAATAGAATTAAATTTTACTGTTTTCAAAGCTCAGAATTGGAAATATGAATATAGTTTGAGTGCCTTTCTAAAGGAGTTCTCCTGGATTGGTCGGGTTGCTGGATGGAGTTAATGTTGCAGATTTCACCAGCTGATGAAATTGTCATGTGACAGCTGCAGTCATCTTAACTCAAAACTGAAAACCATCTTTAAAGTCTGCTGAGAAATGCGTGAGAGCAGTTGCTGGTGATCACAGCTGTATGGCTGTTATCCTCCGTGAAGGATGCTTCTTCTGGGGTGGGCTCTGTGAATATTTTGGGTGCTGTGCTGGCAGCTTCTGCTGAGTCTGACATTGTAATTCACATCCACCTCAGCCAGGTGTTGCTTGTGCAATGGTGCCATATCCCTGTCATATGACTTGCTGTTAGTTGGGCAGGTATACTCGTAGTCGGTCCTCTAAAACTGGTACAGTCAAATTTCCTAGATCCCATCTGTCAGTCCTTCACTAGTAGAAATGAGAAATGCTGCATTTCTTAGCAAAGTTGTTTTAGCAATGATTTTATGGTGTACCTTCTGGTAATCAGTGGCCATCATTGTTATGGCACTGATGAGATTTTTTTCAAGACTTGTCTGCCACTTGCCTGCATCAGTGGTTCTCGATTAAAAGTCTGGTGGGGGAAAACAATTTTGACCTTATGTACAGTTATATTTTCATTTCCTAGATACATTGTTATTTGGAGTTGAAATTCCCTTTATCCAAATGTCATTCATATGTTATGGTCTCAATGTATCCATGTCCACTTTTCAAAGTCATTTCAGTAGTAGCTTAGTCTGGCACTCTACAAAAAGGTAGCTACAGAGGACTAGAATGGCCTGATTTTAGGCTTCTACACAGACTGTCTGAAATTGGCTTTATGTCTTGTTTATATTGAAGTGTTGCTACTGGCTGTCTCTTTACCTTCTTTCTTATTTTGTTGATACACATGAACTGAAAGAAGACTGCAAAAAATTCACTACATTCACTTTTCTGAAAGAAAGTTGCACAAATGGCATGAATGTGGTTATCTCTCTATGTCTTTAAAAAAGCAATGCATTTTGTGTCTGGAAAGGGAAAGGGATTTCTAGGAGAAAAACACTTTTTTGTTGTTGCTTCTGTTGTTTTAATTTGTTAGTTAGCAGATAACTCATTGCCTTTTTTTCCATGAAGATAAGCCCCAAATCTGTGTTACTTGTTTTAATTCAGAATAACATTTTGCAAGGCAGGATTGTGGCAGGTAGCAGGCCTGTTCCTCTGACAATCTTCAGGTTTTCAAATTTAAGGCCTATGCTCATTGAGGAGAGCTGTACAGTTTTAATCTGTGGCAGCTTTTAGATAGGAAAAACCAGGTATTAACGTCTATGGTCATGTAGAGCCAGAAAAGTGATCTTAGAGTAACTTAGAGGTAAAGTTGCTTTTGCTGTGTCTGGATTTCTAATTCTGCTGTTGTGAAGAGTGTGTGTCTCAAAAGTCATCTCTGGACCTTGCTCTTGGTATTTGGCCAAGTGTAGTTATTTCCCACAATCTTGCACAGTAAGATAGGAGGAATAGAACAAGCTCAGCCTTCTAGTGCCCCCACCCTGCTCCAGCCAGCAAACACACTTGCTGGCTGTAGGTATGTTGCCTCTGCATCCTCCAGACTGGGGACAAAGCAAATTCCCATTGTTCCAAAACAATCAGAGGATTAACCTTTAATTTTATTCTGCTGATCGATAAATGTAATTATTGTACTATAAGTTCAAATTTCTCAAAAAATCTCAACATAGACACAAACCTCCCAGTCTCTTTAATTAATCTTTTCCATCTTTGGGCATTTCCATCACTGGAAGTCACCACCTTCTTCAGTAAAGAAGCTGAGCAAACATTTTATTGAAACATAGTTACAGAATCCTGCTAGGATTGTACATGTGCAGCTTAAACAGGATGAGATATAATGAAGTTTTCTTGGACTAGGAAACTTGAATTCTGTGTAAGTGACTTTTTTTTTGGGAATAGAAAAGTAAAGTTAAAGGCTTTGTTGTATGGGGTTTTCAGGTGCCTTTGCAGTGTCACATGAAGCACTACAAGCTTACACAAAACACTAACCTTAAGAGATGAGTAATGAGCAAAGAGCCACACACACCTCCATGGTGAGACATTCCGTCGTCAGAGAATTACTAATCTAGAAAATTTATATACCTGGGCAAAGCTGGTACCTGTTGTGTGAGGACACATTTTGCTGAATATATTATGTTGTTGCTCTTCAGTGGTAAAATGAGGACTTGTGGTTGAATAAGGAAGTATTAGGACTTAGGACTGGAGGCTTTAGTGGCAGTCTCTGCTGCAATTTTTAAATGAGCTGTTCTCAAGGGATCATCATTTCTCACTGTCTCATTTTAATAGTTCCTGTGAAATTGTTTCTTGATGCTTTGCCATCACAGCTCAAACCTAAAAAACTGGCTGGAAGTTTCATCTTTGGTTTTGACTTGTGAAACAATAACAGTGCATAAATAGTACATAAATTTTAAAACAGAAATAGTGCATGTTTTCCTGTGAGGTTACTGGATGACAGACTTGCCGTTCTCCCTCTGAGTCTTAGTCTCTCAAACTTCTGTGGCAATCCAGAGTTAGCTTGACTGGTCACATATTTGGCATAAGAAATCTCAGGGCCTTGAAGAGAAGGTTGAGTACTAAGAGGTCTTTTACATTTTGCTGAGAAAGTAGCTGTTGAACTGAAATGATTAGCACAGGTTAGTTGATACTGATATGAATTTATACTTTGTTGCTAAAAGTGCAAGTCACAACCCAATTGTCTTTTGCAGCAATTTGGTAAATAGCAATTTCTTTCATCTTCTTAACCTCTGGAGTGTGTTTGGCCACTTCCTGTGAAACACAGGCAGGAAGAAGCAGCTGTGAGTGGGTGGGGAACTACGGCTATGCTAACAAATGCATCTGCTCAACACAAGTATAACTTCTTCACATTACAGTACAAAAAGGAAGGCCAGAATGTAACCAGCTATTGCAATGAGACCCTGCCCGGATGGGTGCATGATGTACTTGGCCACAACTGGGCTTGTTTCATAGGACACAAGATTTCTTCATCTCCATCTGATGTTCACATCAACGAGCTACCTCTTCAGAAGCCCGGGGGAAGGTAAGCAACAGATAAGTGACCTTTTAGTGGAATAAAATGTCTCATAACAGTACTTGAGGTTTAGCTAAAATCGTAAGAACCAATTCCAGTACTGAGGACAAAGTTAATGTCAGTGATAATGTTGGAAATAAACCTGAATGCAGAAGAACGGAGGAGGGTTTGTCTGCTGCATCACAGTCTCTTCAGTCTGTGATGAAGTCCTGTTACAAATCTGGCATGTCTAAGATGGTTATATCTAGTCTGTCTCAAGTTTTAGAAACCTTGCCTTGATCCAGTAATTCTATGTTTCTTTATCAGTACCTACCAGAAGACACTTCCAGAGTTACATACTGAGTTTAGAGAACACCTTTAGTTTCAATCTCAGTCCTTTTCTTACTGTTTTACTTGGTTGGTTCCTTTTGTTTGCAGACTTTCCCACAGACGTTATGTGCACAACTTTGACTTTGTAAATGCTATCAATGCTCACCAGAAGTCATGGAGAGCAACAAGATACAAGGAATATGAGAATTTTGCCCTGGAAGAACTAACTAAAAGAGCTGGGGGTCTCTATTCCAGAGCTTCAAGGTAATAAGACACTTTGTTCTGTGACAAACCCCACTGCTTCCAAGAGTCTGCTTGTATTTGTCCTGGCTCTTAGCTGTGCTTAGTTCAGATGTTTAATCAAGTTTCAAGGCCTTCCAGTTCATGTTCATGGGGTGCAAACATATTTTTCATTTGAATGATTATTCTGAGCATCTGTTGTCTCAAGGAGTTGGGACAATTAGAGTCACCTACCCTTTAGTCTTGCTCAGTAACTCACTGCTGAACTCCATATATGCAGGGAAGCAGGTATCATCTCAGTGCAGTCTCAGTTATCATTTCACTGTCCTGTCTGCTCATCAGCTGCTTGCCATAGTCGGGAGTTTCTGCTTGTGCTTCATCTTGGTTCTGCTAGTTCATAATTGCAGTTGAAAAGCTGTGAACTGTTCTTGAATATCAAAGATTTCTGACGGAATTTCCTGGTTACTTTGATAATTTGCCACGCCTGCAACAAGAGTCCTCTAGCAGGAGTAGAGTGTCTTGGTGAAGAAGCATGAAAGTAACTCTGAGAATGCCTTCAGGGTCTTGCAGATCACTTAGCTGAGAGTGGTAATGAGGATGGGTACATCATGCTCTACAAGATTTGAGAACTAGAGTTTAAAGATTCCCTTCTTTATAGCTCTCTTAGCATCTTCATAGTTTTGCTTTTTCAGCTTTTGATATTTCTGTGAGTAGGAATACTACTTTTCCAAACTGCGGCAATTGTATGCTTGTTGAAGAAGGTCCTACTGTACAATAAAATTGCTGATTTGCATGGGAATATCATGCAGATATATAGATAAAGTCACCTTGTAGATTATTTTAAATACAGTAAACTATTTGGAAGCTCTCTTCCACCCATGCAGTACCATGACAGTACTTGGTTGACCCTCTTGGGATTTCAAAACAGACCCCAGAGTCTGATGTTTGTGAATGGCACTGAGGACAAGCATCAGGTTATGTGAAAGTTGCTCCAGAGAAGTCTCCAGGGCAGGTGGGTTAGTGAATTGTCAGCGTAAGCCATGCCTGTGCCTGAAGTGAAACTGTAGTTGCTGTTAGTGTGTGCTGTCAAGGCAAGATGGTTTCTGCAGTCAGATATTCTACATACTTTGTAATTGTAGTAAAATAACTGTGTTGCTATAATCTCTGAGAGTTACCTCAGCACTTCAGATCGGTGCAAAAGTACTTGACCTCAGCAGCTCATGGATTTTAAGGGAACTCCCCGGTTAGACCACCCAGGAGCTGCTCTGGCAGTCACACTCGCACCACCTGAGCTGGGACCAGGGCCCCTTTGCTGCCACACCCCACACTCAGTCACACCAGCATTCCTTACCTGCTTGATGCCAGGGTTCCAATAGCAGAGTCTCAGATGTACAGATCTTTAAAATAACTTGATCTTGGTGCAGTAACTAAATAATAAAACAGCAGTTCGTACCAGGTTCCTCTGAGGAGGGGCCCTAAGCAGAGGAGCCCCTGGGCTTTTATACCCCCAGCCTTAAATGTGGGAAAGTCTGGGGTCTTTTCTGAGTGTCCTGTCACCTGGCTGGGCCACAGGCCTCTGCTCCCTTTGTTATACAAAAGGATTTTGCCACCCAGAGCTCTTTGAAGCTCACACTGCAGCTTGCCAGCTGAACTACCTCTGCTGAATATATTCCTCAACAGTGGATTGTTAATAATATAGTCCCTCAGGGAGCAATTTGAGTAGGTCTTGAATCCTGCTCAAGCTTATCTCTTTGTAGTGACACCCACTCAGTTTAGATGAAGACTATTTTAAATTGCATAGTGTGAAGCAAGTCCAACTAGTAGAAGCCAAAGATGAAAACTGAGTGTTATGTAATTGTTTCCTTGCCTACAGTGTGATATGTTTTTCAAAAACATTTTCTCCTCTTTAGACCAAAGCCTGCACCTCTAACACCTGAGCTACTCAAAAAAGTTTCAAGCTTGCCAGAATCCTGGGACTGGAGAAATGTGAATGGTGTCAATTATGTCAGCCCTGTTCGGAATCAAGGTAAAAATGAATAAATAAAACCTCTGAATTCAAAGTTCTAGAGCTTCTTTGATGTAGTTTGTAATTTGCTGCTAACCAGAAGGTTTTGCCTAGTGTCTTGCAGCTGACAGGTTGCACCTTTTCTGTGAATAACCTGTGGAAACTGGGTGGAGTCCTGGCTAACAATGCTATGCCGAAATAGGTGGTGGTACTGGCTTGTCCAGACAGTGCTGACTTGCTGGAGAGAAAGCCTATTACCAAAGTACCCTGCATAAACACACCTGTCAGGTTTTGTCCAAACAATCTTAGCCATGGTTTTCTGCACACTGACTGATGTACAACTATTTTTTTCCCTGATTTTGTTTGATGGCAAATTATCATGCAGCTTTAATGAATACACCCATAAAAATTGTTTATACTGCCTCCAAATCTTATCACCCTGATGAATTCAGGTGTTACTTAACTGGGTAGTTGCAAGAGGAGATATTAGTCACTATGAAAATTGCAGACAATGATAAATATAAAAAAAACTGGTAAGAACTTAAAAGGATACCATGCTGATATGTGTTGATTCTTAGGGAGTGTTTATAGCACTGTGGTGTGAGATGCCTAAATTATATCTTTATTGGAGGCCAGGAGTGAGCTCTGTTAATGTGTCCTTTCCCTGTGTCACCATAAACTTGCATCTACTGGTAGCTATCTGGTGGCAGCTTTTGGGGAAAAGAAGCATAACATTAGGATGGTGGGAAAGGGATGCCTTAAATCACCAATCCCTCATTTATGACTTAGTTACTCTGACAAATTCTGCCAGCTGTACTCCTGGTAGCAGAAGCGGCATAGGAAAGCTTATGGTATTTCTAGGTATGTGGAAGCACTGGAAGATGGCAACAGGAAATTATATGGTCCTCTGTAGGTGTGAGTCCTGTACTTTCTCCTGGTGTGAACTATGAATGTCCCAAGGGCTCTTTTATCTTCCAAACAATTGAACAGTCAGTTCCAGACTAACTCTTTCTCTGTGGTGTTGCTTCAAAGTTTCTCTAAATGAGAACTAGTCTGTTGTTTCCAATAAAAGAGCTTCCTACACTTTTTATGTAATCTGGGAGTCCATGCTGAGTATGTTAAATATCTGTGGAACATGTATTCTGCTCCATCGAATTAGAATTTTAGCTTTAAGGCTTAAAAAAAAAAAACAAAACCTACAAAAGAGGTCATTCTGTGGGCTTTATAAATACCACAGTGGTAACAGAAAAGAAATTTAGCAGCCAGTCCAGCAGACTTCAGACTGAAATGGTTGAGTGAATAGTATTTTTCATGTTTTTGCACACATAATGCAACAGTGTTCTACAATGTGGCCCATCTCAGATGCTGCGACTGTACAGTGAGTGGGTGGCATCTTTCACTGCTTCACTTTGCCCTGCTGGGAAAAGAGTGTTTCTGTTCAGGCTGATTTTGTCCCTTCTCTTCAGAAGTGCATCTAGCTGAGTGAAGGTGCAATTTCATGAAGTCTTGCTGTTGTAATAGCTCTGCTTTTATACACCTACACAGTTCAAGAGAAAGTATTTTGTTTTGTTCCTCCAGGCTCCCACATTTTCATAGCTCTGCAATATTTGACTTTCCCACCACCAGGAAACAAAAGGAAATCAGGCACCTTGATGACAATCAGTAAATAAAATAGGACTTCATCCAAGTAATCATTCTTCCTGTGAGGCTTGTCATTCCATTTCCAAAGGCTTTTAATGAGTGAAAGGAAGGTCCTAGAGAGTGCAGAGGCCTAAAGCTAGAGGCAATACTAAATTTTGATGCAAAAGTAAGGAGACTTAACTGTCTGCCAGGAAGCAGAAGAGAAATAAGGTGCTTCTGAAAAGCCAGTGTACAATTACATGCCCTTGGGAAGCAAGGGGAGCAGGAATGAATCCATTATATTAAACATGCTATTTATACCACTATTCTCTTAAAAGTCAGTTATTTTAGAGGCAGCTGTTGAGGTGGAATATTTTTTCAACTGGAAATTATGGGACTAAATCCATTGGTAGCTTGAAATAAGAACAATATTGTCAGCATTCACTTCAAATAGCTCACTGCCCCATAGCATATGTGCTCCATAAAGGATGGATAGAGCCTTCGCAGCCCTGCTAATGCGGTCCCTGAAGGTTCATTCTGAAGGAATAGGGTAATTGGATAGCTCTTAAGTGCTACTGCTGAAAAACACTGGAGCAGTACTTTGCCTCTTATTCTTGAAAATAAGCTCAGTGTTCCCTGAGAAGTTGTTAGAAGTGGGTTTTGAATTGCATGCATGAAAGCTAAATGAAGATTTAAAGTTTTTGCTCTATTGGTGTTCAAGTTCTAATCACTGTCTGGTAGGTTTTAACTCTTTTCAGTGGACTTTAGAAATAGATGTACCTGATGGCAGGTAACTAGCCTTGTTTATGTTACTGACTGCTCCTTGTGGTTCCTTTTTCTCTCCTTCTCAGGCTCATGTGGCAGCTGTTATGCGTTTTCCTCCATGGGCATGCTGGAGGCAAGGATACGCATCCTCACAAACAACACTCAGAAACCAGTCTTCAGCCCCCAGCAGGTTGTGTCTTGCAGCCAGTATTCTCAGGGTAAGGATGATGGTGTATATGGACACCTTTCAAGTAATGACAATGCTGGAGAAGGAGCAGGAAGTTTGAAAACTTCATCCCCTCCCCATCAAGTTACTTTTTTCTTAAAACTTTTTCATACATCTACCTGTGAGATGGGCAATATCTAAGGAGTAGGGTTCAAAATGGAGCTGATTACAATGCTTACACAGAAGGAATGGAACTAAATATTCTCCCAGTGGTATATTCAGAGGGAGGGGGAAGGAGCAAAAGCAGTGACTAAAGCTTTCCAGAGGACTGTATCCTTGTTAGGACAGGTCCTTGTACTGCATGTAACTAGCTGTTATTTCTGACAGGGATTGTCAGGAGCCCTTTCTGACAAGGATTGTCAGGATGAGAAAAGGTCCAAGTATTAGTGTTCCCAATATAGCTCCCAGAGATGTGAATTTTACCCTGAGTGTTTCAGAAAGCTGACTGTAGCTAACTGGAGTATTAGGATGATATGGATCACTGAAGTATGTTCAATACTGTATCTGAAAGAATCATCGAAGATTTAGGTGGGAGAGTCTCCCACCTCAAATAAGAGAATTTCCAAGGGAAGAAGCACTTTTTTGGTTTATTTTGTTGTTTGTTTTTTTTTTAATAAGGCTGTGATGGTGGCTTCCCATATCTCATTGGTGGAAAGTATGTCCAAGACTTTGGTGTGGTGGAAGAGGACTGCTTCCCTTACACAGCCCAAGACTCTCCGTGCCTTTTCAAGCGCAGCTGTTACCACTACTACGCATCCGAGTACCACTATGTTGGTGGTTTCTATGGAGGCTGCAATGAAGCCCTGATGAAACTTGAGCTTGTTATGCATGGCCCAATGACTGTTGCCTTTGAGGTTTATAATGATTTCATGCTTTATAAAGAAGGGATCTACCATCACACTGGGCTGCGGGATGATTTAAATCCTTTTGAATTGACCAATCATGCTGTTTTACTGGTGGGCTATGGTAAAGACCCAGAAAGTGGTGAGAAGTTCTGGATTGTGAAGAACAGCTGGGGCACCTCATGGGGAGAAGATGGCTACTTCAGAATCCGCCGTGGCACTGATGAATGTGCCATTGAAAGCATTGCAGTGGCTGCAACTCCTATTCCAAAGTTATAATGTAAATGTCTTCATCCAGTGCCTTGTCCTGAGCCATGAGAATGCACTGATGGTTGAAGATTCTAGTTAAAAATTTGTTCCCTGGCTTGAAAATGCAGCTTTAAGGAATTTTTCAACAACAGAGCACTTTCCATATGTGAGAAGATGAAGACTGTTAAATCTGCTCTGTTCACTGGAGGCTTCCTCTGAAGTCTGACAGTAGATCACCCAGAAGGGCTGTTTTGGCAGTAGTGGTGATTAGTTACTCATCATTGGATATACCTTCGATTACCGGTTGCATTTTTTTCCATGAGCAATCTTGACCTTCAGATCTCAGAGGGAAGTGTCTGCTATGATAGTCTGTAACTGCTTTGAAGGGACACTGTAGTGCCTTACTTCTCAGAAATCAGGAAGTCACTGCAATTTGGAAAATAAATGTGTATTGGGGAGGGAATGAGCAATTGCACTGATGAAAATAAAATTCTAAAGCTCTAAGTGTCCTGCGAAAACTGCATGTCAAATCCTTCTGACAATAAAAATCAATTCTATGTTTCAGGCTGTTACTAAATGTTCTAGTTCTGGATTTTATTGCTGTGCTTCTCTGTTGATCATTTCAGACTTCATTTAAGAACATCCCACTTCTATAGGAGTTTGTATTTATGGAAGAAGTTAGTTCTTTTGATGACCTGTCTATGAGTTTTGAGCTTCCTTTCAAGAAGATTTTACTTCAGCAGAAGCTGGTGTGAAAGAAAGATGAGAGGGCAGAAGAGCTAGTAAAATCTTCCATGTGAAGCTGAGATTATCACAGCAGCATCAAGCAAGTTTTCCATAAGTGCAGTAGTCCTTGCTGTGGATGTAGAACAATTCATTGAGTAAATTTGCTAACTCCCCAGTAATCCTGTTTAAATCCTTTCTGTTAATCTGTTTTCTATTTCTTTCAAATATACAAGGTAGAAACATAGGGTTGAGAGGAGGGATTGCAACACTTGGAATTAACCATTTCTCAGCAGCAACGCAGTACTTTGTTAGAGCAGCACTGGTCTTTGCTGTTCACCTGAGGAAACAAAAATTGCATAAAGGTGCCAGTTTCATACATAGAAGCTAACTTCTATAGTAACCTTCTATTAAAATGTGACCAAAGTTACTTGGTATTTTTCTGTGTGAAATACAGTCTCATGGGTGGTTTTTCTAGGTATAGGGAAATTCATAAAATGCAGAAAAATGGAACAGTTGTCTGTAATCAAACTATCCCATTTAACTTAGAAGGGAAAACTCACTTTTTACTTCAGTAGCAGAATTTCACAAGAAATCCTGGATTCTGGTTTGCTCAAGTTGAGGGGCAGGAAAGGCTTCATGGTTTTTTCAATCCCCTCCCAAAAAATATTAAGCCTGGTCCATGGCAAGTGGAACACGAGTCTGCAGTGCCCTTGGAGCCAGGAGGGCTTCTGGGGTGCATCAGGCACAGCATGGCCAGCTGGGCAAGGGAGGGAATTGTCCAGCTCTGCTCTGCACTGGGGTGGCTTCACCTTGAGTGCTGGGGCAGTTTTGGGTGCCAAAATACCAAAAAGACAGACTATTACAGAGTGTCCAAAGGAAGGCCACAAAGGTGGTGAGGGGCCTTGAGGAGAAGCCATATGAGGAGTCACTGGGGTCACTTGGTTTGTTCAGCCTGGAAGAGACTGAGGGGAGACCTCATTGCAGTCTGCAACTTCCTTGTGAGGGGAAGAGGAGGAGCAGGCACTGATCTCTTCTCTCTAGTGACCAGTGGCAAGGGAAGCTGTGTCAGTGCAGGTTTAGGTTGGATATCAGGAAAAGGTTCTTCACCCAGAGGGTGACTGGGCACTAGAACGGGCTTCTCAGGGCAGTGGTAATAGCCCCAAGCCTGACAGAGTTGAAGAAGTGTTTGGACAATGTTCTGAGGCACATGGTGAGACTCTTGGGGATGTCCTGTGAAGGGCCAGGAGTTGGACTCGATGGTCCTTGTGGGTCCCTTCCAACTCAGCTTGTTCTGTGGTTCTATGCAGATGTGTTTGGAAATTTAGAACTTGTGTTTTGCCAGAAGTGGAACAAGGACTTCTGAAATAGGTCATACTGTGCAATGCATTGTTTTAGCTTAGGGAGTAGGGGATGGGAGGGGAGCTAGGTTCCTGGATTTTTTTTAATAGCTGTAGTACATGAGGTTAGCTCGAGAATAAGAATATGGAAGCTAGATGTTTCTTTTTACTATCTTTCAGCCATTGGGAAATTGATTTCTTATCACCAAGCTGTTGCTGACACTCATGACACTACAAATACAAAAACACTTGCTATTCACCATGCATTGTATCATGTTAACTACATGTATTTTGAATAACATTCTGTGTTATTTTCTTAGCAATTCCTTCATCTGTCTGCCACTGCTTGTGTGTGGCAGCTGCACCAGTGCTAATAGGAAGATGGGCATGTTCTCAGAGTGGTCTGTCACTGCCCCCAGTGACTGCCATCAGATGTTAGCCTCTGGCTGACTGCAGTGTGTGAATGTCCCTGTTTTCTGTATTCCATAGTTGCACAGAAGAATTTCAGTCAGCCTGATGGAGCTGATATGTGGATGTAGATTGTTTATGTGGCTTCTTCCTATAAACAATGCATTAGCTGAAATGGAAAACATGCTATCACTCAGGAAAATAATTGTAGGGTTGGCAGATAGGTCTTGTAGTGAACATGTAAAGCCCTAATATATTTGACTTATCATGGAAGGTTAATGGATAATGTCATGACTGATAAATACCTTCAGGGGAAATAAAGTTTATCATCTGTTGCAGTGTGATGTAAAAAATCCCAATAATCATCAGCCCAGCAAATGGAGATACTAAAAGTTTTGTGCTTGGAAATTAATGCATACAGAGGACAAGAAAGATACATCTCTTTAAAAGTTGAAATCCTTAAAAATTATTAAGAGCTGTGGTGGAGTCTCCATCACTGGAGTGGGATGATTTTCCAGTTTGAGGACTGCCCCTGACACCAGAATTGCTCAGAGACTCATGCAGTTGGTTTATGAAGGAGACTTGGCAGGGTCATCATGACTCCTTCTTGCTTTGTGACCTGAGAGCTTGAAACACAAGGTGACATTTAACTTCCAAAGTTGTCAGTCTAACTTTGCAGTGTAAATAAAATTCATATAAAGCAACAGCAGGGATTTTTTTCTAAATTTGTTCAAAGTGCTGAATTTAGGACTGAATAATTTTAAACTTGTGTTGTTCAGGGGTCTTGGGAAGACAGGAAAACCAGTGCGACAGTTGAGTTTATTAAAATGGCAAGCTCAGGACAATATTAAAGGTTATCTTCTTACCTTTTTTTTTTTTTTAATTACACATTATGCATTGTTTTCTTGTCCATTGCTGGGGGTTTAAAACTTGCTTTTAAAATGGAGTTAAGAACACTAGACTACTTTTGAAATTTCTGCTAACATCAGACTTCCTATGACCTCTAAAAATACTAAGTTATATTTTTTAAGTACTTTGATTGAGATGTGATTAAAACAAGGCTGTAAGTAAGTCTGGAGGTAAAGTTAATGGAACATTTCCAAGGATGTCAAATGCATAATTCTGAAAAGCATTTTTTCCTCAATTTTTTTTATTTTAAAAGGGTCAAATGCTGAAGGAGGAGTGTTACTTATTTTAGAAGACAGCAAGGAAGATGGACTAAGGAAGCATTTTCTCAGTGGTTTCAATCTACAAAAGAGCATGTTTTACCAAGATTTTCAGTTTTCAGTTTTTCATTCTTTGCTTTCAGGGAAAAAAAAACCCATCATAGCATGCTTTTTTTTCCCCCATCAAATTATTAATTTCTTCAGAAAAGCCATTTCTGGTGTGTGTTAAAAATCCTGTTAAAACATCAAAGCCATGACTGATTTAACTTATGTGACTTTTTAACTTTGCTCTAGACAACCTGCAGGGATAGATCTGCCTGATGCCACTGCAGCTGTCTCACTTGGGGTTGGTGTGGTCTCCACAGTGTAATGAAGAGCATGCTATAATGCCAGGAGCCTCTCAGGGATGTGGTGCAGCAGTGGGTGAGGAGGGAAGTTTTGGGGGGAGTTTGCCCAGATCTGCTGGTGACTGTGGGAACCCCAGGGCATTGCAGGAGTGGGGCGGGGACAGCTGGGGGTATTCAGGCTGAGCAGAGGGGGTCCATCCTCACTGGGTGTCCGGCAACACAGCCTTACCGATGCTCTCATTTGGACCATGAGAGCAAAACAGCGCTTGAGTTGTAAAATAAAATGTGTTAGTGAGGTCCAAAAGCCTGTGGGTGTGAACACTCTTGTACCCAGACCAATTAATGGCTAACTCTCATTTTCCTTTCTGCAGTCCATTCATTACACATGTAGATGTATCAAGTTACTTTAAAAGAAGTTGATTTCAATTTGGACATTGAATTTGAAATTTTGAGGATGAGCCTGAGCATATTTAAAAGCATATCCTGAGCAATATGGGCAGTATGTTATAAACAAAAGTGAAAGCTTTGACTGCAGTATAAGATAATGCAACATACTCGACTACCCCCTTTCTGAACAGTGAGTTTTAAGTGAAATGCCTGTTTCACTGAAAGCCAGAGTATCTTATGTGCTGGGGAGAAGGTATTGGAGACTACAACTCAAGCAGGCTGAAATTTCTGTGCTGGTTACTGTGGCTTCTGGATATGCTGTTGGCTGAAGCACTGTGAGCATGTGTATCTGTATGTTTAGGTTTCCAAAAAAGTACAAAGCATTTAATGGCAGTAAAATGGTATTAGCAACCTGCAACTTTAGGATGTGGTCAGGTGCAGGACATTAACAGAGCATCAGTTTTTATCAGTTCCCTCTGAATGACAGGTGGTGCAGGAGGAGGAGAGCCTTTCTGTATAGTCTATGTGCATATGCAGAATTTTTCTATGTCTGTAATAGGAAAGGCACTGACACATACTCCTGCCAATTACTCCTAATTGTTTCATTCGGATCAGCTGGATTGATCCAGCAGATGCTGTTTAGCATGAGATGCGCAAGCTGAATTAAACTCTCTCATTTCATCTCTCTAAACATTTTACTGGGCTGATAGTTTAACTCACTCCTCTTCAAGTACATTTTGCTATTTGCACTTAAGGATATTTGTGCATGTTTATGCTTGAAGTGATCCTCGGGACCTCTGACTTACCTCATTAAATAAAGAATACTTTTAAGGGCTGTGTAGAAGGGCTGATATCCCCTTAGCAATATGAGAAGTGATAAATTGTAAGTACTGTCATAACCACCATAGACATTAAAAGGGATGTCTTTGCCCTAGGAGGATTTCAGAATCTTGAAAAATATTTAATATTCTTAAATGTCCAGCAGTTCCAAACTTAAAGTTCTTTGTGTTAGATGGGAAAAACTTCCCAAAACCATTAACTAACTGTACAGAACCCTTATAAATTTAGCAAAGGATGCATAAGGATACAGTATGTGGATTTTTTTTAACTTCATTTAATTAACTTTTCTATTACTCTCTTATTTAACACTTGTAACACTAATATAAAATGGTGGCCCCTTCTATCGTTCTGTTTAGCATTTGGCTGGAATAAATAGGATTTTTGGTCTGGACTATAATGGGATTCCTTAGGGTTTTTCTTTTCATTAGCACTGATGGCTGAAGTAAGCTGAGTATCTCATAAGGCAAATCTTCCTGAAAGCACACAGTCCATGACCTCTGGGAGGCCATTACTTCACCTGGGAATGATGATGCCCAAACCTACTGTCTCCTGACTCGACTGTACGTTGCTCTTGGTCTGACTGCGCCACTTCTTGCTCCCAAATCTATCTCTGCATCACAGTTCAGGAAAATCTGGAGCCTGCTTAAAATCCTGATCCTATTTTGGGACTCTCTCACTTCTCCCTGTAGGTGTTTAGGCATAAACAGGAATACTCCAAAAGCTTGACATTTGGGTGACTAAGTCTGCAGTCTGTACTATATTTTGCTTTCATGAAGATTTCCTTCTAAATCTCATACGTTTGTAAGGCTGCTGAGTTTCGTCACTCAGTTACTTTTCTCTCTGCTTTACTGAAACCCTTTATTAACCTTGGAATTATATGCACAAGTTTAAAATTCAGCAGGATAATACCTGTATCCACTTGTGGGAGGGGAAAAAATCAATTACAACAAAAAGACTAGAAGGCCAAATCAAATACATAAAAATCAGCGGTGGGATGATAAAATAAAAGCAAGGAAATGTTCTTTTCACAGAATGCATCTATTTTCTATATAGAAAATAAAAATAGGGTGATTGCATTTTCCTGATTGTTGGGGGTTGATTTTTAAACTGTAATGTTGAAAGGATGACTTTCTTTTTCTTTTTTTAATTAAAGAGGCCGGCAAACTTGAGCTCCATCCTATCATTTAGGATTATAGAGGTTTGTAATAGCAGCATTAGAACTTCTCCAAATGGAAAATGAATGGGACCATCAGAGTGTGGAAGAACCAGGAGGGATAACAGGAGATGAGCTATGGGAAAGGCAGGTGCTGATGGCGCCTGGGTTGACAGCAAAATAAGTTCCCAGCGCATCTGCATGAAGTACATTGGGACACTCATAACAGGAAACAAAGATTAAGCTAAATAAAGCAAGGGACATCCTAAAAAAACAATCTAAAAAAAAAAAAAAAAAAAAAAAGCTATTCAGTGGTTTGGCTTGGTAGGGACCTTATCCCACCTTAAGCATGTGTGCCACTTTCTATCCCAGGTTGCACATCCAACCTAGCCTTGAACATTTCCAGGGATGGGACATCCACAACTTCCCTGGAC
Organism: Calcarius lapponicus; assembly: GCA_039654755.1. NCBI lineage: Eukaryota > Metazoa > Chordata > Aves > Passeriformes > Fringillidae > Calcarius > Calcarius lapponicus. The sequence goes on along the minus strand of CM077462.1, from coordinate 63,930,582 downwards.
AAGATGTGCCAGTGCCTTACCACTCTCACAGGAAAGAATGTCCAATCTAAATATCTTTTTTTAATTTAAATCCCTTGTCTTGTCGCTATCTACCCATGTAAAAGCCCCTCTCCCTCTTTTTTATAAGGCCACTTTAAGTACTGGAAGGCTGCAGTAAAGTCTCCCCAGAGTCTTCTCTTTCCCAGGCTGAACAACCCCAGCTGTCTCAGCCTGTCTTCATAGGAAGTGCTCCAGGCCCCAATATTTTTTGTGGCCTCCTCTGGGCTCACTTCAAGACATCATCTTTGTGTTGAGGACTCCAGAACTGGACACAATGATCCAGGTAGAGTCTCTCAACGGCAGAGTGGATAGACAGAATCCTCTCCCTTGCCCTGCTGGCCGCGCAGCCAGGACATGGTTGGCTTTCGGCCCTGTGAGCACACAGTGCCAGCTTATGTCCAGTTTTCCATACATGGGAGCCCCTAAATGCCAATAAGAGGTGATGGTAAAGACAAACCCTCTTCAGCAGCCTCCAGGCAAAAAGACTAGATGCTTTAATAAGCAAAACATAATGCTTCATGGAAGTGGAACAGATATGAAGCAGTACAAGACTCCTCCAAAAGCAGCCCCTGACGACTAATCTAGGGATGAGGAGGTGGTGGGGGCTGAGTAGCTGGCATACACTTCCTTCCTGTTGCTGCAAGAAAACTTGGCTAAAGCACTGTGATGATATATGTGGGCATAGGTAAGTAGAATAACTTAACACAGAGCATGGCACTCATAAGGTGGGTGTCAGTGTGTTGATGTAAGTTTTAAAATAGAGTTGCTTTCCCCTTCTATAGGTGTTGGATTGAGTTTTGCTGCACTGCTGCTAGAGAGAAGCAATGTTAATTACCACAAAATCTCTGGCTTAAGAGTTCAACTACAGGTTTCCAAGTACAGTTCCCTTTCTCAATGTTAATTTGTGTGCTGTCTTGAATCCATGAACAATCATGTATGCCAAAGCTCATGTATACCCTCTAATTTGTTTACACCCTTCCCTGCAATCCAGCTTCCACAAAGAAAAGAAATTCTGGCTCTACCAGGACAGGTGATGGCCCTCTTCTGTTATGTATCAGGTAAAAATATCATAGCTGGGAGGCTGGTTACCAGTTGAGAAGGCAGCTGTCTTGCTGCTAAGATAACTTCCAGAATGGGTAGGGTTGTTGAGTTTGTTGTTTTTGTGTTTTGGGGTTTTTTTTGGGGAGTTTTTTATTTTGGGGGTTTTGTTTGTTTGTTGATACTTTTCTTTCTTTGTTTGAAAAGAGTGCTAAAACCAGGATAAAAGTGTTCAAAAAATGTGAGAAAACTAAACCTTCCTGATTTACATAGGGATTTTTTCTTATTTTGAAATGTATTCATAAAAAAGCCACAAAATGGGAAGATTTGAGAAAAATGCAAAATTTCAGCTGCTTTGTAACATGCCCTGACATTTCTTTTTTACATATATATATATATATATATATATATATATATATATAAGGAATATATTCTGTGTATGCATATATACACAAACAGAAGGGACTTGTTTGGGTTTTTTTTGTTTTCTTTCAGTTGAGAACACAGACAGAAATCCCAGTCTGGAAATCCTTCACCAGATGAACTGAGATCCACACAGTGTTACTTATCCTCCTTATCTCTATTTTTTGTTTGTCTTTCCTGCTGAGATAAGGCTTCCAGGGGCCGGCCTGGCCACCATCCAGGGTTGGAGCAGTGTTCAGCACACAGGAGCCTTTCTTGCTGAGCCCTGAAGTGCTACTCTGATAGCAGGCTAAATAACAACCAGTAAATGTGGAAGAAAGCCCAGCACTGTCTTTATAAACACCTTTATTGTGTCTTACCTGTGTCTTGGGAGGTTTCTGGAGTGTGTTGGTGACACCCTCCTGTCCAGATGAATTGGCTGATGAGGGAAGATGCTCTGCTGGACCACATACAAACAAGTGAGTACTGTACAGATATGTGATAACTGGGGGCAGCTTTGGCTGGCAACCCGGAGAGAGGGGAGTTCAGGATTCTGAGAAGAGGGAAAAAGGCAAAAGTCAGGGTTCAAGCCTTGATTTCAGGAGAACAGACTTCAGCCTGATCCTGCTGGGAAAATCCTCTGGAAGGCCCTGGACTTAAGAGGCATCAGGGAGAGCCAATTGATTTTCAAGAATAACCTCCTCCAAGTTCAAGAATGGTCCATCTCCACATGTAGCAAATCAAGCAAAGGCAGCAGGAGGCCTGCAAGGATGAATAAGAAGCTTCTGACTAACTCAAAAATAAAAAAGAAATGTATAAAATAGATGGAAGGGACAGGTGACTGGGGATGGAAATATTACACACTGTCTGAGCCTTGGTGAGGTCTGATTATTAAAATTATTGGAGAGATGCCTCTTCCCAAATTAAGGTGCAAATGAGACCCTATGCTGAAGTGAATAGTATAAATTTTATTTAACAGTAAATGTGAGGCAGAGAGAGAAGTATAAAAAGAGACAAGGGAGAGAAAGGGAGTGACAGAGAGACAGATTAAGCAGAAAAATGTCACTATTCCTTAGAGCCCAACAGCATCCCATTGGTCCTCTTCTTGTCTTCTCAATCATAGGGTCCCACAAAACACAGATGCAATGGACTAATATACATTCAGCCCAGGTGGGAGCACCTAGGTTCCTCTCCTGGTATCTTCAGAAAGAGAAAGAAGGAGAATCCATGGAACTACAGGCTGATAAGCAACACGGGAAAGGTGGTGGAGCAAATCCTCCTGGAAGTAGTTTCAAAACACAGGAAAGATAAAGTGACTTAGAGTAGTCAGTGTAGGTTTATGAAGGATATATCATGCCTTACCAAACAGATAGCCTCCTATGATGAAATCACTGGGTGTGGATAAAGAGAGAACAGTGGATGATGAGTGCCCTGTCCAATTCTGGGTCCCCAGTAAAACAAATGAGGATAACTGAGTCCAGCAAAGGAATACAAAGATAATTGGACCAAAGACTTTGGACCATCAAGGAGAGAGAAGAGAGCTGGGAGAGTTCATCTGGAGTAGAGAAGGCTCATGGAGATCTTAAAGAATCTGTAAAGAATACAGAAAAAATGAAAATTCTATTAAACATTTTTAAAAATGTTTTTTATTGTCTGTGTGGTCAAACAGTGAAATGCATTGCCCAGAGACTGTGAAGTCTTCATGCCTGCCTTTACCTGCCCTGCTTTGAGTAGGGGGCTCCTGCCTCAGTGCTTCTGTGATATTTGAAATGAAAATGAATACGATTTACAAAAGAAACTCCTGATGAACATTTAACAGGTAAAGGTAGCATGTCTTGTTGTTTTGTTCCATAGTTTCCTTTTACAGTTACAAGGGAAATTTTATAAGCCAATGCATATTAATTTAGGACCTACTCTCACAAATTTCCCTGCACATGATGTTAGTGATACTCTTCAAGAACCAGACTTAAATCTACATGAATTTGACAAAAGTTTCATCAATGTGATTCAGCCTTGCTCTTAAAGGAGATTTTCTCTGTGGAGGACAGGGTAGACTATTCTCTAAATTCCTCCTGTGGTGTTTCAAATTGAGCCTCATGGGAGAAGCAAAATGCAGGTTACAGATTATCAGAACTATTCTAGCTTGACTTAGACATGCCCATGTGTAGCTCGGTAACTGACTCTCATCACACAAATACTCTTCAGTACTGAGAGGGATAAAACTGCTGCATTGTCAGTTTGGTCCAGGCTTTTGTCCAGCTCCATAGTAGCATTCCTGCAATGAGTGGGATGCTTCCATCTGCAGCCTCAGTGAGTGCTCTTGCACTTCACTTATTGAATCTGAGGTACAACAAATTTCCTTTGGAGCTGCCACATTTCAGACTAAATCTGTGCTGTATGATGCTTTCACTGCTGTCTGGCCTCAGGGACAAGCCATTTTACTTTTCCCAGAGTATTACTGACCCCCCTGTTATTAGATTTTACCCTTGGCAGACATTCTGGTCCTTGCCTTATTGCTTTTTGAGTTGCACTGTGTTCATATATTCCCAGGTGACTGTTCAAATACACTTGGTGTAAAATGCACTGCAGTTCATCTAAGATTTTTTGCTGCAAGCTCCAAGGGAGAGACTTTAACTTGGATTTTATTAGGCTGTATGGATGTATATAAAAAATGTCCTTGAGAGAGGGAATTGTATTAAATTGTTATTAATTTTTGAGCTTTTTGGGTAGAAATATAGATTTGCATCTGAGCATTGTCTGTGTTCACGCAGGGTTGATCAACATGGAAGCTCTGTTGGAATATGCAATAAGTAGCCAAACTCTGGGGGTTTTTTTTCAGACAAAGAGTTGCAATGGTGAGAGAGCCACAAACTCTCACTTATTTAACACTGTGATTCATGAACCACTGGGCTTTTAACTGTGTAGCTAACAGCTCTGTATTCATTCCATACCCCAGAATTAACTGGAATACAAACTGTCAAAAAACTCTGTACAGAATGTCAATGTTTTGTATTTTTTTAAGTAGGATAAAAAATTATCTTATAGTCTATGATATTGATTTGTATGCATATGTGTGTATATATATGTGCATACACACAGAGAGATGTGTATTAGCATGTCTCTGAATTATGCTGTCATTTATACAGCATAACATTTATACATATGTCATGTTGGGTAAGATCAATATGATGGTGTAGGTCACTCCCTTCAAGACATTCAAAGCTACCAGATATAACATTGATAGATGTGGTGTGAAAACCCTATGTCATTTTAGATGGCAATCTTTTGAATACATACATTTCTAATAATCTGAATTTTGGTCACCAAAATAGAAGAAAATATACAAAACTGTTAGATACCATCCAAAGGAGGGCAACAAAGATGGTGAAGGGCCTCGAGGGGAAGCCCTGTGAGGAGCAGCTGAAGTGATTTGCTCTGTTCAGCCTGGAGAAAAGACCGGGGAGACCTCATTGCATCCTGCAACTTCCTCGTAGGAGAAGAGGAGGAGCAGGCACTGATCTCTTCCCTCTGGTGACCAGTGACAGGACTGGAGAGAATGGCCTGAGGCTGTGTCAGGGGGGGTTGAGGCTGAATATTAGGAAAAGGTTCTTCTCCCAGAGGGTGGCTGGGTACTGGAACAGGGTCCCTAGGGAAGTGGTCACTGCACCAAGCCTGAGAGAGTTCAAGAAGCAACAATTTCAGCAATGCTCTCAGGCCCATGGTGTGACTCTTGGGGTTGTCCTGTGTCGGGCCAAAAGCTGGACTCGATTATCCATGTGGGTCCCTTTCAACTCAGCCTCTCCCATGATTCTGCGAAAGTATTTTTTTTTCCCAAAAACTATTGCTTTGTAGTTTCATTATCTCAGACAACACTTGTTTATAAAAGGTATGCTGATAACAAGTCTGGTGCTCAAGGTTAAAATCCTTTACTGTGGTGTATGCCACACAAAGAGGAGTGGTAGAATCCAGGATGCAGTTATGCTTTCCTTGATTCTTATCAATGTAATTGCATCTTCAATATCTTCAATTTTATCTCTTCTCTTAGAGAAAAAGTTCTCTACTAGTGACAGAGAAATAGTGAGGAATTTCTGAAAATTATCACTGTAAAATGAGTTTCACTTTTATGTAGAGCACAACACAGCCTGTAATGCCTTAATTTGATGGAATTTTCAAAAATGTTATTATTTACAACTGAGATGTATAGATTTATCATCAATCAATTAAAATAGAATTTTAATTAATTCTTTATTAATTCTAATTAATATTAGTATAGTATTAAAATAGAATAATGGGTAGGCATAAAATACAAAAATAAAACAGCATAGATATACATAATGTCACATGGATTTTAATTATGTTTTACAATGATTTTTTAAAGTTTGAAATGTACATGTACCAGAGAAAATACAGACAAATGAAATATAAACACAGAACTATTACCCAAATTGTTGGCATGCTTTCATGTTCTCATTGCCTGGACAGCAGCAGAGCAAGGGCTCAGGGGCAACATCTGGTTCACCCAGCCTAACAAGTTACTTGGTGTCAGCTGAGCCCTGCTAACCACCTACCTGTGGGTGGCAAATGCAAGCTGGTATGGTTTATTTTGCCTGTCCTTAAATGTGGTCTCAGCAAAGACAGATTTCATTGCATCATCTCCAGGCTCAGTGCTCTTCCCTGGCCACCTCTGCCTGCAGGAGATAGCTGAGTTGCAGTAACCTGTTTGTGTGCATGAAGGGATCAGCTGGCATCATCAAACAAATCTTGCAATGATCCTCCAAGCCATAACCAGCCCAAATTAGCTGCCTTCTCCCATGGCAGTGCTGCAGCAGGGCTGCAAATTAATGATAGGTCCACACCACCCCACCCCAGTGCCTTTGGATGGCAAGAAGGAAAACCAGTACAGATACATGGTTCCAAAAAGGTGGAGAAAGGCAGGACATTTCAGGAGCATTTTAGCAGATGGTGCCTATAAAAGAGAGCTCACCATGAAGTTAGGAGATCTGGGTACAGCTTTCACTCAACAAGATGCTTCAGTCCATACTTCCCTTTAGCTCAGCGAATCATCCCACTGACTGCAATGATCCCTCCTTCATGCTCACCCCACATCTGAACACCTCACTGGGCATCTCACTAGTAGCCCTACTGCCAGCCCAGGTGACCTTCACTGAGCCTGTGAGGAGCTCAATGTACCAGGGTGCTGCTGGGGCCAAGAATTTAGCCACATTCAGAGAAGAATTGGAGATTTAAACAAGTAACATGATTATCCAGAGCTATTATAGCTAATTCTAACAAAAACTTTAGAAGAGAGATAAAGCCTCATGCTTCTGGGTATAGGCCAGCCTCTAACTACACTTATTAATAGCCTAAGACCTCCAGTTACCAAACACCTGCTTTCAGGGACCTTCTATGCATTGTTCTCTGAACAATGACCATCATCAAAGAAGGTTGAAACATCAGATGTAATTTAAACCTTATCCAAAACACCAATTTCTTTATCTCCGAAATTGCTAAATCCTCTCAGTTTGTTCTTTGTTTAAGCTCTAAAACGGGAAATTTTCAACTTTAGAGGGTAATGGTAAATGCTTAGAAGTCCTCAAGTATTGGATCCTCTCAGGAAACACAGGTGCTGTAAAGGCAATAATTGACATAGCACACACTACCAGTAATAACAATAATGAGCTTGAATCATGCAAATATACTAACTGATCAGACTGGTTTGCCTATCAAGTTTTTGTCCACACCTAACAAGGCAAAGCTCTTTAAAATTTCTCTCCAAACAGGATACAAATGACAGCTTGTTTTTGGAAAACAAATCTTATTGAAAAAAAATCCTCTTATTAAAAAAAGGCTCAAGGAAAATAAGACATTTTTCCTCTCAAGTAACCTATTTCCACTTTGTGTGTTTATATATATATACGCACACAAACACAAACTTAAAATTTGAGTTTAAAGACCGATTATAAAAGATTGCATAATATGAATGTTCTGGATTCTTTGTCTACTAAAATCCAGCTTTTTGGATGGATGACAAAATTCCAATGCCATTTCAGTCCACACTTGGATAAGAACTCCATCAAATAATATGACAATAAGTAAAAAATATGTTTTCATTCAACATCAATAAATATAAAAATTATTCACTCAAAAGTTGCACACAATATTAAAATTCTGTGGGTTTGCTATCAAAGCTGCTAAAAGGATCAAATACCTCTGTGTAATGGGTGGAGGTTTCCAGCTAAGCTGCTTATGTAAAATTCACTGTGCTCTTCATTCAAAGTAAAGGGACAGTCATGACAGTGGAAAGATTTACTCAAATGGGTTGTTCTTTTCAAGTTTGGTATCACTTGTTTTGGAAAACAGATGACTCTTGAGACACTGGCACTCATATGCTTGAATGCTGTTATGCTTTCATAACTTCTGATTATCAGAGTCATGAGATAAACCTAAATTTTTTGCATTTTAGAGTCCAGTTGTATGAAAAAAAAAAAGCACAAGCTGCATGCTGCATTCAGATAGGAGCATGTTTGTAGGTATAGAGAGAAAATCACAATTATGGTAAAAAAATTTAAAAATATGTATCTGCTGCAATTAAATTTGTACAGCCCTCCTAGTATGGACACAACTAGAGCTGCTGTATATTGCTACAAATAGTGATGCAACTGCATTCATACTAACTTACACAGATTAGAACCAAATTTCATATAAAGCTGAAGTCACACTGGTTTCATTTTTGCACTAAAGTCATTTTTTGCACTAAAATTCCCTCTTAAGGGAACTTTCAGGGGTTTTTTGCAGTGACTGGCATCTTAAAGACATCTGGAAACAAGCATATATTATCACCAAGGCAGTGATTCAAAATTTACTGTGTGTAAAACTAGTGCACAACAGAAACACTGTCCTTTCAGCAAGGAGCCAAACAGAGTACAGAACTGTTGCATGAATTTTCCTGCAAAGCCTTTAGCAGCCAGACTAATCCCAGACACACCTCGTGCTGACCTTTACACACATACGCACAAAACTTTCTGGGAGACTTCCTTCCCCCAGTTCTTCCTTACTTCATCTCCCAGCAGGGCTGCCTGCTGGACCTGGTGATCCTGCTTCCGTAGGAAGGGAGAGAGCCTCCACCTACCTTGCTCTCCTTCCTTCCCTCCCCAGTCCCTCACCCCCTCTCTTCCCCTCAGGCTGGCAGGATTCCTGGGGCAGAGCATGCAATCAGTTTGCAGGGAGCAGCCGCAGCCAGAGGAAAGATGCAGAAGCACAGCCAGAAGGAGCACCTCTACAAGCTGCTGGTGATCGGGGACCTGGGAGTGGGCAAAACCAGCATCATCAAGCGCTATGTCCACCAGAACTTCTCCCCCCACTACCGGGCCACCATCGGGGTGGACTTTGCTTTGAAGGTGCTGAACTGGGATGCTGAGACTGTGGTACGGCTGCAGCTCTGGGATATTGCGGGTGAGTACAGAAGAGAGCCCTTTGCCCCATAATCTATCAAAGAACAATACAAAATACAGACCCCAATTCATTTGTACCGATCTGAAAACCGGGAACCGCCACTGCCTGTGCAGTGAGGGAGAGCAGATTGAGGAGAGAAAACTTCAAGGGCAGCTTGACATTTTGGAGATTCCCTAAAACCAGCAGGCTCTCAAACTAAGGAAGCCAGAGTCAGACTGGAACCTGTGCTGGCTGATTTTTCTCCCAAGCCTTTGGACATATTAAGGGACTCAGGCTCCTCTCTCCAAATGCCCCAGTTGTTTTCTCTGAAGCTGACAATGTTCAGTTTTGCCTCCTTGAACTAAAAGACCTCTATGACAGAAGGAAGAATAACAAGAATTTCCTGTTAAATCTTTTTAATTTGGTGGAACAGATAAGGCATTCAGTAAGATGATTAAAATTACTTTTATAGTTAAAAAAATAAAGAAAATTTATATGAGTTAGTTTATCGAAATACCTTCCTTCTCCTCGCTCTCATACCTGCCCTCCTTCGGTCCAATGTAAGAAACTTCTTACATGTTTTGGAAAGAGAAATGTTTCTATTTGGCAATCATTCTGGTTGTTAAAGATATAATTACTCATATTTAAATACCTTATCCCAACATCAAGCAAAACAAAAGACGATTTACCTTCTGCAAGGAGATAAAGAGTAAAGAAGTCCAGATATCCCCACATGGTTACATCATTAAAACTCACAGAATTTGACATTGTTGCTGTCAGTGCTTCAGACATTTTTTGATTTCGCTTCAAATTAAACAGGCAACTTTTTTTTTTGCCACCCCCTTTTTGAAAATCAATCATTTTTGTTTCAGTCCAAAAAATAAGTTTTGCTTGATGGCATATATCCCATGCTGTAAGTAATCATTTTTCATTTAGTGAATCAAATATAACTGTAAAAATAGATTACAGCATAAAGGACAGCATTTAAAATTTGAATTAAATTAAGAAATTGCTTTCATTAAATGGGGAATAAAGGTGAACATCATATCAGCTGTTAGGCAGCTGTACCAGCCTGAGTTGTGAGCCCACTCAGGCTCATTGATCTAGTCTGGAACAGCACTGGGTAAAACTGGTGAAATGAAAAAATTCTTGACATTCTTATTGGTGGAGGGAGTGCTTTTCTGCTGCACTGAGCTGTCTCATGTCTGAGCTCTGAATTTGGCACTGAGGTACTAAAACTTATGCAACAACACTGCTTTATGTAAAATGTATAAACTCCGCTTTTTCACACACTAATATAGTCTTGTGGTTTTAAATATATATGTGCTCAGTTTTCTTTATTGAAAGATAGAATAATGTGGCAAACATTTATTTCACCATTCACCCGTGGCTGATTGTAACAACAAATACGTACACTGCCAGAAAACATTTCTGCATGAGAAAAAAGCATTTAATAGTAAATTCTGACTGTATCAGAGAGTTAAAGAATGTATTTTGCATGCCTTGTTTCAGAGATTTATTACACTACTAATCATGTGCTGGCGGATCATATGATGTAGCTTTCAGTCAGGCTGCAAAAGCAATTACACCTAGTTGTAGTACTGAATGACTAGCATGCTTTCTGAGTTATCACACATGACAGAGAGAATTACAGCACAGTACTAAATTTCGTATGAATTGCCCAATTCAAAGCATCATTGTGAAGGTCAAGACAGTGGCTGGTAATAAAAAGAGTTGCTGTCTTAGCTTTAATGACTTCTGCTTAAGGGGCTTTAGCTGTTGCTGGCTGCACACAGAGAGCAAGTTCTGTAAGCAACATGCTGAATTTAGATGATCATGGAGCAGGCATAAAAATTATCACACATAAGGCATCTGGCTGGTGACAGGAAAAGAGGTTCAAAATGAAAGAAAAGTAAAACTGATTGGAAATATGGAGAGAATGGAATTGGTTTCTCCTGGCTGCGGCTGGTCACGTAAAATCATTTGCAAAATACAAATGGTCAATGAGAAGAGGGAGGAAAATAAAATCTCTGGTCTAAGAACATCCTTTCTCTTTTGATGGATTCTGTTATCAAATCAGGTTTATCTTTTGGGGTAAGGAAAAAAACTTTCAGTCCCTGACCAAGCTGAAGGACGTTGGCTTAGCATGCAGAGCACCTTGAATTGAAGCAAGGAAGGATATATGAATACATATTTATATTGTATTTATATATATACATATCAGGTATTATTTTAGCTCTTATACCCTCTCCCCTCTCCATTATATAGGCAGTGAACCCAGTACCAAGCATATGTGTACTCTTCCTTGCTTTTCATGGGGAGTAAATTGTTTAACAATCTAGAAATAATTTTCTTTAAAATATTGGGATTAAAACTAGTGTCAAACTTATCTACATTATTAGTAGGGTTTATGTACATTGTGACTTCATTTGAGGAGTGACACATTCCAGCTGTGGTAGGACCAAGTCCTTTGGCCTGGTTTACCCTTACCATACATAAGAAGAAAAAGTAAATTTAGTTTATCTGGTGCCATCTAATTAAATGTAGTTAATATTTGTGTAAGATATTTTTCTGTGTTTTTTTAATTTTGTAAACAAAACTACAATATGATCTAACAGCTAAATGCTGAAACTGCATTTATTTAGATGAGAGAAAAATGCCATAGAACAAGGATAACTAAGTATTACAAAAATTAATTCAGGGATAATGTGGGCTCTGCATCACATGTTGTTACTTTAAGACAGTGGTTTTAACACATACTGTATTCCTGAAACTGTGGGTGTTAGGCAGGAATAGTAAGATTAACCTTAATGCTATATGATATTATGGTGTTTGTAAAAACATGCTGTCATTAAAATCTATGAACTTATGTCTGATTCAGTGAAATGCCTAAGTTTGAGGTGACTGAATGTTTAGTATTGAGTGTGGGAGGAGATATACATGATAATAAACCTTTTTTAAATTCCTTCACAACAATTCCATTTTGTATCACAAATTATTCGTTTTGGTGTTCCTGTTAAAGTGTGCCATCACCTGTACTGCTGTGTCATACAACATTAAATCTTGCTCCTCCGTCAATTTCTGTCTTTATTTCTTTATCTTTTCTGCTGTCTTTGTGCGCATATCCTTTAAATTCATTAACAAATTCTTAGAAGGAAAGCTTTAAAGAAATTCTGAATCGCATTTTGCACGGTGGATGGGGTTGGGGTTGGCCCTGCAGATGCAGGCTGGCACACTGCTTCTGAAGAAAACAGCTGTTGCAGACAGCAGATCTGGGTGTATTTGCTATTCCCTTCTCTGCAAGGCTGCTCTCTGTGCTACTGTCTGTGTTTTGTGCCCAAACAGCCCAAAGATTTCTCTGAAGACCAGCTTTAGCCATAGATTTACTGCAAGGCGGAGCTTCGAACATCAGAGAGCAGAGAGCAGCACAGAGCTTGCTCCCTGTTCCTTTTCCACAGCCATCTCACAGGCCTCCTCTTTATCACTCCTTCTGCATTTGAGTGGGCAGGGTTATTCATTACTACCAAAAAGATACTGGTTTGTACTTCAAAGCCTGGTTCTCATCTCATAAACAGTTGGACCAATGCTTTGGGGAAAGAATATTTCCATTTCCTTTCCAGGTCACTTTCACCTTCAGAAGCAGCAGTCTGCCCACAGATATAGACGAGTATCTCTGCACTTGTAAAGTTTTTAGGATTGTTATGCCGCAGAGGGAGTAAGTGGAAACCTGCTCACTAATGCCAGGCACAGCACGTCCTCAGCATTTTAGGCTTTCGGCAGCTGCTAAGCATTGCAGCACATATGCATAAATAAGATAGTCATGGTGATTTCTAGGCTAAGTTACCTTGAAATTACTGTTCTGCAAACATAAATATGTGTCTTGCTGTGAGGGTTTTATTTCAGTAGAGATTGGTGCTGGAATCTGTGGGCCAGATCCTGCTGACAGCCTGCTTTTCCTCATTCTGGGGCGGTGAACATCAGCTCAAGGGCTGCTTAAGCTTCAGTCCATAAAGACAATTATTTGAATTCAAGTGTGAATATTCTAAAAGGTATTTTGAAGTGAAAGGTAAAAGATGTTTAAATCTTTTTCACAGTTTCCAGCTTTTCAGTGTTGGCTAAAGGCTGTCTGTAAAGCAAGGTGGTTCCCAAAAGAATTGTCTCTTAGGACAGTGGCAAGACATAGAATGCATCATAAAACTCAACATTGGGCAGTCTCAGTCAATTTTTAATTTAAATTTTTGTGCCACATTTCAGATGCAGTGGTCAAAATTGTGGAAATTATCTGAGTTTCATCCCTTTATCATTACTTGTTATACCTTTATTAGAGATGATAGTGGTCAGTGAAAATTTTAGATTACTGTACAAATTTATTTGGGGTAAATTTTTATAAGCTATGAAAGTTCAGCTGATGGTTGCTTTAAACCCATGAACTGATAGCTTTGCCTGCTGCAGAGGTGCCACTGAGATTAGGATAAATGTGCAGGCATCTGCCCTTTAGGCAGGGAGTGCTTCCCTTTAGTAGAAATCCTGCTGCTTTATTACCTTGGTCTCACTGGGTTCGCTTCCAAGTAAAGTAGGATTCATCTGAATTAACAATTAGACACTTCTTCTCAGTCTCAGACTACAAAGGGATCCTAACCTTCAGTACTCCCAGTTAATTTTCTAATCTAATTTAGTGCTGATAATCCCAGCATAAAGCACAATCTCAGTGGGCAAAGGCCATTGGAATTGCAGGGTTTGATGCCAAATGCCAGTGGTCTTGTAAGTGATGCAGTAAAATACTATGGGCCAGATCAAATATTTCCCAAGCTTCTGACCCTTCCAGTGAAAAGCAAAACTAGTCTTCCCCAGCAGGTCTTGCAGTAAAGCAGATTCTAATGTTCAAGGCTGCCTGCGAGATACCACTGAATACCTAATGGTTGATCTATTTTCTAGCCTAATTCCTGCCTAAGACATCGTGTTGCTGAAAACCTAAGGCCAGATTTTGACATCTTTAATACATCAAGCAGTGCCTATTATTACAAGCAATTCTACTAAACTAAAAGGTTTTAGGAACCTCATCTATTAATATAGGATTTTGTTCACATAAGCAAGAATCTGTAGAAAAAAAAGTACTTCTACATCCTTAGATGTATTATTTAGTTCTCAAACTCAATGCAAATACTAGAGATCACTTTTCCCACAATTTAAATTAAATAAAAATCATTATGCAAAGGTCATAAAACTAAAACTCTGATATATAAAGCACCTCTTTTTCCATTCAAACTGGTCTAATGCCTTTCTATCAAGTATATTGGTACATTAATTATAACTGAGAAAAGGACCACTTCAAAACCAGTTTAGAAAGTTAATTATGCAGCTCCATTCATTCCCTTTCTTTGAAGTGGTTGGTGATGGAAATTGGTTATCCCCATCTTTCTGCAAAATGCTGCTTTTACAAACACACTGGCTTTTCTGTGCAGTGAAAATCCTGTGTATCTGAAAAAGCAGCTGGAAGCCAGAGGAAGAATCAGTGTCATACAATTTGTCAGAAATTTGTGGGCCACTACTAAGCAGAAGATCACAACTTAGGAGCCTTTTATTCCTTTAGTAACTTCCTTCATGGTGAATGATTTAATTCTGCAAATGAATAATTTAGTTAATGTTCTGTGACACCATGTCCCACCTATCTCAGTGATCTGTGTCCTAATAAATATGTGTGAGGCCTGTGTTGAGCTGCTTTCATACCACCTATAGCGTAAGCATCTCAAGAACTTTGTATGAGAAGTATAAAGTATCAGTGAAATACAATATTCATCAAAAACTATTTGTATATGTTGCTGCTTACCTCACTGCTGTTTCTAATCAGACCTTGGCTTTTGGTGGAAGGCACCTTCTTGCAGATGAAAAAAGAATTTCTCAACAAGGAGATTATTGAATAGCACATGACTTAGCCATTCATCTGATTAGCCCACTGATAGAAATCATAAGACATTTGAATAAAAATATAGACAAAAGAAATTTTGAATATGACCTCTTCTTTCCCTGAAATAATCTATTTCTATCTTGCTTTATCAATAGGACATAGTGTTTCTTTAGGATAAAAAAATTGACATGAATTTTGAGAAGACAGGCTTCTTCTTTGGTCTCTGTATGATGTGAATGACTGTCTACTTTCTGCCACAGTGCTTAAAACCAAAGACAAACATCACAAACTGGTGGTGTTGACCCCCTAAGTGGGTTCAGTGCTATTTCCATTAAATGAAAGTGCATGGTCTAGAAGCCAAACAATTGGTACCTTTCCCTTCTCAGCCCTCTCTTACAACTGACAGCAAAATTTCCATCAGACAAATTCTCCACAAATAACCTTCCTGGGGTCAGAGGCAGACTGCCAATCTTCTTGTCTTCCTAACCTACTCAAAACTGCTCACATTGAGAAAATAAGGCTAGAAAGAGGTTTTTATTCAATGCTTCTATTTCCATAGCACTTTTTCCCAGCTATGGAAGCATGTACAGGAGTTGTCTTGCTTAAAAACTTCTGTTGTTGTGAAAGGTTTCAGGAGCTTGTAATTCTTCTTTGGATCACAGCTCTGCTGCAGATATTAGTAGAAAATCTATTTTTTATTTTCAAGAAAATTTCTGTGTAATTTATTTTTCCAGAGTTCCCATGAAAAAGCAGATATATTAACAAATCCTCAGCTGATCAACATACTGCATCCTGATGTCATGTGTTAGTTTGTTCATACTTTTAGTCATATAAAATGACAGATATTTATAAACCTCCATGTTTGAATATTCTTATGTACTGTTAACTCACAAAAAAACTCTGTCCTTTCCCAGAAAGCACTTTGAATTCAGCAAATAAAACCATGAAGCTTCTGAACAGAACTGATATGAAACTCTCCTCACAGATCTTTTCAGTGGACCAATGCAGCTCTTCATATTGCTACTGCTGTGCTATTTCTTAGAGCACTTTCCATGTTTGTAAGGCTTTAAATTCACCTTCCTCACCTCTGTGTTTTAGTTTGCCAACAAAAGTAAACTTGTAATTACACTGATGTCTGATATGGCTCCAGAGCTACATTATGGTATTGCTGGTTATTATCATTTACATGAGAATATGCAGGATCCTCTTCATGCTCAAGCAGTTCAGTTTGTGTTAGATGTTTTAGACAAAATACCATAGTGCCAAGGAGTTTCCAGTCTGGTACCTATATTTTTTTGTGACTCTTGTTGAAAGTCCTATAATATACCTAAAGACTCTTGGCACTGTCCACAGACTGAGAAATCTGGTAGCTTAATATAACCCTACACATATTATTCACTTATCACACTTATTATTCACTTATAATGAACTTCATTTAATTTCCTTGGATGTTGGCTTGAAAACTCCTTTTTCATGCAATACTGTCCTGCATTTGCGTACAAATTATTCTAGCATGGTACTTATAATTATTTAGGCAAACAGTAGTTTCCCAGAGACTTTTAAAATGAAGTCCTGCCTTCATTTTAAGGTAATGTTATCTTAGAAAACCTGCTATGTCAAATACTGACCTAGACTGGAAGTACTGATTTTTACAAGGCAGTGTTTTTTTTCCCCTCCAACTTTCTTCCTTACAGGACAGGAAAGATTTGGAAACATGACCAGGGTATATTACAGAGAGGCTATGGGAGCATTTATTGTCTTTGATGTTACAAGACCTGCGACGTTTGAAGCAGTGACAAAATGGAAAGAGGATTTGGACTCTAAGTTGGTTCTTCCAAATGGCAAACCAGTGCCAGCAGTCCTATTAGCAAACAAATGTGACCAGGGAATAGATGTTCTTATGAACAACGGCATCAAGATGGATCAGTTCTGCAAAGAGAATGGCTTCGTGGGCTGGTTTGAAACATCAGCCAAGGTAATGTTTCCATTTCTTTTCAGATGTTTCTAAGGACAGAGAAATCAGTTCCTAAAATAGTTCATTTGGTCTAAGCATGCACCTTGAAAAGCTTCTCTCTTGGTAGTATTCATTAAAGATAGATTTGTGAATATATAGTATGCAATTCTATTTCTTTTAGGTATTTTATTGCAACATTATGAAATGCAGCTGCTGTGCTATGATAGGCCAGCAGTAAAGTATGTACCCGGTCAACAGGTTACTGCTCTATAGCCTGGGGAGGAGGATGACCTTAGGCAAGGCATAAAAGCTACCTCTTGTGAATGATATGAAGATGTTTTTCATCATTCTTAACATTGAATATTATCTCTAAATATTTATATAACCACTTTGCCTGAGAAATGCTGATTTGAGACAATAGCTTCATTGCCTTAGGTTCCAGAAATAAAGTCAGTCTATTGTAGTGCTTGTACAATGTTCACTGTTACAAGCTCCCATTCTCAAAAGCCTTTTCAAAAAAATCACATATCTGGGGAGGAAGGAAATATCAGTGGTCAAAAGGCTGAATGAGCTGCTCTGAGGTTCAATTCTTTGCCTTGGTACAGATTTCCTGAGTGCATGGAATATTGAGATAAAAATTGGAAAAGGCACTCAGACTTTCAAATTACAAAGGCCAAAAGTACATTGGTATTGTAGATCAATTTGAGATGTCTCGGATAATTTCAGTTTGTGCAGGATTTGGAAGCTGGCATGAGAAATATTGATTTGAACACAACAATTCAGTGGATATTGTGTTGATTGTATTCTATTATGAAAGCTGGTGTCATCATTAACAGCTCTGGGAAACTTTTGGATGTTTGAAATGTAAACAGTTTGGTTCTGGTTTAACCTAGATTTCTAGTTGGCTGGAAGCCAAAATGCTACATTTGATTGTTTAATTCTTTTTAAACACTTTACGTAAGGTACTTAAGAACTTTTAGCTTGTATATTTGTGTTTTACTTTTCTGGTCTTGACACCTTCTTTAAGCATTAATATTTAAAAGATGTTTCACTAGCAATCAGCAGAAGTTACAGCAGGAGAAATAGCAGCATATCCCAGACTGCCTCAAGCACTGCATGAACTCTGGGCTGAGACTGCAGCTTTTCAGTACCTAAGGGGGCTCAGAACAAAGATGGGGACAAACCTCTCATGAGAGCCTGTTGTCATAGGACAAGGAGCAGTGGTTTTAAACTAAAAGAAGGTAGATTTACACTAGAGATAAATCTTTTTTTCTGACAAAGGATGGTAAAACACTGGAACAAGTCACCCAGATGTGGTGGATACTCCATCCCTGGAAACATTCAAGGCTAGATTGGATTTGACTCTGAGCAACCCAATCTAGCTGAGGATGTCCCTGGCCTGGCAGGTGGATTAGACAAGATGATTTGAAGAGGTCCCTTCCAACCCAAACCATTCTCTGATTCTACGTCTTTGTAATTAATACCTTTGCTTCTCTACTGAACGGGTCCCAAATCCAGCCACTGTTTCTTAAGATGCCATTTATAAGGAGAAATTTTGGTCTAGGTAAGTGTGTAAACTATCTTGCTCTACAACAGGGTACTTCCTATTCCTTCATGTGCAGCACCTGGTTTGTATTTAGGTCTGTGGTTCCTCTGCCAATTTGTGTTGGGTGAGGCCAAGAGAATCCAGTGATGCTCCTTATGATAAACTACATTTTACTATGAGGATTGAATCTGTACCATGAATTCCATACATCAATCCCCAGCAAGTACATGTCCACCACTCAAAAAGGACAACCACATTTATTGTGCCGTTGCAGATCATGGCAGAAAATGAATATGCAATTGATTTCAGAGATCACAGAGAGATTTTACAATGATGATGGAGTCGGTCTGGGGCAGAACTATGGAAGTATAAAAGATGTAGAGAGGACATAATTTTTTTTTAAAGTCATAACAGAGGAAAATTTTCCAAGTTTCTCTAAGTTGCATAGAATTAAGAATTAAGAATTATTTTAGACATGGTAAATATCTAGATTCTTCTCATGTTATTTAACTCCAAATGCCAAGCAGTCCCCAGATTGAAAATGCAATCATGTAGGAACAGAAAAAGAAACAGAAAAAAACAGAAAAAAACAGTTATGACAAGACTTGCTCGGAAAAGCCACTCTGAAGGAAATTATGAAAGTTGAGGGCACACAGCTGTTATCAAACTATTCTCTGCTGCTATACACCAGAGACTAGGACCTGTTGTTCAGCAGTCCACACACCTGATTTCCACCCAGAACTGGAAGCTTCCAACTTTAAATTATGCAGAGAGTCATTCCAGTAAAGATGGGAGAATCACAACATTTAAACTAAGTTAGATCAAAATAATTTCCCCACTTGATCTATGTTCTAAACTAAACTGTACACTTTCTTTTCTAAACAAAAGTTAATATTAATACTATTTTAGAATTCTGGATATTGTACATACCTGGTATTCTTTCAGCCTAGGGTATCATAATTGAACTTGGGTCTGATAAAAAAAAATACTAACTCTGTTTGCTACAGAGAATAGAAACTCTTTTGAAGCAGAATAGCATGGACAAAGGAGTCATCATATTGCAGCTATCAGTTTTAGCAGTTCAAATAAGTAATAACTTTCTTTTTGTGGTACCCTGGAATAATTAGATCTCCAGAGGTTTTCTGGAGATGTGCTTGGAAATGTTAAAGCCTTGAGAACAAACTGAATATGATTTATGCATTTTGGAAGAAAAAGGTGATTACTTATAAAAAGAACGTCTTTTTGTTCTGGTTGCCTTGCAGAAAGTAGCATGCTATATATGTACCCACCATATTTCAGGCTGTCAATGGTTTTAAGCTTTTGTCTGTTCACTGGAAGATTGCACAAAAAAAAAAAAATCACTGTATTATTCCCTGGTGCTATTTTTGTAAGCTAACTGCTCCAATATAAAATATTTGAGCCACCAAATGCAGGCTTATGTATTAGTTTTGATTCTTACATTGATCCGAAGGAAATAACCCTCTTTCAGTCTTCTCCCTACAAAGACAGAAGATTTTGTTTGGATAGTTTTCCATGTGAGAAGGGCCTTATTGGGCAACAGCAATTCACAGTGTAGTCACAAGTTAGACCATTGCCATATATCCGGTGGTGAGCCTGGTCTCTTTTATATCTGAATATTTACTTTGTCCATATTGATTGCAGTCTAAGAGGCACATCCCCATATAGTCACCACATCCCCAGATAGTCACCAAATAACACTTAATAATAAATTCTTTAATTTCATTACCATAACTATTGTGAAAGATTCATTCTTTTAAAGGAAGGAAATTTCTTCTTCCTGTCACACATTAAATTATCCAGCACATGGCCAGAGCAGCTGAGAGCTCCACTCACATTTCCAAGCCTTTAAACTGTTTTCACCGCTAGTTCAAAGAGGTGAGCTTTTGACTTGGATTAGAAAAGGAGCAATTTCAAGCTTATTATCACTTTATAATGAAAATAGAACTTGTGCAACAAAACAGACAAGTCAGGCAAAACTAAATGTGCTTGAAAGTAATTCAGAAATAACTTGAAATACCCTACAACTGGCCATGGCTGTGCTGTTATTATGCCTGAGTTCCTCTTTTCCCTGCTGTAATTCTGCTGTCAGCAATACAGAATTAGATGAAAAGACATTCATGTTTTGTCCAAATTGCTCAGAAAGGCTGGTAGCTGTGCTTTTCAGATCCTTACAAAACTAGGTTAAGCACACAGCTCCTTGTCTCCTGAGCATCATGACCTGGAGACTGATGAGCAGTCTGAGTCTCTGGGCTATTTGGATACATCTTATTTGGACCAAGAGAGTGTTATAGTTCTGGATAATGTGGATAATAAGATGTCCTTTATTCAGCTTTTGTTTGGACAGGCAGCCCATGGTGTGTCACCATAGATTCAGAATGAGTTGTGTTGGAAGAGATCTTAAAAATAATCTAGTTCCAACCCCTTGCAGGGCTCAAATGCTGGACTAACAATCAAAAATCTTCTTTGCCATTGCTGTGCTGCCTTCAGAAAGTCATTCTCTCCTCTGTTCCAGCCTTTCTTTCAAAAAACAACGATATTAATTCTTCCTATCTTACCAGGGAATTCTGTGAATAATCCAAGCTCTACTAGCCCTTGTTTAAATCACAGATTCTTCAGTTCTTTTGACTGGACAATTATTATGAAAGATGAAAAAAGCAAGCTATGCAGTAGATTTGTAGAGGAGCTAGATAAGCACTTTTGATTTCCATAAAGAAAAACAAGGTTTGGACAGCCTAGAATTAGGCTGACACTCTAAACTCATCTGCTGATCTGGTAACTTAAATCCAAGCAATCCATTTGAGACTGCCAGACCCAGTTAGAGATGTGTGGCTCCCTAGATTGTCTTTTTAATTCATTCAAAAAAGTCTAACCAATCTCACAGTACAATCTGAGAAAATATTTCAGATTCTGCCATAAGGCAAGAAATAAAGCTGACACTTAAGGCAGGATATTTCATTTCAGATGTACAATCATTCCACACAGAATCCTTTGCAGAGTTTGTTTCCTGTAATTAAAAGGAGTCCATTCAGATTATCCTATGGGTATTAGAGCTGTCCTGTAGCTCTCTGGATCCCTTTTATGAAATGCATTATTTAGTGCTGTCCCAAATCTGGAAATTACAGAAACACAAAATTTTTGAAATCAGAAAGTCATTAAGTGAAATATTTTTGTTGCAGGCCATTCAACCAGATGTAAGAATTCAATCACAGAAAAGATCTTGTTCTCAGAGTTGCAGTCACAGCAGTTCACATCTATGAATTTCATGTTCATGCATCTAAATGGCTTTTAACTTGTATGGCTGCATTTTCCTAGAAAAACCACTGCAGGAGCACAGCAGACACTCTTAATAAGCCTCTGTTCCCAGTAGTTTCCAGGGAGTTCTGCTAAGGGAGCATGTGGAACCATTCCCTCAGAGGGAAGGGCAGGTTAAAGCATCTTTCAAGTAATTTCCTTGCTCCTGGATTTTAGTGCAGTATGGAAATAAAATGTGGAAGCTATGAGCTTCTCACTAGGCTCCCATCTAATACTTGAATATTTCACAATTTGTAAATGTTTGCTTATGGGAAGTCAATTTCCTTCAAGCACACCAGTAGTCTAAGGTCATGTCTCTAGGCAGCGCTGATTTAGAGCTCCCCAAGAGCCTGCATACACACTGTTCTTCACTCTGGATTTCAAGGTAAGACTCAGAATCAGTAAGAGGAAAAAACTGTCAACATATAAAGGGAAAAGCATTCTATCGGAAAA
Source organism: Calcarius lapponicus (assembly GCA_039654755.1). Taxonomy (NCBI): domain Eukaryota; kingdom Metazoa; phylum Chordata; class Aves; order Passeriformes; family Fringillidae; genus Calcarius; species Calcarius lapponicus. Next base: position 63,908,502 of record CM077462.1, on the reverse strand, counting down.
TAGCCAGATAGTTATTTGTTAGTAGATAGTTATAGTAATATATATTAACCAAATCTAAGATATGTGCATGGTAAAGAAACAAAAAGTTCTTTCATCTGAATGTGAGACAGGCCCTTAAAACTTGTCAGGGCCTTTATTCTCCTAAAAAGAGCTAAGAGCCAGTCTAATCTGTGGGAACTTATTTCATATATTAAAAAGAGTGCCCTAAATGTTGATGATCTGCATCTGCAGTAGAGATGGCAGATAAGGGGGAAGGTAATCCAGAATGCAAAAACGATTGCTGAGCTTGTGTACTGCTTTGAGTCACATTCAATAATGTATTTCTTTTCCCTTTAGTTGATTATTGCTTACAAGACATTATTTCCAATAGCAATCAGTTCAAGGGTTTTAAATAATGCAGCTCTCTTTCCCTGCCCTCAGTTGCTATCCCTTCCATAAAAGTGCCCTTTGAAAGGATATATTTTAATAGGATTGATCTACAAAGCAAACGCTAATTTCATTTATGTCCTCCAGTGTTCCTTTCTGGATTTCAGAGATTAGTCAGGGTTATTTTCTTTGCCTTGTTTTGTTTGGTAGTAGAATAAAGAGTAACGTGTTCTGATTTTCACTTTTCCATTCCTTCTTGATCAGGCCAGGAGAAAGACTTGCACAAGTAGTCAGGCATTGTCACAGAAGCAGGGTTCAGGTCCTTGCTCTGGCAGATTTTGGCAGGTTGATGCAGAATAAATCACTTAGGGATGGATTCACAACTCAGCTCTTGCACTGACTGGGTGTATCAGGTGCTGGATCTTACTGAGCCATGCAGAAATGGGCTAGGTATCTCAAGGGACAGGGCAGGACAAGGTGCTTGGAAAAGGCTTTATAAAGGCTGGAATGCTGAATGTGGAATGCAGGACTGATAAAGACAGCATAATGTGGGTATGATCCTTTTTGGCCTTGCAGTAAAAGCTCTCTCTTGGGGAAGAGTTTTTCTTGAGAAAGGAAAGTGTTGCATTCTTACCTTATCATGTGAAGACTTCATCCTATGCTATTTCCCGCTTTCCAACTGCCACTGCATGCTGGACCAGGATTCATGTGGCTCTGCATTTTCTCCTTTTGACAAATGGCCATAGCAGCCCTTCCCTATCACAGAAAGCTGCTGTCCAGATAAACACGTCAAAGATGCAGCGCTGAGTAATACCAGCCTTAAAAGCAATATAGGGAGACAGAGTGTCTCCTGTGTTTGGAGAACTGTGAAGGTAAAAGTGGCCTCAGAGGAGGTTGATAACAAGCACTACAAGTGTGAGGAAGAGGAAGAGAGAGAAAGAAGGAGGAGAGGAGAGGAGAGGAGAGGAGAGGAGAGGAGAGGAGAGGAGAGGAGAGGAGAGGAGAGGAGAGGAGAGGAGAGGAGAGGAGAGGAGAGGAGAGGAGAGGAGAGGAGAGGAGAGGAGAGGAGAGGAGAGGAGAGGAGAGGAGAGGAGAGGAGAGGAGAGGAGAGGAGAGGAGAGGAGAGGAGAGGAGAGGAGAGGAGAGGAGAGGAGAGGAGAGGAGAGGAGAGGAGAGGAGAGGAGAGGAGAGGAGAGGAGAGGAGAGGAGAGGAGAGGAGAGGAGAGGAGAGGAGAGGAGAGGAGAGGAGAGAAGGAGAAAAAATGTTAAGTCTGAATTTCAGCAATCATCACAGTTTCTGTGATGTTCTTTTGTAGGACAAAGCCATACAGGAGGTGAAAGTTATGGCATTTCAACATAGAGACCCACTGAAAGATAGTTTTTTCACTTCGCTGTCTCACCTATATTTTCTTCCTTTTTTGAAACATATTTAATTTTATTTTCAGGTATAATTGAGGCAGTTTCCATGTCTCAATACCATTAGTAGGTTGTCTGTGATTATTCTTCTCTGTCCAATCTTACACTCTGATTGTTGGTTTCTTTGTGTTTGAGTGGATTTTCACTTTCTTTTTTTTCTCTTTCCTCTCCTTGATTGCCTTTCAACACTTCATGGGCCCTAAAATCACCAGACCTCTGGATATCTGTGTTTGGATAACAGATCACCTTCTACTGTCTGCAGCTTTTTCACTGCCCAGCAGAATACAGATTTTTCTTTTGCAAAACACACTATAGGAGGAGAGGTGGAGAAATCAATATTTCATTAGTCAGACCAGAATACAGCAATGTCTGATCTCCAGGTCTGGGACACCACAGGATTAAGGTTGTAACAAAGGGCAGTAGTAACATCAGAAAGGAAGCGGTCAAGGCAGGGATCTGGGACAGCAGGAGTTGCTCTGTTGGAATGACCACAGGCTCCTTGCAGCAGGTGACTTAACATATTATTTCTCATCTATACTGGGTGCCAGGTGTCATCTGAACCACAGGAGCAGGCTGGAGCTAGACACAAACTCAAAACCAGCTGTGCTGTCTGTCAGGGTCACCCTTCCTCTTCCTCCCATTGCACCCCTGCTGAAATTGTCATCCACACAGCTTAAACAGTTCATATAAATGTTAGAGATGAGAAACTGCCTCTCTAGACTCAGGACAGGACTTTTTATTCCTTCCCTCTTTCTTTTTCTCTTTTTTATCTTGTTTGAGTACTGGCTAGAGAATTATTTTTCTTCTTATTTTTTAGGCTCATGTCTGCCACATGGATTTCCATCTATCACCAGCATGGGTCCACATGCACCCATTTCATACTGTTGTGGGCTTGGTTCCTTCCCCTTATCCCAGTGTTGTAAAATGGTAGCCTCTGACAAAGATGGCTGCTGTTAATGCATCTAAACATTAATCAGTTTGGGCAGAATCTTAGATAGTCCCGAAGACCTTATAGGATAAACACATGCTGCCATTTCAATGCAGAAGCAGCACATGGGCAAATTAAATGCTCACCAGTTCATCTGTAAAAACAGACACAACGCAGAAAGTTTTTACTTTTTTGTGTGTGCATTTAACAATCCTTTTTTGGCTTCAGTTTTCCAAGCAATGTTGAGAGATATTTTTCATTGTCTGGGGTTTTTTTAAGTAAAATTTTGCAGTGCTCTGAAAAGAGTTTTCTGTGCATACTTGAGGAATTTTCTAATCTGGTTTGAGAAAGCCATGTGGTACAGCAGAATTTTAACATCTCAATAAAGAAATGATTCCCAGCCCCATATTACTTTCTAGCAGTTACCATGTACATTAATATGTACTTTTATAAAGAATTGGGGGTTTACAGCTTACTGATATTCTTTACATTCAAAATATTTAAGTTAATGTTTGTCATTGAAAAAACCTGTGAAATGTTGCACTATTTAATATTTTCAGTTAGATCCACAGATTTCAACCCTTTACTGTGCTGCAAAGGGATGGAAAATGGAATTATTATATTTTCAGTTAGATCAACAGATTTCAACCCTTTACTGTGCTGCAAAGGGATGGACAATGGAATTTGTGGAGTTTTGACATTGATTTCGAGGAGATTAGACAAAGTCATGGTCCAGCATGTGGTGGCTAGTTGGAAAGTGGGAGACAGCATAAAAGATGAAGAATCTATTCCTTTAGCTTTTGATTTTCCTATAAATGTGTCTTCTCTACTGAAACACACATGTTTCTTTCTTTTATAGCTAGTTTATGGCCACAGTACAGCAGGCTCCAGATTGCCATCCAGAGGGACCTGGACGTGCTCGAGAATTGGGACTAGATGGCATTTAAACGTCCCTTCCAATCAAAACTAGTCTATGACTCAGAGATTCAACTTGAAAACCTGGGTTGTCTTAGGCTGCAAATAAAACATTGTCTTTATTTAGCAAGACTAGTGTGTGCATATGCACAAATGTATGCCTATATATTGGTATGCATTTCCATATGGATGTATGTGGCTGTGTGATACAATTTCCTAGAAGATTGAAGCTACAGTGAAGTTTCTATCTCCTGCCTTGTAAAATAAGTAATCAATGCCAGTAGTTATACTAGAAGCGTGCCTTTTACGCCAGAAAGCCTGAATTTTCATTCCAAACATATTGGTGGCTGTTATTTACAAAAAAAAAAATCTTTACTCAGTACTGTTGCTTATTTTCTATACTGTGTTGAGCTGTGTCTCACTGATCGAGCTGTTTCCTCTTTACTTGTTCTACAAACAGGGTAAGAACTGGTGCAAGTTAAATGTGCAGTTGATATCAGGCACATGTAGGAAAAGATTTGCTTTAGCTTTCATTTTAAACCCCTAGAGTGAGAATTTCTGTCCTACAAATGAAACCAGTGGTGATTATATCTCTTCTGAATCAGTGTGTTGGAGATGCAGTGCAGTGCAGTCAGCCTCAACAAGAAATAAGGTACGACTCCAAACCATACAGAACTGTTTTACTGTTTTGTGAGTAATTTGAGACTGTATCATTTATTCAATGAAACTGGTCCATCAAAGGTTTCATTGTCAGCATTGAATACAGAAGTCTTGAAATTGTGGGAAAGGCTTTAAAAAATAAGTGCTATGCATGGCTGTAATTACTGGTAGGTAATTAACTATTTGGGTAACCATAATGAGTAACCATTATTCAAGCAGTGAAATATGGTCTTTGGAGCTTTACTTCAGGCATTGATCTTCAACACCTTTCTGGCATTCGTTTTTTTAGTTTCTTGAAGCAATCAAATGGCCAAGAGATTGAGGTAATTTTAAAATCAGCTCTGTATAAATTTTAAAACATATATGAATCATATATAAAACTTAACCAACTTCAAAACTCCGGTAAGCACTATTTAGCACAGTCAATTTTTGAGAACTGTTTATTACAGTAAGTAAATTTTGATGTTGTTGAGGGAAAAATTTAATTATGCACCGGAAATATGCAGCATGTTTTTATTATTATTGACTAATCAACCTCTCTTTCTCTTTTATTTGCAGGAAAATATAAACATCAATGAAGCTTCCAGATGCTTGGTGAAACACATAATTGCTAGTGAAAGTGATCCAGTTCAGTCAGTTGAACCAGATATTATAAAACCACACTTGAATTCCTCCAAGATTGTCAGTTGTTCAGCTTGCTTTAAATCCTAAGAGACTTCCAGACTATTACAAGAGCTGAACAACTATGATTCACAATTTATACTTTATTCTACAAAACCAGTCTGCCCACATTGTCCCTAAGCAGATTGTAATTTTCTCAGAAATATATTTAAATTTTTCTCTTTTTTTCAGCTAAAATTTATTATGAGGTGTTCATTCCTAGCAATTATTCAAAGCTCTCTGTGGCTACTGGTCAAGTAAGACTCAAGGTGATGGCTGTGTTTTCCTATCTGGGTAGCACCAGTGATATCAAAACCCATTTCTTTGCCATGCGGTTTCTGAAAATTCCTATTTTTGATGGGACTTCAGCAGCACCCTACTTATCCATTGATTTCCAGGATGTTTTCTCAATACCTTGACCAGGCAAATGTCATCATTGCAGTCTTTGTCACCCCTCAAACTTGAATGCTCTTGTTTCGTATGAGGAAGATTATGATGAAAATGAAAATTGAGCTGTTTGGAAAGAGACACCAAGAATGCTCCCAGTTAAATATTCCCATTGCAAGTTCAGTCTCCTGGAAGTAGTGACAGGACTGAACATGCAGGAACATTTCCCATCATTCAGTTCTCCAGAAGATCTGAGCTTCTGAGACTGATGAAGAATTGGCTCCCTCTTTCTGAGGAGTTGCATTCTCATAGTTGATAGCCTTATCTTGGTTGAAGCAAACTGGAACAAGTCAAGGGTGAAGGGTGACCAAACAGGCAATCAGGGGTACAGTCTCCTAGGTGAAGCAGATCAGGATTTTCGGAAAGGGTTATCTATTCTGTAAAGCCAGCATTTCCTCTGGAAAGCCCACATTGATTTTTTTTCTCTCCCTCTCACCCCTCATGCCACAGATATCCCTGTGTGTTTAAACTGCATGTGTTCTATAAGTCCTAACATGCATCCCTTCATTATGTTTATTCTCCTGGGAAAATTCACTATCCACACTCTAAGATACCAGCAGAACTTTTCAGGAATCCATCTGTGTTGAGTAGAAGAGTATTTGCTTTCTGAAAACATTTTTTTAAAATGTATATGAATCATCACAGGAAGCAAGTAAAATGAAACAGTCTTAAGAGACACTTCTGGAAGATTTGAAGAATTTATTGAGCCATATTGTGGAAATAAAATTGTTGATTTTCAACATCTCACATAAAGTGCAGGTTGGTGGAATCATTCAGAGAACTGTGTCTAGACAAGAAGTCTCAACATCTGGCTGCAAGCCCCTTCAAGACAAACTTTGCCTCTATCCTGCCATAGACAGATCACTTGCAAATTCTGTTCTTACTCAGACTTTTCCTTCCTAAGCTGTGAACTCTCAGTTGCAGGAGCTGTCTTCAGAGATGAGTTCCTCTTTTAAGAGAGGTGTAACAGCCTAGAAGGGAGGAGACAAAATCACATGCTGCCTTATGTTTGCAGATGCCACTGCAATACTTCACTGAACACTTAGTTGGAAATGAAGGAGGGAAATTCTCAGTCTAGTGAATACCTGCTGCATAGGAAAAATTTAAAAAAAAAATTCCTCAAGCTGACCTTATACTGTGGGACCTATGAGGTTCATGTGCCTGTAAAATTCATCCTACTTGGCAATGTAAGGTGTATGTTTGGACTCAAAGTTCTTTGCCAACTGAAATGATGCTATGACTTTGTGCCTCTGTCACTAAATGCTCTGTTACTATATAGGCACTGCAGACAAGAGCTATTTTTCTCTCTCTGGAGAGCCAGGGACAGAGACACAGCTCTTTATGTGCTCTTCCTAAAGCCTTCCATTTTGCTCACAGAATTTTGGAATAAGAAAGCAAAATCTCTAGTTTTAAAAATAAAATTTCACATCCAGAATTAATCTGCACATAGACGTATGGATGCATATATATAATGAGCTGGCTTTTTTGAGAGTAATTATCAAGTTGTCTTGGATGCTGTGTCATCCTTTAATACCTGTGTTAAACATTCTTTAACTCCTGCTGTGATCTATGTCAAATACCTTAAGCTTCCTGCCTCAGTTTCCTCATCCATAAAACAGGGATCTATGTACACACCTACCTCACAGCACTCCCTGAAAGTTACTGTTGGCACTGTGCTTTGGGGATACACAAATGCCAAGCTCTGATACTGCTCAGAACGAAATATGAGTGCCCTCTAGCATAAATACAGGGTGCTGTAAAGCCTCAGTGCTCTAAATCTATCAAAGGCTTGCCTGTGCTACAAAAATTAGTTTCAATTATTCCGCCTCAGCTAAGCTGGTCAAGGTTACAAAGCAACATGTGACTGCATGGGCTGATCAGATTGGCTGCAGATGGTCTGCAAACGGAAGCTGTGGCGGCACAGATGTCATGGCACTAGTTTAATAATCTCAACAACAAAGCTGCAATTCAGAACTAATGCCACATCAGTTATTCCAAATTTAAAGCATCATTTAAGTCAAGTCATATGGGCACTTTATTAAGGATAACAATTCATATCCTGAGCCAACACTGTGGTTAATACAAGGAACTAGATATTTCAGATAGCTTCTAAAGGGCTAATTTTTCATTTGTTGAGCCCAGTACTTCACTTATGAATCTGTGGATCTCAGGTGAAGCAGAGGAAATTGCCATTTCATCCAAAAATGCTTTTATGCCCAACTTGCAACAAACCTAGCAGTTTCTAATGTGTTTTGCTTATCTTCAGGTCACCTTTATTTGGTGGCTTCTAGCAATACACACCAAGTATAATGGGAAATTCCACAAGACTTGGAGAACTATTGCTAAAAATCTGGTATAACAGTAATTAAAACAACCCTGCATATATAAAACACTTAAATGACATATAGAGATATTTTTATTCCGCACTCTATTGTATAAACCAACTTTAAAGTATGGACTCGTTATCTATTCCATAATGTTTCTGTGGTGTCAGGTTCCACTGCAGTCACTTCTTGGGCAGATTTTCCACCTCTGGTAAATGAAGGACGGAGTGTGGCCAATTGCTAGGCTAAGGAATATACAAGATGTAAGTTCTAAAGTCATACATATTTACACCATGAGAATTAGAAGAGTATCACGAAGAATCAGGCCTCTTTAGGAGGTTACATAACTACATATGTCCATTTTTATTTGTACTAAAGTGATAAAAATCTGTCCAGTCTTTTTCTGTAACACAATAAATATGTGAATGCAACCTGAATATCTAGCAAACAGCCTTTTTAGAGGAGGTTGTTGTTGTAGGCAGGCCAGAATAAAAGCTTTAATTTAGAATTAATGAGCTCAGTTTGTGCCAATACCTTTTCAGGAAATGTAAAGTTTAATTATACTGTGTCAGTCCCTACCGGCTTGGATTTCCTTAGGTTTTTTGATGCACTCTGTGCTATGTCCTCTTTGCTGGTCACCAGGGACCAGGCATCTTAATCACACATCCATTTCAAAATTAAAAATTTTCCCTTTCTGCTTGCAATAAGTAATGAACCATGAGTCTCTATTGCCTTGCAAATGGGTAAAGGTACTGCAAAGTGGAATTAAGATTCATTTTCATTCTAGTTCTCCAAATACGCCCCTCTGGATGTCCCAGCGCCCCAAAAAACATGTTGATGTGCAAGGGAGGTGCTGGACAATGAGAGATCACCCTAAAACACTCAAAGAAAACAGTGCTTGAACATCTTCACCACCAGGCATCATTTGCAACACTAGTAATGACACAATGTCTTTCATTTTCCATATTGAAGCTCCATACAAAAAACCCTCATGACCCTAAATACTTTGGGCAGCACAGACACTTGCTGATAGGAAAATGGATGGGGTGAAAGATAATTATTCAGTTATTCCAGAAAGATCATAATTTCTTTGACCAGGTTCATCTTTCAATAGAAAGACATTTCGAAATCTGAAAATCAGGCTTTGTTATTCTTACACACCATTTTTATTAGATAATGCATTTTCAATAATTTTTCTATTCAGGAAGAGCTGTTCCAACAGTATTTTATGCATTCAGCTTGAATTGTTGTACATCAATATTTTATCTTCAGATTTTTTTTCTGTTTTAACCTACCTGATTCTGTAAAATGAGTGGGAGGGAGGGAGAGAGGGAAAGAGAATGTGCACCTTTAAAAAGCAGTGTTGTTTTACTTCTTGAAACACCTTTTGTAGCTGGATGAAGTGAAACTGGTAAACAGATGTGAGAAAATAATTTAGTGTCAATTGCCAGGAAACAGTCAATCAAAATATCTTTTACTGCACCCATATTTATGCATGTGACTGCAGGTTGTATTGTAATAAAAAATGGTATTTCTGATGAAACATGGAATATGAGTAATTTGTAAAATTCATTCATTAGCCAAAGTAGGCACATACAAGTAGCCATAAGCTAATTCAGCTTTCCTCATATGTAGCCAATTTATGACATATATAAAAGTCCATTTTAATAATTTAATTTAAACTGCTTACTTTCTGTACGACTTCTCTTTTAAACCATCCAGGTTCATGTTTGACTTTGGTTAAAGGATTACATATCTGAGACAGAAACCTTCCACCTTTCCTCCCTATTTTAAATCCAGTTCCAGATGCAACTTTATGGTTCCAGCTCTTCAAAAAACCTCAGTTCAAAGTTTGATTTTACAGGCAGAATTTTTGGCTCACAAATAGATACATCATCAGTTTGGAGGCTCATTAGTAACCACAGGCTCAGTTCTTGGAAGTCTGACTGGGTAAAAAATGGCCTAAATATGTAAAATGGGCACCTGCATATCTAGAACATAGTAACTTCATTTTTCTTCAGCAGTCAGGACAAGCTGGTACCTGCAGCAGTGTTACATACTTGTCCTTTCATGATTCCCTAGAAATATTAGATTGTTTTATTAATTAAAAAGAAAAAAGAGAGGAGATTGCATGCAGTATCAGTCTAGTATTTATTTTACAGCTTTCAACTTTTTTGCTACAAAAGCAAAAATATTTGCATTCTGGTTTCATTTACTTTTTTAATGATGCAACCTTAGACTCTCACACCCCATAGCTAAGAGTACTACAAAACCCTCAGCAAATCCCCAGTACTTGGCGGCACAGTTGCAGCTACACTGACTACATCTCTCAACAAGGAAATATATTTGACTGCACAATTTGGGAATGTTAATTTTCTGAAAATTATCCCCTTTACAGTTGCAGTGCATCAGATGCCTAATTAAGATTGGAACTTCTGCGTCCTATGTTTCAAATTCAGCAATAATAGTTTACAAAGATGAGATATTAAACTGAGAAAAACCACAGCACACTACTCCAAGGAGTGGAAGCTGAGGAAATGAAAATTTCCCAGTAGGCTTCTTTGCGGGTCAACAACAGAAAGTTCTTCTAGTTTGGTTTCTTCCAGGAAATAAGCTTTTTGTTAAGCTATAGCAGTTCCACAGCAGCTGGTAATAGTTCCACCTGGCATCTACAGAGTTTAGGTAGTTTTGAAAGTTCTGATTTCAAAAATGGCATCTTTGTTAAAGATTTAAGTCAGTGGTACCTAACTAGTGGTACCTAAAGGTTAATTTGCTGTACCATGCAAATCTGTCCACGTATCTTCTGTTTCCAAGAATCCATGTGTTTATTCTTCACAAACCATGCAAGGAAAGGGCCACTGCAAAATGTGCCTTTAACAGTGAGGCTTCAGACACATCCAAAATCCTGCAAAGGAGATTAATATAATGAATGGGGAAGCAAGGAATAGTAAGTAACCATGGTCAGGGTGAACAGAAACATCTGGGACTGGTCCAGGACCAATTCAAGAAGTGTTGGTGCTTGACAACTTCTTCAGCAAGGAGTTTTATGAAAATCTGACACAGCATGAAGTTTTTATCACTTAGAGTTATATGAATTTTCTATGGCAAAAATTGCTGGTTTTACCTTGTCCCTTGTGTGCCTTGAATTTTGCTTCTTTACTGGCTGCTTGCCAAAAATGTCTAGTTTATTTCAGGATTTTTCTCTCTTTGGCCTTTGGTGTCATCTTGTCTCCTTGACTTGACACTTGGCAAGGAGCTTTTATCAGAGTCATTAAGACTGAGACTGTTACTTTTTTGTTTCTGTCAGGTTTCTAAGTTTTTAAATTTATTTAAATGACAGCTATGCTCAGACAAAGGACGCATAGCCTCATACTAGCTACTGGGAAGAAAATGAATTCTCTCCCAGGCAAAACCAGAACAGCGGTTCATCCAGATCGCAGAGACCAAGAGAGTTGGTGTTGCTTATTCTGGAGAAGAGAAGGCTCTAAGGTGACCTTTTTGTGGTCTGTCAGCTCCTTAAGGGGAGTTACAAGAAAGCTGGAGAGGGACTTTTTACAAGGAAGTGTAGTGGCAATGCAAGGGGGAACGACTTCAAACTGAAAAAGAGTAGTTTTAGATTAGCTATTAGGAAGAAATTCTTTACTTTGAGGATGGTGAGGCACTGGCAAAGGCTGCCCAGGGAAGCTGTGATCGTCCCATCCCTAAAAGTGTTCAAAACCAGGCTGGATGGGGCTCTGTGCAACCTAATCCTTTTGAAGATGCCCCTGCACATGGCGGGGGAATTAGAACAAGATAATCTTGAAGGTCCCTTCCAACCTAAAGCATTCTATGTTTCTATAATCCTGTGATTCCATAGCATGTGACATCTCGCTCAGCAGTGAACTAGAGAGGAAGCTAGTGGTAGGGTGGTCACTGCTTGATGACTTTCTGGGCATCGGTTGGTTGGTGGTGAGAAATTGTTTTAATTTCCACCACTTGTTTTTTTTTTTTTCACTTTTATTTCACTGTGTTATTTTCCTTTCATTACAAATAATTGTTGTTATTGTTGATCTGGAGGCACAAATGATTTAGGAAAACAGAGGCAATAAGGGGCAATAAAACAAAAAAAATGCAACATTGTGGGGTTTTTAACCTTTGCTTAATAGCAATGTCAGACTGTTTGCTTAATAGCAATGTCATACTGGGTATATGCTCACACATGGAGAAATTTTTGTGTTACATTTTTTCATGTGCACACACTAAGAATTAATGTTAAAATCTGATCAAATTTTTTATTTTGCACCAGTGGTTGTGGGTAACTACCCAAAAGTGATCTATTATGTTTCAGCTTTTCAACTTCAGTCTATCAGAAAAGATTCACTGCCTGGGAAAGGTGACAAAATTGAGACACCCTCAACATATAGTCATGGTGGAACAGAAAGAAGAGGAATTCTGCCAGCAGCCTTGCTGATGAAATGGAGAAAGGAGCCGAGCTGAGAGGAAAGGGAACCAGTCGCTAGAAACAGTTACCCCAAATGGACTATAAAAGCTCTTTATTTCAGGTAGTTCAGACGGTAACATATCCAGCCAGCAGAAAGCCTTCAGGGAAAGTGATGAGTGGGGTTGCCTGAGATTAATGAAAACTACACAAATAGAGCAAATTGGCAGAAGTAGGGGTAAGAGTCTGCCCTTTCATAGGTCTCATAGTTATTAACATTAAGAATCTGACATTACAGTAGATGCCTTTGATATTCTAAGGTCTCCAAGGCCAAGAATTATGCTTCCTCCTCCTGTCTCCATCTCCATCCAAGTGCAGACATTAGACTAATGGAAAAAAAGTGAAATGCTCTGTCCAAAAGAGGCTTATAATCAAAACACTCAAAAATATATAGATAGTGATTGGAAATATTGCAAACTCTATGACCAGCATAATAAAACGAGATGAATATTTATCATGTTCACTAGATCTACTTCTCCATCTACCCATTTTATATGCCTCTTCCTGCAGTGTTTATTAATCTGGCTGTATGTATACATATAAATGGCAATCATTTTAGGGATTCCATCTCAATAAGCTCACATGCACTGTTTGCCTGGATCATCCTCCATCTTCTCACTCTAAGCTGCAACCTGGTGTGGGAATGCAGAGCAGTATACCTGGAAACACCGTGTCTTGGGGCAGCTGGGGGCTTGCAAAGTTGTGGCAAATCCTCTCTGCTGGAGCTTACATTCTCTGCTTGTTCAAGGGAAATACAAGCCCCAGGCAGTGCTTTGGGTCCTGGCAAGTGGAGACAAGGGGTACAGCCACAGAGCCTTAGCCCAAATATGCAGTTGAAGAGGACATAAATCATATCTCCTGATAAAGCCAGCACATGGGAATGGGCCCAACCTGCCACACAAAGCAGCAGTTCACAACTCCTGTGAAGCCTCACCTGAGCTTTGATAGCACAGCCCCACACGACTCAAAATGCAGACTTATTCACTATGGGTTGAACTCTAAGGAAAGTCAGATCTAAAATGGGATGTAATCACTTAGTGGATGACAAAGTTTAATATCCACCCTTGTGGTCTTCAAAACGCAGAGGCAGCTGCCAGCCCTGAGGTGTCCAGCTCTGCAGTGCCTCAGCTCCTGGCAGCAGCAGTGCTCCAGCTGCCTCACTCTGCCTCCTGGCATGCTCATGGATGCCCCTGTGCTGACAAGACCAAGCAGTTTAGTATCCAATTAATGCTCAGTTTTCCTCCCCTGCACAGTTCCTTTTCTCACTTTTCCACTTACTGCTCTCTTCTCCCCGCCCTTCCTGCCGTAGGGGCAGTGAGCAAGTGGCTCTGTGGTGTTTGGTTGCTGGCTGGGGCTGAACCAAGACATCCGTGTGCTTTATAAAACAGAGAAAAAGCACAGGATCTTATGTCTCCCATTCCTGGCCTGCTGCAATAACCAACATGTTACAAATGCACATGGCCAAATGTTTCCTGTTTCCTAATAAATCCTAAACTGCGTGATGAAGGGTGGAAGCTTCATCGCAGCTTTTATGAGCCTTATACCTCAGGTCAAGAATCCCATGGCCCGGTGATCTGGGGATTGCTGTGGAAGTGCAGCTAAGAATCAAGTTTAAGATTGAGAGGTACAGGGTCTCTAAAATCTATAAAATATCCTCTGTGGTTTTATTAGTGCTGTCTCTTTTCATTTTTATATCTTGCCTCTGTGTGTTTATGCATCACAAGTAAACTTTGAATAGAAATGAAATAGCTTCAGTTTGCCTTTCTGCAAAGTCAAGTTTGATTTAAGAGATTCAAAAACCATAAGTACATCTGGATGCACATTGGCTCTCTGCTCTGAGAGCAATAAAAGCATTTGTGATGTAATCTACCATCTAATAAAGAAATTAGGGGGACAATAAAAATTTTAAAATGTTAACAGAGAGAAATTAATTCAAAATATCTCTTGAGTATTAATAGAGGTATAAGGCATAATCTTGCAATGGAGATTCCTAAAAGGATACTCATATCAAGTAAATAATTGGAAATAAGAACAAGTACATATGTCAAATGGATGGGACTATCAGCAAGAACATGGTGGAGCCATGTGTTGAGGTGATTAAAAAAAAAACATGGATTATAGGAAATGACATGATGAAATTTTTTTAAATTACGCGGGAAAGAAATACAACATTTCAAATTCACAGGGGAAACAAGAAGGGATTGTAACCCTTCTTACGTCTCTTTGAGCAAACTTGCATCAGCAATACCAAATTATCCCAGGCAGATGACATTTATAAGAGGGGAAATCATTGTGCCATGCATTTGTGCAGATGGCACCAAAAATCATAGACTCAAAACCCATGCCTCAGATTTGTATCTGTTCATTGTCCACAGAATAGATATACACGGTGTATCTGCTTCCAAGTACTGAAATAAAAATAGACTGATTTCTGGAACTGTGAGAGCCCTGCAGGGCCCCCTGAGCTGTTGGTGGGTGTGTTACTGTTATACAAGGGAGACACTGAAAGTACAAAATCAACAACAATGCTTTTCAAGTATTTGAAGGTCATGAAGAAAAAATGTCCCCAAATACAAGCCTGTTGGTTTCAGAGTCGTGAGATTCTTAAAAAAAATAAAAAATACACTCTTCTTTTCTGATTTCTGAACAGTGAAGGCTTCATACAATTTTTTTATTCCAACTTTTCTCATCAAACAAAATCTGAAATATCTTTTTTCTGAAAAAGACAATGAAAATTCCCAGAGACTCCTATAACTCCAAAACTGGAGGCCTGGCAAAAGCATTGCCACAAATTTGTGTTAATTAGTGCCTTTCAGTGACCGTCCAAATTCAACTGTCATTTTTGAAAATATTGGCTTTAGTACAAAATACAGTATTATACATATATATATATGATTTATAGTAATAATACTCTGTATACACGTAAAATGCACTTATGGTATTATCTGTATAGCTTGATAAGTACAAATCCCTACAACAATTGTTGTTGTAGGGATATTAAATCTCCTAAGGGAAAGCTCCTGCCAGAAAACTTGCGCTAGGTTTCCATAGGCTGCAGCTTCTTTCATAGCTCTAGGATCCTCCAGGGGCTCCAGCCTGCACATCCATGGGCTGCAGGGGCACAGCTGCCTCACCATGGTCTGCACCAGGGGCTGCAGGGGGATCTGTACTCTGGTTCCTGGAGCACCTCCTGCCCCTTGTTCTGCACTCACCTTGGTGTCTGCAGAGCTGCTTCTCTCACATATTCTCACTCCTCTCTCCCAGCTACTGTGCAGCATTTTATCCCTTTCCTCAAATGTCTTATTACAGAGACATCACTAACATCATTGATGGGTCCAGTTTTGGCCAGTGGTGTGTCCACCTTGGAACTGTGTGTGTGTGACATGGGGGCAGCTCATGGTGTCTTCTCACAAAAGAGGGTTCCCTCAGACAGACCTATAAAGTCAGAAAACTAGGACAGATCCAGGAAATGGAAAACAGATGGCTCAGTGGAAGGTAGTGTTTTACATCATAGCTCACTGATTAAAATATCTTCGTAAAATGTAAGAAAGGACAGCTCATTGTAGTCTCTTGGGAAGTATCAATCTTAGCATGCTACAGAAAGAGTGATTCTTCCCTATTTCTTGGTGACTGTTATACAAAAGCTATAGGGTGAAGATCAATGAAAACCACCCTCTTAGATTAAGTCTCAAGTGTATCTTTCTTTCCTAGGTAAGGAAGACAGAAATAACAAGGGGAAAGATTCAGCAGCTGAGCTGCTGATGTGTACCCATCATTCAGCACATGAACGAATTCTGTAAGAATTACCCAGTAAGGCATTTAAATATCCATTTCCCAGAGGCTGCACTTCAAACCAACAGCTGAATTGCTTTTTCATACCCTTCCTTGTGCCCATTTTTTGCAGTGATATACAGGCACCAGTGAATGACTGGCCTCAAAGAAATCTTCACTAAAACCTGAGGTGGTCTGGCAGCCACAGAAATCATTGCCATTGATTGAGTCTTTAGGCTGTCTAAGATTTCAGTCATTAATAAGAAATCTTCTCATTTTCATGTAACAATTACAACAAAAATAAGCTCTAACAAAGCAAGAATCTCAAGGCAGCAAATACTTCATGTGCATTCAGAGACCAGAAAAAACAGAGTGAGTAGAATCTACTGAAGAACCACAAGCAGCTTTGGTGTTCTTGAGATAAGAATTGTTAGTAGCTGAGGCAATATTTGATGCACTTTTCCTGCTCTCCTTCTGTTTCCTTTTTGATAGATAGTGAGAATAGGGTGCTGGACCCTTAGTCTGAGTCCTGATGGACCTTTTTATGTTATGCAGTAAGTGAATTGAAGCCAGCTGAAATCTTTTGGTGTTGGGGGTAAAACAAGCCTTCAACCAATAGGGATCCAGGGTAATTGCGCAAGAACATTTTGGCCTTCAGAGATAATGCACTACTGTGTGTTAGGAAAATTGCTCTCCACTAACCCTTTGGAGCAATTTGGCAATCTGTGTGTTTATATTGTAATTCTTAGCATGATGTAAAATGCTCCTATGCATAACATGTGGTGGGTTGACTGGCTGACTGGCAGGTGCTCACCAAGCCACTCTATCATTCCCCTTCTCAACTGCATGGGGTAGAGGAAAAAATATGATAGAAAAGCTCAGTGGTCAAGATAAGGACAGGAGCATCACCCAGAAGTTACTGTCACAGGCAAAACAGATTTGACTTGGGGAAGTAAGTTAAATGTATTGCCAGTTAATATTAAAGTAGGATAGTGAGAAGTAAGAACAAATCTTAAAACACTTTCTGCCCACCTTCTCTCTTCTTCTCAGGCTCAACTTCACCTTAAATTTTTTTACTTTTTCCCCTCAAGTAGTGCAGGGGGATGGGGAATGGGGTTTGCAGTCAGTTCATAACATTTCTGCCACTCCCAACTCTTCCAAAGATGTCAATAACTAGTCTGAGTTAATTTCCGTTTCTGTCTTTGGACTGTGGAGAACAAGAAAGACATCCAAAAGAAGGATACATTGTTTAGGTATCTGTCTTAGGAAGCCAGGAACCATCTTTGGATGTGATTTGACACTGGATGCAGCAAAAATACACATGATCAGCACAAATACCTGGCTGACAAATAGCAAAATTTTGGGTGAGATGCATTATCGAGTGTTCTAGTAAGTCTGCCTACAACAAATACAACTGAAACCTAGAAAAGTTTAATTTAACTTGAAAAAAGGTAAGGAGTATGCCATAAATATGGAAAATTAGATAACATGTAAGATTTCTCTTTCTTCTAATAATTTTAAATTAACAGTAACTCCTGTGAGGAAATTTTAATTTTATATCAATATTTAATATTTTGAAAATATCTCAGTTTTCAGCAGGAACTATAGCTTTTATGAGGCAAATGAGTATAGATTTCTCTTTTCTTGTCCATATATTCTTGATTTCCTTTGCTATTTGAAGTGGTTTGTCTTCCTTCCATCTTCTTTGATGCCCTTTTACAAGACAAAATGAGACATCAGTTTACGGTCGTTGCTTTTTATTAGGAGTCAATTGTTTCTTTTCTTTGCTCTATCTTACCTTTGTCTATTTTATCTTTCATAAAGACAGTAGCAGATAATGAAGATGATGTCTTCCTTTTCAACTGAGATCTTACCCAATTTCAGCCAATATTCATGCTGCAACAAATGGTCCCCTACAGGTCATTTGGTAGAAGATGTACTGCCATTTCTAAATGATTATAAGCATGTTAATCTTTTCATAACTCATTACCAAGGTTTCAGCTAGTTAATCTATAATAACACATTCTATCAGCCAAGAAATTGATATAAGTTTTGTCTTTGTTGCATTCTATTTTTCCCCATCTTTGTCTCAGTGGTTGTCCCGTTTGTGATCTGAATAGTTTTGACAGTTTGTGGTTGACCCCGTTACACTGATATAATTGATGACCACTTGAATTTTGATGACAAAGCAGCTGCATTAATAATGTAACACATCTGACTTCTTTTACCACGTTAGCCCTCTGGGAAATCCTTTAGCAAATTATACTCACATGTTAAGCTCCTCTGAACAACCAGTCCTGCTAAAACCTTAGCCACAAAAATCCATTTATTTTCTTTAGAAATCAGTCTCTTAATTTCTAGCAACTTAGCCTTTTTTCCACCGGGCTATAGTCAAATTATATATGAACATTTCATGCACAAAGAACAGTCATTTTAGTACAGGCAATTGGAATTAACACAGAAGCTGTCAAATTATTTGAATTGTAAGTACATAACAGCAGCTTGCAGTCTTGAAAAACTTCACTGTTCTTTCTTTTTCCTATGTGCAGAAAATGCCTTGGAATATTTAAGTCCATCCCTTCTTTGTAGCTTCTCCAGTGCTCAGAGTTCTGCCTGACAGGAAGTCCTAGAAATAGACTCGTTAAGGAGAGATTTAGAAAGAATTGGGCTGTAAATAGTGAAAACTACCCATCTCACTCCATCAGTCAGACGTTAAGTGAATTAGAAAAAAACGGCAAAAGTACTGATTTCTTTAGGGCAATTTTAAGAATTCAATTGCAGTTGAGTTTCCAAGCTCACAAATCTGCTAATCCTTCAAAGACCCAAAGGTTGCTATTGCCCAAACAGAAGAGTATTACTCAGTATGTGAACCAACAGCCTGCTTAGGTGGGATAAAATCTCTGTTATTATTCATCTTTACACAATGAAGGTAGCCCTAGCAGGAGTTACTCAAAAGTTACAGGTCTTGTCTCAACAGATTTGTGGTATATTTACTGACTGCACTCAAATATGAGGCCAAAAAAGTGTGATAGCAGTAAGTTTACACATCTACTTTATTGCAAGATTTTATTTCAATTATAAGTGGCTTTAATACTTTTCACTCTGCGTTACAGGTCTCATAATGGAGCTACTCCCACAGGAGCATTTGAAATAACAGGAATAATTCAGTATGTTAAAACGTTTTTTGAGACATGTTAGTGGAAATTTTTTTCACGGTTTCTGTGGATATTTCTCTGAAATTATTTAGTTTTATTATTCCACCGGCCAGAATCAAAAAAATTGCATTAAAATGTTAGGTTGGGGTATTTTCTGATAATGAAATATCTTGTATGCATATGTGTTGTGCACAGTGAATCAGAAGATTATGAGGTGTGTTTCCGGATGTACTTGTGCACCTGGGTGAGTGAACAATTTAACCTCCTGCTGTAAAATACAGTGGCTTTCTCAATAAGTCATGCTGATGGAAAAACATCTCTATACAAAGCATACAAAAAAAAGAAATGCTGACACTGTAAGTGATCTACCCCACTACCTTAAAATGCTGACTTTAACTCCCACTGTGCCTCAGAAGCAAGAAACACTGTGGGATTTTTCCAAAGACGTTCTCGTGACATTCATCACATTGATAATTTCTTAAGGTTTTCTTTTCTGTCCTAGTTAAACTGTAAAGGATGGTGCTTCCTCATTGTCTGCCCTTGGGGCTCGACCCACCCACACAGCTCTCAATGTCTGGGTCCCACCTGGTCACAGAATCACAGAATCATAGAATCATAGAACAATTTGGGTTGGAAGGAACATTAAAGATCATCTATGTCTAAACATCCTACCATGAGCAGGAAACCTCCCACTAGACCAGGTTATTCAGAACCCAATCCAACCTGTCTTAGAACACTTCCAGGAGCAGGGAGTCCACACCTTCTCTGGTCAACAAAGAGCAACCTGAAAGAGAAATCTCTTTAAATGACAGAGTAGCAAGTCTGTTTAGGATGAAGTCTCAGAGAAATCTCTCTCAAATTTCCCTCCCGAAAAGACATATTTTGG
The DNA here is from genome assembly GCA_039654755.1 of Calcarius lapponicus. Classification (NCBI taxonomy): domain Eukaryota; kingdom Metazoa; phylum Chordata; class Aves; order Passeriformes; family Fringillidae; genus Calcarius; species Calcarius lapponicus. The sequence continues at coordinate 63,888,497 of CM077462.1, read as the reverse complement.
CATCCAAGAGGGATTTTTCTAGGACACACAGCAGTGTTGAACTCAGTTACATTCACCACAGGTTTTAACAAGTGCAACATTTTCCCTTCTACAATGCCCTGAATATACTTCTCTCCTGTACTGCATTGCCTCTGAACTGCAAGAGGAAGGGATGGAAACAGTACAATTGCCTTGAGATCTCTCTGGGGTCTGCCACTGCCCCAAGAATCTTCCTGGGAGCATATTACATTTCAATTTTTGGGCATGATAAACCTTCAAGAAAGAAACAAATTTCCTGAGAAGAATGGTAGCAGATAGATCTAGATCTGCAGATAAACCTTATGATACAGTCATTACTACCAAAAGAGACAACCAAGGTTTGCCAAGGGGCCTCATCCCTAATGCCTTATATCCAATTTAATTTTTACACAGAAAAAACAAATCTTCCACTGCCTGTCCCACAGGAAGATATGTGTCTAGTCATTTTGCCTAATCATACATTACTTCGTGGAAAAACAAATGCTCAGTAGTTCTGCACCAGCAGACTTCCACCCTGTGTGCTGTCCACCTGGTCATGTTTTTTTGTGTATATTTATTCTTACCAGGGTCATTAACACAAGTTAGGATGTTTTGGACAATGTTAGCAGAAGAAGGTGTGCTGCTGTTTTCTCTATAGCACTTTTTTGCTTTCTTTATCTTAGGCAGGAAAACAAAAGAGGCTAGAGTGCAAGAAACCGTTTCAACCTAAAAAGCTTTAGACCATTAGTAATGCTGGAATTAAAAGATTAAAACACTTGTTTCAAGTGCTAAGTAGTCATGTTCTCTTATTAATGTCACACTCTACTAAGCATTATGCCATACTTTGTAATGCATGGATTCATCCCACATATCCTGTGCAGAAAAGTGTTTTGGGCTTATGTTTAAATTTGAGCGCTTTTCTAAACCAGGATTCCAACATTTATACCCTTGGACATTCATTTCCTCCTCCCATTCCCCCCCATACCCATCTTTCAGTGCCCTCAAATGTGTTTACTTTGAAAACCACACTTTAAAACTCAGTGATTTTATGAAGACCCAGAGCAGGCACTTAGTCTAGAGACATCCCCAGACATCACATGCCCCAACGCTTCATTGAGTTAGGCCTACTGGGCCTTAAAGGGATTCTGCACTTGCAGTTCCTGCTGAGACATTTCTATCTGTGCTCCTGCAGAGGCATTTTTAAAATCCATCTGCATTGCCTGTGCTGCATAGCTGGATCTGACAGACTCTCAGAGACAGACATTTATCACTCCTGCATTACCCTACTCTGTGCTTGCTGCACTGTGGGGAAGAGCCTTACTTATCACATTAAGAATGCAAGGAACAGTTAAAGTATCCCACTCTTAATGAGATGGTACTTCTCCCATCGATTTTAAGCAATGAATATTGCAAACTCCCTTTTCAAGCAGGTGAGACTCGTACTCACAACTCTCTGCTGTCAAGGATAGAAGCTCCTGCTGAAATGTGCTGAGTTCCTGACACTTTCAGGATCTGCTCTGAGCCTGAATGTTGGGTGGCTGTCACATCTAATTAATGTCAATCCAGCCCAGGGATCCTACCTCTAAGTCATGGTCCTTGGCCAGACAGTGCTGCTCTAACTAGTATACATGAAGTGTAATTCACTGAACATACTAAATATAGGATGTGCCAATTTATGAAGGGGCAAGGAGAGATAGACAAATTTCTATTTTAAAACGTCTAATTATTTTCCTATGGAAACGAATGTATGTGAAATAATTTAAATGTTGAAGATCTTAGGGGGAAAATTTGTGAAAGTACTATAGACCTCGGGGGAAGAAAATCTTCATCATGGGAGGATGTGTTCATCTCTGACAAAATATAAAACCAAAACAAGTACCAGAAAATACACAGCATTAATTGCTGCACTAATCAAGTGAGCCAGCAGTGTGTGACAACTCTTCACTGTTCATTCTAGAGGTAGCTACTGCAAGTGTTCAAGAGACTGAAATAAAACATCCTTCGACTTTGTAAACAAAAGGAGTATTGTGAAGCCATGATGTTTCTCTGAGCACTGAATTGGTCTAGCTAGATTGTGCATGATCCTGCAGAATCAAAATAATGCAGGAACAAGGTTCAGTCCTGAATCTCAGTGTTGAGGAAAATGTAATTTCTACTACCTAAGCATATTCAATCCCTTTTCTAATCAAGTCGTATATTCAAATTTGTCATTGCAACCTGTGTATAGGTTATATATATATGTGTGTGTGTGTAAAACCTTTTACAGTCTTTCATCTTGGATAATATTGCCAAAAAGGTAGAGAACATTATTATAAATTTACTTCTTTTAATGATAACTTTCAAAAAATGAGTAGAACAGGGTTATTTGTTAATAATCTCTATGAAAGCTGTATGAAATTGCTTAAAGTATGAACAGAGATCTCAGCCTGTGCATGTCTGTGGAATTCTGAAGGGAATGATAACAGGAAAGTAATTGGCCATGCACTGTTCAAAGTGCTTTCATTGTGTCAAGGTTTGGATCTCTACTTGGAATAATTTAGGTGGGAAGTGACCTTTGTATCCCTTTTAGTCCACATGTCTCCTCAAAGGAGGTCTGGTTTCAAACTTAGAGGAGGATTCTCAGGGTATTTACTGGTCAAATTTTGAAAATCTTTAAGGATGACAATTCCACCACCTAACTTAAAAATTTTCCTTGCTGGAAATATGGAAGCTGTATTTCTTGCTGCTTGTTTTTGCTTGTGCACCTTGGTGAAAGGTCTGGTGACATATTCATTACCTCCCTTAAGACCATTTAGGATATAATCAGGGTGTCATCTCCTGAATTATTCTACAGAGATGCTGACACACCTTTGTGACCAGTTCAAGCAGTAAATTTAACTTAACTTTCCAGAAGCAAACTATGAACAAAAACAAAGATCAAAGACGTCATTGCAGGAAGATAGGATTTTAAAAACAATAGTCTCTCTAGTCATGCAGAAAATATATATCTCATCTTGATTCAAACATTCAGTGAAAACAATTAGGGATGGCTGTCACTGTTAAATGCAATGAAAAATGCCTTCAGTGTAGGCAGCATCACCTAAGATGATAACTGTTAAATTGGTTAAATTTAAATGTACTTTTATTGCCAGTATTCTCAAGTACAAATGGGAATGCATCCAAACCCCAAAATTGTGGACTTCATTTCTCCAGGAAAACTCCCTCACGTGGGGGATATCTGTAACTAAGATGGTAATTTTCTTATGCAAATTCATCACAGTAAAGCAATTATTATGCTCATATATTAAACTTGTTATAATCTGCAGACAGCAAATTCCAAGAAATTCTCACATTCCTTTTGCACTGTGGGACCTAGAGCTGGATACCACACTCCAAGTGGGGTCCCCCCAAGAGCAGAGGAGAGGGAAAGAACCAACTCCTTGACCTGCTCTCCCTTCTTTTGGTGCAGCCCAGGACACAATTGGCTTTACGGGCTGCAAGAGCACGTTGCTGCATCATGTTATTCTTTTGGTACACCAACACTCTCCAGTCTTTCTACCCAGGACAAATCTTGACCTGTCCTCTGCTCAGCCTGTATTTGTGCTTAATTTACTACATATGCATGGAATTTTAATTGGTGATATCTCCCATGCTTCTACATGGTGTGTGTGTATATGTGTGGGTTTTGGAGACTTTTTTGGTTTTTCTCCCTTATTTCTTTGTTTGGAATCTCATTTATTTGGCTTTGGGTTTTGCTGTTGGTTTCTATGTTTTTTCCTGGGAGAACATTTGCATACCTGTTCTCCAAGACTACAGCCTTTTGTTGTGAAGTCCTTTGGGTTTAAGTTCAACTTCCTGCACCATGGGCCAGTGAGCTTTCCTGAATTCTGTGTTGGTGAAGAGGTTCACTAATGATAGGGCAAAGAGGGCTAGCAAGGAAATGTAACACCATAGGAGAAAAATGCATGAGGAGATAAGACCCACAAAACCTGAAGAGTTTTACAGCTCTTATATAACACCCAGACAATTCTACCTGCAGATTAGCCACTGCTAATCCCTTCAGGCTTAGTGACTCCTAGGGACTTGAGGCAGGTTAAATTGGTATTACTAACAGTTCAGAGCACACTACAACAGAAAGAAAAAATAGAGTGTTGCAAAATCTTCATTCATTTGATTCCAGAGCTGATATTAAGCATCTGTCAGGTATTGCCAGAGAGGGCATAATATTTAGAAAGTATTTAAAATGTGTATGCACTATGTATGTGTACATACCTAAATATTTATAGCTGTTTTATATTTTGGGGTAATATATATAACATATTCTTACTAAATTAGCATTGATTCCTTCTTTCAACCTTGGCTGTAAGATTTTTCCTGTAAGCTTTCACCCCTGCTGATCTTCAGTAGATCTCTATGCCTGAAAAAGGCAAACTTGATTTTCACACTAAGTTGCACCATGACTGTAGGGTTATTGAACCCTTACCAGACATATTCATGGTGGTCTATTCTCGTATAATAATGTCACTTATTTTTTGTCATTCTCATATCTATAGATTTCTATAAAATATACTCATAAAACTCAAGCAGCAATCTGAAATTTCTATATTTCTCATTCCTTTTAAAGGTTACCTAGAAACATCTGCAGCACAATAACAGTAAACTATCACACACCTAAGAATACTTGCTGTAAAATGCTCCATTGTGCCAATTAAATGCAATATGAACTCTACACAGGGGAGCACTTTATTGCTTCATTATTGCTTTTATATAATTTTAAATCCTGTTCACTGCAGCAACAAACATCCAAGCAAATATTTAAAAAGCTAAATGGGGAAATGTAGAACAAGTTAATCTGCTAGTGGAAACTTTAATGTGTGCAACTCCATATGTGGCATATCTGTGTTCAGAGGACAATAAAATATTTTCAAAGGTATAAAGAAAATGGCATATTTGCCTTTTTAATACATGCAATTAGACATAATGGGAAGGCATCTAACTGGTACATGGACTGACTTAGATAGCAACGTGTGCTAGTGTTACAGATATTGCATTGATAGTTTAGGAGAAGCATAAATCTGGAAAGGTCCAATTCAGTGTAACAAAAAGCTTGGTTGTGTGGGACCTTTATTCTGTTGAATAAAGAATTTTGCCAGGAACAAAATTCATCAACACTGCAGCAGGTTGAAAATTCTTGTCAACAATTGCCTTTAGTGCAATTAAGATTTGAGCAAAAGTAGGTATGTTTTGAAGTTGTTTCCTTTACAAGTCTCCAGCTGTCTGAGTTTGGGGAGTCAGAGCCCTTGAGCTGCTATTGAAAAGCCAGTGAGGTGGAACAGCTGATGTCTTTCTTGTGTGATTAATGACAAAACTGGAGGGCTTAAACAGCAGGTGCCTCAGAACTGTAGCGATGATGACAATTTAGTTTCATTAGAATGTTGTCTCTGCTCTTTTTGTTATTTTATTATAGGATTTTTTGTCAAAGACTTTCAGCTTTCAGTCTGCATGATCATAGAATCCTAGAAGGGTTTAGGTTGGAAGGTGCCTTAAAGAGCATCTTGTTCCAGCCCCCTGCCATGGGCAGGGACATCTTCCACTAGACCAGATTATTCAGGGCCCCATCCAATCTGGCCTTGAACACTTCCAGGGCTGGGACATCCCCAGCTTCTTTGGGGAACCTGTTCCAATGCCTCACCAACTTCACAATAAACAATTTCTTCCTTATACCTAACCTAAATTTCCCTTCTTTCAGTTTGAACCCAATTGTTCAATCCTGTTCCTTCCTTATCATTACAGTTCCTGATGAAGGGTTTCTTTCTGGCTTCTGTATAGATCCATTAAATCTCCTGTCATGCCCTAGTACAAGCAGCAACCAAGGAAGACATAATCTAATATGAAACCATAAAATGCTGCAAAAAAATCTTTCTGTTTCTGGAGCAATTTATGCATAAAGAGTTCTGCACTTTTAAACTAATTTTCTCTATTTAGGATTACACTATATCTACATCAGATCCTCCAACATAGTGTTTCCTTTGAATTGTCCTGTTCTAGATAAGTTTAGCCCATCTGACAAGCCACAAATTGAAGAAATGACTGCCTGCCCTTGGCAGCAAGACTGTGCCAATACTCCACCAGATTTCCCAAACTTCCCTAGCAACCCTGCAAAACAGATGAAATTCAGTTTAAGAGAGAAAAGTGAGTGGAAAAATGCAAAGAGGATATTAATGATACACGGTGGAATGCAACCAACTTGGCTCCCTCTGTGTAACCCCTGTAGGTTTTCTGCTTTGAAATAAAAGTAATTAATTCAGAAATGCACAAAGCCACTTCATTACAAGAACATCTATTTTAGGATTACACCACTTTGATTTCAGAATGCAGTGGCCACTTGAGGGCAATTCCAAAGCAGATGTGAAGTAACACCTAATGAACCTCGTTAAGTTTCTGGTGATGACAAGGTCATAGTATCACTTGCCACCATGAAATGCCAAATAACCTCATAAACCTACATTTCACTGTGTTTATGGTACTATTTCTTGCTCACCTAAACAAGGTCCCTATGTAGCTATTCAGCATTAGTTACTATAGCCACCTTCTAGGGAGTTAGTTAAAAAGACTTGTAGAAAATTTATGGCATTAAGATACAAAAGGGTTTTGAAAGAGAGAGGGGAAGATACAATCAAAGGATACACCAAGAAATCAAGAGGTCTTAGTGGTCAAACAGAGCACTGAATTTTGGTTTAGGGTAGGAAGGAAAAGGAAGAGAAGCAGCAGTGAACTTACTCTGTACCATAGCCCAGAGCTTAGAAACACAGATTCAGCTGCATATTTCTGTTTGCCAAGCAGGTAGAATATGGCTCATGCCACACCTTTTCAAGCTGAACCACTGAAGGGTTGCAAGAGAAACAATAAGAGAGAAATGCACTTGGTATGGTAACTCAGAATTGAGACAGTCAGAGGTTCTTGCTCCTGATCTAGTGTTCACTCACCTGAGCAGATTCTCAATCCTCTTACTCCCAGGTGTAAGCTACTTTCAGATTTCCTTTTCTAGATTTACAGATATAAAGAAGAAATTCTTTACTATAATGGTGGTGAAACACTGATTGCCCAGAGAAATTGTGGGCTCCCCATCCTTGGAGGTGCTCAGAATCAGGTGGGATGGGGCTCTGAACAACCTGGTCTAGTGGAAAAGATCCTTGTCCATGAGAGGGGGGTTAGAACTAGATGGTCTTCAAGGTCTTTTCCAACCCAAAGCACTCTATTACATGATTCTATGATATTTTCAAATCATTAAATCCATCACAGTGAATGGCACCCCTTCATTTTTTCATTTATAAAAGATTATTATCTTTGAAAATTTTCTGTGGTCCCCGTGATCTCAGAGGAACAAAAAAGGAAGGTGGCAATCTCATTATTTTACTGCTAGTATCTGCCCAAGAAAAATTTAAACACTCTTTCTCTATGATGTATTTATAACTGAGCTGAATTAGATTTTAATCTCTTAAGTAAACCAGAAAAATGTAATTGAAGCCAATAGTTAATTTGCATTTTACTGTGTGGTAGAGGTCAGAACCTACCTCGGGTCACTTCTTTAGTACTGGTTTACCAAATAAAAAATCTGCAGTCAGAACACTAGCTTTTAAAATAATTTAAAATAACAGTTTAAATTTTTTAAATAATGATTTTTCCCCACTTGGTTGGCCAGTTTGTCTACAGGATGCAAAGGGGGTGTTCACACCTGTGCCTCACAGATGAATTTCAGGATTGAAACTATCTCAATAATCTGATAGTGGTTCCTCTCACACAAAACAAAGCACATATTCAAGTAATGGCACATATTTAATGTTAGGTCTCTGCTTCCAATTTACTTCATCCTGTAGCTAATTTCCTCACTGCAGACTGCCAATTAGTTTGACTCTCAGCTGTATTCAGGAAGCCAAGTGGGAATGCCTGCATAAGCCTTTGAAGTCCTTTACATTATCTGCTACCCTAAAAAGCTTATCAACACAGCAGTTGAGTGGAAGAAATGAATACTTATGAAAAAACATTAATCTTCTTGAAGCTTTAGAAACTGCTTTGACACAACAGGAGATGCTAAAGTGAGGCTTTGTCCCCAGTCCACTTCTCTCCATTCTGTCAGGATGCTCTGATAGCATTGAAACTATAAAAAAAAACTGCTGTTTTAAACAATTCTCTAGATACTCATGAAATTCAGTAAGAATTTCAGAAGGTGTGACAGGATGTTTTTGTAAACCTGTGCTGATAATCAACACCAATGAACCCTAGACTTGACTGGTTGAAGAGTTACAACTGTACTTGACATTTTGTGCCTCAGAGACAGTGCCATATTAAAGGCAGGTGAGAAAGTGCCAGGAGGCTGGGAAAAGTCTTGAGCTGTTTGACCTGAAGGCAGAACATTTATTTTCTCTCTTTCTTTAGCAGTAATGGTAAATGAGCAGAAAGATAGATATACTCACTGTGAAGCCCTAAATTCTAAACTTATTTCAGCTGATTATTCCCCTACAGTCACGTTTTCCTTCAACAAAAACAAAAGCTCTCACATCTGCTTATGTGTGCTATGGGCTGATCATGAGTGTATAATTAACTAATAATAACTTCAATAATATTAGATTTGGTTGGCTCAAGGCTACTGGAGTATCCTCAGTAAATTCAAGCAGCTGGTTGGGGGTTAGGTTCTCCTAACTTTGATGAGGCACTGCAAAAAATACCTTAGGCCCAATAACAGCTTCCTGTGGTTCACAGAACACTGTCTTACCTTTTCTGAGGTCTCAGGAAATGAAGAAGAATCTGAGCTTTTGGAGAAACTTCTCCTCTGCCCTATAAGTAAGGACAGTGAGAAAAGGGGTTTGGTTAGGTTGCTAAGGATACAAAACAACATTTCTACTTTTCATTGCTTCTGGTCACTGCTTCAATTTTCTTTCTTGCTGTACTAGCTTTGTTTGCTTTCAAACACCATTCAGTTCTGTCAAAATCATGTATATCATGTTCTTATTGTTTTTTCTTTTCTCAAATCTATTGAGTCAGAAGCAAATCTTTTCATTAGCTGCTGGAAAGACCTCAGTGTTGGTATTTTAGTTTTCTTTCTAGTGGATTTTTTTCCAGTCATTTCTAGGCATTAGTCAGTCATATGTGAAGGAGTGCTCCTGAAGGAGGTACAAAGTTAAACACATAAATGTGATCTCTTGCAGATGTTTATCTTTCTTCTTTGTTGTTGTTTCCTTTGAACAAATTATCCAAAGTCATTTAAACTAGAAGCCTGCAATCATGCTTTGTCAAACGAAAAACAAATTGATTTTGGTCCCAGAGTAAGTGATTCACCTTGCTAACACAGGAGTGTGAGTAGGAGGAAACAATACTACAAAATTTCAAAATGTTTTCTTTCCATTCATCATGAATTGTTCCTTCACAACACCTTTTTCACTTCATTTTAAATCTCTGCCCTCTCTTTTCTTCATTTTTCATTATTGAGTCGTTATCTCTGCTTCACATGTTTATATCTTTACTTTTACATTTACTGTTGTTATATCAAGTGCTATGTAAGTTATCTCAAATATTATGTAAGTATGGGAAAGAAACAACTTTTTCTTTCCATGTTGTTTCTATTTGGTTACATCATGGATAGATGGATATGTGGATGTATGGACAGACTAACAGATACACAGGTGTGTGGACCACTGCAGAATACACATTATCATATCACATTAAAAACCTTTCAGTTTTGCATATTAGTATATGTCACATAAATGTTCTGTTATACACAGACTTGAAATTAAAATGAAAAAGAAGAAAAGTAGGTACAGTAGGCAGAATAAGGCACTGGGCTCAAAATTAGGAAAAAAGTGAGTTTCAAGCTCCTTGAAGTACTCTCCTGGTGTAAAGAATCAACATTTTTGCTGAGCAGTCCCACTTGATGTAGGGAAATGGCATGAAGCTATGATTTTTTCAAGTGGTAACCTGTAATTCCCTGGGTTCAGAAAATGAAACGGGCAGCAAAATCCTTAGACCACAGGGCAATACTTTTGTGAATGGTTAAAAAACCAGAGGACCTATGGTATTCATAGCATCTGTTATTTGAAAGCTGAGAATAAGTAGCAGTTAAGGAGTGATTTCTTTCATCTCTTTCAGCACTAACTAATTTTTTAAGTGACTGGATAGTTATATGACAATGATCTTACTTGCAATTAAACCACTACTGTAATTTGTCTTTCCCTGTAATTTATGGTGCTCAAGCATAGGAAGAAAGAAGACTGGAGACTACAAAAATCACTTTCCCTTTGTAGAGGGAAATCCAGTAGCAGAGATACATCTTAATCCTTATGTCTCCCAGACTGGGTGGAATAAGAGCACTGTCATTGGTAAGAAGCTTCATACAGAATGAAATGAGATACAAAAAGTTCCAAGATCTAAAAAATCTTTCAGGCACACGCTAAAATTGTGTTGTTTTCTCTGCAAGTTAGAAAGTTAGTAACACTTAAAAAGTCTTGTTTTAAAGTTTGAACAGACTTATTCACATGGAAGGTATATCATTCAGAAAAAGTGCATGCCTACTATAATGCTTATGAAACTCATTTTATAGGCTAGATTAGGAGCTCCTTCAATTAGAAAGCTATGACCACTGGATTGAAAAAACACATCAAACACATACAAAAATTCATTTATGACACTGGACCAGCTTAATAATGACTCAGGGAACTGTTATGATTCCATCTGTTATGTTTCCAATGATTCAGGTAGTGAACCATTCAGCAGAAGATGCATGTGAAGAAATCCTAAATATACAGCCTGGATAATTTTTAAAACTTTCAGGATGAGTGAGAATAGCAACCAGTTTCCATTCTAAAAGGAAAGGAAAAAGAAAATAATTAACAGAATCAGAGCCTTGCTAGGCACTGAAAAACAGCTGCTGTCTTTCCAGGGTTACTCTTCAAAATGTTGTCTAAAGAATAGTCTTTTCAGAAAAAAAGTTAGAATATTTTGACAGAAATAGCCAGAGATCTTCCAACGAGTTACAGCAGATGGCAGTTCAAAAGACAGAGGACATCTGTTTATGATTCATTTGACTTTGCAAAAGACGATGAGAATTTGAGATAGTGCTCTCAGTAGAGTTTTTATTCCTCATAGGTGGGAATGGAGTCACCTCCATCTGGCAAAAGGTCTAACAGTGATGCCAATTTGCCAAGTAATTCTCGTTACTGATCAACAAGTTACCTTAGGCAATATGCAGGTCTTCAGGGAAAAGTTACAAGATGTGGATGTTTCCACATTCTGATTTTCATATTTCAGAAAAAATATTTTGCTCCTATTGACAAAATCTGCTTTCAGAATGCTTTTCCCTTTCCTTTTGTAAATGGATAATGAAGAGCCAGGAAGTCAACTAGGAAAAGATTCTTTCACAAATGTTTCATTTGCAGTAAAAGAAATTATGAAACAAACTATTGTTGGTGAAGTTGCAAAACTGCAGTGATTCAATGATAATGATTGTCTCAACTATTTTCCTTCTCCATTTGAAGCATCATTGACAGCTGAAAAATATAATTTGGTACCGTGCCAAAATAACTGGGACTTTGTTTTGAAAGGATATCAAGAAATTTTCCACAATCAACGATGATTTTATCTCTTGCCAGCTGGTCTCATGCATTTCAAAAAATGGTATACTCAAACTCATTTACTAGAGTTTGAGTATACCATTTGAGTGTACCATTAACTGTCTTCAATGTACATAGACAGGGCTGCCTAAGACAATGAAGTTAAATAACAATGACAGAAAGTTTATTCTCAGAATTTCTCCACAGATGTGCTAATTAACTTCAGTAGATTTAAGACATGACCTCATAAAGGCAGAGCCGCTGTCAGATGACCACACCATTTTTAATGTCTTATAGACTGAATAACTGTGTTTCTAGAGTGTAGACAAACCAAAGACAGAGACATAGAGGGTGTGACTGTTTTCTGGAGATACATAACAGTGGGGATATAAAAGGATTATGCTATCTCATGGCTTACACATGTACCTGTTTTTGCAAATGTACAGTAGTCTAATTGATGTGTAACATTTTGACTGCATTATTTTTACTTTTTGCTGGAAATTAATAAATTCTTTATAGATGTGACCAATGTGTAACAGATGTGCTTTTTTCTAAACATGTAAATGACATGACAGCATGAAAATTATAATCAACCATAGGTTTTGATCCAACAGCTGAACTGCATGACTGAATTGTCTATTCTAATCCTGTCAAGTGGCAAATACTGTAGGTACAGCGGTAGCATCACCATATTGTAGAATGATAGAATGGCTGAGGCTGGAAGGGACCTTGAAAGATCCTTTGGTTCAACTTTTCATGGGAAAGAGAATCTGTATGGGATGATCTAGGTTCTTTCCAATGGCAGTTCAAAACTTTCAGTGATGGAGATTCTACCGCATCCCTGGTGATGGTCATTCCCTTGGTCCAGTTAGTGACTGCTCTAACTGCAAAAAATGTCTTTCTTACACCAAGGTAAAACTGCTGGTGCAACTTCTACCCATTGTCCCTTGTCTTCTGCCTTGGGAAAACAGAGCCTCTATTCTCTTTTTAGCTCCCCTTGAAGTGCTGGAAACTATGTTGAGATCCTTCCTGATTCTTCTCCAGAGAGGAGAGATCCAATATCTTCTGTCTTCCCTCAGAGGGCAGTTCTTCAGACCTTTGATCATCTTTGTAGCTCTCCTTTAGACCTTCTCCAGTCTGTTTGCATCTCTCTTGAATTGTGGTGCCCAGAAATGGAGACAATACTCCAGGTATGGCCTGACAAATGCTGCGTAGAGTCAAATGACCATGTCTCTACCCTTGCTTGAAACCAGATAAACATCCACTGCCCTTCCCATATAAATACAAGATGTTATTTTGGTGTAAAAAGGGATCCAGGTCAGTCTGGCTTTATTTGTACTTGGCAAATCCCTCCTGGTTTTTTCCAATAATCTGCTTCTTCTGATTACTAGTAGTTTTTAGAGGACACATTCCAGTACTTCTAGAATGGAAGTTAGGCTGATGGGTCGGTAGCTTCCTGGGTCCTCTTTTGGGCCCTTCTTGAAGATGGGTAGGACATATTTCATATTGCTGATCCACTCCTGCTATGACAAACTACTTGCTAATATTAGCGTAGCCTAAAGATAGGTGTCTTAATTTCATACTTAAACTTGTGGAATTCTACCGCTGTTAAGCATAACTTAAACCAAAGTCCAAGTGATATGCAAGTTTATGTCACAACACTTAACTGTCAGCTTTTCCAAACAAACAGCAAAAAACCCTCAACTGTCTTTCCCTGATGACTTTCTTCAGAATTCCAGATGACAGGGGGAGGACAGGTTGGATGGGACCTTGAGAAACCTGGTCTAGTGGAAAGGGTCCCTGACAATGGCAGGGGTGGAACTACATGATCTGGAAGGTCCCTTCCAACACAAACCATTCTGTGAGTGTTGGCTGTTGGTTTTTCAGCCTCAGGAAAATGAAAGCTGGCCACATTCATTAGGAACGTAGGAGCTTGCATCTGAAACAAGAGTAATATTTTTCAAAGGAAGGTTTCCTGGAAGGAATTCTATCTGAAATTGAAATTTCACAGTATAGTCATTCCTATTGAACACAAATAGAAAATATATATATAATTTGCAGATTCACACAAAAAAATGCAACTACTTGTGAAACCGGCCAGAAGGTTTGTTTTGTTTTGTTTTGTTTTGTTTTGTTTTGTTTTTGTAGCTCAATTCATGATTGCATATTGTACAGCAGTAAAAAACATCCCAACACAGACAGTTTAATGGAGCACTCCCATCATGCAGGTATCACAACAAAGAAAATAATTACACAGGACTGATATACCTTCTGTGAATTAGTACAAGCTATTTATGAGTTAGAGCACTACACACCCATAGAAAGATTATTTCTTTCTTTCTGTGTATGTTGACTGGCTCCTCACTTTTTTAAAAAGGGAATAAATAATACTTTCTACTCAGCTCATTTGAAGGAAGATAGAACGAGAGTGCAGTTATGAGCTTTGAATAACTTTACTGCTTCTGTTTCTCTGGCAATAAAATGATCTACTATAATAGACTATTATATAAAAACTTTTTTGACAAGTGCTTTTATGAAAATTGAGCGGTGGAAAATTTCCATGGGTTGCAGTTTCCCTTGGGAAGAAAAAATGATAGGAAATTCCTTTCAATCTTGTCAGCACAATAAAATACTGCATTTCATATATACAAATAATGTGAAGAAATTACTGCAAAATGCAACCCAGCTTGGATGTGTATAAAATTGAGAGAATCAATCAGAAATGCTTTTATCTTGATGTTCCAAAATAAATGCAAGCAATAAACAATCCATTTTCAAATTAGTTCATGATAATAATGCATCTTTACTGAACTCACATAAGGAAATTAATTATTTGGTATAAACACAGAGAGCAGCACAGAATGTGCAATGTATCAGGATAAAATGTTCATAGGAATTCATTCAAACTGGGAGGTATTACATAGTGAGAAATAATACAGAAATCAATCTACATTCAATTGTGTTAAAAAGTGAACAGCAGACAAAATTGAGGCTGGTGGAATCTGTTATCCCGTTTTTATTGAAATGACACACTTTTCATCCATTCTAAGCCTCCTACTATGTCTTTAACTCATTCCAGCATGGATCAGATATTACAGATCCTTATATTGTATTCACATGAAGGTATTCAGAAACTGAATATATCAGTCTAAAAGAAAATACTTTTCACATATATATGTTTACACTTTTCTCTCTTCATTGGTCTGTAACTCCAGGTTGCACCCAAATGCACTATTTCTTTGTTCTCTTCATTACCCCTAAACCTGGTTTTGTCCAATTCCAGATACATATTTTTTTAACTGATTATTAAACAGTAATTTATAGTGTGGAGTCTACATTGCCAGTTTTGCCCCATTTCCTACCTGCCAGAATTTTTCTGTTCTGATTATTCTGTTATAGTCATAAATATCTCATTCTACCTAGAGCAACTGCTTGCTACTGCTGCCTATATAAAGATGTAGTTGTACCACAGTAAGATAAAAGAAAAAAAAAAAAAACAAAGTAATGGAATGACAGTCAGAGACTGTGTCTAAAATAGCACTTAATGCACCTACAATAAAATTGCAGACTTCAGGAACCAAGGTCATTTATAAAGTCAGAGTCATTACATTGAGTTTAGACAAGAGAGATCTGGACTGTAGTTCACTAATTGCAAAAAACCTCATTGTGAATGTATGCATGTGCAAACACATATAGCAAAATACCTGACAAAAGAACCTAAACAGGTATTTGGGATGTTTGAACTAAATGAGAAAGGGAATATTTTGCAATGTGTAATTTTTCTTTCTGTAGTCTTATGGTCTAACAATATCTTATGAAAAGACTTTGTACCTGAGAGTTCTTCCAATCACAGCAACCTGCAGAATTGATTTGGATCAGGAGAGAGAAGGCATCTTCAAATTCGTAAGAAGAGGGTAAAGCTGACATCTGCCTCATCATCTTCTGTTTGCCATTCTGCTTTTCTGAACAAATAACAATGGAAAAGTCTTCTATCTGTACCTTAAGGGCTATAGAGGAGTCAGCTTCTCGCTCCAATCCTAAATGAGAAGGCATGGTCAGGCTGCATGAGTCATGGGGAGGATTTGGTAAGGGAAACATGGAAGGAAGGATGAGTGTTGGAGGGAAGGGCAGGTGGGTATAGGGGAAAGGCAGAGGTGCAGCATCTCTGATGCCATTATAGAGAAACCGGGAATTAGGTGGAAATTAGCTATAACAAATTTAAATGTGACATTGTAAAGCGGAAGAGGACAAGCACTAGTAGGATCACAGTAGAAAATTCAAGGCTTTAGGACTAAGATGAGTCTCACTATGGAGGCAATGACATGACTTAAAGGAGGAGGGAAAAATCATTATTTTCTCCCTGCAGACAAAGAAAGCAATTGTGACCAGCACAGGGTTGTTGCGTTTGTCCTGCCTTCCTGAGACAGTAGAAAAATTATTTCTCCTATTCAGGATGCTGAAAAGTAGAAATGACAGCATAAAAGAGAACAGTGTATGCAGGAAAATATTATGCCTATTTACAGGCTGTGTTGGAATGTCAAATCTTGAACTCTGTGAAATAACAAAGAAGCCAGAAGATCCATGAGCAGGTTTGTACAGTCCTGAAGCCATCGCTAAGAGAGAAACAGCTCTGTGTATGAAAAGTACAGTGACAGGGTGTTCTGTGCAGTCTGGCTTCTCCAGAGCACCAGTATTGAGGAAAGTTTTTATTCCTTTATTGAAGACAAATAGTTAAAAAGGAAGGTTCACTATCCAAAATGAGGCAAGTTGCAGGGAAATAGTAGTACTTATCTCCCTCCTTCCACAAAGGCAAAATAAAAAAGTAACAAACAAAGCATAACCTAAACATATCTGACAATAGTAATCAATCCAGGGGGAGAAAACGATTTTGAGAAATGACTAGAAGTGCATGCAACACTGTGAAAGATCTAAAATACTCTGACTTTCACAGAATTACAGAATCACACAACATCTGAGGCTGGAAGAGGCCTCTGGAGGTCATCTGCTCAAATCTCACTGCTCTGGCAGATCCACCTGAAGCCCTGCCCAGGACTACAGCGATTTCCAGTCGCAACAGATTATCAGCAGTGTTCAGGATGAAAGGGAACTCTTGCAAGGAAAGTAGAATATGATGCATGCTTTTTGCATTAAGCAGGGTACATGATAACATTCTAGGATGAGGTGACTAGCTTGGTTGATAATGGGGGAGGAGAGATATTTTTTATGCAATGTCTTGTTGGATGGTTTAAATGAGAATTCCCCTGTTTTTCTTAGCAAAGGTTATTTGGAAAACTGGTGCACCATTTCTTGGTACACAGGTTTTTCTCATTTCAGGGTACAAAAGGGAATTAATAAGGACTGGCATCTTCCCAAAACAAAATGTATTACCATTTTTCAATGTGAATTAAAGACATTTTATGAGTAAAATAATGATTTCAAGGGCTGAAGCTTTTGTCCCTGTGAATAGGCAATCTTAGGAAAGCAATATGAAATGGATAATGGTGCTGTCTGATTTCTACAGAAGACAAATAAAATACCTAAAGAAAAGCTGGATGACTCACCATACAGCCTGGAGGTTTTTCTAAAGTAGCCTGAAGACAAAAAAGAGAGTTTAGTCACTATAGCCTCCCAGAGAAAGCAGAGATGTGAACATACAGGGTAAAGAAGAAAACACACATAATACCAACTGTACCAAACATGTCAGGGAATTTGGCAATACCAATTGATTGTTTCTTTTTTCACAGAAATTCTTGGCTGAACTTGCTATCTGAAGATATCTCTGACACCTGTGTTTCACTTCTAATGATAGCTTAAATTGCAATAAAGATTTTGACAACTCTAATTTTCCTTTCTATAGAGTAAAGGGCTTTGTGAAATGAGTCCAACTGGTCTTGAATCTGTGACAAAATATCTTCAAATCTACATTCAGCCCTTACAGTAAATTATTGTAAACAGACATTGCCAAACTGTGACTTCACACATTATACAAGAACTTTTGAATACTTGCACCAGAAACGTTTGATCTATTATTTCATGTTTGTTCAAACAATGCAAAACATTATACATTGTCAATTAGCATCACATCTTTTCTCGGTAAGTAGCTATTGAAAGTGAGAGAGAAAATCCAGTGCATAATTTTCTTCCAAGTGGGGCAAGAAAACAATAGAAAGATCATTTTAGCAGTGAGAAATTAGACATCCAGGACAGATGGTCATGTTCACCAATGGAGAGGAGTCTGAACTATTAAAGTATAATGGTGGAAAATTTCTTTCAGCCTACACTGAGTCAACCCTATTATATCAAAAACTAAGACAAAACAGAGATACCAAACCTCTGGGTTCTAACAAGCCCCTCTGAATCTGCAGCGTCAAGATTAACAAGCAGTCTACAGTAGAGATTCATATACCTGAAAAAACACTTGAACAAACTCATGCAAGTTAAACATATAATGAAAGTATAGCTTCTTTCTACTCCAGAGAAAAATGAGGGATGAAGTACTAAATGAACCAGATGTTTGATGTGAAATGGCCCAAACAAATGCTGAAAGCCCAAGAATGACAATCAGTCATTTGTCTCCTGATGCCTAGAGTTCCATAACCTTCCTGAAGAAGGAATAAAACCTTTCTAAAGAATGCTTTATTCTGCTAAAAGTTTTATTGCAGAAACACTGTCATAACATCACAAATACTCATTGGGAATGCCACCACAGTACCAGAGGACTTTTGTCTTCCAAAGCCATATGCTTTTAGTCATCTATCCAGGGATTAGGAGTTCAGTCTGCATGGCTGCTACTTCCACAAATATAAAGAATGCAATTCTGCCTTTCAAAATGAAAAAGAATCATGAAATGGTTAGGATTGGAAGAGATGTTAAACACTATTTGGTTCCAACCTTCCTACCACTTTCAGGGATGCCACTCTCCAGATGCCCACTCTCAGGGCCCCATAAAATCCCATCCAACCTTGAACACTTCCAGCTATGGAGCATCCACAGCACCTCTGGACAATTTATTCCATTGTTTTACCACCCTCCGGGCAAAGAATTTCTTCCTAACATCTAATGTAAACCTGCACTCTTTCAGTTTAAAACTGTTGTCCCTTGTCCTGTCACTACTGCATGTATAAAAAAAAAAACCCTCTCCCCACTTTTTACAAGCTCCCTTTAGGTACTGAAAGGACACAATGAGGTCTTTCTTGAACCCTTCCTTCTCCAGGCAGAACAATCCCAGATGTCTCAACCTGACTTAATAGGAGAGGTGTTCCAACCCTGTGATCTTTGTGGCCTCCCTGGACCCACTCCAACAGCTGGCTTTCCTGTGCAGAGGAGCCCAGAGCTGGATGCAGTGTTCCAGGTGGGGTCTCATGAGAGCAGAGGTCCTTCTCTGGTGCCATGATGATGCAGACCAGGACATGCTTGGCTTCCTGGGCTGTGAGTGCACGGTGCTGGTGACAGATTTGTATTCTGATTCTTATGTTTTATCTTCAGTGATGCCACAAGTGCCAAGAAAGATACTGACAATGCTATTGCTCTTTCAGAAGGAGAACAGGATTATCAAAATTTCACATGCATATAGACTGCAGCTTTTGTCCCACATAATCCAATTTTAGCATATAATTGTGCTGCAAGGGAAAGGAAGATCATACAAGTCTGTGACTACTCAGATTTTTCAAAACAGGAAAAAAAAAGTTCTGGAGAATTTTTTTGCTAACTTAAAATTTCACAGAAAACAATGTAGTAGACCTATTTGTACTATGACAAAAGAAACTGGTCTTTTCAGTGAAGATTAATAATTAATTTAAGACAGGTTCTGGTACATAAGAAATGTAGTATCAGAATTTCTCATATCTATGGAATGAAAAAAATTTATCTGCCAGAGAATAATGAGACACAGTCTGCTCTGATTATAAGCTAGCGTCTCACAGAAAATGAACAGGGTAAAAAAGAAAATTTAATCAATTTAATTGCCAAACA
The DNA here is from genome assembly GCA_039654755.1 of Calcarius lapponicus. Classification (NCBI taxonomy): domain Eukaryota; kingdom Metazoa; phylum Chordata; class Aves; order Passeriformes; family Fringillidae; genus Calcarius; species Calcarius lapponicus. Next base: position 63,868,947 of record CM077462.1, on the reverse strand, counting down.
TCAAAAGTATTTCAATGTGACAATAAGACTAAAGGATGAGGCACACCTGAAAAAAAGTTATATTCTACTTTCCATAAAGCATGAGACCACTGAAAAAGCTAGTATTGTACTCAGAAATAAGAGGGAAATTAAATGTGTTAAAGATGTTGCAAGCTCATATCTAACTGTGAAGCATGCAAGCAGATCTCATCCAGCTTCAGACTGCAAATGAGAACCAATTGGCCTTCATTTCCTAGTTAATTACAGAACATGCTGGAGGCATACTCACTTATTAAAACTAAAAAGTGTTTAACATTTCAAAACCTTCTCATTTAAAACTTGAGGTCTGAAATAAACTGTAAAATATTAATGAAATGCTTTTAAATATATTTTCTTCAAAGGGGATGGTGGTGGAATTTCCTCACTGATGTAATGTTCCCCGTAACTGCAAACCTTACATTCACTGGCATTTCTGTATACAAGCAGGAAAGCAGCATCTGACCACTTCATTGAAATATTTGTGGTGGTATCAAGATATTTTGAGTGAATTTAGCAGTCTAGTGATGTCTATAGTGTAAATGTCTGCATTCAAATATATCTCCTTTGAATTCCTTTTTAGGCAATAGATATGGTCACTTATGTTAGTCATCTGACCAGCTGTGGGATTTAATAAGTCACATCTTAGGTGTATAAACTGTACTGTATCATCTATGAACAGGGTTCTGATCTTGTATAAAGATATTTACATGGAAATTTCATAGAGTGTGTTCAGATGGGGCCCTTAGGATCTCAGCTGTAGTCATCTCTCCTCACCCTCCAATTCCTTTTAGGCCTCAGGAGCCACCAAAAATATAGGGCAGGAATGTGTTAAGAGGTTAGGCTGTTTTTTTTTTTTAATCCCCATTCTCATGGGAAATCTCTTTGCTACTTAAGCACTGGGATGTGGTTGGATATGAAGGTGCTGTCTGTCAGACCACACAGGCAGGAAGAAGATTCTCTTAACTCATAGGCAGAGGCAGTTTGTTGTAAGGTGTCAGCAAAACCAGGCACAATCTTTGCTGATGTTGGTGAGAAGCGGCATGGTGGAGAGGACACATTTCAATTGCAAGTGAAACTTGTTTAGTTTTCTGTAGAAAATACAGAGGGTGACAGCCTGATTTCCTCAGAGTTCTGAGATCTAGAACGATCACAAATCAGAGCAGGCATGGAAAATTTGGGTGCCTCTAGATTCCTGTTTAAAACTAATTAAGCGTATGCTGAATTATTTGGAAACAACTAGAAAAGGGGTGTTGAGTCTTCCATCCAAGATCATTAAATTATTAAATTAGAAAAAAACTCTAAGATCCAACTAATGTATGGTTAACCCAACACCACAATATTGACCACTAAACCATGTCCTCAAATGCCATTATCTGGTTTCAGCATTACAAGGATCAAAATTCTGGTCTGGTTGATAATGGCACCTCTTTTGTCATAAGCTCCAAGTGAAATCTTCCAAGAATATTGTCCTGACTTTGAGACAACTGACCTAGTATGGTCAGGTGTTTGGAGAAACAAATCTGTTGTATGACTGGGAGAAAAGTTACAAGTTCTTAGAAGTAAGGTGGTGGGTTTTTATTGGGACCAATAATAACATTGAAACATATTCCTGAAACAGCTTTGGGGTGACAAAGCAAGAAAGCAAAGAAAGCTCCACAGTCAGCTGTAACAGTGACGGTAATGGTGTTCAAGGGAAACACTGACAATGTTTGACACAAAGTGGATATTCAGTTTATGCTTTGGGAGACAATCCTAGCTACCTGTAAAGCATGCTACAGGCAGCATAAGATCACAGTGCAGGACTTCTAAATCTTCTGCATCTCTAGATCTTCTATGTCTTTGCAGTGCTAGAACTAAAAAAATCTCTGGAACAACTAGTTATGTCTCACAATCTGTGTTGACTGCACACAGAGATAGTCACTGGAATGAGAAATATTTAAACCATTGTTTTCTCTTCAAACCCATTTTATATGTCAAGGAAGATTTACATAATGCTGCTTTCAAAGGTAACAGAATGTTGAAAAGCACATTGCCAATTTATGCCAAATTGGTGACAAGTTGTAAGTCTAAATGAGCTACTCCTGACAGCAGACATCTGAACGTGCAAAAAGGATCAGACTATTCAATATGCTTATTCAAGGTCTTCAAAAGAGACTTCAGATAAAGGAACCGGCAACTTGTTGATTCAGTACTTTACTGAAATACGGACTTTGGACAAATTGCAGCTTCTGCAAACAGAATTCTGGAATAAAATGCAATGTTACTCTTCTGGCCTAGTACTGCTGCTTTTGAAAAGTTAAGAAATACTTCAATCCATAGAGATGAATAACTATGGTGTGTGCTGTTACTGTGGGTAAAGCAAAGAATTTGGAAATAAGGAGAAAATACGTCAGCAACACAAACTCTAGCAAATGGAAAACAGTGATAGAAACATAATTGGAAAGAAACATTCAGTGGCACGTCAAGACATTCAGCTTTATTGTTTGGATGTAAAGATCTCTACTGTACCACCACAGAAGCTTTGACTGAGATTATGTTTTGAATGAAACAACTACAAGAACGTGATGCGCAAGAGGAGGCTGGAGGAGATTTTCTCCTGCGCCCATTTTTTAAGAACAAATAATAATCTTTGATAACTGCATAATATGTACAAGTGAACTGCATCACTTTTTCATGATGTAGAAAAATTATTCTTTTTAGAGAAAAATATGTTTTTGAGAATTTACTTCCAATCCATGCTGACTTTGCACAACATTAATAATGGAGTCTTAATTATTCTAAAGACAGATGTTTGACTGTATTGATTGCATAACACACAGGAAAAGTTCAAATTTTGGCAAAACAAATCAGAAATCTCCTGAAGCATTATTAATAAACCATTGTAAATGTTGAAAAATAGCCCACAAACAAGTGAGGTAGGTGGAATCTTCGTTACATCATAAGAATTATCTAATATTTGGTTTAGTGACACATTAATCAACAGGAATGAAAAATGGACACAGACATTCCAGTCATTTAACATAGTCCAGCAATATTAAGAATGTGATAGAAAAATATAGAAAAAGAACACGCAGACAAAATATTCTGCTCTGCTTTCCATAAGTTTTGCAGTTATCTTCTATGAAATAAGTCAAACAAAACCAAGAAAAAATTTAAAAGTATATGATTTCTTTTTATAAAAATGCACTCATCAGAATCGCAGGATATTCAGCTTAATTATGAAGCTAAAGACTTGACTATCAAATGAGAGTATAAAATATGTTCAGCTGTACTATTTTCAGACAAACTGAGATCTTTATTTTGACATCTGCTTCTTATCTGCAGAATTTTCATCTACATCAAGAAAAATGTATATAGCATAATTACAATGTACAAAGAAAAGAGCTTAGAGAAAAGCCTGATACCTCTTACTGAAATTATTGCATGCTGATCTCCAGCCTATCTCCAGTGACAGGCATTCATAAGGACAGTATAAACCCCTGTTTAGCCACATCATTCAGGAGTCAAGTAGAGCTACCTCTTGATTTCATGAACTACACGAGCCTATGGCAACTGAACAGGAATGTACTGGAGCAACGGAAGAGATGTCCATAAATTCTTCCCAGGGGTGCTCCTTGACAGTTAGCCAAAGGGGAAGTCGTGAGCTAAATTATGCACTAGTGGTGCAGGATGTCCAATAGAATCCCTCTACATGCCTTGTCTGAAGCATGGAACTATGGAAATCCTAACCCTAGGCAGGAATGTGGCCAACGCTGGGCACATGACATACATCAGCAAAGCAAAATCAGGTTTCAGACACACAATTTGCTTGATATCGGCTAGGGTTTGACCTAACAAAACTAACCAAAAGCCCCTGGGTTTAGATTTTTTTACAATTATAATATTTACCCTGTGGAATTAAGGAGACTATGAGAAATGAACATCCATCAGCACAAATCAAGATAATCTCTTGGAATTCATCCAAGAGCAAACCGCTCCACCTGTTCTGGAATGACACATACAGGACAGGCTGAAGGTGGAAGCATTTTTATGGCATTCTGCAGCAGAAACAAATCAAAGAGAGAGCTTGCTTTGATTCCTCAAGATATAAGGGAAGGGAAAGATTACTCTGAACGCATTGAAAACATAAAAAGAGCACTAACCTGCATGTAAGGCATTTAACTTTATAGCATGTGTATGAAGCTGTGATATAGCGCAGATCACTGACTAGCAATTTTACTATAAAACCACAAACATAATTTTCTCCATCCCTATTAAAAAAATACATTTTTTGGGGGGAAAATTGCACTTCACTGAAAAAAATAAACTACATTTTAGGAAAAATAACATCGGAGAAGGCTTTTTGATTATTCTGGATTTAAGAAGTAAGGGGAAAATGCTTGGTTGTGTGTAGAGATGCAAGATATAGTCTAAAATCCTGGAAATCACCATTCCAAAGACAGATGATATGACTTTGTGGCTTCCAGATTGTGTATAGGAGAACACAAACAGAAATGTTTCTAAATGGTTTGATCTAAGAGAAAATGTGTATATTGCAAGGCCAGCAAAATAAATGCTCAGTTGAAAAGTCAAAAAATATTTCTCTATTTGCAGACACCTGCTATAAATATTCTGTCTCAGGTGAAAAGGAAAAGAATACTGAAAGAGAAAGCAGATAAATTCTTTACTGATAATATATATTAGGTTTAGCAAAGAGAAAAAAGTGTATGTTTAGACAATTTGGCAATCAGAGGGATTATTTGGAATAGTGATTTGCTAATCACAGATCCTAAAATTGTAATTGATTAAATTAAAATTAATATTTGCTTTCATATGAAACTTTCTGGTTAGTATTTATATCTATACTGTTATGATGAAGATCAAAGGAGAGAACACAATGATGAACAATTCATCATATTAATTTAAGCAAAAGCCAATTTTCACCATCCAAATGCTTGCAGGAAAGGGAGATTAGGATGAACACAATAGATGAGGAAGCACACATGGCCTGTCTTTGCCCTTGGCCCCAGTGAATACATACAGACTTCTCTTGGAAAAAGAGGAATACTTACTCCTACATTTTTAAATGAAAATAATTATTGGATGGACATCGTACCATAGGTGGAAAGAGTTCATAATAAATTAGATTGCTGTAATATCATAAGTATCCAGAAAAAAACTAAAAGGGTGCTAACATTGCGGTGTGTTAATCCTTTATCCATGCTGTCTTTGTCCAAAAGAAAAGAAATGATTGAATATAAACCCTTTTGTGCACAATTTCAGGATTTGACATGATACTCTGATATAAACCTGTTACAGAACAATCATTGAGAGGGCAGGAACAATGATGAAAATTCAGAAAGTTTATTAACACTGCAGCCCTTCAGCCCTACATGAAACATCAGCAAAGCCCACTAATGTAATAATAGTGCCAATGGCCTCATGTACCACATATAAAATCTTTATTTTATATTTTATTTTTAAATAGTTAATAAAATATGGTAATTATTATATTATTATTATAAAATTTCTGGTCTCCATGTGTTAAAATGGCTGGAGAAATGGAAATACCTTGCTGTATAGCTCGCTCTTGGTTAAACTGATCAGGGACCAAGTGTCTGCTCAGACTTTTGTAACCTTTTTAGGTGCTTTGATCTAAAACATATAATCATCTTTCCTCAAAGCATAAGATGTGCAAATAGCAACAAGAATTTTTGCAGCACTAATGAAAAATGCCAAAGGCATGTACACACATATTTTTAAATATATCACCTGATTTTTTTCACTGTAGCACAAAACATTTCTCTAGCAGAACTCTTTGGAAGAAAATTAATTATATGCAGTTTCAGAACAAGTTCTCTTTAAGCAGCCTTTCAAATAGAAAGTTGCAGAATAAATCAACAAAAACCATGAAAATCATCATCCCATACAAGAGCAGATTACTGAAGCCTCAAGCAAACAGGTATCAAAAGGTTTAGTGTTCTGTGCACACTGCTTTGACTTTAAAAAGGATTTTTTTAAAATCAGTCTAAAACATCCTATACTGTATCAATTTCTGAATGATGGAAAATAAGACACTGGGAACTATTTCCCTCTTTATTCCCTAGATAATATAAAAATCCCTCAACCAGGCTGTTGGTCCCTTCAAAAATACAGTAGTCCAGAAGGGAACTTGGCAAAACCAACCATCCCTGAATAGAAATTGCTTATTTCATTTATAAAGCACACTTTAAAAATATTTCTCTATTTTTACTTAGTTCTCAAGGCAAATAAGAAAATCCTGCATTATAAAAGTTATGTTTTGAATAAGTAAACCAGTGAAAGGAAAAATAAAAACAAGAGAATAGATCTGTTAGATTTTATTCAGTAGAATACCTTGACCCTGAAAATGGATGTTCTAACCCTGCAGATCATGGGTTCACTTTCTGTGTAATGACAAAGATGGTAGTCATTATGTTTGCAAAGGATTAGTAATTGCACTTGTTGGTTTTGCTTAATACATAACAATTAGAACCTCATGCTCAACAGTTTTTCTCTGTTAAACCCCCTTTCACAGAATCCATTCAAAATAATATATAATGTTGGAACTAAAATGTACTACAGAATTGCTCTGTCTCATATTATTAAGCCCTTTCAGTCAAAGTGGGAAACTGAAGAAAGCTCGGTTTCCTTGTCCTAGTAGTCCCCACTTTGGGATCTTTTTTGTGGGTCTTTGTAGTTGCCAGGATTCTCAAAATACTGTCTTCTATATTCCTGTTGTGGGAAGTAACAACAAACAGAAAAAATAAAATTAAGAAGCTCTTAATGAAAATAGATACTAAGAAGCTTTTAAAAAGCACACTCAGTAGTTTTGAAATGAAAAGTGAAAACCTTACCACTTCTGGGTCAAATCCAGGTCCACTGAAATGTGACTGAGAGCCATTACGATCTGTGTGAAATCAACCTACTTATGGACATGGATTCCTTTCCCAAAAATGTCATTGTTTGCTCTAGAAATGTTCTGAAAATGCACTCAGTGCTCACCCAGGTCATCCACTATTGCAAACAGTAACTGATGCTGCTTGAAACTTCAGCAGCTTGTGAAAAGCTTGTGAAAATGCATACAAGTTCCCTGACAAGGAAGGGCTGTGTAAAGAAATAGGGCAGCAGAGCTGTTAGAGCCTCTACTGTTTTCTGTGCAGGAAGGCACCTTGCAATGTGCTCCAAACCCATCTGCTCAATGAAGGAACAATGGTCTGTAAACAGCCCCTTGCCTGGCACAGCCAGCAATCCCAACATTTCCAAACCACACTGTAACCAAGGGCAATATCCAACGAGACTCTACCAAGCACTGTCTGCTTCAGTTACAACTGGAAATTAGCTTCTGCTCCAGCTCCCTGCTGAAGTTGTAACAATCCACACACTGAGCAAACACAACTGAGCAATTCAGCATCATCTCACCCCTTCCAAATGGAAACACTGAGATTTAAACTAAAATTCCTACAGATGAAAACTTTGGGAGATTTAAAGCCCTGTGAGGGCTTGAGAAATCATCCAAAGTTTTAATTCATGACCCTCCATAGCTTTAGGCTTTTGCAATGTGATTTTCATTAAGATAAAATATTACTACTGTATTATCTGAATTTATTTGATTTAGGGTTTTTTTTTTGTACTGTACATGATAGTACTAAATATTTGTAAAAAAGAAAAATTTACTCATGAAAAAAGGAAAAAAATGTATGCTAAGATATTTCTCCTACAAAAAGCATTGCCTAAATTTTACACATTCTTATGATGTGTTTTCTGTTTTCATGACACTGGCTTTCCCTTTGAAAAAAGGCTTCTGTAAAAGGTTTAAAATATTCTTTCATCCATTAGCAAGCATGAGAGGAACAATGGAAGACCATTTTCTTGAATAAAGGAACAAAGGTAAAATCAAAGTTGTCCCAAGTAAAATAAACACTTCAGCAGCCATAAACTGAAAACTAGCCTGCATGATACAGATTCTGTGAGTCTCGGATCATGTACTTGCAGCACTCAAATGTATACAGCCTATTCAACTTTTGCATAATAGTAGACCAACCTAGAAAATTATAATAGTACAAAGTGGGTTGCATTACCAATTCAGGTAAAAGACCCTATAAGAGAAAGAGATGAAAGAACTGTGAGGAATCCACATCAGAGCCATCACAGGGATTTATTAGACAAGATGATAACACCCTGGCTTATTACTGCATAAACTTCATTGAGGATGACACGATTAGTATACTATTTTAGGGATAAATTTGTGAATTTTTATTCATTTCTCACTCTACCCAGCAAAAGGAGAAAAGGGGCTTTTTGCAAGCATACATAACTGAAAGCTCCTATGAATTATTGCAGAAGGACATTTATCACCATGCAGTCAGAAAAATATCAGTTATCTATACTATTACTGAGGAGCTTAATTGAGAGACCAGAGTCGAAGACTCAGGAAAACATCAGCTGAAGAGCTCAGACCAGTGTTGATTAGATATGGTTTTGCTTTTCTTAAGAATTCAAGAGAATTACAAATTTACAAAGAAGGATTTTATCTACACTGGGTGTTACTCACAGCATAAACAAACTTGTAAAAAATAGTGTGTTTTAGAAATTATAGTTTGGATTTCTAAATTGTGATATCTAATCCGCAAACCCATACTTTAATTATTTACCTAAGATATTTGATATATTCTACATTTTTTTATACCACAGCCACTGCTGAACTTCAAATAAACACCAAGATCAGTCAAAAAGACAGCATGAGAAATGTTTCTGCCCTGTCTCTTAAGAAATAATGTGTTACATTATTGCCTCTCAAGAAGATGACTGTTAGATTTTTAATGTGATTTCTTTCCTGTATGGGAGAGGATCAAAGTCATAAACTGAAATTTTCTGTCTAAAGACTGCGCCAAGATACAAAATTCTGTTTCTGATACTTTTTCAGGGGTCTTTATTGCAGAATAATCATTAATCAAAAACCTAGAGTTAAAAATTTGATCTTCCATTTCAGAGGCAATAGCACACTGTCCTGAATGCATTGACCTAATATGTGAATTTTATGATTGAGTGACAGTAGTGCAGTCTCTTTCAGATTAATGTGCATCGCTATCATGAATAAAAAGTATTTTTGCATATTTTTAAGTAAGAAAACCTTTCTTTGAATAAGGTATTTTCCAGGACACACAGGCTGAGAAACCATGACATTTTGTCTGCTCCCTGCCCAGTTAATTATTGTGCCCTAGATTCAAAAGAAAGCTACAATGGATTTACAGATCTTCTTGATTTAAGCTGGAAAGTCCCTCATTACCTTCAAATTATACAGCCTCTAGACCTCTCAGTACCAGAGTTTTTGTTAGGGCACAAAGGCCTAAGGATACCAACATGGCAGCAATTGTAAGAAGATGTAGTAACCTTTATGAAACTGCTATAGCTAGGAAAAGAAAGGAAAAATATTCTGATGTGCCAACTTTTCTTTTATTTTCTTTCTTGGCTTTCTTGTCTATTTTTTTCCAAGTACATTATCCAACTTAACAGAAAGTGTCAATCTCTACATTAGGCTACAAACATTGCCTAGCTAGTAATGTAGTTAATTCTTAAATTATAAGCAAACCCCTGGTTGTCTGCAACTAATAATCCAGATGTTGTTTTAAGTTTCAATCAGAGTCCACACCTGCATAAATCTCATCTCTTTAACATAGCTTGCCTTTAGCATTGCAGTATAAAGGTAGTTTGGCCATACAGAGCTATGACTCTGTGTAATTGCTGCAAAACACCTTCAAGACAGCTTGTGTAGTTTCATATGGTTTTAGTGAATAATTAACCAGCTTTTCCTTATAAAGTAGGTCCATTTGTAACAATATTGGTAGAAGATTTCTCTCCATTGACTTCAGTTTTCAGGCAGATTTAGGCCTGTTTAACCTTCTTTGGAGCTCTTACACTTTCTTGGGTTAACACATCAAATATTAACTGGTCATTTGCACATGATAGATAAAATGTAACTGGGAAGATGAAAAAATGTGTGTAGAGCCTGAAAGAAAATATGCATTTTAGCTACCCTTCTTTTATTTAACTACCCTTTTTTTATTTAGCTTTACTAAGATCTCCAGTCAATCAATAATTTTGAATCTCACATTTTAAGACCTGTAAAATCTGCCAGAAATATTTTTAACATATTGCATATCACCCTTGAGGCTGCAATATGTGGGAGCTGGAACTGACTAGTCATGTTTAAAAAAAGCATTTGCAAAAACCTCCAGTACTAAAATATTTATGGTCTTCCCTCAATTAGAATATGAAAAGCATTTCAAACTAACTTCCTTAGTACTTTGCAGCTTTTGATGTGTTACTGAAACATTGAAGATAAAAATAATATAAAATTAAAACTGAGGTGAAATACAAATAGTTTGTCACTCTAAAGAACGTATGAAAAGCCTTGAATAGGCTATTTTAAAGGAAATTTTGCTAGAGATCTGAAAATTCTCAAGTTTTCTGGGGAGCACTGCTCTTGAAAGAAGGGTGAGTTACGTGCCTCTGAGCAGCATTCTTCTCTAAGTCTCTGGTTTTGATATTGGAGAGGACACAGCGACAGATTTTGATAAAACAAATTACTTTTTTGCTTAACTCCACCAAACTGTCATAAACGAGTCAGTGTCTGTACAGAACCACTGAAGATTTAGAGGGAAGGGGTGGGAGGTGGCGGTTTATGCTGTGGAAGACAGTCTTGAAACATTCTTTCAGCAAAATGGAGTGCATTATTTTTTAATCTATAACTTTTTGAACAGTGTAGAAGGTTATCATTGATCTGTGTTTCTGAGATACAGCCTTCCTCAGAGAGATCTTCTAATCCAGTCCAGACAATAGGTTTTGATCAGTCTGAAGGTAGCAGTTTTCCCTCAAATGAAGTGCTAAAGCAGAATAGAGTAAGAGCATTATTGTGTTTTTTTCACAAAAATTAAGAAGTAGCTTCTCCAGAGGCTTTTAAGCTCTCCAGAGATTTTTTTAAAAAACTTGGGAAGTTAAAACTGAGATATACTAAGAAACTTTCAGGATGCTCAACTTTGAGTGATGTTCTGAAAAACTCAGGTATTTCTCTATTTCTTCAACAATTCACTACATATACACTGCTCAGTAAGTGCAATCTACAGAGAATTTAGTCTATTTGCATTGTCTCTAGCAAGAAAGGCGGAAGGAGACACAAGCCTTGAGAGAAGACATCTTGTACTGAGTAAGGAATCCAAGTCTACTTTACACAAAAACCATTCTGGACAATCTTTGTGGTTCCAGACTGATTGGCTGTTTTTACCAAATTTTTTTTGTCAATAATATAACATTAGTTCTCACTAGCCAGCTAAAAGCCATAAGCAGTTTAAACACAGTTGGTACAGTCCTCTCTCTAAACCTCTAGCAAGTGTCCTCTGATGTGTTTTGAAAATTCTCAGTGAGTATACCTGAGCTGTCTTTAGCCATAGTTGGTTTGGGGATTTTTATGTTTTGCTGTATTGTTTTGTTTGGGTTTTTCTGTTCCTTAATATTTGTTTATTCACATTTCACTGTTATATAAAATTCAATTGGATAAATTGAAAACTGCCATTTGGTATTAGTGAGATAGTGAGATAGTGAGATGATAGTGAGATAGTGAGATAGATAGCTAGCTAGCTACATAGATAGATAGATATATAAAAATAAGTAAAACGTAGAGACCTTTCATGTAATTGTTTAAAAAATATCACTCTTTTTTATATTCATTCAGAAGTAGATGAAATTTGTACATTTTCTTTCCTACTAGATATATAAGTCTTGACAAAGAAATGCTGGGCAGCTTTGTGATTATTACTTTTTCTTCAACTTATTTTTCTGTCTTTACTACACTCAGTCTTGCAACTGCTCAAGTTTAGTCACTTCTTTTGTTGCTAATGTGAACATGCAAATACATGATCAGAACCTTCATTTAAGCATGTATACAAGGCTTTATATACACAAAATAATTATGCAAATACACTGAGCAAGAAGAGATTTACAAACTCAAACAGGTGTGCAACTTTTACCTTGTCTAAACATCTGTTAGGATTGTTGAAATCAGATGAAAATTAGATACAGCATGAGCATTTTGTTTGCATATGCAAAATCTGTAGCACTTTTAGAGGCAGCTTTAATGGGTGATAAACCATGAAGGAATGGAAGATATTACAGGCAGACCCATGAATATCTACATACACATACATAAATATGGGTGTGCAGATATATGGTATAAAAACTGGTCCTGTTTTTCTCCTTATTAACATGAACAGAAAATAGAGTTGAAAATACTGTGTCTTTTGGGCAGGGGGAGTATTTTTAAGGTACAGTTTTTCTTTTAGCTTTGACTTAAATTTGCTTCAGTTGCTGAAGGCTGCTTTCATAGACATTGGGCAGAGATAGGGTTCAGCAAAACTGGGTTCAAATTTGGCTTCATACTGTGTTTTTCTCTACAAGCAACATTTCGGCAAGTAGCTTTCACATGGATGTTTAATGAAAGAATGCAGACTTCCATATTTGCTTACTACTAACCCACTTTTTTTTTTCTTTTTCTTTTTTTTTTTTTTTCTGAAAGAGAAAATGATCTTTTCAAGTAATCTAAATGACAAGATCTAATGACTCAGCTGAACAGTTTACCCTTCTCCTGTCATGGAAATATTTGAAAACCTTATGTTGGGGTTATTTACAGAAACTAGAGACAAAATCACTTGGCCATCATTAAAACCAAATCTGTGCCAACAATTAAAATCAATTTCTGAAAGAAATCAAATAGCTGTCTCATGGTGATTCTGTATTCAACTTAATTTCACTTAGAGAAAGATTCTGCTTTTCCAGCACCGCCATGAACATTTTAAGATGAGGTGCCCAAAATCTTCAAAACTGCCTTGACTGTTCACATAAATCAATAAAAATATTTTTATTATTTATTTCATCGGGATTTTAAGAGTGCTTTTTCTGATCGTGTCCCTGCTCAGAATAACTTAGAATAGCCTTTAGTCCACGCAGCTGCTTCCTTAGCTCTCTGTGGAGAAGCTATTCAGCCATTTACAAAAATACTCAAATCTTCATAACAGGCAACAAATATTTCTGTGCATGCTTTCATAACTATCACAGAATAAAAGATTGTGGAGAGAGGTTTGTTTTTAAAGCTTTTATATGTCAATATGATCTTAAAACTGTTTATATGGGGTTTACTTTTCTATCAAGAGACCACTAGAATAAAACAGTTTTGGAGAAATCTATTTTTTTAGCTGTATTACAGTGCAATCACCTACATAAAAAGAATGCTTGATTTAAAAACAAATTTCTTTTATTTAACACTGAGACAGCAGTCTTTGAAAAAAACCCACCCAATAACCCACATGTAAATCTCACTTACTTTTCCCAGGAAACTTTTTCTTACAGAATAAAAGAAAAATTACAAAACAAAATGAAGGGAAAGAAGTCAAATTCAAAAGCTCTTTCATATCCTCTGGCTACTTTGCTACGTTCTAGTTCTGCAAGGAGATATAGTGCTCTTTCTTATTAGCTGGAGCTGAAAGAATTTAAGTGACCCAGCAGTCAACATTTCCCACTGTGGCAAAAACAATTTTGTAATTGTCCTGTGAATTAGGGAAGTGAACTCTAGGAGGATTCTTGCATCGGGTATTTTCTTGGGCGATGAAGTGGAAATAATAGATTTAATGAGAACAGTGTAACGATGTGGAATACAATTTCATTCTTGAGTAAATTTCACGTCTTTTCTAACCAGAAAGTGGATTAACGTAAAGCTTCAAGCAGGGAACTAACCTGGGGATCCTACAGCTAAACACAAATGACACAAATCTGAATGGCCAGATTTGCATTTCAGCAGACGTAGATACAACACAGGAAAAAATAAACAGGAAACTGTGGAGTGGTTAGAGGCAGAAACTACAGCATTTTTCACATGCTGTGGGAGTCATTCATGTAACTACCCCTCTACTGACAATAAAAATTGCTTGATAGGATCTGAACCCCCCGCTGAAAAACTGTACCTCAACATGTGCAGTAATAAACTAGGAATTACGCCTGTATAAATCCTGTACCCTAGGAGCACATGTACTCCAATTACCCAGCAGTGTCCGGGTGAGTGGGGTGTACTGAAAGATTAAACATAAAGAATCACTGAGTGCCCTCTGCTGTTACCTCAGTCACACTGGGACAATATTCTTACTCTTGCTGTACACATGCATTAGTCATTGCAGTGAAGTGCCAAAGACTCAGCAAAAAGTATTCACAGGGAAATTCAGGAATGGAGCTATCCATGATGAAGACATGGTTCTGTGGTTTCTCTGCCCTGCATGGGGAGATTTTTATTGTCCCTCCATGAAACTCATAAAGGGTGGAACAAATGCCCCCTCAGCAGCAGATGCCAGAGCTGCGTCCCTTTTCCTTGCCACCTGCAAGTCCCCTGTCTTCTGACAACCCATCTGGCAGCATCCCATGCCAAGGATTAGGAGCAAAGCTGGTTTCCTAAGCAGTTTATGCATTTCATCTTATCCCTTATCAGGCCGTGCAAATGGGAGAAACAGGAACAGGCAAGACTAAGGCTTACTGTCCTGTGTTGTTCCTTGCCTGCACACCCTGGACTGGACAGGAACATTGTGTACTAGGCATTGCATGCAGAAACATTGGCTTCTGAAGTACAGAGCAACTTTGTGACTTCAAAAGCAGATAAATACCCAGGAAAGTGACCAGAAAAGGAAACTAGAAAAATGGGGAGGAGGCTTGTGAACTTCTCAGTCCTCTGGTGTGGGCACTCATTTCATATGTGATAGCCAGCAGGATAAGAGTCCTCTACCTGGTTTACAGGTACCCAGACAGTAGTGATGATGAAGATAAATGTCTACACACTCCCATTAATAAGGTTAACATTTGGGCCACGTTGATTTGAATAAGGTACAAGACCCAAAGACATAGCTGGAATTTTGGTGTGTTCTACTGAGAGCAAGGAATTGCCTGGGAAAATACATGCAATGAGCCACAGTTGTTTCACGATTACAGCAGAAATCTTGTTTTGAGCAGCTCTAGAAATTGGCATGTGTTAGTTTTATCTTGGCTGTTATGCTCTGCAGGATGACGTCCATGACAGCCTGATCCTATTTCTTTGGAAGAATTCTAATAAAAGAGCTCAGGTCCTTTTATTTAGTGTACTTCCTTTAAATTATTATTTTTACTGCTGACTGTTTTCTGTAATGAAATTATACTTAGGATGTAAACCTTGTCATACTGGGTACAGAAGAAAAGTTTCAGTAAGCAACTTTTTTGGACTTGCTGAGGATACTTAGGCCTCTCAGAACTGTAAGTCTCAAAAAAAGATGCAAAGCAGTGACATGAAAAAATTGTCCCTTCTCTGGAAATGATAAAGTTAAATGTTCTAAAACAGATTTTCAGACTTACTGTCCTGCATGACAGGAACACTCTGAAGTTATTTGGGAATAAAGTAATTCTACCTTTACATGCTCAGAATAAATTTATTTACCTTTCAAGTATGAAAGACTGTTTTTTACAAGGACATGTAGTGGTAAGATATGGGGTATTGGCTTCAATATGAAAGATGGCATGTTTAGACTAGATATTGGGAAGAAATTCCTTACTGTGGGAGTGGTGAAGCACTGGCACAGATTACCCAGAGAAGTTTTGACTGCCTCATGCCTGGAAGTGTTCAAGGCCAGGTTTGATGGTGCTTTAAGCAACCTGTCTAGTGGAAGGTGTCTCTGCCCATGGCAGAAAGTTGGAACTCCATGTTCTTTAAGGTTTCTTCCAACCCAAATCCGTCCATGATTACATGCTCTATGGATAGATACAAAGAATTTTGAAATTCTAGCTGCTTGTCAAATCCTTCCTGTCATCTGCTTCAATGTATTCTGAAGCTGATGCCAGCAATCAAAAAAGTCAGAAGATCAAGAGCAACTGAGAAGGAGTCAGACTACATTAACAATCTGCCACCAAACCACAAGGTTTGCTCTTGATTCAAGAGAGGAGGCAATGCACAGACCCTCCTTGAACCATTGTCATAGCAAATACCATCATCATAGCAAATGCTGTGACATCCAGTACAGTTTGGATGCTTTAACTTCATCTGTGATCAAAGTCTAATAAAAAAAACCTCTTATTTTTTCCAGGTATTTCTTCCTGTTGTTTAGTGCTGTCAGCCAGGGTACATACTGATGTGACTGCTCAGACAACAGACAGCACAGCCCTCGCAGCTGTTCAAGTCTCTTCTGGCAAAACAGAGGAATATGCAGGAGAATCAAAGGTATTTAACTCGAATGAAACTCTTTTTGAAAACTCCTGAGATTTGTATCAGGAAACCCTTAGATCCTGAAACAGCAGCCCAAGCACTTCTAGTAAACAAGAAAATACCAAAAGACTGTCAGCAACAAGAACATTGCCATTTTCTTTCTCAACCTTCTGGCCATTGGTGGCATCACTCATCTGTCATGCGTCACGGTTAATTTTCATTCCAAGGGCCAACAAAACAGGAAACATTGACTCACAAAAAAACAAGCTAATGACTGTGAAGTAGATCACAATAGCAGCTGGATTGGCCTTGTAAGAAAATTTCTCCTCTTATATGGTGGAGTAAAGCCAGCACAATCTGAAATTAGAACTGCAACTGGAATGTGAAAGGAGGTAGGAATATCAAAACAAGTTCTGGCAAGATACCTATCTAATGAACTTATAGCAACTAATGACCTAGGCTTACACTTTGGGAAATCTCCTCTTTCCTAGAAAATCTTTAAGAAAACCTGAGAGGAAACAAACCTATAAACAACTTCATTTGAGTCTTAACAGTTTTGAGGGCCACTTACTAGTTCTTACAGAATAAATTCAATGTGCTGCTTGTATGGCTTTGGTGAACTGTTTTTAGCAAAGCTAATTCTAGTAATTAAAACATCTTTGTACATCACACAAACAGAGCCCTACATCTATACTGGACAGTCACTGTTCAGTTTTATGGTTCTTGTGTATAATCAGCCTGTCTGATTCAGTGCACAGTAGTGCAAATCAAGGCTCACTGCAGAACATCTAAACATCCTCAAGACTGCTGTATTAGTCTTCTTTCAGTCTTCCTCCAAACTGTCCTGTAGTTTGCCAGATATTTAGACAGTGGATGGCTACAAAACTGGACTCCCTTTAGAGGCAATGGACAGAAAACTTTTAAAGATTGGGGTCTCCTTCTTTTTTTAATCAGCTTTTGAAAAGAGGCCAGTTTTGTTGCCTGCCAAGGGGTGTTCCTTTCTCCCACTGATCTAAAAGGAATCAAGGTAACTAAACTACATCATGTGCAGCCCTCCACACAGCAAATCCCCAAAATTAGATGAAATGAGTAGCTACTTTAATCAACCAAGTACATCTGCATCTTTCTGATGTCTGTCATTTTAGGGCTATTCAATTATTCATATGTAAATTCTTTGGGCCACAGAAAGGTACCTTTGCCTTCAGTGGCTGGCACTGAGATCCTGTACAACATTAAGACACAGCACCACAATGACACAAGAGTAGTAGTAAGTTATTTAATTGACAGTGATGTGAAACCAGATAGACATTAAAAACATCACCTGTAGATCATAATGGAAAACAAAATAAGAGATAGAGTCAATAAACCAGAATTACATTATTTCCCTTACTTTTAACACAAAAACATAACCACTTTCCTCCAATTTATGTTCCCCCTCCCAAAAAGAGATTCTTGACCTAAAGTAATCTAGTAATACAAGCAGCTAACACTTGCATACCTTGCTAACACTTGACACTTCAAGTAATTTTGCAAATGTTACAAAGTTAGTTAATATTCTCCTGAGAATGAGGTACTGGAGGTAACGTTGACAGTATTAAGATGTTAAAATAATAAATTTTAGGTTATATTAAATTTTTTGTCTTTCAGCTTTAGCAGTTTATAGGTAAAAACATCCCAGTTTATGTCACAGATAGTTTGAGTATCTCTGATATTTGAGTCAAAAATTGTCAAAAGGAAGATTTTTAAATCATTACATTTTATATCATATTAAATGTATAAACTTTCTATCCCTTAGTCATCATCTTTATCCTCCCAAGATATCTTGATATGAGCCTTATAAACTCTTAAATGAGAAATATTCCTAGCAAATTTAACAGGAATTTTACAATATGTGAAAATCAGGAAAGATTAGGCCAGAATACCGAGGTCAGTAGAAAGCCTTATCTTTCTTAATATCTTAAAAGCTTAATATTGCATTTGAGAGAAAGATTCCTCTTGCACAAAATGTGGATTGGAAGCCCTGTTGTGTTTTGGGGAATATTTTGGTAGCTATTTTCCTCCAGAGTAAAATAATGGAGATGCATTTCTGATTCCCTAGAGTGAACTCTAAAGGTCTGTATTTTGCCATGGCATCATGTTTATGTCTTTCAAAAAAAGAGCATTTAAGTTAAATTTTCTTCTCAATACAACAAGCTTATAAAAAGTTTATCTGGGAAGCTGACACATAGATGGTGGCACTGTCCTGTCTTTAAGCAGTGTTGCACCACTTAATGACAACCACAGCATCCGTGAAATGTATCAGACTTCTGACTACAGCAAATGGTCAGAGTATACATTTCAATGAGAATTAGAGAATTATTTTCTCAAAACATAACCTTTGTCGTTTTCTCTTTCACAGCTGAAAACTGCTAAAATGTCACCTAAAATTGTTATTTGCCTTATGGTTTTAATAAATCCTTACAAAGAAATTAAGCAGCCTACACACTGAATCATGACCAGCTTTTTCCATTTATTTATTTATTAACAGATGCCCAACGGAGTTAAATAGAGAGTGTTCTTCCTTCTTTCAGCATAATTGCATAATTTACCATATGCAAGAATTCTGTGTTTGTAGGAGATGCTTCTTATGGAATAAATCTCACCATGAAAAAAAAAACCAAAAAAAAAAACCAAAGTCTAAACTCTATGCAGTAATAAGATTTTAATAGAGCTTACAAAAATTGTGCGCACTCAACAGAGAAATTACTAGAGATTGATTTGGGTAAATTCTGGAGTTTTAAGACAAAGAAAAAAATCATTCAGTATTTCCTTGATAGTAACTATGCACTGTACTGTGCCTGGCTAAACAGGTTTCAGTTTGTTGACAAAAATCAGAGGTGGAAGTAAGATTGTAACAAAACATATTTTACTCAAAAAATCCCATTCTAAGTAAGAGTCTGGTAAAATAGCAAGACATTAAAGAAATAGAGGACATACCCATGAGGAAGAATATTTTTTCTCTTTTACCAAGTGTCTTATAGATATTTAGAGAGATGTGGAAGAGAAAGACCAGAAATGTTAGGCATGGTCGCTTTCCATATCAGGAAGCTTACAGAAGAACAGCCAAACTCTATTTCATCCAGCCCACAGTCTGCAGAGCCAGCCAAAATATAAAACATCATCTTCATTAAGAATTCACAGGCTTAAGAGACATATTATTCTTCCTTTTTTTTTTTTTTTTTTTTTTTTTTTTGCTTAAATATGAATTTACAGTTTTTGTTGAAAAAGTTTTGGAAAGCATCTTTCACATTCTCTTTTGTACCAAATATAATTTGTGATAAATGATAGTGCCATAAAAAAGTTTCAATATTTTTCATTTATTTCTCAGAGGCCTTGGGGAAAGTAAAAATCTTAGATAAATTGGAAAACTCTTAAGAAGGAAAAAAAAAAGCAGTTCTCAGAAACTTTTTCTCAGAACAAAGGGTCAGTTTCTAAGAGAAATTGTATTGGGTTTGCATGGTCAGGTTTGGTAGCAGGGCAGCTGCAGGGACAGCTTCTGTGAGAAGTTGTTGGAAGCTTCCCCCATGTCTGGCAGCACCAGTGCCAGGAGGCTCCAAGATGGACATGCCACTGGCTAGGGCTGGACCAATTAGAAAAGATGGTAACACCTCTGTGGTAACACCTTTAAAAATAAAGGTTTTGTGCAGATGTAATTGGGGCCAGAGGAGAGCAGGGTGAGAATATGTGAGAGGAGCAGCTCTGCAGACCCCAAGGTCAGTGGAGAAGGAGGGGAGGAGGTGCTCCAGGCACTGGAGCTGGGATTCCCCTGCAGCCCCTGGTGCAGACCGTGGAGAAACAGCTGTACCATGGAGTCCATGGGGATGCAGAGATCCACCCGCAGCCCAAGGAGGAGATCCATGCTGGAGAAGGTGGATGCCGGAGAGGAGGCTGTGAACCAGTGAAAGACCTGTGGTGGAGCAGGCTCCTGGCAGGGACCTGCATACCCATGGAGAGAGGAGCCATTCTGGAGCAAGTTTCCTGGTAGGATTTGTACCCTGTGGGGGACCCACACTATGTCAGCCTGTCCTTGAAGGAGTGCACCCCATGGAAGAGTTGGCGGTGGGAGGGACCCAATGCCGAAGCAGTGGAAGGACTCCTCTCCCACAGCAGAGAAATAATGACCATAACCCCCTTTCCCCATCTCCCTATGCTGCTGAAGGGGAAGAACTAGAGCTGGAAAGGAGGGAGGGGTGAGGGGAAAGCTTTTATAACATCTTATAAGGCCCTACTTCCCATGATCCTACTCTGAATTTGTTAGTAATAAATTCAATTTATATCTCTGATTCAAGTCTGTTTTGCCCACAACAGTACATGGTGAGTGATCTCTCTCTGTCCTTAACTCATGAACCTTTCATTAAACCTTCTCTCCCCTTTCCAGCTGGGGAGAGGAGTGATAGAGAGGCTTTGGGGTTGCCTGGCATCCAGCCAGGGTCAACACATTATATGTAACTAGATATTTGCCTGTATATAAAAAAAATATCTTGCCAGTCACAGCAGTAGAATCAAACGCATTACTAAATAACATCTTTTCACTTTCTACACAGTGAACCCCTATTTTCAATTCATTATTTTTGTAAATAACTCTGGCTTACATTTACCAAGACACTTACTAAAATATTTCTTCAATTCCTTAAAACAACCCCTGGAAAAGTAACCACTCACTTGGCATTCAGGAACCTAAAGTTTCTTCTGGACAAGAAATTGTTCTTTGTTTTATAATGTTCAAGGTCTTTTCAAGCAAAATGTGTATGTGTTTATGTGACTCTGACTGGTATTGAAATACTTTTTGGTACAAAGAGTCAAACCCCTTTCCACATCTCACTCACTTCTTTGAATCTGCATTGCTTGTTCCAGCTCTGTACATGAGAGTGTCTTCAGGTTATTTGTGGGGATATATCCAGCCATACAGATTTTTTACCATATGCTGAGTAGACAGGCCAATTCAATCATGTTTGAATGGAGCTAAAGTGAATCTATAATATCTCTTAATGGCAGTTGCATCTCCCTTTTTCTTATGTTCCACACAGACAGACAAAGACACACAGACATGAGCATGGTCTGCTTGCTCTGCCAATCAGCCAGCACTCCTGACATGTTTATTGAATAAATACTTGTGGCATGCCGTATTGAGCCTCTGCCCTTGTCAGACAGGGATTTACATGAAGGAAGCAAGAAAGAAATACGTATGTGTCTCACATGCAAAAACTGTCTTGTTTCACATGCTGTGAACACAGAGCAGAAGAAAGGAACATCAGGTGTAAAACAACATGCAGTCACCTCAGAGTCCTGCATTGCTGTACTGATGGGTACAAAAAACTGCAAGACAGAAAGGAGTTAGAACCAATCCCAGGCTCATGTGGAGCACAGTTTCACCAGCCCTCAACAATACATAATATATTCATAATACAAAATATCTATAAACTGTTCACAAATTTCATTTTCAGTCCCAGAGTCAGTTTCTAGGAATCAGCTGGTGAGCCCACTAAAGTACTCCCATGTCTCTCTAAAGACGAATGCCCCTTAAAGTCTAAATGGCACAAGCTATTACATTCAAGTTATAAATGAGTGATAAGTAGGAAACTAAAGTTAGTTTTTGACTTATTATTGTGATGTAGTTGGGTATCATCCCTGCACAGCCATGCACTAAGGTCATAAATTCCCTGGGTTGTCCAGGAGCTGGTCATCTAAAGGGATGAGCCCATGGAATGGTTTGAGACAAAGAACTAACTTGCTGATTGCCTGAACCGTCACAGCTGAGTGCTGCTACAGGTGGCAATTTCAGACACTTCTAAAGATTCCCTGGGCAGCTCCTGCTGTGTCCAGCCCACACTGCACACTTGAAGGAAATGTCATTCTGGGTGGACAGCTGGCCCCTTCCCTCCAGCCACATCCTTATGCGGACCTTGCTTCTGGAGAGGTCATGTTCAGCACACATGAGACATCTCTAAACAGCCAGTATTAACTGTCCTTGTACAAATGGTGTGTTGGCTCTGTCTGGATGTGTTAATCTTCATGTAGGAGAGTATTTGGTATTGGTTAAGCTATTAAATACATACAAAATTAAGATATTAAATGCATCCATCTCCAGTCCAGCTGGAGATGTCACTGTGAGGATCTGTGCAAGAGAATCCCTTTGCCAGCTGGTCACCTACCAACAGTCCTGAAGCTTAGGAGGTTTGATTGCCCTTGGAAGTGTTACCTAAGCTAAGATCTGAATTAAGGAGGATTTTCTCTCTAACAAACACTCTGCCATGATTTCCTCTGAAACAAAAGGCAATTTGCATCAAAATCCCTGCCACTCACAGAAGCATCTGCACTCTGTTTTTTATGAGGTCTCACTATCCTGTCCTTTAAAATTTATGATTAGTGGTGTGTCTTCTACTGGAGTGGTTAAAGCCAGACTATCCAGAACTATCAAATAGAAGGGGAGGAGAGGCTCCCCTTCTGGAAGCTACAATAATACAGGCAAACAAGTGACAGAAGAATTGTATGAGATGGGGATAAGGTGACTGTGGTAATGGAGGTGTGTGATCAAACGAGGATGACAAGTCAACAGGTTCAGTCACAGTCAGCCACCTGCAAAATGCCTCAAACAGAGACTGACAGGGAAGTTTGAGTTTAAAAGTGCAACTAGAAGAAGTGAGAAAATCTCCAATGAGGTTCAACAATGCTCATCAATGGAAGGCCTAACAGCCCTACCAAAATCTGGCCTTATGCCCACATAGCCAAACCCCAGCAAAGGAGCATGTCCTCAAGCCCCCCCAAAACAGCAGTGAATCCCTGAAGGCAAAAGTCGACCTTCTAGCCAAGGTGCTTGGAAACTCCACCTTATATCATTAATATTTTCTGATTAAGATAGTTAATAAACATTTCACCTTATTTTGTTCCTCATCAACTTTCAAGCTTTTACCAAAGGCAAAATAAATAATGATCTTAATTATTCTCTGTTGCACAATAATTTACTAAGAATAACTCTTGCCACCTTTTACATCCAGTAATTTATTATAAAATCTCTCAGCAACTACAATTTTCTGTGTTATTCAGATGCTTGGAGGTTTGCTGTAAAGATGGAAAATAATAATAATTGTCTCAATGCTATTTGAGACAATTCATTACAGAGAGACAAGCTTATCTTACCACTCCCCCTTGAAGCAGTAACAAAAAATTCATTTCTGATTCCAATATTGCTAGTTCTGTAAAAGATTTTCCTTTTGTATAATTCAGAGCAAGCTCTTCTTCCCAAATCTAGTCACTTAAACTACTTTTTTGTCAAACTGATCACCAGCGGCAGAGATCCTGAAATATAAAAATAGCTACTGGTTTATCTTGACTCAATGTCCAGGGAGAATTTTTTTCCCACTTTTATCTCAAGATAAATAAATAAAGTTCTAAAAAAAATCCAGCAGTGTTAGGACATACCTTATGTTAAACCACTGCAAATACCTCAAGTATTTAATCCATAATAATTTAATACATAATAATTTCATAGTGCTATCATGACAGGGTCTAAAAAGAGAAATTGTTTCATATGGTTTTAGATCAGTGATTGTTTAACTGATACTTGAAATATTTGATTTTTTAAAAATAGGGTTTAGTGTGAAATATTTTTATGTTCAAAGTGTAAGACCATTACTCTAGACATGTATGTGTAAAAACCTTTATTCCAGATTTATGCACTATTATATCTTATGATAAATACATCACTGTGCCAGTTAATTTGTTATGTGTTTAAGAGACATAAAAAGACAATGAGTGGAGGCAATGTGCAGTGTTGGGCTTTTGTGTCTGCTTGCAAATAGTAGCATTGAACTAGGCTGGCAGGAGCCCAGGTGATCTGTGCTTTTCATCAGCCAGCCCTGCTCCCTCATCCCTTGGGCTTTGGCCACCACACTCCCTGTACAGATGCCTGCTGCCACTGGCACACCCAGGGGACATAGAGAGCTACTTGCACCCATCCTCTGGAGGGTCACCAGCTGCTGGATGTCAGGAAAGAAGGGTATTTATTGAGTTATTTTTTACTTATTTATTTCTTTTTTTTTAATAAATTGCCTTCCCCACACATCTGTTCCCTACCCTACTCAAGGCAACAATAAGTGAACAATTTCAGGAATAATTTCCAAAAGCCAGCACTGCTAGAGAGAGTGATATAAAATCAGAAGATTGAAATATTCCCTGTGTCTCCCTCTCTCTCTCTTTGAAGTTATAATACCATCTGAGGCATAGCATTCATTAGACCTGAAGTGCTGGGGTTAAAATCCTCTTAATTACACCAGGTCATTCCCAACCCATTCTCCAGTTAGGCTGCTGTATGTTGGGGTGGAACAAATATTAGGGATATCAGTCTAAATGTGTTTGACTTTTCATCAAAATCTGTTGTAGTGAAAACTCAGAAGTCCTCCTGGGTAGGGGCAGCTGAAGAGGATTATACATCTTCAGAGGTGAGGATAGTCTATGCGTGGGCAGCAACACCGTCCATATGCACTCCCAAAAACTGAAATTCTCTGTCCTGCTGGGCTTGCCTTCTTCTTATATATGGTCACTGCATCTGTGGACAATCACCATCTTGTCTGCAAATGCACCACAGACTTCTGAAACATTTTTAATAACTTATTCAGAGCAAAATTGAGAAGTCAATAGGTTCCCCTGTTGCATTTCTGCTCTGCCAAACAGACATTCAAACTTGTTCAGTATGAAGAGCAGAGCATTGAATGAAAATGGTCAGTTGGAAGTAAAATAAGGAGAAGAAAATGTAGAGAAAAAAGAGAAACAAAAAGCAAAATGAGAAACAACAGTGAAATTGAGAGAAACAAATGCTGTCAAGAGAAGCAAGAGTATTTGCCTTGCTGTTGTTCTTTTATATTATCTGCTGATTTAAATTCTATTTAAAATGAGTGCAATTTAAATTCAACATGGAGGAATACAGAAAAAGGCTGTGTAACTTTAGTTCTTGTAGTCTAAATTGTTATGTAATTTGAATCTTTCCCTGGAAAGAAAGAGGCCCCCTTCCTTTTGGTTGTATTGGCAAACTTTTTTGCTTGCCAAAAAGAGGTGGACACAGATCAGAAAGCAGATAATGACATTGCAGAATGCCTCACAGCTGCCCCTAAGAAATACTCTGGTAAAGCAGTACAGGAATCACAAACTGGGCCGCAAAACTGTAAGGTCAGTAAAGAGTTCATGAGATATAGACCTGAGAGATTTTATGTTTTTCTCTGAGGTGAAAATGTCTAGGTTTGAATTCCTGCAGAGGGAAGGTGATCCTTCTTTTCTACTCAGCTCGAGTGAGGTACAGCTGGAGCTCTGTGTCCAGCATTTGGTTTCCCAGCACAAGGGAGATTCAGACACACTGGAGTGGCAAAAGGACAGGAAGAAGATTCAGATCTTGCAGCATCTGTCATACAAGGAAAGAATGAAAGAACTGGGACTGTTCAGTCTGAAGAAAAATTGAGCTAAAGAGGATCTTATTACTTGTGTAGAAAAATACCTGGTGGGGTGTGTAGAGAGAATGGAGCTGAACTCTTCTTAGCAGTACCCCATGACAGTAGCAGAGCAAATGGGCACAAATTAAAATACAGCATATTCTATTTAAGTTTAAAACCCTTCTCTTTTTTTCCTGTCAGAATGGTCACACAATGTAAGAGATTGTCCTGAGAGACTGTGAAGTTTCTATCCTTGGAGATATTCATAACCTGACTAGTTCTGGCCCTGAGCTATGTACTCCACAGAGCCCTGGCTTTGCCTGCAAGGGTAGGCTTCCTACCCCAATTCCATTCTGTGATTCCATTAAAAAATCAAATTAAAAAAGAGAATCAAAATTATCTAGAAATTACAAGGTTACAGCTACAAAAAGCTCACAATAAAAATGTGAAATAGGGATGCTGATATTGTTAATCCAACCTGCGCTACATTCACACTGAGACGCACACGAGTAATTTTTGAGCACAAATTGCCTATAAATATACCAGTTATTATGTAAAGAAATATTTCTTACAAAATCTGGGGATAATATTCAGACAACAAGGAGCTTACCCAAGCATTGGAAATGATCTGGATGAGCCCATAGTGTCCCCAATGGGAGTTTTTATTGACAACATTCATATTGAAAATTTAATAGAGGACTTGATATTTTGAGGTCTTTTCTAGTAGGAATCACTCAGAACTAGAGAACAGAAAGGACCTCTTCCTGCTGGAGACTTTCATGTATACATTTGGAAGGTAAATTTAACCTGATTTACCCTGCTATATTAATGCCTTTTTGCTTTATACTTTCTCTTCAGCTAAAATTACTAAATGTGCTTCTTTTTTTTCTGAAGGGAAGATGCTATTCAGTCACAAAGTTAAAGGATCATTTCTGATGAGTTAGATAAAGGCTGTTTGGCTGTCTTTGTTTTAAATCTGAGTGGTCTTTAAAACAGAAGAAAGAGTATTAAATTTTCATTTAAAAACAGCTTAAGCAAAGTAGGAGTTGTAGGGCTGCAGGATTGCACAAATCACACAGCAGCACATGCTATATAAGAAATCCTATATAAGATTCCCTTTCCATCTGCAGTGCAAAACAAATCCTTCAAAACCATGGTGAAATGTTGCCATTTTTAACAGCTGATCACTGAGGTAGCTGGTACATTGTATGGCCAAGAATACAAAGGTTAACCCAGTGTATATACAAGGTAAAAACAAGAGTCTGATTCTTGCTCCACTTACACCAGCTTTAATCAAGCATGAGTGACACCTTTGGTGGTAATTCCTGTGTTGGTCTGGTGAAGGCTTTCTATCTTCACTCTCCCACTAAACACAGCACCAGTGTAAAGGTAGGAAAGCAAGGCACAACTCTTGGTTCAGCTTTATCTGATCTTGTTCCTTTGTAAATTCAGCCTTCTCTTTTCACAAGGCAGTTTAGGAAGGGCTAGTTAGGGCATTTCATTGCAAGGTGGGATGGTGCATATGGCACATGCCTTCATGCCAAAATTGCAAATGCTTTCCCATCTTTTGCAGACTGAACCAGAGAAACAAGCAGAAAATACCAGACCACACTTGTGAATGCAAATACAGATGTCATCAGGCATCTAAATAATCCCACTGTGCCATCAGCTTTGAAATCTGTTTATCAACACTGTGCCTTAAGTTTTTCTCAAATGCCTTATTAGCATAGATACAGCCAGCATGGCAAATCAACCTCAACACAAAAACAGTTGCTCCCCAGAGGACAATAGAAATTAAAATAAGCTACCAATGTCTTTAACCACAGTATCACATAGAGGAAATGAAGCCAAAATCATTTTGATTAAAAATAGTCTCATCAGATGCTTCACCTTCACTGGTTTCTTCAATGACATATTAGGACAGATTTTACTAATTCATCCTAGCTACTTTGTTGAAATAAGATCTTTCTAGCTGCATTTTTCTTACAAGTTACATTGTGCAAGTTAATTGAGCATATTGCTGTCTCTTGATAGATAATATGATCTGAATTTTACTGGAAAAATTGAAAGTTTAGCAGTTTTGAAAACAGTATAAGACATTAGAACCTACAATTTTTCCTGGTCTTAAGTAATTTTTGCAATTAGTCAACAAACTGTATAATTATCTCATGACTTGCATTTGTTATCCATGATTCCTTTAATAGTGTTTCTTCTATTTTCAGAATTAATTCAGAAACATTAGGGAAACAAACTGTATTTTTATATGTATATTTTTTAAAGGCACAAGAAAATTACATCTGTTCAGGGAAAAAAAAAAGTACATCCCTAAATTCTTAAACAAAACTTAAAGAGATTTTAGCCAGATCCAGGAAAATTAGAAGAAGGTCCTCTGTGTTCCTGATAGTGAGAATCAGTCTCACTGTAAAAATCAGGTACAGAGAGAGGTACATGAAGGACTGCTTGAAATTAGTCCTTTGTGCAGTAGTGATTAAAGATGAGTGTGGGTGGATGAAATGAGATGAAGAAGGAAATCAGTGGGGTCAGAAACCAGGAAGGAAACAAGGTAGGATGGACAGACAAGCACCAGCTTCAGTAATTTTGGTGGGCAGACCCTGAATGGACGCCAGGTGCTTGCCAAATCACTCCCTTTCTCAAACACACAAGGGAGAGAAAATACAAAGATAGGCTCATAAGGACAGGGAGAGATCACTCATCAATTAAAAAACCAAACTGTCTCTCCATTTTCCCTACTTTCTATTTTCTCTTCTTCCTGCCCCCCTTGCACAGGGGTGCAAGTAAGACAGGCTGCAGTCAGTACATCACACACTGTCTCTGCTGCTCCTTTCTCCTCAGGGGAAAGACTCCTCACACTCCTCCCCTACTGCAGAGCTGGGTCTCTCCCACAGGAGACAATCTTCCACCAACTTCTCCAACCTGAGTCCTTCCACAGGCTGCAGTTCATCACAAACTAATCCAGTGGATCCCTTCCACGGGGTTCAGTCCTTCAGGAACAGGCTGCCCCAGTGTGGGTCACCTACAGGGTCAAAAGTCCTGCCAGCAAACCTGCTCTCACCTGGCTCCTCTCTCCATCAGGCACAAGTCTTGCCAAGTGCCTGCTCCAGTGCTGGCTTCCCACAAGGTCACAACCTCCTTTGGGCATCCACCTGCTCAGGCATGGGATCCTCCATGGGCTGCAGGGACACAACTACCTCGTCATGGTCTTCACCATGGGCTACATGGGAATCTCTGCTCTGGCACCTGGAGCAGCTGCACTCCATCCTTCTGCACTGACCATGGGCTCTGCAGGGCTGTTCCTCTCACATCTTCTAACTATCTTTCCCTTCCTGCACTGCTACCATTGCTGACAGGCTCAGCCTTGGCCAGCAGCAGTTCTGTCTTGGAGCTGGCTGGCACGGGCTCCACTGGACATGGGGGAAGCTTTTAGCAGTGTCTCACAAACACCACCTCTATAGGTCCCCCTCTACCAAAATCTGGCCACACAAACCCAGTCCAACAGTGCAAGTAGATAGGAGTGAACAGTGAGGAAGTCAGAGATGCACATTGAGGTGTGGTGGAAGGAAAGAGACAACACCTGGATCCAGAAGTGGGAAAAGTAATAAGAGAGTTTGCAAAAGTTGAAAAAAAGACAGTTCATCTAAATGGAGGTAGAAGCAAAGGTCAGATGAGAATGCAAGTACAGTACAGTTGCTAATGTCAAAATCTGCAGGCTTCTGTTTTCTGAGGCAGAACTAGTAGAATATCATTTGGCTACTGGGAAGAATATTAAATGCTATCCTCCATTCTACTCTTTTACAACATATGCCAAGAGAAATTAAAGCTGTTTGGAAATTAAGGATAAGTTCCGTGGGGGAAAGAGGCAATCAATGTGTAGTGTGCCTAACTGGCTGTAAAATTATACATGACAACTAACATGGAGCGTAGCAGACACAGCAGAAAATATTTCAGGAAAAGTCACTTGCAGGTTTGAACAGGTCCAGGCATGACAAGAACATACCAGATACACAACTTTGCGTACTGCTTGAAGTGTGCATATCATAGAATGGAATTGCAGAGTGGTTTGGGTAGGAAGGGACCTTACAGGTGATCTAGTTTTAGCCCCCCTGCCATGGGCAGGGACACCTTTCACTAGACCAGATTGCTCCAAGCCCCATCCAACCTGCCCTTGAACATTTCTAGGGATGGAACATCCACCACTTCTCCGGCCAGCTTTTGCCGCACTACCCCTGAGTGAAGACTGTAATTTAAATCTCTGCTCTGTTAGTTTAAAACAATTCTCCCTATCACTACATGCCCTTGTAAAAAGCCCTTCTTCATATTTCTTGTATATGTGTGTCTGTCTGCAAATTTGTGCAAGACAGAGCTAGAAATGCTTATTGTGGGTGTCACAAAGTTAACACAGTGCAGTGGAATGCACTCCACGCATGAAGGAAGACAGAGCCATTTTGGTTTCAAGACAGAGAAATTGCATACCACTTACTCTTGGAGGAGTACTAAGCTGGTATTGTGCCATGTTGTTGCTTGCCAGTCTGCCCCCTCAAAAAAAAAATCAGTGTGGATTTGTGGCTGTGTTTGCGAATTAGGAGGAGAGGCAGGTTTTGTGATGGGGGTAGCTATTTATGATCCCTCTTGCAGACATGTCTAGCTCCTGTCTACTGCAGATCATCTCTATCAGATGTAGATTTTAAAGCAATGCTTGTGATTCTGAGAGAACACACAGCTAAGTAACTGCTTAGGAAGACTGGCAAAGAAAGTATTAGCTGAATGTAATTGATCTGTTCTGAATAATTCCCATTTGGAAAGAGGCAAGTTATAATACAAATGCTTCTGGTGTGCAGCAACAATGGTTTTTTGACTACTTTATTTTCACCCTTCATAGGCAGGAGCCTTCTTTCTTTTGCATGTATTGTTGCACATTCCAGGATCTTCTCACATTCTTCCATCCTCCCTTAGGTATGGGCTTATCTTTCATCACCTATTTCTGGAGTCCTCCACAATTCCCTTTAATTCCTACTAACCGGCCAGGAGGTTTCTAGGATGCCTGTCTCTGGTGAAAGTCATAAATTTGCCATACACTGTATTCCTTTCTCCATAAGTGTCAGAGGCATCCATTGCCTTTCCGGATCCTCCTTCCCCTGTAACCATACATTTGCTTTCACTCCCACCATACTTGTTCCCATTTTTTACCCACAAAGCCACTTACAGTTCAAATATCTCATTTCTCTTCATAGCATCATAACATTATAGAATCATAGAAGTATTTAGGTTGGAAAAGAGCCATGATATCATTAAGTCCAGCCTAAGTTAGCATTCAGTCTATCAATGAATCATAGCAGGATTGGAAGAGACCCTTAAAGGCTATCTAGTCTAATCCCCCGGCCATGGACAGGGGCATTTTCAACTAGATCAGGTTGCTCAGAACTCTATCCAAACTGACCTTGAATATTTCTAGGAATGGGGCATCTACCACCTCTATTTCCCTCTATGGGAAATCTGTGCCAATGTTTCACCACTTTTATACATTTTTTGTTCCTTATAGCTAGTCTAAATCTGCCTTCTTTTAGGTTGAAACCTTTATGTCTTATCCTATTTCAACAAGCCCCGCTTGAAAGTTTGTGCCCATATTTTATACAGGCTCACTTCTGAAAGGCTACACTAATGTCTCTCTGGAGCCTTGTCTCACACTGAAATATCAATGAAAACTATAAGCTTAGGACATGAACTGCAGCTGCACATTCATTCTTCTTCACTCATATAAACCTACACATTCACTCTTCTTCCTGTTGAGAGACCTGTCTTTATGCTGTCTTGACTATGGACCTCACTTAATAATAATCTACAGCCATTATTATAACCCTCTGTAATCTTCCATTCAAGACATATTAACATATAATTTTATTGTCTTTTTATTTATATTTTTAATTAAGATATAATTATATTGTATTTTAAATATTTTTTTTGTCAGGTAATGGGCATTTATAAATGAGAAATACAACTGAATAAAACACCTAAATGAGTGTTTGATGAGTGTTATCAGTGTGTCTGATTATTGACAGGGTGATCACTGCGTGTTCATGCTTTCTCTGAGGTCTTTGGGAGGCAACATATATCACATTGTGTCACTGCTCAATCATACAAGAAGCCTATAGGACTGAAAGAAATATACTTTAGAATACTAACAGATAACCAAGTCACTAATTTTTATAGAATTAATAATCACAGTCAGAGTGGGATGATCAGCTGGATCTTTTATGCAAATCTGATTAAATTGACACTTGGGGGTTCTTGGTGATTCTGTTCTCTGAAATAATGAGCAATCAGAGCTCAGTTGCTTGCCCTATAGCCCCTCATAGTCTGCACTCCCCTCCCACCACAAATATATGTATCTCCTCATATACTTTTCCAACACTGACTTTTCATATTTTCCTCCCTTTAATTCTGTTGCTATGGAAATCTTCTCCCATAGTGTCTGCATTGACTCAAAAGTGCTGAAAGCCTTTGAACATGCAGCACTCTTCTCTATCTTCAGGACATTTTGGAATAATGCAAACAAATGCAAGTGAAAACTATGTTTACAAAGAAATCCCTTCTGCTCTTCTGCTCCTTTCAATGTTTGCATGTTTATTTTAGGAAAAAATAAACAAGCACCGAGTATATAACCCTGCTAATACCAAATCTTCCCAAGGAACTGAACAAATGACACACAGTCTGCAAAGATTATTTGTCAAGTGCTGGAGCACAAGTGCCCCTGGAGAGCAATTGAAAACCTCCTTGTAATGCCATCTTGTTATTCTTTGTCTCTTAAAGAAATGAACAATAACATTTCAAAACTCAGCACCCAATTACTCTTACTGTATTCAAACAGGACTTGACAAGCTTCCTGAATGTCCTGCAAAGGATTGTGCACCTCCTGAAGGGCACAAAAGGAGACATGAGAACTTCCCATGTAATGGGAGAGGCAGTGCCTCCTTCAATCTCCACTCTACTATCCTGACACAGCAGGAGACTTAATTCTACCCAACTGACAGGAGCAAAGGAGATCAGTGGAGTTTTATCCCTCAGAGTAATATAACATCAAGTATAAAAATGTGGGGAAAAAAGTGAATAGCTGTTTCCAGTAGATCTTAGAGGATGTCTAAACGGATGAATCAGTAAATACGATCAGAGAACCTTACTTTAAATAAAATGGATTTTTTTCCCACCTGGAACTCAATCAATAGTTCATCAGTTATCTCTATAAAGAGTTTTCACAAAGTCTTACTCTTGCTTGTGATAACACACTCTTCTCCTTTCCTCATTCAATCACAGCATCTTCTACAAAATACTTTTAAGTTTAGAAATTCTAAATTTATTTCCCTAAAGATTTGATTAATTATGCAATCCACCAAGCTGTTAAGTTAGTTCCCCTCTGGACTACTTGTGCTTTTCACCTGTTTGGTGTCCTTTTTTGGATAAAGGGTCCGACAATATTATCTAATTTAGCACTCACTTTCATCAAAATTAAATTTAAAAAGGGCATAAAAACCAAATAAATCACAAAATAACATAATAAATAATAATATAACATAACTTTGCATAAAAATAACCCAATCAACCTAAAAGTATTCCTCATGAATATGACAGGAAATATGCTTCATAAATGTTGTAATGACTAGAGTGGGGCTTAGAACTACTACCATTTTCAACTTATTCACTCAAAGTCTCTCTGTAATGTGAACCTCTCTCTAGTGTTTCTGAATGATATTGGAAAGGAGTTCCAAGATCATCAAGTCCAGCCTTTGACCAAATACTTCCATGCCCACTAAACCATATTGCAAACTGCCAACTCCACTTGTTTTTGAAGACTTCCAGGGATGGTGATTTGATTCCATCAGTTCCCTGGGAGGTCTGTTCCAGTGATTAAGCACACTGTCAATGAAGAATTTTTTTTCTAATATCCATTCTGAACCTCCTCTGGTGCAACTTCAGTCTCTTTCCTCTTGTCCTGTGTCTAGTTACGACACCACATACTCCTTTCAGGTAACTGTAGAGAGCAATAAAGTCTCCCCTGAGACTTGTCTTTAACCCTTTACCTGGGCCATTTTTGGATCTCTCCCCTTAGTGCTATGCACGGTTATCATTGTAACAGTGAATTGGAGAAGGATCCCCTCTGGTACGATCACATATGGCGCCAATGAGGTGAGCGCCAGCAGAGGATCCAGTCCATAGCTTTTCCTAAATTCAGTATCACATTATTTCCTTAATAATGAGATAGCTCAGTGCAAGTGGAACAAATAGTGTTCTGTGCCTATTACACTCGTTTTATTATCTCCTGGATCATTTTGAAGTAATCTGCAGATAATTCAAATCCCTTTACCAATTTGAGCAGCATGTGTGGAGAGGCACTACAGAGCAAGGCAGTTCATGTCCCCTTGTATTTTACCATAATCATGCCTGGAACACCACATTCAATTCTGGGCATCCCTGGAGAGCTCTGAGGGCCAGCAATGAGATATTGAGGGTAATAGGCAGAACTGGTCCTTTGTGGGGAAAATAGGTGACTCGAGGCATGTTCCAATTGATATTTTATCCAGTTATTTCTCTTCCTTTACAATAGTCCAGGAATGAGCAGATTCAATTACCAGGGAGGTGGCAAGAGATGGTCCTCAATTACAAATCGTCCTTCCCAGTAACATGATAAATATGAGAGAGCAGTCAGAAGATACCAGCCAAATTTTCCTAATTTGTTAGAAGACCTGTGTTTTACATACTCAAAATTCAATACTGACATAAGAAATAACTTTCTTGATAATTAAGAAAAGTTTTCTTTTTTTCATGTCTTCTTATGTTTCAGGAATGATGACTACTTACACTTTTAACAGAAGGATGGTCATTACTGCCATATATCGCATCATGAAATATGGAAAGTTTCGTTGATCTTGAGAAAGTGGCTTCAAAGAAAGATTATTGAGTCCCTTTCCTCTGATAAGATCTGATCCTGCTTTTCTGAAGTGAAGGCAGTTTTGTGAAAACCCTAATGTGGCAATGTCTATCCTTTAGACAACACTGTTAAATTTAACCTACGTTAGAAAATATCAGAATTTATTATTGCAAAGTGTAGATATTTTCTTACTATGAAGGAAAACCATTTTCTTTTCTCTTTCACAGAACTTCTTTCCAAACAGAACATTCAATTTAACTTTTCAATCCATAAGCAAGTAAGTACTGTACTGCCAATTCTCAATGGGACAGTTCAGAATCGGTGATGGACTGCATAGCTATAATTTTAAAAAGATTAATTCACTGGTGACCTAAATACCAACACAGTGGCAAATTGAAAAATGTTCCTAAGCAACAAGGACCTATCAACACAATGAAAATTCCTCCTTCAGAAATTGCTACCTGAAGTGAAGCAGCAAAGAATATGTATAAGATTTGAAGGAGGGTAAGGAAAAAATGAGCCAGAAACACCCTTATATTTTAAAAAATCATTATGTATATTTATATGATTCTGGGTTTTGGTTTTTCTGAGATGGGAGACTTTCAGGAAATCTAAAAGGGAGGTGTTGCCACATGTGATTAAGGAAAAAAAGAAATATCATCAGGAGAGCAGAACTGCTCCAAGGTAAAAGGTGATAGGTAAAAGCAAAACTGTATCAGAAATGTGGTCCTTCTCACAGAAAATTCCTGATCCCCTTGAGTTATTTAAGATCACACAGCAGTTTCTCAAGGGCAGATATGTAAAGCCTTCATAGCTCTTGTACAAAGAAAACTTTTCATTATTGCAATAGTGTTGTACTCCCTGGCCTAGACGTGCCAGTAGCTGACTGAACACTTAAACTGTGCAAAGTTGTGGAATCATCACTGGAGAACAGAACTAGCCTATTGTGAGTAGTAAAGTACTTTTTATTTCTATAATATCCCAGTCCTGAGCCTCAGGGTTACCTACAAAAAGTATGGGTCTCCCATCTCCTTCAAAAATACTTGGAAATTGAAATATGTGATTTTTCTGGCTGCTAAAATTCATGTATAGGGAGACACAGCTTTTCTGTCAAATTAAAAGATAGACCTGCTCACTGTGCCACCTTTCTGTATTTCAAAGGATGCAATAACTGCATCACACCTCCATTTTTTAACACCATGTTCTGCTTGAAATGTATCACATAGCTAACTGTTTCTTCCCATCTCATGCATTACCATAAGAAAGTTAAATTTAGAACTATTGTTCTCAGTCTGCTTGAAATGAAATGTCCTCCTTCTTGCTCAGATCTGAAGAAGAGCTTTCATCTTTAAAGCTCATGTGCTCTTCCACCTCTTTCAGTTCTTTACTTCCCATGCCTTATGACGGGAGCAATGCACACTTCCTACCATGACTTTTTGACTTCAGAATGCTGTCTCCAAGGCCTGCCAAACTGAGTCACCTTCCTTTACAGACCTAATGCACAGAGCTATGGATGATGTAGTGGAAGATTTATGCTTCAACGTTTTAACACTGTCTTTCTTAATGGGAGAGTTCTCCAGCCAAATTGATGGAGTGAGAGCCTCTCTAGATGTGGCAACTGGAATGATGGAATGGGTGGTGTTGGAAAGGACCTTTAAGTTCATCTAGTGTCATGGACAGGGACACCTTCTGCTAGACCAGATTACCCATAGCCTTGTCCAACCTGGTCTTGAACATGTCTATGGTGATTCACAATTTTTCTAGGCAGCCAGATCCAGTGTCTCACCATACTTCTCATAGAATAATCTTCCTTACGTTCAGCCTAAATCTGCATTCTTTCAGTTTAAAACAAACACCCCTCATCCTGTCACTACAGTCATTGATAAAAGGCCTCTATCTTTCTCATAAGCTCCCTTTAAATACTGAAATAGCCTATACTAGTAGATACTTTACACTAATATGGTGGCAAGCAATGTACTTGGGCACTCAAACATCCTTATCTGTATTAGTAAGTCATTGACAGGCTTTGTTGGCAGAAGTCAGGAGTTCTAGCTTGTGAAGAGCACCCTCAGTAGGCGTTCAGCACACAGCACCATGTTTTGAAGGCTAGGAGGCATAACATTGTCATTTCTTTGCCCAGGCATATTCTAAAAGGCATTTAATATGCTTTCAAAGAAGTTGCAAAATAGAAATACATAAATTATAACTGAATGAAAGATTGCTGTAAGAAAAAAATTACTTTTTATTTCCGTATTTTTTTAGTTGTTGTTTTGATCTGGTTTTTTTTCCAGAACTATAGCTGTGTTACCATGACTGCGTGGTAGCACTGGAAATTTTAAACTTCAAAATTCTGTTGTTTTTCTTTTTCTTTTAAATCTAATTGTTGTTAATATGGCAGAGTAGAGACATTTTTACCAGAATTAATAAAGAGTTTACTTCAAAGAAGAAAAGCTGTTACTGGCAATCAGAACAGATTCACACTAGTTACTCTGAACTGAAGATGTATGAGAAGGAAAAGATCATACAAGAAAGATTTCTCCCAGGATAACTGGTGTCTTTCTGTATTTTGGCATTAGAAGTACTGTTTGACAATACTAGAGAGACATTCCCATACAGGTGACTAAAATTCATCCCCATGTATATAAATTTCCAAAAAGCATTTGTTTCCTCTTTCCAGGGATTGTATGCTTGCTGAACATTTTGCTAAAATCAGTGCATTTATCTGAATGAAAAGTAAATTTTATGCAGTAAAAATGAGTGAGGCATTTTATTCTGCCTACTAAGAATACAGAAAATTTGACTTGGATGGAAATTTTGGAATAATTAGCAGAGGATGGAAACTAAACAATCTATTTTTAGCAAATAACATATTAAATTTGTAAGCTTACAGTGGTTTTACATTGACCACTGAATGAGTACTAGTTTTTCTGTGGAATACTCAGTTATTAGCCTACTTCTCTAAATTAAAGTGAGCTGTAGCATTGCCTAATATTGAAGAGCAATTTTATGTACAGTATACACAGGACTGTTTCTAGAAAATTGACTTTATTCAATCCTTGGTCACTTATGGGGAATTAAGTCAGCAGTTGATCATATTTCCTTTTCAATTAAATGGTAGAAACAGCATATTGCTATACAAAGGGACTACAAAACAGCAAAATGAGACTGCTCATAGGTGCTGTGACCTTGTCAATCTTTCACTTCTGGGGGAAGTAGGTCAGTTGCTTTAAGCTGAAATTTTTTTAATGTGCTTTGGAAAAAATAACTTGGATGTCCCAAATTTCATTAACAGGTATGCCTACCATATTGCTTCCTCTCAATCTCTTGGCTTGCAATATTTACATATATGCCCATGTATTTCTCAGCTAAGATAACAGAGTAAACTGCTATACATTTCTGTTATACTTTAAACAGAAATATTTAAAGACACCTCAGGGAGATAACTCACATATGAACGGTGACCACTGCTTTTGAGATCACAGACTTATGTAACCATTTAAAATCACAGTATCATAGAATCATTAAAGTTGGAAAATACTTTCAAGATCATCAAGTCCAGCCTTTGGCCACATACCACTTTGCACACTGAACCATATATCTACTCCTTTATTTAACTCTTACAGGGCTGGTGACTTTACCACTTCCCTGGGAAGCCTGTTCCAGTGCTTGACCACTCTTTCAGTGAAGATATTTTTCACTAATATCCAGCCCAAACCTCCCCTGAAACAACTTGCCGCCATTTCCTCTCACCCAGTGTTGGAAAAGACCTCTAAGATATCTCTAAGATATATCTAATGCTATTGCATCCAGCATAGTCTCAGCTGCTATAAAATCAAAGGAAAATAGGGAAATTACTACATTTGTCTTGGGGCAATGGATTTTATCTGCTCTGGCCTCCTGTGTACACGCCCCTATCCCCAGGTGGATCTTGCTGTCTGGTGGCCACTCTGGGCTCAACTGGAGCTCCATGGGCAGGGTGAGGGGCATTGCTTCCCATGTGCCAGGGGCTGACAGCATTTCTGGACTAGAGGCTCCAGCAGGGACAGCTGTGGAGCATTGCACATCTCACATCATGCCAGCTATGATGGATGTACTCAGACTTTTCGTTATGAGCAGATTTTTGTAATTTATGAACTAAAACAAGATGCTCCTTTAACCAGTAGCACGGTTGGTGTTGGTAGGAGGAGGATGGTGTTGGTGTTGGTAGGAGGAGGATGGGAGGGACCCCTAGTTTCACTTTTATTCTCTTTTCTACAGGTATTCTTGGTTTCCCTTTATTCCATTGTCTCAGTCTGCTGCTTCATTATTTTTGTTCTATGAATAAACTGCTACCTTATATTTTTCTGTGTGGGTAGGTTTTTCTAATAAAGTACAGTGGCATGAGCTCTCTACTCAGGTCTTCAAAGGCACTTTGCTGAGACTGGGACCATGCAGTGATTAACAGCAACTGTGCACAGTTTGGCCTCCTTTTGGTCTATTAACTGTCCATAAACAAAAGGCAGTTTCCAAACAGTCATTTTTCCCTGTTCCAAATTATTTTCTTATAATGTTTTATGCTAGTGTAATTCTATTGGCATTGTTTACACCTTATGAGAGGAACACCAGATTTAGAATCTGTAAACAATATTAAAATGTTGCAATTTTCTAAAGAATGGGTCAAAACCTCTCATTGTGGCATTCAAAACCTCATACTTGTGCTATTTAAGTAAAAAAAACCTCTTTTTTTCCCATTTTCTATGAACATATACTCAAATGCAAAACAGTTTCTAAAATTTCACTTTCCAGGACAGGCTATAACAGTTGTGCTACTGGGATTAATATTCAGGTGAAAAATTAGAAGCCTTTACTTCATCTGCAGTGTAAAAATTAAAGACATGAAGCTCCCAAGTGGGCTAAGAATTTCAGATTCAGTTTTCCCTCATCATCTAATGCATATTAGTCCTTGAAAAAATGCCTGTTCTGACACCTTAAAGGCAGAAAAGTTTGTTTGGTTTGCTTAGAGTATTCCATAATTAAACCCAATGAAACTTTCAGTGCAAGTTATTAACTTGGTGGTAGAAACAGACATTTCTTAAACAAAAAACAATTATATCTGATGTGATTCATAAAAATTTTAAGCACACAATATTATCCTTTTACAGTAGTGTTATATTGCAATGTTGTCAGTCCTAAGTGTTAATAAAATGCTTCCATTCACGTTACCTTAAATAATACATTTGAAAATCATATGCTTGCTCTTTCATAAGGCATTTTAATATTTTCAGGCATTGCTGTCGTGGTATTTCAAAGCAGGCCACTGGAGGACAGAATCTAATGGGTTATTCCAGTTCCTGTGGATGGACAAGGAGAACCTCCATTTCACCACTAATCCCATGCTGTGAGTGGAATCACCACATCTCTGATCTGCTGCCTCTTAGCCCATGGAGCACACCATAAGCCCTACCAATAATTAGTCAATAAGCCTAATTATTTAAAGTGTCACAGTTCAGTGGGAAATGTATATGTGAACATGATGAATTCTCAGCATTAGGAAGAATTAGTTCTATGCTGCTAGAACCTCTTTACTGGCATAATGAGTTGCATGATCTACAGTGAATAACAAAACATTTCACACAGTTATTGTCTGCCAGGACTAGCACTCAAACCCTGTCAAATTCTCCTTGCTTTAAGTTATGTAGAATCAAATCCTTTTCAATAGCTGAACAAAAGCCATTTCTATGCTTCATATTCCTTCCCAAGATAAGTCTATTGCAGGTAAAAGAAAATGAAGACAGACTTGTCAAAGATGGTAAGCAGAAGAAAATTGCATATAAATCACTGAGAACAACATTTTTCTGAGCAACATGAAGCTGATTTAAAGCAACATCTGGCCAAAGACAGTGTCTATAAATTATGTCTACTTAATGAAGAAAAAGTGGAAGATTTCAATATAGAGAAAAATATTAAGAGAGAATTACAGTTTTGAAATATTTCACAGCTGACAAGAAACACCATTTAATTACAATTAAAACTGACATTTATTGGAAGCTATATGGCTAACTGGATTTGGATCACAGTTTGAGGACAGTGTAAAATTCCCAGCCCTTATGAACAGGTAAAAGTGATCTGTCTGACATGAGGCTCTCCGTTAACCAATGTGACACACCTGAGGAATTCGGGCTCAGAGACACTGCTCCAAGAGCACAATCAGCTTGAGACAAGTGATTTGAGCATCGCAAACAGAAGGCTTGCATATCCCCAAATTCACTTTTCTGTTCCTCTCTTACACCAGGGACTCCTTCAGAAGAAGCATTAAGGCCTATGTTTATCTAAAAACATGCACACACACACACATATATATGAACATACATACACAAGTGCAAAAAATACCTATGTTTAAGGAAAAGCTTTAAAATAATAGGGCTAATTTCTGCTCTGCACTGGAAAAGCAAGGAATAGAAACAAGGTTTTCGTAGCTGTCAGGTCTTGTGTATTCACTTTTCCCAATTTCCATCCACTTCTTACTTTTTAAAATTGATACCTACTTATTTTTAAAAATTCTTAGTCATAGGTTCATGTCCATATAGACTTTTATGCCTCATCCCCCTCTTTTTCATTCTCAATTACAATTATAGTGTTGGCTCTCTAATATATTATCTAGAATAGAGTCTGGGTTATTCCAGTCAGTCCATCAAGTCTCATTTTCTGTGTAGAATTTTCTGGGGCATTGATTTTTTCCTATTGTTGGATCTTGGTCACAATAGCTTCTCTCTTGTGGTGAAACAAGAACAGAAAGTTGGGATAATGTCATCCCTGCTGCAATTTGAGAGAAACACCAGAGTTGCATCAAGAATTAGTTTAGATGTTCAACCCAAATAAACAGCGATTACAGGGACTATATTAAATGGAAAAATATCTGAAGGTAGTGAAATAGTGTAAAAAAACAGGACACAAATAAATGTTTTGGGCTTTCCAAAGCACAGTCCAACATTCTTCCCATCTTAGTTCCTTTCCAAAGAAGGAAAGCCCCCTTTTCTTGAAAATGCCTGTATAATTTAAATGTTTTTCTTCTTTTAATTTTTTTTCTCTGTGAGACAAAACCAGCAAAGGATAGAGAGTTGTCACACAAGGACTTATATTTTATGTTTTAAAAGATGAGGAAAAAACAAGTGTCACAAAAATATATCTAGAAGGCATAAATTTAGAAATTTGTCAGCAGTAGTGATACAGAATTAAGTAACTTTAGAATTTCAGTTCCAAAAAATGCTGTTGTCTTGTGGGTCAAGAGTACAAATCCCTGAAAAGCCCCATCATTTTTAAAACCACACATAAGGCAGCCTTGTAATCATTGACTGATTCTTGCACTCTGTTGATGGAAACAATGAGATCAACCATGAAAATAATGCCCTGAAGATTTCATGCTTGAAAAGACAAAGACAGAGAGAGAGAAAGAAAATTTCACTTTGCGTTTGATTTTTCCAACCAACTTTGCAGGAGTTCAGGGTTCAGACATATGGTGGAGTATGTGCAATCAGTAAAGTGACAGCTACTCTTTCACCCTTGGGCAGCAAATGGAAATGTGGCTTGTTTATAAGCCAAATTCTAAAAATAGCAAATGTTTCTTTTATGGCAGAATAGTGTGACTCATGCATCATTCTGACATAAACATGACATCTGTTGCAGTCAAGTCATTATGTCCAAATGCTGAAGTCAGATGCAGTTTGACCATTTTCAAAACTACTTATCAATCTATCAAAATTATTTAAGCATCAGTAGAAAAAATAACAGCAATCTGGAGATCATTTCCCAAATATTGCGTGTGTTGGTTTTATTAGGACCTGAAATCTGAGCTATTAATTCAATCAGTGAAGTTATAAATGTATTAAAAACAATCACTCATGTCATGCTGTTATATAAACTTAGATGCCTGGCCATCCTAATAGCTTATTAATGGTTAATGTACAGAATTTCATGGGGCACCTATTACTGCCATAATACAGGACAGGACACTGAGTAAGAAACTAGCAGCCTCTTTGCCTAACCTGTCCATCTCTAAAATGGAGGTGAGGATAATGCTTTTTATGCGGCCAATGTCTCCCCTTCTAAGCAGGAGCTTTCAGCATTAGCTTTTCAAAGTCACCTCTCTAAGATGGCTGTGAGCAGTTACAGCTAATTGCCTGAGATTGCTTTGCAGTGGATGGAGAGAGATAGGTAATTTCAGGGACGGCTCTCTGAGCAAATGAGATGATCCTTCTTCGAAGGATCTCCAGATGTCTATTAAATGAGTCAGGTGAAGAGTTTAGACCTGTATTTTTCAGCTACACTGAAAAGTTCAGTCAGCTCTGGCAGCCTTGGAGGATGAGGGCTGAAGCAGACTAGGGGCAGGGGGACGGGACTCCCCTCTCACTGCAGGAAGAAGACCCTTTCTGGTCGGGGCTGCAAGCAAGACAGATATAGGGTCTGTCCAACATTGTCCAGGCTTGGTCAGAATTTTGCATATAAATCACCCTCTCTTTGTACCCTTTTGTTACTGATATTGTTGTTGTTACTGTTTGTTTCCTTAGCTCACTGCTGTTTCCAGTAAATTGTTCTTATCTCAACCTGATCTTTGCCTTTTGTGTCTCCCACTGGAGGGCAGGTAGGGGAGCAGCTTGAAGATTTCTTTGTAGTGGGATTATTAAATTGGGGAATACCCTTGCTAAACCATGACATTTGTTCCTCTGAAAAAAGTATAGCTGCACTAAGCAGAGTAGGTTTTATTACTGTACCAACAAGACTCTTATTACTAAGTTGTTTTTAGCAGACAGACATAATTGAGAAATTAATATACAGAAGTACCGGCCTTTCACGTGTCCTGTTCCACTTCCTATAACATTGAGTGAGCTGTTTCAGCATGGCAAATTTTCGCTTCATAAAGATTTTTTTTTTTTAGAAAACTTTTTATCTTCGGAGATGGAATTTGACAAGCCAGTGAAAGTCCATGAAACTAGATTCACTTCAAAGTAATTTAAGGAAAAGTGAAGTGGACCTATAGCAGCAGTTGTTTTAATTTGGACGGAGCAGCTCAATGCGGCAGTGAAGAGAAGCTCCAATACCCTCCCACAGAACCATGGACATCAGCCAGTACCACAGAATAAGTACCCAAGCACCCTAGGCTGGATGTTCCCTGTCAGCTCATTGCCAGGGTATCAGCGCCCTCTGCCAAGGTCTAAATAAGACATGTAAAACCAAGGTAAGCAGGAATGAATAGGCCATGAAATGCAGGGCTTTCGAGTGCAGGTGGAGCCTGAGAGGCGAGTCCTGTGTTCCTCCTCAAGGACAATTCAGAAATGTGTGTCCTCGAGTGCAACTTTTATACAAGTAACCTCGAAAAGTGGATGTGGGGAAGGTCAGTCTGAAACAGAAAGACTGAAATCTACTGTTTTCATAAGGAGACATTTAGGAGAGCTGACTCTATTATGCACTACACAGACCTCTTTTATGTGAGCTACTGTGCAAAATAATAAGATGGACT
Source organism: Calcarius lapponicus (assembly GCA_039654755.1). NCBI lineage: Eukaryota > Metazoa > Chordata > Aves > Passeriformes > Fringillidae > Calcarius > Calcarius lapponicus. Next base: position 63,824,782 of record CM077462.1, on the reverse strand, counting down.
TCTTCAAAGAACTCTCCAAGGGCTCCCAGAATTCTTTCAAAGGTCTTCTAAATTCACTTTCAGAATCGGTGAGATGAAAAAAACATTGAAAACAGGAAAGAATTCTCAGGTTACAAAGCAGATCAATAAAAGTTTTAGGAAAATAAAAGTAAGCAGTCTCCTTATCTGTGTCATCTACATGCTGATTCTCATCAAATATTTCCTTCATACTTATGTTAAAGTGACAACTAATTCTGTATTTAAGGGAGAAAATCACTCACCATGGGATCATTGTGTGAAGTTCTCAAAGAGTCATATGACAAAACTATTTGGCTGGTATCTGTCTTTAACCATCATTCATGCCTACATAAAACACCAACAGTGGCATTTTGGGTAGCACAGCATTTTTGGACTTAAATTTTGGCTATTTAGTTTATGGCAAGTAAAGACCCAAACCTTTCCCTCAACCAACTGTACAGATAACTTCTGAAATCCACACATGAAGAGGAGCAGCTCTCAGTCCCATTCCCAGTTTGAGGAGCTAGACGCTTTCAGGAAAATTTCTCCCTGTAGAGGTGAAAAAAACAATAACAGCACCAAAAACCGAACAAAAAACCGGTAAATAAAACAAAAAACATAGTAAATAAATTCAAGCCCAGAAAGAAAAGGTGCTTGCACTCTTCCACAGTGCTGCATCTTATTAAATTTTTCAGATTATGGCTTTCAATGTCCTCTTCTTTAGGAAAATGAATGCAGTTTCTTATTAAATCCATACTAGTTTTTGTGTCAGGCTCACAGCCACTGTCATGACACCTAGCTCACCAAGATAAGCATTTAACATTATTTCCATCATCTCCTGGAGTTTTCTGTGTGATGGAAATTGTGCAGCTGCACACAGGGGCTAGATTATGCACATTATAGAGAGAGTATGGTTATAGGAAAAATGGACTAATAAAAGTTTCAGGTCAGGAAGATGAGGGAAGGAAGGAAGGAAGAAAGTGGTGATTTCTGGTGGTTTGGAGTGCAAGAGGACTGGGACCCACAGAGCACATCTTCGTGGATCTGGGGTTCAGATCTAGGGCCTTTATTCAACAAAGAGGGTGGAAATATAAGACCATATGGGCAATGAAATTTAAAAACTGCAGCCACAGTAGACCATCACTTCTTTCCATTGTCTGAAGTACCTCCAAGGACAATATTTCATCACTGCTGATATTTGTGTTGGGACTTTGTTCACCTTATCTCAAATATTAATAAGTAGCAAGTGATCCTGAGAATGCTTGAGTCTGAGGTGTTAATTAAGAGAGTGAAAAGAAATCTTATCATCTAATAACAATACACAGGGAAGTCTCTTGTCTCCGCACAGGTTCTTCTAACAAAAGCTTCTACAAACATTTACTGTTTTGTATTTTCTGACACATACACCCAGTGAGAATTTGGTGCTAAAAAAAAAAAAGTATTTTCATGATCCATATTTGGAAAATGCCATATTCTTTCCAATCCTTTGCATTTTATAAAGCAACAATATTTTTTAATTTCCCTTATCTAATTTATAAAAATACTTCCTTAAAATAAAATTACTGGCAATGATTTTCTTGCAACCCACTGTTAACATGATTTGCTTCATTAGGAATGATTAGCAGAAGTCCAATCGTTGCTCAGTAAGCAATAAAATCTAATTTATCACTTCAATAATACGACTTTGCGGGATGCCGAACAGTGGGAAATTTTTAAATCGGGAGAAAAAGAACAAATTTTCCTCTTGTAGATAATGACTGAAACTTTCAATGTCATTTCTGTAGAAAAGAAAAACATAAAAATACACTTGAATTGGAGTGCAATTGTAAAGCATAAGCATCCCAGATGTCTTTTGTCTTTGATGATTATTGGTCTTTTAAGATTGCAGATATTGAAGAAAAGTGCTTTTCTTTTATTTATTGACCAAACTACAAGGAGATATTTCATTCTATGAAAGCATATCATCCAAATAATCTGAAAATCAATATATTTAAATTTAAAATTAATCTTTTCTGCATTCATGTCTCATCTAGGAACATCTCTTTTCTCATTTTTTAGACATGAGTGTCTGAGGATGTATACGGTTTATGTTTTTTCAGCAACAAAAATTTAAAAATTGGGAAAAAAATGAAACCATGAAGTTTTTCTAAACAGATACTGGAGATTCTTGTCAGGAACCTAAAAAATTCCAAGCTGCTTGCTTGCTACTGAAAGTGTGTCTCCTACCTGAATCAGAAGAGGACATAGTAAACAAGGCTTGGCTACTGTGCTAATCAGAATAGAATTTTAATTTCATGAAAAGCATTTAGAAACACTATATGTTATTATTCATCTAGGATTTATTTGAAGGGGAGAGTTTTGCCATGAGTGTGCTGGTTTATTTAAAGTGATACCAGTCTCTCAGCATGGAATAAAGCACTTATCCTAGTATGTGTTGGTTCAATTTATTGATATTTTCATGCAGCCAAGCACTAGAAGAAGTAAAATGTAACAGTTGCCAACACATTACATTTCTATCTCCTAAACCACATACCACCACTAATAAGTCACCATAATTGCCATCAAGTTTAAGATAGTGGTTTCTATATTAAAGTTACTATTAGTTAGATTTTTTGACTTCTGTCTGTCCCTGATTTGCAAAGGTGTATTGAACTGCAGTTCATGTTCTGTGAGAAAGGGGCAGGGTACCATGAGAACTTTTGAATCTCCCTTCCCAAATGTGACAGGATCTGTAATAAAGCAAAGACCAAACAAGCTCTGCCATTACAGAGGAACTGGGCGTACAGGGGTTGCCTCTGACAAGGCACTCAGGGAGAGAGGAGTGAGGGATGCAGGGAAGGGAAGGGAAGGGAAGGGAAGGGAAGGGAAGGGAAGGGAAGGGAAGGGAAGGGAAGGGAAGGGAAGGGAAGGGAAGGGAAGGGAAGGGAAGGGAAGGGAAGGGAAGGGAAGGGAAGGGAAGGGAAGGGAAGGGAAGGGAAGGGAAGGGAAGGGAAGGGAAGGGAAGGGAAGGGAAGGGAAGGGAAGGGAAGGGAAGGGAAGGGAAGGGAAGGGAAGGGAAGGGAAGGGAAGGGAAGGGAAGGGAAGGGAAGGGAAGGGAAGGGAAGGGAAGGGAAGGGAAGGGAAGGGAAGGGAAGGGAAGGGAAGGGAAGGGAAGGAGCCCTGCTCTTCTAATCTTTCTTCTCCATTTTCTTCCATATCCTCTGTCCTGCTCAGCAGATGTTTTTCTGAACTTGAAAATTATTAAGATAAAAAGAACATCTGATAAGAGTGAAATTTGGAACAGGTCAAGAAGCACCAGCTTAGTTTTATTAGAAACTCGACTAAGACAAACTGTTAGAAATGCTTCTGAGACCCAGGCTGGGGAAGAGGAGCAGGAAGAAATAATTGGGGTGAAGGGAACCCTTTTAGTGTGAAAACTTCTACCTAAATTAGAGAATCAAAAGCCTGAAGATAATAACAAAAACCTTCACTCCTACTGACTGCCCTTTGACTGGTTAACACAGTGCATTGCTACTTGGGATACTGAAAAATTTAGTCCTCAACTTGAAAGCCTTTGTCCTAAGAGCAAGATTTTAAAATGAGAATAAGTCTGCCCAGGAAATCCAGCCTTCTGCATAGCTCAGGGAATGGGTAGTGATTGTTCTTTGATGTTCAGTCTCTTGGAAGGCAACTTAAATCACATTTGTCCTTCCTCTTGCCTGTGGCATCCACTTCTAAGAGAGCTGGCCTGCTTAAATTTTAGCTTTGAATTAAGAAGTTCAGTGAAGGAGCTTTAAAATTTGTTCCAAATCTGACTTTGAAAGTCAACGTTCAGCTTCAAAAGGAAATCTAGCTGTCCATGAACACTGCCAAGCCAAACAACTAGGCAATGCTGAAAGAAGAAAAAAACCACTTTGGCTTCTTTTTGTGTACATGGAGAGAAGAAAGGAGGAATCAAATAAGAAAGTGAAGATGGGAATGAAATTTTGGGAAAAAATATGAAAAAAAAAAGAAAGGAAAAAAATGAGAGGAAAGAGAACTGCTGTGATAAATACAAAATGAGCTGCAAAACAACCATAAGAAAAAAAAGAAGCTAAGAGGGTACACTCAGGTGTCCCCTTTGAGGCATAATATATCAAACTGCCTTTCACAGGAGTAACTTGTTTCATGTTTGTGGAAAGCTGCAGTGGAGCAAAGTGAAGAATTTATTATTATTTTCTCTGTTCCTCAGACAGTTCTTGCCCTGCTCTCCTCTTACTACTAAAACATTACATGACACTTTGGTCAGAGACTGGCTATTTATTGCCTCCCAGGTGAGTTGTTAACATGGCTTTTAACCTGAAATACTCTGAATCACCTCCTTCTCACCCAGAAAACCACCTTCTCTGTGCACCTTGACTGCTCTCCAATGTGCCATAAGCTGGATGTGTTCTCCAAACCATGAGATGGACACCTCACATTTTACAACAGCTTGTCCTTTGTGGGGGTCATCCTTCTGCTGGCAGCAGGGAGCCCTGCAGAACATTGGCTACAGCTGGAAACACATTAGTCTGTTCTGTGCTTTGGGTTATTCCCGATGGATGTAACTAAGTAGATGGATGATTGGAAGAGTGTGAAGACATTTTGTAGTTCTGTGTTTAATGGGTGTTTATGCAGTTGGAAGAAATCAATACAGTAAGCATGTCATCTCAAAATACTCAAATCGGTAAATATTTCATCCCAAATACTATATCCCAGCTAAAGATTACTCCAGCTGGGACATCACTTCTTGAATACTCAAATAATTAGCTATCTCAAGATACTTTAGAGGAAATACAGAACTAGTGCAGAATTAGGATTTTTCTTCCAAATGATCTCTGTGTAGTCTCATCCCTTCTCATTAACATGAAATAAGACCTAAAATTAAAATGTTGAAAGACTTGACGGTTACTATAAGTACCCAGTGTGGCACTGCCTGAGCCATTTCAACCATGAAAGGAGCACATGGGTTGGAGGTAGCACCCAATGAGCACAGCAATGTCACTTCTTGACCCAAATAGGTACTCAAATGCAGCACTCACTTTGTCAGTAATCTGTGTGGGTCAGCTTTAACTTGTGCTCCTACTCCTCTTCCTGCACAGTGCAGGCACATTGTGAGCTGTGGAGCACAATTTTAAATCCTCAGACAAAAACACTACAGAGGATTTTCAGACAGAATCAGGTATTGCCCCTGTTTTGGCTCTATTGCAATTATCCCAGCCTGACTTTGCAGAAGTTTCCCCGAAGGACAAGGTGTAGCTAAATCACTAGAACATGAAGAAATGAAAAATGGTGCCTCTCCTGACAGTGAAAATGAAAGAGAGAAGAGTCATTCTCAGGGGAACAGGGAAAGGAAGAAGGTTTAGGAGCAAGGAGAATTAAATAAGTGGACAAATAACGCTCCCATACTCATCCACCACAGACCATGGGCAGCATAGGGAAACAACAGAAGCATCAGCACACAGTGTGAGGTGACAGGTGATCATCCTGTGAGACAAAGGTCAAATCAGTTTCTACCATAGTGTGACAAGGAAAAAGAGATATGCAATGGAAAATAACTATAGAAAATCACCTACCCAGGCACAAAAATATATAATAATTTTTTTTTTTTACTTTTAAAATTTTTATGAAAAAAATATATTTTTATTTTAAATATATGTCTGGCCTCAAAAAAACCTTTTTTTTAATTTGGAGCTAAATTAAAACATAGATTTCACCCCATTTTATGGTATTTCTTGGCAGCAGGCAAGTAAAAAGATTTCAAGATGAACATTTTGTAACTTCAGCTATGTCATACTTAAACATGACATCTATAAGTAATTAAATATAGAAATTTCTTTATTAAAAATTGAACAATGGTAGCTATGGAAAATTAAAGTCAGGAGTCTTTTTTTTCCTTAACAAAATAGAGTATTTAAACATGATTATGTTTTGCAATACAAAATGACTGAAATGTAATTATCTTCTATAAACCTTTTAAATCTCTCTTTTCATACTTCATCCTGGTACTTTTCCATTTTTTTTTTAATAGCACCATAATAATGGAGCTCCAATTATTTTTAATCATCATCATCATCCGAACAATTTACCTAAAATCTTTCAGTCTTATTTTCCTGTTCAAACTATTTATAAAGCCTATGCAAATGCTCTGGAAATTGAAGAAATACACCACGTGCTAAGAGCTAAGCACAAATGTCTTATAACTGTGTGTACATAAACAAAGATTATAGATATTTGAGGAAATGTGTTCTTCAAACAATTCATTCACAGAGACCTTCTTCCTTCCAAATGATAAAACAAGTGAAAATAAAGAGTGCTTTATACCTTTTTGCTCATTTTCACTCTTGTACACATTACCCAGAGGACTGAATAGCTGGTTTCTGTTTCCTGTTGCATAAAGGCAGAGAATGGATTTGGCATGAGGAGCTCACAGGACATGGAGGTGGCACATCATCCACACCTCCTCTCCCCCAGCATGGAAATCTCTCAGCAGTGTAAGCCTCCTTTAATATTTCCCATGGGAAGACATTGATAGAGTCAGAAATGGAGCAACAAAATTTTCATGTTGCCAGGAGATATGTTTGCACTGTGTCACCATATTTTCTTTCTTCTGGCTTCAAGCACTATTATCATTAGGAAATGAAAGTTTAAGTGCAAAATAAAACACATTGATTGCCAGCCTGCAAGTCTGGCATAGAGAAGTAAAAGTCTTTTTGGTTTCACCTTGCCCAGAAAGAGGAGATGGATCTCAAATATAGTGATGTCTGAAACATCACCCTGACAAGTGTTCATAGGGAAATCAAAATTTCAGCTGGACTGTGTAATTCTGCAAGCAGACCTGATGGGAAAACACAGGCAGCTGTGGGCCTGATATCCCAGGACAGATATAACTTTGAAATCATTATAGAAAAGGACTGACTCAGACTACCAAATATTGGAGAGGAAAAATCTTTTTTTGCCACAATCCACAGAGCATAATACCTTCACTTCTAACTGGGTGCGAACACTTTCTGCACAAGAGAGAAGTGCAAAGTTTGAGACTTGCAATAGATTAAGGGAAGAAAACACCCTAACACCCCTAGAAATGACAAATAATGGCCACAGTAGCCCATAAGGGCATAATTTTACATACCAAGTCAGGAACTTTCTGTCAAAGCTGGCACAAAAATACAAGGGCCTGAGCAAGGCAGGAAAGGCATGACCACATCAAACACACTTGTAGTCTCTACTACAGGAGAGCAAAGCTCATTTCTTTAAATAATAGTACCAGACCAGATCATTCTCAAGGTTTATTTTGAAATCCAGCAAACTTCTTGAACCGAGGGAGCACATGGCAAGGAAACAGAAAAAATGCAGAAGTAAAAATATTCACTAATTATCCCATTTGTGAAATAAAAACCACATTAAATTAAATATTAAAAAAAAAAACAACAACAAAAGGAAATATTATAGGACCTGTCAAGTTTCCCATGACCAAGAGACAGTGACATATAAAGCCTCTTTATTATTAACAAGCCCCAGGCCTACTCAAACTACTGTATTTGGAAACTTCAACCCGTCTTGTCTTTGCCATCAATCTACAATGAGTTATTACTGACAACCCAGGTGAAGAACTCTTCTCTTTTTTTCCTAGCATAGCTTCCACCTTTGCATTGATTACAATTCTGAGGGCAAGTACTAGCATAGACAGGAAATTGTAATGATAAATAATCACAAATTTCAAAGTGAAGATTTAAAAAATTCCTATTAACTTCATCTCAGAAGAAGTTGTTAGATGAGGATAAAATATAGATAGATATTCCAAGATATATATTCTGAAATACGACTGTCCACAGACATGATGAATGGAATGAAAATAGGCTTAGAAAATTTAATTTGAAGTCCACTGTTTTCAGAGCCTTTGAGGACTAGAAAACTAACTTACACTTAAGAGAGCTTCATTATAACTATGCTGTTGCAAAATGAAAATAATGTTACATTTTTTATCATTTTGGATTTACATGTTGGAACAACCTCTCAGGATTAATTCTGATTCAGGAATAAATGCATCATACATAATGTTTGGGGGGGAAAAATTTACACCTATTTGGCAGAGATGGCCAGAAATTTTCAGTGCTAATTCTTCATTACAAGAGTTCTGCCGTTCTTCTAACATACATTTTATTCATAAATACCCTAGTGGAATTTCACATGTGCCACCACATTACATCTTAATAGAGTCAAACAACTAACAATAGTGAATTCTAGTCCCTGGAAGGGAAAATGGTAGAAAACTGGAAATGACAAAAGAGATATTTCTGTCCATCGCTCTTTTTGCTCCCTTTCTCAGTGAAGTTCAAGGCACTGTGCTCATTAAACCTCTGTCTTATAGAAAAAATATATAATATTAATGTTACAAATACTTCACATTATTAATAAATAGGGAACAGAAAAATCTTTTATGAATGCCCCATTGTGAGAAATTTTTTTGTGTTGTTTGGGTTCCTATCAGGCTTCAAAATATCTTTTTTCTCCTTTGACAAGGTCTGTGTGACAATGGCAGAAGGTTGTCCTTCAAACTAATAAATCACACAAATGCAAGAACAGGGAAGGACCATGTGTTCTCTGCTAGATATTCCTAATCAGCATGACACTTCAAATAAGTTACTTTATGCAGCACAAAAATGACCTTGGATTATTACTTTGACTCATATTTTATGTTGTCAGCCTGCAGAATTTTAATTAGAAGTGAGAGTTCAGGAAATCACTATATTCAATCCATCGGCTTCTTACAACCCTGAACATTATTGTAATTTAAGCAGTATGAGAACAGGAAGGGGGGATTTCATGTATCCTTTTCAGGAAGTTAGGTCCACTTTATTTATAATAGGCAAGGGGATACTTGTAATTAATTTTTCTCTCGAAGTTTTCACTTCTGACTGGACCCTTTAAGAATCTGAAAAGCCTTCTACAGTTGGCACTGCAAAAACAGAATGGCTATAGAATTAATAGAGAAAATGTCCTGTCCCTTTTCTGCCTACAGGTTTGAATGCGTAACTCCCAATCCTTCCTGTTTTGGGGTTCAAATCTGCAATTTGTTTTAAATGACGTTTTGTAGAGGTTGGGAGGCAATGTTTGAATCTTTTCTTCCTTGATACGATTGTTTTCAATTTTACAATGTTTTACAATGAGCAATCACAGTAAACTCCTATCCCTTCAGATAGAAATTGGTATGAGTTTTATACAAGTTCTTTTACGTCTTCCAGTATATTCCACAGGAATTCAAGCATTATCATCAGAGTAGTCCGAAATGCTGCTAGTCCAAAATTCTGTGCTTGACAAAGACTGTGGCCAGCTGTGGTAAGAAACCCTGCAGGCAGCCAGCAGTGGAGAATATGCACCAGGGACTCTGACCTATGAAAAATTAAAAATCGAGACATGCCTCATTAGTATCCTGTGCTTATTCCAACTTTGTCCCTTCACTGCACAAACCCTGCAAGGAGTAAGCTGCCCTTCTCATAGCTTCCTTTAAAAAGCATGGTCTTCTTGTTGTCCACTATAGCAATTTTGAATAACCTTATAATCCTGAAAAAGGATGAGATTTTATTTTTAAAAACCACCTTACTCTTCTCTGACTTTTAGCTTCAGCATTATATAATAATGAGTTCTACAGATGAGTTGCAGGTTGTGGGAGAAAGTAGAAGTGTTTTTTCAGTTTTTCATCAACTTTTTTAATAACATCATGCCAGGACTGCTTTCAAGCATCTAAGGTATGTTTCTCAGTGTACAAAACATAGAGTTTGGTTTCCTCTCCTTGTATTGTTAGACACATTATATATATATATATTTTTAAAGACAGGAATAAACCTAAAATTTCCTGCAACAGGAAATGAAGTTTAAAAAAAATCATCCTCCTTGGCTACTAGGAATTTCTAATTCCAATCCAAAGGTGCCCCTTTTCCGGGAATATAGCAATTAGCAAATTAACAGCAAAAGAAGAACAATGAAGGATGGTTGTGTGTGTCTTCTGACAGAAAGTCATTCCCCATTTGCAAGAGTTTGCTCTAGTCAGCTCTGGCCAGACTCATTTCTTTGTTTTATTAACAAAGACAGGCAAATGAAGAGGAAAATGTTTCTTTGTTAAAGGTACAGACTACCACTACAAACCAGGTCAGTATTTCTATACTGTCTTCCAAACTGTGTCTAAAAATATCCTTTTCCTTTGTGTTGTTCTGTGTTGTTGCAACTAAGACAAAGGGTTTTGTCAAAGAAAAATTTTGTTAATCCTGAAGTTACAATCTATATTTTTTATTTCCCATGAAAAAGGAACTTTGCTTTTATGTCTTAACTGCCTTCTTGCAGCTATTACAAAAATATTAGAAATTAATTTGCTTTTCCATTGCCTCAGGAACTAGGTAAGTTCCTTTAAAATTTCACTACTGCCTATGCTCAAAAAGTGTGTGTACAGCTGGGAAGATATGGGAGGCAAGATATCACAGTCCACTGACCATTATTCTGAAAGGCTGTAAGAAATGGTGGGAAAATAGAAAGCAGTCATTTTGACATTAATTGACATCAATTGGAGAACACATAGATCAAAAGGAAGTACTTGAAAAGCAGTCCTAAGAGCAGCCAGAGTGGTTTCTTCCTCTGCAAAACAAAGCCAATCTGATTTGTTCCAATTATTCAAAGCTGTACAAGAGGTGGGCAAATCTTCTGGATTTGTGAACTTCTGAGACTACTTTCCAGGTTCATAAAAAACCAATTAAGCCCCATGAATGGATTTGTTAAAATGTAAATAGGCTGAAGCAATTGTTTTTGTAGACTAAGGCCAAATGGCAATGTGACTAAGAGGTTGCAATTTTCAGCCACTGGATGCTTGAAGATTCTGGTTGTGTTTCATCTACAGGGCACCTGCTAAAGGCACCACAGTTCATTGAGCTATCCTTGCATTCCTTCTGTTATGGAAAATGAAGAGCCTTATTTTCTGCCCAGTCCAAACTATTCTGCCCCACTCCACAAATTTTGGGAAGGTACCAGGTTATTCAGAAATTAAGTGCTGCATGTCACTGTGTATAAATTATGATGACAATTATTCAGCTAATATCACAATTCCTAGAGCACAAATCTTATGAGGAGCAACTGAGGGAGCTGGGGGTGTTTAGCCTCAAGAAAAGGCTCAAGGGTGACCATATCAATCTCAACAACCGCCTGAAATGAGATTGTAGCCAGGTGGGGGTCAGTGATTGTCACGTGATTGTCATCATTAGTCCTTCTTTTGGTCTTCAGGAACACAGTGAAAGTGAAAAGAAAGTTAAAAAGTACAAAATATCACTGTGCACTTCTATGACATTTACACATAATCTTCTAGTCTGACCTGGGTGAAAAAAATGTTACTACATCCATTTATCTAACCAGTCTCAGTTCCTAATTCAGCAAGACGTGTAAAATCCCTGACTCATTCAGCGGTCTAGCTCAGAAGAGCATGTGAGGGCCCTGTGGCTCATTCCCTGCTCAAAACAGGGACAGTGTTTTCAGGGTCTTGTCTGTTCAAGGACCTAAAGAAGGACTATTAATGATAACCATTTCATAACTTTAACACATATTTCAAAACACAACTCCTTTCAAAGTGTATTGTCCTTCTTATATTTCATTCTAAATTTACTTGTTGTCTTTTTTCCTCATGTTCTAAAAAAATTCAGAATCAGAATTACGTGGCAGTGCTATGATTAACATAATTTACAATCATCTTCCTTTCCTCACCAGCACTCAAATAATATACAAGGAAAAATGAGAGCACTTCAGGATATTGTAATCATTAGTATAATGAAAAATTCACCTAGAGCTATGTCTATTAAGGAGTCAAATGCCCGTGTCCTAAGAGTCTTTGTGCATAACAAAGTCCAAAACTTATTATCTCAGACTCCAATCACTCACATGCTAGGCCATGCTACAGTACCAATGAAACAGGAATAAAATTTCCTGGAGATCTGCTCCAGCCCAGGATTTCCAAGGTCTGAGGATGTCAGAGAGACAACCCTGCAGAGCCACAATCGAGGCAGTGACCATATTCCCCAATTCCCCGCCACAATGGATACTGCACACTGTTTCAGAGAGCAACAGCCAACCAATCCCACAGCAGACAAGAAGAGGTGTTTGCCTTTTCCAAAACAACCTGTGATTAAGATAGTCTCCTCAGAAGCTAAAGGTCTGTCTCTTTTCTCCCCTGAGGCAATTAGTCTAATCACCCAGTTCAGTGTAAAAGTAGGGGAAACCTCTTTTCCTATCACATAAAAACTGTTCTGCTTTTATGATGTAATTAAATATTGCTGAGACACAAGACAAGTATGAAAGTAAGCACATCTCTTTAGTAAAGTGTTTAGAGTGATTCTTTCACCAAGGCAATAAAAAAACTATTCCTTCCTCAACTAAAACATAAATCCTCCTTCTCCCTTTTTATTGACTGGGAGCACATTTGGGTTGCATGTCATTTCAGGTTGTTCTCTCATAATGATTCCAGTCCCTACCTTGATTCATCCCAGTTGTAGAAGGACTAATGCATTTTTTTGGTCATACCTGAAGATGCAAAATGCTCCTTCTCAGGCATGGACTGCCATCATTTCCATCAGTTTCTTCTCTTGCCTTCCTATCTTCACATCATTGACTTTGACCAGATGCCCTGACTGCATGAAACCACCAAGCACACATTCATGATGTAAAACAAGCTCTCATGCCCTGGCACTTTATTGATAAAAGCAAATTTACTAGGCATTTTAAATATGCAGCAGGTGCCAACTATTTTGCTGTTTGTTGCGAACTTCAGCTGCAATTCCTGCTAAATGTAATCTGCTCATTTTTAGATTTGAAATGAGCTAAATGGAATATATGTGATATAGCTAAAACAATGAAAACCTGCTTGAGCAATAACCTTGGAACTAAGAAACAATCTGTTACAGACAGACTGTTTTTATGCTAAATTTGTGTAAGTGTATAATTGGCATATTTTTCAAATGCATTTTCCCATTTTCTCTAAACCAGACATAACGTTCAGTTTGTACTACCTTATTTAGGTGTCTAAGTTAACAGCAATTATTCATATTTCATTCATGACTTAGAACTAGTTTCCAGACTGACTGACCCTCAGTCCTAGTGAGGGAATGGATGAGAGTGATTGCAATGTGGATATTAGGCAGACTGCCCATTTAAAGTCCCTAACTCATCTGTCAAAACTGCTGCTCCCATGTCATGATGCATCAGTGGAATTAACATTTTTCTTCCTTATTTTTGCTAGAACTTTATTAAATGAACTCTTCTAACTTGGTTAAACATACCTCATCATATGAGTTAGTAGTCTCATGTGACACGCTCAAAATTAAAGCTACAGATTGTCTCTTCACAAGAGAAGCCTATATATGTTTGCTGGTTTTGGCTGAGGTGGAGTTAATTCTCTTCATAGATTGTGAAGTGATATGTTGCAATAAAGCATCCAGGACTCAGTTTCTTCATGCAGGAAGAGTGAATTTTTATTCACATAACTCATTTATATACAGTTTTCACAGACCATGTTCAACTCCAATTGGCTGGTAGTTTTCTTGCCACACAATTCATTGGTTAGAACCAAGGTGCTCAGTTCAAGGTGGTTTTGTATGTGCATGCTAAGACTCTCTCTTTTACTTAACTGTTTACATTTTTCCTTTGTGGGTTCTCATGGGACAGATTTCTTGTTTATTACAGGTGCAAATGGTTTTCTTAGCAGAATAGCTTGCTGTGCTAACTCCTTTCATTCTTATATTTTTTCACATGGGAAGTTAACTAGCGGCACTTAAAAGAAATAACAGGCCAGCTGGTAATTTAGCAGAGCAAGGCCTGATTTTATAAGGCCTTTCTTTTACAATATCCCTACCTGTATGCAACAGTGACACATCTTGTATTTGTATTCTGTGCTTCTAGGAGCTCTCGCAGAACAGCTTGGGCAGTCACATTAATAGCACAACTTCTTTCCCTCACCAGCCATGAAAATTGAGGACAATTGCACTCTTAAATCAGGAGACACTATTTGCTGGGGGAATCTGAAGAAGCAAACTTAGATTAAGTTTCTTTCTTTTCTGTCTATACCTCATACTTTGGACACCCAGCTGCCTTCATAGGGATGAAAATTAAAGTAGCTCCCACATAAAAACTATGTGTTGGTATGAGTAAAACAGAAAGGGGAAAAATTTACAGATCTATATTTCATTTTCTAATGGAATTTAAATCATCCTAGGAACTTGGAGCAGTACCAACAGTCACTTCATTACCTGCCTAAGTGTAATATTCTCCTGTATGACATTAGCCCCTAAACTCTCAGTGTGTCACTCCTCATATTTCAGAGGTGAAGCCATTGTGCCAGGCTGCCCCAGGTGCTAGAGAGGAAAATCACTTCCTGCACACTATAACTGAGGAAAAAATTCTGACCATTTATTTTGGTCTCAAGATAAATGTACAGTAAAGCCACATTGAAATGCTGCGTATCACATAACATTTCCTTGCAGCTTGTTTCCCTTGTATTTAATCTATTTGTCTAAGGTGTGTTTTCCAAACAGCATCCATCTCAACCTGAAGACTTCAACTGATAAATGCAAGATTCCCCAGACAGTTTGTTTTGGTGTTTAATTGCTGTCATTGTTAAAAATGTGAGACTTCATTTGAACATAAATATGCCTCCTTTCTTCTGGCATAGAACTGGTTTTCATTTAACTTTGTGTCCTAGACAAAAAAGTAATTTTATACAAGACATTTCCCCCATTCATTTACTTATACAGTGAAGTCACTCTTCCATCTTCTTTTTGATGTATGAAATTGGCTGAGATCTTTTAGTCTCTCACCACAAGGTATCTCCTATGTTTTTGCATCATTTTAAGGGCTCAGTAAATAATAATTCCTATGAGCAACAGGAAGGGTCATGTTTCCTTACTCCTTGTTAACTGCTTTCCCTGTTTCCTTTGGCTGAATGGCATGGCAAATAGTGTAATTACTGAGAAATCTAGCCTACAGCGTGCTTTTCCCTTATTTTCCTCTTGTTTCTAGTTCAAGCCAGGCTTGAGACTTGAACTCCAAAGGAAGCTATTTTTCTTAACACAGAGGCAAAGGCAGTGGTTGCCAAGCAACAAGAGCCATAGGAATTTTTTTTCTGAAAATTTCTTCCACCCACTCAGACTTTTCCCAATTTGGAAGCTTATAGATACAGAGGATTTGCGTGGAAAAGCAGCACCTAATGTCCTTTGAATCAAAGCAACGATCAAAGGCCTAAAGACTGTATCACCAGAGAGTTCAGAAGAATCTCAAATTTAATGCAGTCAGATTTGGCTTGGTGGCAGTCAGAATACTCAGAATTTTTAATGCTGTTTTACCTATCTCAATATTACCCAGAAAATAGGATTCAATTCTTGAGACATCATATGTACTACCCAACACTGAATTTTGATTATCCTGACTTTTCTTTATTCCTATAAATAAGCCATAGTGCTTAAGCAGTGGTATCACTACAGGACTCATGCATACCCAAGGATGCGAAAGTGCAGTTATGCCATTCCACAGATGGACTATTAAACAATTACATGTTTGAACTCTGTCATTTTCATTGTTCCTAATTTTTGCCAGCTAACTGTTCAAGGTTTACCTCAGGTGTAAAGTGCACAGTATATAAACTGTGCACGTGGAAATATTCCTGCACCTTGGGGCCTATGTTTGACTCCTAAATTCCCTTGCAGCCTTCTGTCCCAAGGGAGCCAGCAGGCTGTGTTTCCTCCAAAATCTCTACGTTCCCCAATCTCAGCTGAAGCAATACTTGTGCCTGCAGGGTTATGGAAATACTTTACTGCAGCAAATTAGGCACTTGCAATTCAAACAAACAAGCAAATAGAAGACTTTTAAAGGCTCTTAAGAGATGTTAAACTGTCCCTAAATAGTCCAGCCATAGCCGATCTGCTCTACAGGCCAAAATCTTGAAAAAGGTAGACACACGCCACTCAGTGCCATCCCACTGCAGCCAGGGATTGCTTGCTTTTGACAGACTGACTCATTACATAAGCAGAATGTCAGTGAAAGTCAAAAAGTCAGCTTTTATACTTGGGATCCAGTGCTAAATGATTTGTTGAATATCACCCTAAACTTCTCACAGAGGCATGGCAAAAGAGTGACTTGAATTCAGGTGCACAGAGCCCCCGCGTAATGAAATAGCAAATTCTTGACATCCCTTGCTAGCCTCAGCTACCCGTGCTGGCTGGGTGGTCAGGGAATTTTGCAGGCACTGCTCCTTTCTAATCCCATTAAAACTCTAACCGTGATTCTAACACTCCTCTGCACAGTTCAGCACAGGAAACATCCAGATATTGCCTTCAGAATAACCCAGTTGCATTTCACTCTACAGGGACAATCAGCCCTTGTAGGACATGATTTCAATTCTGCAGCCATAGAAAAATTTCATTAATTCTCAGGAAACAAGCTGTCTCCTAAAGGTCATATTCCCCGAAGTCACTTTGCAGACACAGCCGGAACTACAGTGAGATTTCTGCCTTCAGCACTGACTACACTGAATACTGGCTTAAAAGAAAGTGACTCTATTTAAACAGCAAGTAGAGTGCATTGTCATGAAAAATTATTTTGTAGAAACAAGTTTTTTAGGAGAAGCTTCATCTTTTTTCAGCCCCAGGTGAGTTAGATGGGAAACTGGATGGCCTTCATCCAGTATGATAAAAAGGAATAAAATCCAAGACAGACAGCATAAAAGTGCTGTTAGTCCAGCCTCATTAAGTTAATCAGTTACACAAAGAAGGATGCTTAGTAGCTCTGGGGGATTGGCAGGGGAAGAGAGAAGAGCGACAGCAAGAAGAAAACATGATTAGTGATTGTGCAATAGGACGGGGGCAGGAAAAAAAAAACCTCCATGAACTCCAGAACTGGTGTTGCTGCTGAGACCATAATTCTAATAATCCTGGTTATGAATTCTTTTTTTAGGCTTTCTTTAGAAGTTATTCTTTAGAATTCTGATGCATTAGGAAGTGCAATGCATTCCCACTGCAGGTTTCTCTCCTTCACCCGTTCCCAGTGTGGGTTCTTTCTGATGTACAGTGGTTGTTAAGTGTCACCCACCCAATTTTCAGGAGGACATTTTGTGCACTGCATGACATTTAGCAAATTCTAAAGTAAAAGTGTATGAGCCATGTGGTTTGCTGGCTGTGTTGCAAGAGTGCTAATTGTCATAACTGTGAAGATGCCTTGGTCACTACAACATTTGTTTTGGTATGTGCTGGGCTACAGCAGGGTTGCTGCTGCTGGTGAGTCTGGCAGATTGGAATGTCGCATGAAACTTGGAGCTAGGGTGAAAAATGTCTGAATCTTTTAAAGCAGACTGCAAGGGTTTTATTTGGTTCTGTTTGTTTACTTGTTTGGGATGGGGGGGCGTTGTGTGTATTTGTTTGGGTTTTTTTGGTGTATGTTCTGGTAGTAAAAAACAAAGGAGAATATTGAGGGATGACAGCAAAATTCTTACCCCTCTTTCACAAACCAAGGATCATTTGAATTTTCATTGAACAGATGATACATCAATACAGTCATGAAAGCAAGATGCAGCCACACAGTTCTTGACCACGTAAAGATGTATGGGGGCAAGTGCCTCTGCTTGTGCCTTCCAGTTTGCACATCCGAACCAGGAGCCTGGAATTTGAAGAAACAATGTCCAGTCCTGTGAGAAAAATACTCAGATAGTAATGTCTTTCAATTCTATTTTTCTATTTTGTTCTATTTCACATTATTAATCTGGGTAGAGTTTGCTGTTTTCATTTAAATATTTCTGAAAGAATATAAGTTTACTCATTTACAGTTAAAAAGACCATATAGGGTATTTATTACTGTTACCCTTTTTAAAGCAGCTAATAAAACTGCACTTATTCTGGGGAACAAAATCAAATCACTGTAATAATTATCTGCTTGCTTTGGTCCATTGATGATGAAAAACTTCCAGAAGAGAATACAATGAAAGAACTCCAAAACAAAAGCCTAAACAAATATACATCTATGGTGCATTCTCTGAGTATCTTAGCATGGCACTGCCTATAATTAAGCTGTTTCACATTTACAGTTCTATCCTAAGCCTGACTTTCAACAGGGAACACAGTCACAAATTGCTGCTTTCTGGGACTAGTAGGAATAACTTGTGTATTGCACAGATAAAATACATGTAATCTTTTAGAAAGAGATACAAGGAAATGAAATTGAAATCCAGCTTACAGCTGCATCTTATTTACATCAGCACATAAGCTTAGATTTGTGTGCTTCCCACTCTCAGTTTGTTCTTAACAAAGCTGCATAGCTGGTGATCAGATAACTGGGCATGACCTTCATCCTTGTCTCTGTCTTCTGAGATGACAATGTGATTAGAGAACTCATACAACTTTGTGTATTCTAGCAGGTCTCACAGTTCCATTCAGATTTACAGCCTTCAGGTCCTCCTGCTCAAAAAGGATTCCTTCACAAATAAATAAATAATTATTTTAATCCTTCTGCCACCAAGTCAATTGCTGTTCTTGTTTTGAAAATGCATTTCCATTTCAATATATTTTTTGCTATCTGTGCTGGTGTTCTGATCAAATGTGGCAACTTATAAATGGAGGTGTCTTTGTGTGGTCAAATTAGATTCCCTTTAGAGAGTGGGGAGAAATTGGTATTTCAGAGGATAGTCATTTCACAAAATCTTATGTGGAAAAAAATTTCTAGACAAACAACAACCAACAGTGCCTTTATTTTCCTTTGACTATGTATTAACTTATGTTTGCAAGGCCAAGTGTAGATGTCTAGCCTAGATGTAGAAATTTAGGAGATTAAGGCCCTAGCCTAAGATTCTGTTGAAAATACATATTTAGAGGCACCTATGTAGGAGTCCGTGGTCTCAGATAGGTGTCTAGGCTCCCACAACAGGAACTGAACATCTAGAGCTCACAAAAATTGTTGGTCAAGATACTGCAACCTATCTGGCATCTCCTGCTTCTGAAGGGCACAGGTGTGCAGTAATTCCTATGTCTTCATATGTGGACAGTCATCCCACATACTTTAAATTACCACAAATAATAGTAGTTCTTAGCCTTTAGGCAACTGAATTCACCTCTGAATTAGCTTTCTTCTTTGACTCTAAGGGAATCCTAAGCACAAAGCATGCATACAGATACCTACATTTAGGTTCCCTAATGTGGAAACCAATCCCAGTCCTACTGACAGAAATTAGGAAGGGCTAAACCCACCCTCCCTGCCTCCCATCCTGATGATGAATAGATTCTGTGAAGAATTGTACCAGTTCTTAACTATATTGTAATCAGGTCATTAAGTGCTTTTTCATTTGGCACACCAGCACTCAGATCTCAGCACAAAGCACTTTGTCACATTCAGAAATATATATATCATAAAAACGCATCATTACACGTACAAATTTATATAATCATGTACAGTGCAGAGGGGATAATGCACAATGCTTAGTGCTGGCTCTTGGTTGCAATTTAACACAATGACAATCAACTTCCCTGGGATGATAATGACTTTAGGGTTACTGAGCATATTTTCAACTCCAACACCAAGTCCGCAAGTCATCTACTATATTTGAGGACTTAGTCCCAAATTCATCTGTTCTTAGCTTAGCTTCACAACTGGGAAGCATAAGTAAGGAGCTCAGCAAGATTTTTCAGACTGTAGTTACACCCAGGGACTATTGCTTTGCTGTCCATTTACTACAGGACATTTTGTACTGCCATTCAGTTACTGTGTGTATAGTTGCTCAGCATAGGTAAGCTAAGTCTTACCTTAAAAATAGGGATTCTCTGCAGCTGATATTTATTTTTGGACTGTCTAGAAGTGCAGGGTTAAGGGAACACAGCAGTGGCTGCTCAGCATCACTGCAGTAAAATAATGAAGAATAATAAAACAGAAAAAGCTCCCATTAAAATTAACTAGGAGCTTGGTTTTGGGTCTGAGAGAGCCAATTAATTCTGACTATTGACTTGGCCCAGCATTAAAAATACCTAGATTACTGGAAATGGATGTTCTGATTTTCAAGACAATGGGGAAAAAAAGTAATTTGCTGTAACACCAAGAAATGGATGATCCTGCCATTCAATATAACACTAGAGGATTGAAACATGAATGCTTCCTAGAAAATAAAGTACTGACTAACTGCATCTGGGATGTGTGCTTTCATTTCATCTCATCTCCCTGGACTTTTCTAAGATCTCAGCTCCCTAGGGTAGGACAAGATGGCTGCTCTCTGCCATTTGGTACCCCATAAAGCAGCCAATTGACTTAAATCACAGGTTGTCCTGCAAAAAAAAAAAAAAAAAAAAAAAAAAAAAAACTGCAGATAGTCTTATACTGTATTTAATCTGATAGTCATAAGCATTAAAATTGTTGTAAGCGATGCTCATTTCTGATTGCTGACTTAAAAAAGGAAGTTTTATGTTTACAATCAAACAGACAGTCACAGAATCTCAGCTGTATTCTTAGCTCTGATACTGACTTACTTGGTGACTTAATTAAGACCATTATCACTCAATTTTTAGAAGTGCTGAGAGCTGTTGTTTCTATTGACTATGTCTTTAAAAAGTGGATGCTTAATGCCATAGAAATTAAACTACTAATCTTTCCTCATTTCTCTTTCACTTCTGAAACTGAAGATATTTAGTATTTACCTAACCTTCAAGAGTATTTGGAAGCTAAATCCATTAGTGATTCAGAAGTTTGATCTATTCAGTTGGATCAATCTGTAAATAAAATAAAGATAGAATGTCAGATTTCTGACATACAGCATTTCTTCCAATATCAGATTTTCAGAAAACTCCTTCAGTCCTAGTATTTCAAAAAAAACAGAGAGCAAAAAATTCCCACGGAAGCTCCAAGGGATCATAAAAGCTAAAGAATCCTTGATCTATAAATGTTGAGTGTCTACAAAGTGGACTTAGAGCAGCCAATGTGGAAAACAGAAAAGCTGATGTTGTTTCTGATAGCCTCGTTTTTGGGGTTTTTTAATATTTTTCCCACTTATTTATACATATTTACTAAGCATTGGCAAATATCTTTTTCCCATTTTAAAAGAACAGAATAAATTTGAATAAATAAATTTCATTTACCTTCAAAATTTTAACTGATTATCTTTTCCCTGTCTTCTTTCTTTATTTCATGTGAAAATGTATAATTTTAAGAACATTCTCCTTTTGTACAAATGCCATTAGATTTCTCATTACAATGAAGAGTATCTGTTATTTTCTATTACATTAAGTACCAGAATGAAGTAAACAGACACGGTGGAGACTCGTGGGATATGATGGCTGTTATTGAGTGTGACAGACTGGTTTGGTTGACTTCTAGGAATTTCTAATAAAAGATCATGGGAATCTGCGCCAGGGAGATGGTGCAGAAAAAGAGTAAAGTGAAGCTGTGAGACAACATAGCATTTATTCCCCAAATTCCTAGAGCTCAAAGGCATACCTAATGTGCTTTGAGTGATATAAATTAATAGGTCCAGCTGAGAGCAGACAGGCTTTTTTTTTTAATTTGAAAATCACTTTTTCTGACTGCAAATCTGGGACTGCTAAAGTAGTAGCATCAGCAAAAACAAAAGCAGGAAACTTGAAAATTACAGCTTTAGGCATCTTTCTTTCATTATTTCTGCACTGCTGTAGATTCCAATGTCATCCACAATAATAAGCAGGAGAAAAATGTTTTCTTACCTACTGCACAACTTTTGAACACAATGTTGGTGCACTAGACAGCAGAAGGACAGGGGAAATAGTCTGAAAGTTGTCTGAATTTGGTAGAAAAAGAATAAAAAAGGCCACAAGTAAAAATTTTCATTAACTTTTTTGTGGTACAGTATTTTTCTAAGTGTTTGCACCAGAGGGATACAGTCAAGTTTTACTCCATTAAAATTTATGGTTTACAGATGAACAATGCAAATATGCCAAGAAATTTTTATGGATATCTCAAAGCCAGACAGAATGTGATTGCACCTGTATGACATTCATGAGTCCCTGAGTCAAGGCCATGACACAGTCTGTCCTAGATTCCCAGCAGAGCAAGCAACATGTTAGCAGGAACAGATCTGTGTTAAGAATTCTAGAAGTGAAAACTGATTAACTTGGGGAGGAGAGCACAATAGCACTGAGATCCCAAGCTTCTACCTAACAAAACCACCACTACAACAAAACTTGGGTGATTTGGGCTATAGTGACAAAATAGTCAAAGAGCCAATGGTTGGATTTCTTCAAGGTACTGACAATCTCCTGGGGCAATCTGTTGAAACAGGTCAAAAAGATGTAAGCATTGAGCACTTTGCTACCTTGCCACACCAGATTTTTTTTTGATGGCATGAATAAGTAGATCACTTTTAGTAAAAAATTCTCTGTGTGTGTATCTGTGCTCAGATACAGGGGCAGAGTCCATAATTCAAAAGCAGTGACCTGCCTTTCCTGGATATTAAGACCATTGCAAACTGTATAGAAAATTATATTCAGCTTCCTTCAGTGAGTGAACATCAGATATCCATCCATCCATCCATCCATCCATCCATCCATCCATCCATCCATCCATCCATCCATTCATCCATCCATCCATCCACCAACCCTTCCATCCTCCATAGAAAGCTAATCTCACAATCTCACAAATTACTATGCTGAAGTCTGAACAGCCTCCCTGCCTCTGAAGTTTCAACTATTTGCTCCCAAAATATTAACTTGGACAAATTCCTTATTCCAGGAAAATTATCCCAGTCTTTACTTAGCCCATGTGGCTATCTTAGGTCAGGCAATTAGCCACCCTTTATAATTGGCTAATACTTTTAAAGGCAAAAATTTCATAGAATATTTTCCCCATTTTTCTGACAGTTAGCTGGTTACAGCAAATGTAGGCTATTAGAAAAACAGTATAAAATCTATGAGATTTTCTTGGACTTCATGTATTTATTATTCTTAAATATTTAACAGAAAATGCATCTATTAAGTTACAAATTAAGTATTTCACACCCTTCCTGTCTTTGCAGTAATGGGATAAGTCATTAAGAAAAACTATACCTGGAAATATAAGCAGCTTTGAGAGGGAAGGATCTCACTCTCAATATAAAATGAATACAATGAAATAACAAAAATTAAGTTAAAGAAAGGAAAAATAAATGGTACTTTGCCAAAGTCCAGTTATATACATTTAATATGATATACATAAAGATTCCTATGCCTTCCACTTGCCTCCAAATCACCCAATGCATTACTGAGCAATAAAGAGATCCACCCAAATGAACGTGTTCACAGAACAAACATTTGAAAGCTGGATAGATTAAGACTGAAATGAAAAAAAAGAAGGGGGAGTTAGCAATTCTTTATTAAATGAATACCTGGCTTCAAAGAGCTCTGTTCTTTTCAAAATCAAGTACAGGGCAAGACCAATAGTGTTCCCCACCAGCAGAAGTGAGGGGGACTGGAAGTGTATAAAGCTAAATACAGCAGAGTAAAATAATCAGAACTTTCCTATTCCTCATAGACCACAGGGATGCTGTTCTTTCTGTGCCTCAAATATGAAATGTATGGCAGAATACCACAAAATCTTCCTCTGCAGTTACCATACTTCTAACACAAAGCTGCATCTAGGTACTTCCATCACAAGAATTATCCTTGTGACTGGATAGGGTTCACAAAAACATCCACATCTCAGCAGTATGAGGAGCATTATGACTAAGTTAGTCTATTTCATAGCTGACCAACTCCTCAGTACAAACATCTGCCACCTTCCTTTTAAAGAACAGACACTTTTTTGTGATAAAGTCACGACTCAGGCATTATTCTGGGAAAGAGTTCTGCTTTGGAGAGTTTTCTACTTTTCCAGTAAAGAAATAGTGCAATATCTGAATTAATTTCTCATATGAAGAGGTTTGCATCCTAAAACATATTCCTGTTATAAGATTGGTTGGCATTTTCATCTGTTTTACACAGACAAGGCATCCATCTATCAGCAAACTTGAATTTTGGCTAAAGAAAATTGAAATAATAATACTTTCCTGTGAAATTAAGTTGCTTAGTTATATTTTTATATAATGTCCACTTGGAATATCATGTGACTGTGTAGCCCACTTTTACTGGAAATTTAAAGCCCGGATATACTGAGTCCACAGAACCTCTGGACTGAGGATTCCCAGACTTGGTTTGTCCAAACCTTTCTTGATCTGTTTACAGTTAGTATGACTTGATTTAGCTGTAACAGCAGTTTCTCTAAGTGATTAGGTCTCTGTGGCTAATTTCTTTTTGCTTTTGTCATCTTCATGCAGTACAATTGCAGTTTTATATAGATAGAAGTAGAAAACAGTCATTCTGTGTGGAATGAGATATTTCTGACTAACACAGTGATGTAGCACACAGAAATACAGACCTGGCAAAATAGAAGAGGCCTCAAGATGTGAAAGCACAGGATGGAGCAGAAAGGAGTACAGGCATGGGATGACAAGAGGTGGGGTTGAGCCTGGCTCTACAGCCCCCACACCAGAAACAATTCAGAAATGGGCAGTTAAAAAAATGTCCTGGACCTGGACAAACAGGCTTTACTGGTAACAAAGAGAACAAAAACATAGTATCTAATATAGATAAAAGACATGTCTCTTACGTGCTGAAAGTGAAACATAAGTTTGTCTTATTCATCAAAAGTAAATTGAACAGCATCCTGTGAAAATGGTGCTCTTAAAAATATTAACATAGCTCATATTTGCAATTATTAAGCCAATACTAACAGTTGTCAAGAATTCAAATACTGCTTAGGACAGAAAAGATCTACAAGCTGCAGAGACAGGGAGGTGCTGGGTACTCAGTATTGGCCCAGCTTCACTTGCTTGTTATCAGTGTATCAACATTACAGACTATTCTATAAAGATTTTGAAAACCATAGTTTTCCTGATTTCCTCAGAAATTTCTTCCTGGTCATTATATAACTTTGCCTAATATCCTTGTATTCTTCACCAAACATCTACATTTTTCTTCTAACTTGTGTCCATTCTTTACTTTCACTGTCCATTTGACCTGAGCTTCAAGCCCCTTGCCTCCTCCAGCTGTTTATTGCTCCTTTGATTCTTTATTTCTAGCCAGAAGACCTTTAGTCACAGAATAGCATTTCTAGAATTATATGACAAAATACCAACAGTAGCCCATACCAGCTGTTCCTCTCATCTTGACAATTGATCATCTTTCTTCTCAGCATTTCTGTGATTGGAGATAACACTTTTATTGGGTTTTATGGGAGAAGATATTTTCACCTGGTCCCTTACTCACAGATGTTCAATTGCACTCAGCAGGCAGATAAAGGTGACACCATGACTCCATCATATCTCTTCACACCCTTTTTCCAGAGCCATTGGCATCTGAGAGTTTCACAGTCGGCAGATGAATAGGAAAGATGCAGAAAATTGGATCAATGAAAGTATTTTTTCCAGGGATTGAAAGTGTAGGTTTAATTTTCCAAAGGTCTCTACTAGGATTTAAAACAAACATGGAACTGAGAGAATTCAAACAGGAAACTTCCATAACTAAGCTATTTGGAAGGTCTTGTGTTAAAGGCATGATGAATTGGACTTAAATGCTTAGGACTCTTTCTTTAAACATCCCTTTCAACTATTATTAGAGATGGTACTGGCATTTCAAATTTGCAAGTAAACATTTACCAAAAAAAATGGCAGCTGCAAAACCCCTTAATATATAAGTTCTCCACTGTATATAATTTTAAAAAATCTTCAGCAGTTTTAAAAATCAGAGAGGGGAAATGGTAATACCAATGACATCAACAATGCTTGAAAAGCTTGGGATCACTAAAGAAAAATAGCACAGAATATTTTTGCCATGGAGTGCAACAACAATGACATAATCCAGCCAGCTAACTTTATTATCAGTTTACACCCACTCAGCACAATAGTACTCTTCAGAAAAAGACAGATGTAGGAGTGTGGAATATAATTTTGCAGCAATGATCAGCAGCATAGCTGTCAGACACTCAGTGCCAGGGCACAAGGCTGCATGACCTGCAAAGTGACAGTGAGGCAGAAATCAGAACTGGCAGCTGGATAAAAGACCCAAGTGCAGCCAGCTGTTTTGCTGATGAAAACCAGTAGCAATTTCCCAGGTGCTTTAATCTATCTAAAATTGCAGAATCTATTGCTATCTCACTCCTTGCTTCATTCTTCTTCTGGGTATCCTGAACTATTAGCTTGCAGTACATGTGAATAGGCTTTGAAATTTGGAATTTAGTCCAGTTATGCTGCCATTTGTCAGAATCTGGCACCTTCTGTCAAAATAATTCACTTGGATTCAAATCACTTCCAAACTGGTGGCAATATGATGGTCTTGCAGAAGTTACAGCATTCAATTGTGTTTCATTTGTAAAAATTCAGATGTCATCATTTTTTACCTCAGTATAATTTTATTATCTCTACCTGTTTCCTAATCTACCGATCTATACAATAAACCTATTGCAAACTATCACAGACATGACAATCAAAATCAAAAAAATTAATGGCTAGATTTTAAAAATTTTATCTCAGGAGCTCTTTTAGCACTGTTTTCAGACATTGCAAATTTGTGAACTATTCGTTTCCATTGTGTGTTTGAACAAGTAAGTTCATACCTCCTGCCAAGTCAGAATTCATCACACCTTGTATCCACCCTTTTAAGATTTGATCACCCCTTCCAGTTCAGTGGTTTAAGTCCCTTCCTGAGTCTGTCAATTCTAGAGAGTTCAATCTTAAATTGGAAGGATAAATTGTCATGTAGAAGTGCCTGTCTCTCTCCATTAACAACTAAACCATGCTTCTTCTTAAAACACATGAAATAAAATGGTGTTAGATATTTTTTCTTCCATTTTGAGGATTATCTAAATTAACCTTCTCAGAGAAATGTTATGCAATATCATAAGGCTTTTTTATATAGCAGAGCACAAGAAGTTCCAATAGCTAGGACATCAGCAAAATTCAAATTAAATTACCTAGATATTAAACAGTAAAATCAAATTGAAAAGAAAATGAAATGTGATGTTTCAAACACAGACTCATGAATTTTCTAACTGCCCTGATCTTCTTGCATTTTGTCATTACATGTGTTAATGTCTATTCTTATCTTCATTTCTTCTTGAAGGGCTCTTTCCTGCAATAACTATTTTATAGCATAAATGATCTTGCTAACCTGTTCTCCCATTTCATTTTCAGAAACATTTAAAGTCTTTATTCTTCTAACCTATTTTTAAAGCTCCTTATTATCTGTCTTTTTATGTTACACATCCACATGATGTTTAACATGTAAGATTATCACGTAATGAATCACCTCCCATTTGGAATTTATTTGAAAAGTCATACATAAAACATTTGGAAATCCTTCATTATAAAATCACTGCAATCATGAAAAGTTAGTTGAAATTATGTATATTTAATTTTGAAATTGAAAGATGCCGAAAATGGGGATGATTGCCTTTTACAAGACAGCAAAGATGTGAAAAGGGATTATTGAAAAGGGCTGTTGAAACAGAAATACTTGCATAAAGAAACAAGCAGAGTTTATTTTTCTTAGTGTGAACAAACTCAGAGGAGACAGAACTATTAAATCTCATCTTAAAGGAAAGCAGAATGACATGTAAGATATAGAAAAGCTCTGGTTATGCTTTTAAAGGGTGGAGTAGGAGGAACAGAAAGAAATAAATGTACTGTAAAGCTAAACTGTGAGTATGGGAAGTTAAGGGCTTGCCCCAGGGAGTTAAACCACCTGCAGCCACAGGAGAGGCCCAGGAGTGCATGGCTGTGGCAGTCCTGTCAAGGCAGATGGCCAGTCTGACAGAGTGGCTCTGGGCACACAACAGAGCGTGTCCTGCAGTGCCTCTGCTCCTCACCCTGCAGCAAGGCCCACAGGCTGGGAAAGAGGCACCCACTTTCCCTACTCAGCCCATGGGCAAGCATGTTCCCCTCCACTGGCTCTCTGGGTCATTCTTCAGTGTGTCATGGTTTGACACCGGCACAAATGCCAATGCCCCCATGAAAATACACTTTCCCCGGTGTCTGCTGTGAGATTTTTGACCAGGAATAAGCAAAGCAGACTCTTACTTGAAAAGAAAGAAAAGTTTATTAACTAAACTACAAAACAATAACTAAACTACACACAAAAGGGGAAAAAAAAACCACAAGGAAAATGAAAACCTCACAAAAACATTCTCCTCCTCCTCCCCCCTAAATTCCCAATACAATACATCTTCCAAAATCACCAATTCTGCGTCCAGCACCACCCTTTAGAATGCTCAATTTTCAGTTCCTCAGGAGGAGAGGGAGTCCTTCCATGTGTTGTGGTGGCCTTTTCCATCCTTGTTACGGTGCTCTCACCACCGAACAAGAATCAGGGCTGCTTTCCAGGGTCGTCTTTTTAAGGATGCTTTGTCCAGTTCCAGAAAAGCACAGTCTCTCACCTTTGGGACCTCTGTCCCCCCCATATTTTATATACCCCCTAGGGCCGAGGGGTACCCACACTGAATCTTCTTTGGCTCTGGGACATTTCTCCCCCTGGACTCAGTCTCTGTATCACACGGAAACATGGCTCTGTCCATGGCTACACAAAAGAGTCCAGCATAAAATGCCACTCCATCTTCTCCATTCCTCCAACATCTCTCACTCTCTCTCTCTGGTCCAGACCTTCATTCCTCACCCATTTCCTTCTTCACCTTCTACTCTTATCTCTCGTCTAGGAACGATTAATGTTCTGTAAAGTTTTCATTGTCCAAGAAGGGTTAAAAGCTCCTCCAGGCAGCCGGACTCCTTCTCGGTGCATCCTCCCCTCCTCCTTCTCCACAGGCCGGGCCATGCGGGCAGCCCATGTCAAATTTCAAGGGAACAGTCCAGTCCCAAGCACTGGCTCTCTTTCTCTCGCTCTCTCTCTCCGTCTCCCAAGGGGGGGAGGGGGGAGGCTTCCCCAATGGCTCCTGGTGTCTCTCTCGCTTCCACCCTTGGGGGGCCAGGCCTACCTCTCCCGGGCCGCATGGCTTTTCCCCTCCCCCGCCCAGCCAGCAGCAGGGCCGGGGGAGGGACCAAACTCCTTCCTGCCGGAAATCCAAAGAGAAGCTGCCGGGGGGAGAGCCCTGCTTTTACCCTGTGTTCTCAGAGGTGGATCCAATGCCCAGTGGTTGGGCCAGATGGCAATATTCAAATCTGAGCACTCATTGGCCCTATCTACAGCATCCCAGAAATCCTGTTTCCGGGCCAAACCATCACACAGAGGCATTAGCTTTCTTCTGGTCTGCTGGGAATGCTGACACCCTGCTTTCTCCCAGTGCTTGGGAGACCAGCTATTAAGGCAATGCACATGTGCTAATCTCAAGGTTGGCCCATATATCGGGCAGTTCATATATTTTATAAATATATATATATTTATATTATTATTTATATATTGGCCTTCTCTGCTCATCCAGGTCCTTCACTCAACCACACCCCTTTGGTGTAGATCAGCAGGCACAGCCCATTCTGAGGTACTAGACAGAAATTCTGCTCCTGCAGAGCTGAAGGAGAAAAATAAGCCAAGATTTCACAATGCTGCAGTAGTTTCTACAAAACTTAACTGGACCAAAGCTTCATGTCTCCAGCTTTTATAGTGATCTCAGGATAAAATTGAGTGTTCTTTTAATCATGTTATTCCAAAATAAGTTAGTGAGCCAAGTTGTGCTGAATTTGGCTTTGTGCTTCAGCACAGACCATTGAACGAGAGAGGAAAACTGAGCCACATATTAAAAGATGAGCTATTAATATCCTGGTGTCTAATAGCAGCCTTTTTGCACCATATTCACAGGTTTGGTTCCTACACAACTGACCACTAAACTGTTAAGCTGAATTTTTCCAGGTCTCAAACCAGTGTGATTAGCAGTTTCTCAAGAGTTGAACAAAGTCCATATTGATACCAATGCCTGGGAAAGTGGTAGAGGCATTAAAATTCATGACTTTTCACAGAGGTATAGATCAGATAAGAATTTCACCAAAATATTTAATTTTACTTGCTACAAAGAAAATTTGGGGCAAGCTCACATGCAGCTGACCAAAATTTGGTGAAATGTATATTTCTGTAGGCTTGTAAAGTAAACCAGTTTTAAGTGTAAACCAATATAAACAGAAATGGACTAGAGTGGGCAGGGGAAGCTATCTACCCAAGGCACATTTGCATTTTGTCTGATTATTCACACTGAAGAGTGAGGGGATTAATTTTTTGCTGAAGTTGCAGTGACACTCAGAAATAATTTTTTTTGTTGTTGATTTCATACTTTATTTTCTCGAGTCAAAGATATGTCATTTTTGTTTGGTTTTGAGATTAAATTTGAAATATTTTAACCCACTTGCTGTAACTAACAGTAATTAGTAGAATAACTAGTTAATATGATAATTCAAAACTAATTGGCAATTATTAATGATCTAGTAATGACTTACTGTCAGAGGGGTAGGAGATAATTTAAGAGTGGTTTTAGACCATGTGTTTTGCTACCTCTTATTTCATGAGTGTTTTGGAGTGTGAAAGAGAGGCTTTCAATTGTCTGTGGGAAATTACAGATTTCTTTTTCAAACAAGGGATTTCTTTAGGCAAAGGAAGGGAACCTTAATTTATCTCATGTAAAAATAGGCAATTTATATTTCTGTGTGACCACATTTGCATACTCAGCTCAATATTGGTCCATACTGGTGTGGAAGATGATTCAGCTGGATGGTAGTGTAGCCTGATGAGCTGACATGTGCGCTGAAAAAATACCATTCTTTTCCTGCCCCTGCTGTTAATTTGTTGTCTGATCTGTAGGTCAGCCATCTCTCCCTCAGCTGCCCTGTGGGCAGTTCAGCAGGATGCTGATCCTCAGGTCACAAGGAGAAATAAGAGTCCCTGTGCCTCCTGTGGCTTACAAAGCCTATCATGGCCTGCAAACCACTTTGTTATACGGCCTGTGATGTTGATGGAAACATTGAGACTGTTGCATGGGCTGAGCATTGTGAGCATTCAAAGGTTTATCTTAAACCAGGGAAACTGTAGTGGATGACACTTCACTGTTTACATTCATCAAAACACATACTTTAAGGCTGTCTTCTGTAATTATATTGCAGATAATTTTCATGCTGATTACAAGCACTTTACAGAGACTCTTTTGCAGTCATTGATACAATTTTTTTAAAATCCGTTGTCAATTTCTTGTGAAAAGATGTCTGAAGTGCTGATTACAACATCCCCACTCAGCTCTGTAGGGGGGAGAAGTAGGATTGCAGCAGGATTGCAGCCTAATGTAATGCAGAGCCAGAAAAAAAAAAAAAAGAAAAAGGGTGGATGGGGAATGGCACAACTAGACAGAGGAAAGCAAAAGGATGAAAATCTACATTCCAAATGTCATTGTCTCATTGGAAAGATTTCACCAACATCATCCCAGGATGATTTCATGATCCTTTATCATACCCAGGCAGTGGTCCACACTTCCCCTCTTGTAACCTATGCTGTAAAACTGCCTCCTTCTTTCTCACTTAGTCGATTTCAAGAATAAAGGTTCCCATGGTTGTCTGGGTGCAAGATGAATGGACTTGGAGTCCAAATTACTTTGTGCCATGGGCTGACTTCTCATGGAGTATTCACATTTTTACCGCAGAATTAGCTGCCTGGGTGGTGCCCTTATTGGAACGCCCTTGATGCTCCTCCCACCTAGTGGGAGGAGGCCTTTAATCAGATCCCTCATACTGTCTAAAGAAGATACCTCAGCCGTGGATGAACTGGAATGAGTAAGACACCCTACTCTACTCAGCACTTCATGCAAAAGGGACACAAATAATTACTACATCATGCCCCTGTGCTAAGGCTTCCTGTGACAGCTCAGTTTCTGAGGGCAGAAGCACAGCAGACATACCTTTGTCTAGATAGCAATGTGAGCACCTTTGTTTAAGGAAACTTGTGGAAATTTTTATTCTAGTCTACCTTAGTTCCCATTATGATGAGTTTCAGTGTTTGAACTTGAATGTTTCATTTCTTATCAAACTCTTCCAAATCCTCATGCAGTGCTGTCACAATAAGTGACAGCATCAGGAGCACCAGGACAGAGACAACACAGTAATTACAATGTGCTGATTAATGTGAATGAAAACAGTGGATAGGATTCATGTTAAGTAGACCAACTCATGAACTAAATCTTCTTTTCTCCCTACCTTTCTAATTGCTTCCTACTGTATTATCTGATTCTAAAACCCAAATTAAGAACTGCATTTAAATTTTTCCCTGAAATACCATAATTTATCTACTTCTTTCCTACTCTTTTGTTGGTATTTCATTTTGCTGTCAGAATTTCATATAGAAAAAGTTCTGCATTAATCAGGGAAATTCACTGTCGGGGTGTCTCAATGAAATTTTGCTGCTGCATGTGCTATGTTTTGCTGTTTTACTGTTTAAAGTTCTCTGCAAAAACAGGACCAATTCAAATGTTTTTTCTGATCTTCAGTAATGCACAGAGAAACACCCAAACAGTAAAGATCTAAATCATAATGGAAACAAAGTTCATATCAGGAATGTGAACCTTACAGTAATGTGTCCAGCTACTGAAATTTCTGCTCTGAATTATTTTTTATGCTGCAGCCTCATTTACTTCAGTTCAGCAGAATAACTCCAACTCCTGCAGCACCCTGAATGGATTTTGAAAGCTTTGAAAATGGCATTTTTATGCTCTCAAATGGTAATGAATTTCCTTTGGCTAGTTCCCTTAATTAAAGGGAAGACACGGAGCCAACAGCTGGAAACGAGGGGGCTATGGCTGCAGCAGGGATTGCAGTGAGTTGCCTGGGCACGAGGAATGTGTGCACAGCATGGGGAGATGGGGCACTGCTGAGTCCAAAATAGAATTCTTGTTCCACAGTTACAGGTCTGGAAAAGAGTTATTTCTATATGTGAATTTTAACTACTTCTGTCAAGCTTTAACCCAGATTGCTAACCATGCCTCTGACTTTCCTCTGCTCTACTCCTAAGGTCACAGACTGAGGATGTCTGTGAGAGAAGCCATCTGGGAAAACACGAGGGCAAGTCTAAGGTGCTGTGGGTACAGAGTAGGTTCAGGATCAGATGGATGCATGGGAAAGGGGTTAAAAACAGGCCAAAAGCATGAGTGGTGTAAGAGAGAAGTGTTGGAGAGGGAAGGAGTTGGTGTCTGAGCTCCAGAGCAGGTACTTGAGCATGGGTTACTCATCAGGTTTTGGAAACTTTGGGTGCTGCTACTGCAAAGGTCTTTTCTGACTGGCATTCCTCATGTTCCCCATGAGCTTGTTACCAGGAGCAAGACCTATTTACACTCTCCTGAATATGCATCTTCACATTGCGCTGTGCTGTGCCAGAGAGACGTACCCTTGAATAACCCCTTCCCCTTCCACAGATATTTGACAGCTACTAATGCAGCAAACCCGGTGCAGCAGGGAGGAGGTTATTATTAGCCCTGTTGTGCAGAGAGAGGGAGATGAAATGCAGAAATCATATTACTTTTGTCAAGTTGCAGAGAGAAAATGTGTCAGTGTTGCTGCTGCACCCATGAGCTTTGGCTGTGAATTAGGAGGTACTTGGATATGAAGTCACAGGTGAAATTCTTTCTGCATCTCTGTCCGGTACTGAGGGCTGTTCTAGGTTTGTACCAGAGGGTTAGTAAGAAAGGACAGCCTTTGGGCTTTCACTTCCCTTTGGCTGCTTCTTGGGAGACAAGAGGGTGATGGAGACTCTTTTGATGCTGTACCCTGATCCTCCTCACCCATGGAATTGCCATGGTGTGTTCAGAATTCCTCTAGATAGAAATAATCAGGCAATGATCCGTTTTTCAGGGGAATAATTCTGAAAAATAGTCCAAAAGGAGAGAGAAAGGCCTGATAACCTTTCAGCAGATTAATTTTCTTATTCTTCTGGCAGGAGGCTTTTGGCTAAATGTCATCCAGGTGATGAGTGGACCTTTGTGGAGAATGGGCATTTCTGTGCTTCATACATTTCTAAATATGACTTCTGAAATCCCAGGGATGGCCTGGAATTTATCTCCAAAAGAAAGCCATTCATAAAGAGGACTCCAGCCATAGAGCAAACATTGCAGCACCAGTGGGCTGAATTCTGAATTTATACCTTTTTTGAAGCGAATCAGCCATTGTGGCTGGAGTTATGGACTGTCTGTGAGGAACACTGCTGCCATATGGATTAGGAAAAA
The DNA here is from genome assembly GCA_039654755.1 of Calcarius lapponicus. Classification (NCBI taxonomy): domain Eukaryota; kingdom Metazoa; phylum Chordata; class Aves; order Passeriformes; family Fringillidae; genus Calcarius; species Calcarius lapponicus. The sequence continues at coordinate 63,790,570 of CM077462.1, read as the reverse complement.
GCTAAGGAAAAGTAGGCTCGGGTATTGGTCTGGCACCTTGCATCAGTTGTGTGCTCTCCAGTAATCATACACATACAGATATCAAAGTTGAGAAAAGAGCTGAATCGGGAATTTCCATTTCACTGATGGTAGGCACAGGTATCTCTCTGCTCTGAAATGGAGGTAAATCACCATTGCATCTGAAGGATAATCCTTCCTCAGAAGCATTGGTAAGATCCCAGTGTAGTGCTTCCCCTCAAATTTCTAGCACTTAAAAGGAAAAACAACATTTTTATAATAACATGTGTAAAGTGCTGAAAGAAGAAGTCAGTCTTGTCTGTGTAAGGCTGCGAGTTTTTGCCTGAAGCAAAGTTACAGGATTTATATCCATCTTAATGCAGTTACTGGGAAGTTGAATCACCCTTTTTGGTGAGAACAGAACTGAACTGAAGGCTGGATTTTGGCCCCACAGAGAAGGCAGTGCCTCCAGCATCCATACTAATATATGAAGGAAAACTCATTTTAGTTAGAGTGCAAAGGAAGAAATTGATTTCTTTAGTACTGTGAGAAGGCAACAAGGAAAGTGCAAGAGAATAGAAATATTTAGTAAATTAAATATAAAAAGAAATTTTTTGCTTTAATATCAGCTATTTACTGCTTTGGCTCAGTGATTACTTTATGCAAAAGGCAGTAATTTAGCATACTAATGCTCCACAGTGTGACTCCTATTTCTAGCATCTATTGTTGTGATGAATTACATCTATTTTAGAAAAGAAATGCTATCATTGGATGAAACTTGCTGTAGGTATTTTTATCTTGCCTTTACTGACAGATTTAGACATAATGATATTTTAAAAGAAATCTATATACAATTCTTGGAGCCTAGTCCCAGAATAAATAAAAATGCTGCTTCTGAAACTGATTGGATGTGGTGTCTAAGGGAAGCTGCTATGTGTGCTTTAGCAGTTGCACACTGTAAAGACCACCATCTGCATCCAATTGTAAAGCTAGATAAGTACAAGTTTCTTGTAATCAATGAATCCTTTTTCCCTTTACAGTCATCAGAAGAAGACAGCATCTACCTGCTGGATGGCTGCAAGCTCTTTCTTCTCTAGTCTGGTCTGCATTTGAATGTTTGTAGTTTTGTAGAGTTGCTCTGGCCTGGGGAGCCCATGTGTCTTCCTGTAGAGGCAGCAGGAGGTTGTGTGGCAGAAGGAAAGAGAAGCCCAGAAGAAGGCAGCCAAGGCTTATCTTTCCTGCAAAAATCTCCTATTGCCAAGACAGAGAGAAAACTGCTGAAGTTCTATTTCATCTTCTTTCATCTTGATGCAACAGCTACTGAAGAAAGGAGCCAGTGGCACAGGTTGATGGAAGAGTCCTTCAGGGCATCAGAGCTGTGACACATACAAACAATGGGACACCAGAGACTGCAGATGACTGGTGGGAAGCAGGGAGCCTTTATTACCTGTGTTAGAAGGCAGAATCACTTCCACACCTCTCAAGGTCAGATCTGGACAATGTCTTGTGTAGGTAGGTGGGAACCAAGAACCTCTGCACCTGCACGTACTGTGTGACCAAAATGTGATGGGTACTAACATTCACAAAGGGAAAATCTAACAAATCAAAAGCAAAGCCTAACAGAGAGAGGAAAGAAGAAGATGACAGAAAGATGTACAGGATCTCCAATCTGTGTCTGCTGCTTTCTGCAGTAACACCTTAGAGAGAGTTTGTGACACTTGGGGTCAATCTTCACCCTTTTCTGATGGACAGGAGGTGTCCATAAAAAACTGCCCCAGGGGTACCCTGTGTCCAAGCCAGTCACAGTCCAGTGCTGACTGCTCTCATCAAACCCATAACAGCAAGCTTTGCCCCCATTCCTTTGGGTTCTCCAACTTTATTTGCTACCTTATGATGATTTATGAGATTTGCTGCCTCATGACATGATTCTTAGCTTGGTGTGAATGATCACAATCAGGCTGATGTTAAGGGTGCTTCTTCTTTCAATACTTCTTTGTTTTGGGAGTTCTGAGGTTATTTTTACACAGCTATTATTCCACAATACAATATTACGAGTACTCAAAGTAATTTTTCTTTACTCATGGTAATTGGCTGAGATTTTCTCTATATGGTAAGGCCAAATTTTACCATATATACCACGGCAAACCATGATCATACAATTCAGTTAAACTAGATGGAAATAATTCCCCACTGAGACTGAGGGTTCAGGGTGGTGTATAAGGCATCTGGTTAAACTGTAGACACCTGAACTTTCTTAATTTTGGACTTTAAATAGCCAACTGCTTGCCGAATCTGCATGCAAAATGGCTTTATGACAGGATAGATTCTTGCAGTCTGTGGCCTCTTACTAGCAATGACAATACCATGTGTCCTTGGCCACCATGCTTTACTACACTGCCAGTGAATTCAATACATTGGGCAGAAATTAAACTTTTTGTCAGTCCAAACACTAAACACCTATTAGTAGCAGAAGACAAACTGGAAGCTGTTTTATTCGTCTTTGATTTACAGCTTTCAGAGGGTTGATAATAGCTTTCCAATAACCCCTGGTGCTTTGCTTTTGCTTTCGTATGCACATGAACACACAGAAACCTTCCTCTGATTTCTGAGACTACGGGGATTCATTAGCAAGAGTATTCATCTTGTTAAGCATGCATTAATAGCATCCACTGTAAGTATTAATCTGCTACTGTCAAGTGATAATTGCAGAACATGGTGATTGCATCAACCTTCATCAAGTCCAGCAGATAGAAAAGTCCTTGCACCCTTGTTTTAGGCACTTGCAGCTGCAAAGATTATTTCTGTGCTTTCAGTCAGGTTAAAAACCTGTGACACATTTCTGATTACAAAGAGCCATAAAATTTTTCTTGCTTCCTAACTTCTGACTAAAGTAATTATTTAGAAATTGATCCCATCCAACACAGATCAGGTGGGCTAGAATATTCCTAAATCCAAATTAATAGAGGAGAAAACTCTGGGCTGTCTGCATTCCAACTAACCTTAGTTGCAGTCCACAGTCAGAAAGGCACCCTCAGTCCAAGGTCCATCTCATCCTGAAGAAAGTAACACACCAACACTTCGGCTGCTGCTGAGCAGTGATCCCGCAGCACCAAGACGACAATCCAACCACCACTGACTCCCAGGAACAATAACCTGGAGGTAGGCAAGAGGCTGGGAGGGAACATAGTCAGAACAGCTGATCCAAACTGGCCAAAGGGATATTCCGTGCCATATTTCTGCTCAGCAATAAAAGCTAGGAAAAAGGAGTGAGGCAGAGGGAGGACTCAATCATTATTAAGGCGTTTGTCTTCCAAAGCAACCACTGCACCTACCAAAACCATACTTCCCAGGAGGTGGATGGAAATCACCTGTTGATGGGAAATAGAGAAGAAATTGAGTTATTTTTTCCTGCTTCTACATTTGGTCTTTCCTTGTATTTATTAAATGGCCTTCATCTCGACCCATGAGCTCTTCGCTTTGTTTTCTTTACTGTCCTGCTGAGTTGAGGGAGTAAGAAAGTGGCTTGGTGGGCATCTGTTGGCCAGCCAAGGTCAACCCACATGGAAAGTCAGACTAATTTTGCCCTAGAAGTGCCCATTTCTTCTAGGAGAGGAGGAGCACAGATATAAGTAGCTCAGATATGGGCATTCACAGTAAGGTAAGGTGAACACCACCATCTACATCCTTTCTAACTTCCTGACTGAGGACTGAGTATCTTCGTCTCTATTATCAGCTCCTGATACGAACAACCCATCTGCAGACATGGTAGCAAACCCACTTAAGTCAGAAGGAATGTTCACTTGCTTGAAACCACATGAGCTTAGCAGCAATATTGGATCCAGATAATGCATACCATTGTTGGGGGTAATTAGCACTCTATGCCTTAGTTTCCCTGTGTGGAATAAATTTTGATTGATACTTGCCAAACATTGAAGACAATGGATGAAAAATTACTCTTCAAAGTCACTCTAACTCTTCCCAGAAAAAATTATCTATGTTTGTCCAAGGCAGAGAATCTCATTTCTTCTGGATATGTTACGGTCCTTCTCGCACATTTTTTGTTTTCTAAAAGCCAAGTAGCCTTTTCAGTTAAAGCTTAGGAGGGAGAATATTTATTTTTGATAATTCTAACCTGATTGTTATTCCAGTTATTATAACTGGAATAACCTGACATTATTTCTCAACAGATTAAACCAGTCTGTCACAAGCATCTTACAAAGAAATAAGCAATTACTAATTTCTGGCACTCAAATAGAAGGTTTCTTTTGGCTAAACTCCAGAAATAAAAAAGAAATACAAAGAAGTAGAGCCTTATATGTCAGCAAACAGAAATCCTACTTATTGACAACTTCCAGGGGCTCTTTGAGCAAAAGAGCAATACAAGGTCTGGTCTCTGGACGATGTTTCTGGTGATGCTCAAGCCTGAATAGCTTTAAAGGACAGAATTTTGCAATTTCTCTTATGTGGCGAACTGTGAAGTTTTAATTTCTAGGGGTTTTTTTTCATCAATTCCTTAATTAAAAGTAATCAGACTGCTAAATAATTTTTTTTTTTTGGTCTCATAATAGAAACTCACATGCAGATTTAGCATAGGATAGCAATTTCATTTCTTCATTAAGCAATAGTTGACTTGTAATTTCAGGCTGGGAAGGTTTGTCATTGTTGGATTTTACAGGGATACAAAGTAACCTCCTTGTCGAATTGAGTGCTTTAAACACAACAGGAAAAATTCTGGTACAAATTTGTTTACATAGCTGAATTTTTATGACAATAAAAATTATCTGAAGTTACACAAGTTGCCACCCTACAGAGTTAGCTAAAGCTTAAAGTTGGATCTAACTTCTGATCCCACTTTCCTCCATATGCCAAGGCATCTCACTGGAGCCTACTGAAGTTTTAAGTCAGGTTTAATGCCAGAAAACACTCAGAAAGGATATAGGATAAAGGTCCCGCTGCTTATTTCAGCTGTCATATGCCTGTTTTATAGTGCAGATAAAGACAAATCCCCCAGTGACATTTGATACTCCTCTTTCCCCAGAGAACACACAAGGAACTATTCATACACATACCCAAGTTTCAGCACTCAAGAGATCCTTCAGGTATGTCCTGAGGAGTTCTACTCACATGGGGGAGTGAACCTGGCAAGATGAAGATTTGGAAAATCATGCAGAGATAGTGGCTGGGTTTGACAGAGTGTTTCACTCTGCTAATTCTGCTGCTGAGAATTAAAAAAGCACCATATAAGTTTTCCCTAGGTTTGGGGATGTATAACTGGATTATACCCATATATAAATTCAGGAATTTGAGGAGTTGTTCATAGCAAAGCCCTCTTGCAGAAATGGAGGATGACTACCCACATAAGGTTTGGTGCTAGAGAAACTGGTCTGTAAGGTTGCCTACTGTGTCTCAGTAAGGACCCTGTCCTGATAACTAGTGGGTAATTATCTGTTCAGCCTTGTTCAGTGCCAAAGCCCACGAACATACTTAACCAAAAACCTTCTGAGCCTGTAAGATATTCTTGTTTGCACATTCCAGCTTGTGCTGGACCTTGAACAGAGCACTTTTGGATGAAGTGGTTTTACACCCAGCAGATCTGCTATTAAAGCTGGCGCAGGTAGCCAGTGATGTCCTGGTCAGCATTTTGAGATGTACTTTGTGCTTAGAAGTCTAGCTTCACATCAGGGCAAAGACTGATCACAACAAAAAAAATCTAAATTAACTAATTTAAAGCTTTTATTTTTAATGGGGACATGAAGCCAATATGGGTTTGAAAAGAAGCCATTTCAGGCTATGGAAAAGAGTCATCTCTCTAGTGAAAAAGATAAAGCAAATTTTCCAAATGAGTTTCCACACCTCTGTCACAAGCTCTAGCTCCTGCTGGCTCCACAGGGAATGAGAGGTTGGCAAGTTTATCCTGGCTGAAAATCACACATACTGATCTGAGCAACTCTTGTGCAAACAGCTCTCCTCTGACTGAAAGGCTCTTCTAGCACTTCACAGCTCAGCTGGCTGGAGAACTCACTTTCATCTTGGATAACTCTTAAGTACATGGTCTCCCACCCACTCTGGCCTTTTACCTTATCAACCTGCCTCACACACTGAGGTTTCCAAAGTGAAGTATTTGGACTTCCAGGCACCTGACTTGCATCAAACTGTCCTCAAATTGCTAGTGGTTGAAATATGTCCAGCCTGGGTGACAATGTGGCTCTCTAGCATCCCACCATTGTGACCAAATGACAAAGGCAGTAGGGAGATGAATTTATGCTTTCTCTGTCTGAAACTCCCGATACTCTGTCAGCCTCAAAACTATCAGGATTATGCCTGCACCAGCTTGCGGGAGATAATCAGCATGATCTCACACAAGCATACAGAATGTGTTTATCCACTCAAACAGCTTGCTTCCTTCAAGAAATATTTAACCTATGGAATTGCAAACATATTGCAGAGTATTTCCAAAACTGGATTTTTTTCTTATATTTGTGAATCATCAGTGGTCTGCTTCTGTGATTTTACATATTCTATGCAAGAAAGAGCAACACATTATGTAAGTATATACCCCATTTTTGGGCCATAATTGATATTCAAAATTAGGAGGGATACCAATTAAATAAGTCAGAACAAATTATGTTAATATTTGCAATTCAGAAAAGCATATGCTGATGAATTTATAAGATAAAGACAGAGAATTTTTTTCTTCTCAAACATATACAAAATTCTTTTTTTTATGTAAAATGATCTTTCAGAGGCTGTGATTGAAAAAGACATCTGTTACTCAGGCAAATATATAAGTTAAGCCACCAGCATAGACTAAATTTAGTGTCTCCACTAATAGGTATGGAATGTAAGAGAGTGCTTGTCTACCCCATGGTTGAGGACCTGTATTTCCATATAAGTATTTAAAAGGAGCTTTATCCAGGAAAAATGAATGCCAGTCACAGATGCTACTAAGAGCACTCCTTCACTCTGTGAGAAAAACTGCCTGAACAGCCCACAGCTCTAAAACCAAAGTAGAAAAAAATAATTTTAAGTTATCTAAATGATGACATTTTTATTATCTGAACTACAGAACTGAAATGTGTGGCCAAAAATACAAATCTAAATGTATCAAGCTCTCTAGTACCTTCTGGCATGGAAATTACCTACCTGTCAATTCTAAGACCCTTTCTTAGAATAGCATGATGGATTTGACCACAGGGATACAATTTCTGGTTTTAAAATAATGCTGCACAAACAATTTTGGCTACTTCTGAAAGGAGAAAGAGGCAAAGAAAATATTCTTTAAAATCCTGAACAATTGAGAAAGAGTCAATAAAAGCTGTTTAGAGGGGTTTTAAAGTTTCCATGCTTGGAATTAATCAAAATATATGTAGATTTGGCCCTGAGCAGCTTGTTCTAGAGGACACTTATTTAGGCAGAGTTGGTGGATGGCACCCTTCATGTCTCTTTCAACTTCAGCTATTCTATGATAATGTTCTCTTATTATATTCAAGCCTATTTTTTATCCTGATCTGAATTGATTTTCCAAATGATGGAGCAAACAGATGAGAAACTGTTTCTTTAAACTCAGAATTAAGCACAGCTGAAAGAAACTGAAAACCTCAGTCATGACTAATTATGAAATGCCAGTTACAGATGATTTCAAAATCTAGACTACAGATCAAGCCTTTCTAGCTAGTTTTTAAGCCTGTGTGTTTCTTTTTTCTGTTTTTCTTTCCTTTGTAATTGCAAGAGGAGAAACTTTAATTGTTTATGTTTCCAAAACTTGTGAATGCTTTTCTTTGCCTTTGAATCGTGTCTGTACTTGATAGTCTTCTCACGGGATTTTTTTACTGTGAGGTTTTAGCTATTAATTCCAAAAAAGATTGCCTTAGGATGAAATCTTCATATGCATTTTTTACATAACAGAGATTAGTAAGTGTAAAAAAACCCAATAGCACAAAGAATTGTTTGTGCAAGGTTTTTTTTGAGATTTGCTACTATTTAACACAAGTCTTTTTATAACCAACAGTTAGACAACCTGCTGTTATTGATCCCACAAACATCCTGTTTACTATTAGTGGTTTGCAAACAAACTTACCAGAGTGAAGGACTATAGGAACAATGACCTGCAGTCTTACAAGATTTATCATAAAAAAATGTGTCATAATGCTTCTCTTTCCTACGGGCAAGAGTTGAAAATTATCTGAGCAGGCTATGGGAAATTAAGTTTCAAGATGATTAGGGAGATACTTTCACTTCAAACACTCTTGTGAATATGTTAACTGAGCTTCTGGAAGGTTTCCATGGCACTCCTTCAAGGAAATACAGTCACTGGCACAGACAGTCTTCTACAAACAAAGGGCCACAAATTCACTGGTCCACAACTGGAGATTTGATATGGAATACAGGTGGAGATTGTGTACCTTGATTTCAACAAGGCTTTCAACACTGTCTCTCACAACATCCTCATAGGCAAACTGAGGACCCTTGGATGAGTAGACAATGAGGATTGAGAAGTGGCAGAACAGCAGATCCTGGAGGGTGGCACAGAGTTGGAGGCCTGTCACTTGTGGTCTGTCCAAAGGTTCAGTATTGTTTAATTACTCATCAATTACTTGGGTGAAGGGGTAGATTTCTCCTCAGCTATTTCTCTGATAAAGCTAGCAGGAGTGGCTGATACCTGATGCAGATGAAGTTCCTCCTGGTTATGAGGAAGAAGTTATTTACTGTGTGGCTGACCACACACTGGAACAGATTTTCCAGATAGGTTATGGAGCCTCCCTCACTGAAAAAAATCAAGAACAATTTGGAGGCAGTTCTGTCCCATGTACTCTAGGAAGGTGCTGCTTGAGCAGGGAGGTTGGACCAGCTGATCCACTGTGGTACTTCCAGCCTTATCCATTCTGTGATTCATCAAAGTCTACCTGTGCCTTAGCAGTAAGATGTAGCAGTGAAAATCCATCTTAGGCTGTATGCTAATTTGTTCCAGATATATGGACATTTCGCAGCATTTCTGTTGCTAACAGAGATCTCATATATTAAGTGAAAAACTAGATGACATAGTAGAGCATAAAATTTCTAGGGAAAATGCTAAAAAGACATGGCTTGATCAATTTATTTTCCCAAATGAAAGACTAAAATAAGAATAATAGAATCAGAATTTTTAAGGTTGGAAAAGATCTCTAGGATCATCAAGTCCAACCACTAAACAAGCATTTCTGTGACCACTACCAAATCATGACCCTAAATTTCATATCTACATGATTTTTTTTTAACACTTCAAGGGACAATGATGTTTTTCTAAACAGCCTGTTCCTGTACTCGACCGCACTTTTGGTTGAGAAATTTTTTCCTCATATCCAACTTGAGCGTCCCCTGGTACAACCTAAGGATATTTCCTCATGTTCTGTCACTGGTTGCCTGGGAGAAGAGGCTGACCTCCAGCTGGCTACAACCTCCTTTCATTGTAGACAACAATAAGGTCTGCCCAGAGACTCCTTTTCTCCAGGGTAAACAACTCCAGTACCTGTTCCTCATCATATTTGTGCTCCAGACCCTTCCCCAGCTCCGTTGCCCTTCTCTGGACATGCTCCAGCCCTTCAATGTCCTTCTTGCACTGAGGGGCCCAGAACTGGACACAGGATTTGAGGTGTGGCCTCACCAGTGCCCAGTACAGGGGACAATCCCTGCCCTGGTCCTGCTGGCCACACCATTGCTGATCCAGGCCAGGATGCCATTGGCCTTCTTGGCCACCTGGGTACTGCTGGCTCATGTTGAGCTGCTGCTGACCAGCACCCTTAGGTGCTTTTCCGCCAAGCAGCTTCCCAGCCACTCTGTCCCAGAGCAGTAGCATTGCATGGGGTTGTTGCCACCCAAGTGCAGGGCTGGGCACTTGACCTTGCTGAACCTCATACAATTGGCCCCAGATCATCAGTCCAGCTTGTCCAGGTTCCTCTGCAGAGCCTTCCTGTCCTCCAGCAGATCAACACTCCAGCCCTACTTGGTCTTGTCTGTGAACTGACTGAAGGTGCATTTGACCCCATCATCCAGAAAACCTTAGACCAACACCCCTTCCAGCTGCAGGAGTTCCAAAGTAATTATGTATTTCACTTACAGTATAGACCTCCTAAAATGTTTATTTTTCCTGGTTACAATTGCATGATCTACTGTTTTTACTAAAAGCAAACCTGAGGAAAAAATATTAATTTTAAAATGTGTTGAAACCCACAGAATTTTAAACAGGGTTGAATTTGACTTATCATCTTGCTCTGCAAGGAAAATTAACAGCTGCCAGATGGATTTCACCTGGGTATGTGTTTGTTTGTCTATATCACTTCATTATGATGAATTGAGGTTTTATTCAAAAAAGGTTAGCTCAACAAATACTGTTATATAAGGTAGAGTAGAAGGAAAATTAGTTACTAGTGTTCATAGGTTTTAGAATATTGAAGGAATGTCCAGACTCTGGTCTGAGGAGATTTAACACTAGAAAACATACTACAATGACAACAAAAGTGGGCTTACAATTAAATTATCTTATAATGAAAAAAGAAACATCCTTTTTCATCCTGGAGTGAGAAAATATCACCCCTTAAGTGTCAGGTAACAGACTTAAGTATGTGAAAAATACAAATGACTCATAAAGAAAAAGTACACTCGGTAAATCTAGCCTGGAACTGAGTACCCTGTAGACAGAGCAGCAGCAACAAGGCTTGCCATGCTATCTTCTACAACATTCTCAAGGGTGAGCTAAGGCAAAATGACCTGGATGAAATTCTTGTCACACAAAAAACTCATTGTGAGCCACAGTCAGAGTGTAATTACCAGCAAGTTACACCAGTACTTACACTTGACTGATTTATCAAGTGCAGTTCCTTCAGGAGTCTGTCCATGACCTAGTACTAATCATATTTCTGCCCTACCATCCTTGTTGTTAATATGTGTAGAGATTGAATTTTCAGCTGATAAAAATGGAAGGAACCAGGACTTAATTCCATGTGATCCTGATAAACTGAAAAAGTAGCCCAACAACATACAACAAAATTAAAAAAAATATTTCACTCTTATGAGATTGATTAACTTTACAATTATTCAGTGGGGGAAAACTGCTTAGGCAACATTTCTTCAGTGCTGCAGAAATCTGAAAGAACCACAAGTCACACAAAAGTCAACAATATAATCTGCAGGACACATGAAGTAATCTTGCTGCTCTCTGTAACTTATTAAAGTTCTCAACAGGAGTTGTGTGAGCAGATTTATGCGCCGCAATGAGCCACTCAAAATCTATAAGAAAGCAACAGAGGTAATAATTAGAGGACAGCAGAATGTGTCTCGAGAAAAAGGTGAAGAGTCTGGGATTTTTTTGATGCAAAGAAGAAAAAGAAGAAGAATCCTACAGGAGTAGTTTTCAAATATGTGAATGGTATTTCCAATGAAGGAAACAATTTTTCAAGTCCATTGAGATTGGGAAAATTGTCAAGATCTAAAATCCACAAAAAAGGAAAAAAATTAATTTGACAATAGGAAAAGTTTTTTAATAGGTAAGACAGTAAAACATTAGAAAAAATGACCTAAGAAACCTCTGAAATTGAGTGTTTCTGAAAGACAAGTTAGACAAACTTCAGTCAAGTACTCCACATAATGATTATTTGGGCTGAGGGGTAAATAAAAGAAAGTTTTATGGTTCTTTCCTGCTGTGTTTTCTATGATTCTAGAAAGCAAGATACCACTTCCTCTTATCTGTCATTTGCCTGCAAGGGCAAACACATAGAATACACTCAGTGCACTGCAGGTTCTGCCACAGTACTTTTGTTGTGAGCTACACCCATGCTATAGTCTCAGAAAACCAAAACAAGGTTGGTTATTACACAGGTCCCTTAATCTGTACACCATGGAGGCCTTGACAAAGGAAACATTATTGTTCTCATAAGCAAGATATGAAAACGATGAAAGTTGCCCAAAGTCAGTCACAGAGACAGTGACAGAAAAATGAAGGGACCTTACATCTCTGAAGTTCTTATTCTCTGTGTAGTGTAATAGATAGACTGGTTCATTCACAGATCATTCATTTAATTCATGATGTACAGCTTTGAATTCTATAATTGGACATTTTTTATACACCATACTACAAGCACACAAAGAAGACCTTCAGTCTCATAAGCATACAAAGCAGACTATTGTTAACTGAAATTTGGCCTTGCTTCTAGTGCAGAAAGGTGGACCAGAGCACCAAGAGTTCTCATCTGGTAACGTAAAATATTCAATATGTCTATGCTTCTCTAATGAGACAAAAAAACTCCTACATACAGACTCTTGAGTAACAGTATTTTGAATGTACCTCATGAAGGCTGAAGCCAGTTTAGACTGAATTGGAGGTACTCTGACCCATGATGGCAGTCACATACACATCGCTGTAAGAAGAGCTGGAGAAGATGGGCCAAAGAAAGAAGGATGAACTCCAGCACAAACACATCCTCATCTTTCCTTCTGGAACCAAGACTAGCTGGATCATCCTGCCTGCAGAGAGAAAAGGCCATACCATGCCTATTTGTAAAGAGGAACCATCCTGACCAAACAGAGATACTTGTTTGTAGAATAAACCAGTCTTGGTTATCAAACTCTCATTCTGTCTCACTTTCTCTCACCACTGGGTACTGTAGTTCTACTCTTAACCTCTTGTCATCACATCAAACACAAGGTTCTGGCTGGGATACAAAGAGTTGCTAGACCTGGCCAGATAAGATTTTATACAGACTCCTCCTGAGCCAGGACCTGAATCACAGTCTTAGTGACAAACTGGTAACACTGAGGTAAGGTTGCCTAGATAGATTCTTTTCCCTGAACATTTATTGTCTCTCTGCCTTCTTTCAATACATTTTTTTTTTCTTCTGGATTTCAGCTGGTTATGCACATACAAAAATTACTTACTGAAGTACAAAATAGGTGAACATAGTGACACATTTTCTCTTGGCATAGAGATAATTGAGCTAGAAAATAATAATAATAATTAATAATAATAATAATAATGATAAAAGATTTAAAAAAACAACAGCAACAAAAACTGCAAGTGTATATTTGTAATTTTTTACTTCTCCTCAAAAACTGTCCCTAGCTACTTTGTGTGTTTCTGAAGTGTTCCTCTTATTCCACTTGCCTTGAAAATGCATTGTGCAGGAGGCTGAATAATCTTACTACGAAGATGTACGAAGATGCTCACTTGGTGTTGGATATGTTCCACACACATAAAAATTCTATGGATTACACAGGATTATTTTTTTTTAACTTTTCAGTATTGAAAAATAAGCATAATTTGCAATAAGTAGAAGATATGTAGTCCATCAGCATGCACCTTCTGTTCTCTATGCAATCATACAAAATCTCTTGCCTCAGACCATGACTGCTTAAAATCCACCCTGCCAATTTTTTAGCTGTGGTCAATTAAACATTGCTCTGCCATGGGAGGGATACCATTTCTCACAGATGCTCAGCTGACTGCAAAACAAAAGCAGACTGTCACAGACTTGTGGGTGTTTGACAACCTGCTCTGCACAGCTGCGCGCCGAGAATGCAGGACCGAGCACAGTTCAGTCCAGCTCCTGTGATGCATAATTACTTTTATTCTGTTATAATAAAGATGTCATCCTCTCTGTAATTAAACCTGTGAATCATTAAATAGTCACTACTTTAATATTTACAGAAAGAGTGAGTCTAATTTCTCATTATACTAGTCTCTGGAAGTATTTTTATGATTTGACATATTTTAATGAACTACAAAATACTTTTTTTTCTTTTATCAACTCTGACAGAGAGAAGTTCTTACACATAGTAGAGTGGCAATTTCCTGGGACTGCAAGGGATCAGTGTTTATCTGTCCTGTATATTCTCAGCATATCAAAGATATCCATTTGATTTTTTACAGGTTATCAAAAATGACCTTTACTCAGGAAAAGTATACTTAGTTTATCCTTCAGTTCTTCCCACCAGATTCACCAAAGATTCAAAGCCCTGTTTCTTTCATTCCTGAAAAACATCTGGAAGGCAACTGAAGCCTTTAAATCAAGCCCATCCACTTATGGCAAAAGCAAATCAAAGCTGCAGCTTCAAAATCCTCTGATTGCAACGTCAGTTCTCTGTTGTCACCCCAAATCAATGGCTGAAAATGGCCAAGGATGGTCAAACCTTGTCATCCATAGTCTTTCTGGCTATGACCTGCAGGAAAGCTGATGGTGAAAGCATGTACAGGGAACTTGCTGGGTTTGTAAGCCCAGATGAGCCCATCATGCACATCTGAGTGCAGCTTACGTAATATGCAAGCACAAATTAAACATAATGTTTAGGTCAGACAGAGATATGGCAACCATCCCCTGCTGCCTCCATCTCTCCCTCTTAAAAGAGGTTTTGTGGTTAATCACTGCCTGTAGATACTCCTGGTCACAGAAACTGGGGTTGATTTGGAGTGACAGCAAATCCAAGGGGATGAAAGAAGTATTTCAGTAACATTGCATCTCCATTTATCCCTACACTTATTCATGGCCCTGCATGCAAATATTTTGTTCTCTCTGGCTTTACAGTCTACCAGCCTGTAAGAATGCTTTTAGCTTTCTTACAGTAGGAAACCACTGTGGGGTTCCCAGCCTGGGCACTGCTACAAGGTACAGGAGGCGCTCTGGAGTGCTACAGACACTGCTCTTGGGCTGCTGAGTGCCCCCTCCTATGGGCTTGTGGGCAAACAGAACTGCGGCCTTTAGCCACTGCCTCAGGGCATTGTGGTCCCGACAACATGAAGTCAGGGTGCTTAAATGTAGGTTACTGTAATCAGGAAAGAATGGCTTTCACTCAGTCATCAGACACTTTCTTAAATACTTGGCCACTTCTACCAGCAAATGTCCCCATTTCCGTTGCTAATAATAGAAAGAGATATTAAAACCCGAGCTCTAAAATAAAACTTGTAAGGCACTAAGTGCACATCTGAGAAATGTTGTTTCTCTATCATGTAGCAGCACACAAGGCATGGGGTGTCAGTGCTATCTAGCCTGGTACACCAACACAGTTCAGGGTGCAATGAGCAGATCTGCCCAAAAATGATGGTGTAGTGCTGTATCCTACGGCCAAGGGATGCCCACACCATCTATTCCCAGGGATTCCCTTCACCAAGGACCACTGAGAAGACACTGGCTACTGGCAGAGTAGCCCAGTATGTCCCAGCTTGGACTTCTTGCTATTTCAAGAGCCAAAGCCCTTTGACAGGAATGCCATGAAGAGCACAAATGCCCAAGTAGCTAGGCATAGGAACAAAGGAACAGGAAGAAATTTCAAAAAAGTGCCTTGACCTTCTCCTTGCCCCTATCCTTATTTAAAAAAAAATCAAACAACTAAAATCCTGTCTTCTGCAGTTTGTAAAGACAAATTGTGACCATTGAGGACTGCATCCCAGAGCACTCAGACATGGAGTTTTTGCATTGTTTTAAATGCAAGAAGGAGCAGCAGCTGCGGTGCAGTTCAAACCACACATCAAGGTATATTAGACCAGATCCTCCCTTCCTTCTGCTCCATCAACTGCTTGAAATGTTTCTAAATAATATACATGGGCTGCTCTATCTGAAGTAGACAGAGCACAATTTGGCATGTGGCAAACTGGTTTTTGATGCTGCAATGATTTTCCCTGACTCTTGGGGCCTACTTGCAGACACTGGAAAAACAGTAGTTTAAGTTAGTGGAACATGTGTTTGCAGTTTCTACTTCTTTATCACCAAGGAATAACTCAATAAATTAAACCAAGGTTTTCACCCCTTTTAGAAAATTACATTTAGGCGCTTATTTAAGTGCTTTGGTGCACCTACATATTTCACTCTAGTGAAGACACAGTGCTCAAAACATACAGACCCCTGTATATTTCCACATGGATGTTTCCACCCTTCTCACTGCAGCCATTTGTGCACATGCCTAAGAGGACTCAAGCTAAGTCAGAAGAGCTGAATTAAGCACCTAAGTAAATACAAACCAGACTCTGATAGAATTAGGAGAGAAGGGGTTTTGACAAGAATATAAAAAAATGTACCAATCTAATTTAAATTGACAGTGCCTCTTCTGATTCTTCTTCTCCCCACTGCAGTGGGATCCAGTCCTCACCTACCTTCTCACACAAAACATTTGGAGTTTCTCTTTGCCCAGGATGCCTTCTATTGTTGCAGAAAAAAACCCTGCTCATTAATGTAAAAAGTTTTTGTAAATAAGGCCAGAAGAAAACAAAAATTCTTTTCCTAAATATCAGTCATAGGGATCCAAATCAGAGTTAGTGAAATTTGAACCTTTTCATCCCTAGCCAAGAGGAATAAACGCTGGACAGCTTTGCTAGCTGCTGCTGCCAGCCAGACAATGCCAGAGCAAGGACATAAAAAGCTAACAGAAACAAGATGCACACCAGTGTATTTCATAGATCTAGGGAAGAAACCATGTGCTGCTAGGAAAATGGATTATAATTAATATTTCCAGCTTTTCAAAATTTCATTTCACATATAGGGATTAATTTGGTTTATAAATTTTCCTAATTATTGATTTACCTAGAATTTTAACTTTCATTATCCTACAGCTTTTGTTTTGGTTTTTTTAAGGAGCAAATATTTATATTTAGAATTTTAAACCATACATAAATCTCTTAAACATTGTTAATGACTGCAATAAGGCATTTTGTTCAGTCACATTAATTAAACTTGGAGGTCATTACACCTGACAGAAATGGTTTCTGGAATCTACAGAGGTTTTGTAGAGATTACCATGAAGAAAAAAGATTGTCCAAAACCTGGATTATTACCCTTCATTTCAGATGACAGATAGATTCAGAGAGGCTAACACAAAGGTATTCCAAGAGGGGACTTACTTTGAAACTTAAGACAAAAAATAGTTAGATTTCATCTGGCAAAACTTAGTTGACTCTGACAGGCATTTCTGCAGTTCCTCAGACTTCTTCAAATGGGCCTTTGCACAGATCAGGAGTGTTCACCAATCTTCCAGTGAACACTATTCCAGCAATTTCATAGGGTGGGATCTCATTTAACTGTCTCACTTATTTGTTTTGCAAGCATCTTGTCATGCGCTGGTTTTAAGAAAAAAAGAAAAACAAGGTTTGGGGGTTTTTTTACATGATTCATCTGAGCAATATTTAACAATTATTTTGCATAAGATCAGGAGAGCAATTCCTCTCAACTCATAGAATTACAGAATCATAGAATGGTTTGGGTTGGAAGGGACCTTAAAGTCACCTAGTTCCAACCCCCCTGACATGAGCATTGGTACCTTCCACTAGAACAGGTTGCTCAAAGCCCCATCCAAGCTGGCCTTGAACACTTCCAGGGATGAGGTATTCACACTGTCTCACACTGGGAAATGTGCACCAATGCCTCACCCCCCTCATGGTGAAGAATTTCTTCCTTAGATCTAATCTGAACATACCTCTTTTAGTTTAAAGGTCATTCTCCCATATGTTATCACTACAGACCCTTGTCAAAAGTCCCTCCAGCTCTCTTGCATTCCCTCTAGGTGCTGGACGATGCTAGTTCTCTCCTCTAGGCTGAACAGCCCCAACTCTCTCAGCCTGTCTTAATAGAAGTACTCCAGCCCCTGAGCATCCTCCTCGTCTTCTCTGGACTTCCTCCAACAGGTCCATGTCCTTCTTACACTGGGGCCCCCAGAGCTGGATGCAGCATTCCAGGTGGGGTCTCACCAGCACAGAGCAGAGGGCCAGAGTCCCCTCCCTCACCTTTCTGGCCACGCTGCTTTGGATGCAGCTCAGGACATGGGTGGCTTTATGAGCTGCAGTTACACATTGCTGTGACCTGCTGAGCCTCTCCTGAGCCAGCAGCCCCCAGCCCTTCCCAGTGCTGCTCTCAATACCACCTCCTCCCAGCCTGCGTGTTTGCTTGGGATTGTCCCAGCCCACGTGCAGGACCTGGCACTTGGCCTTCTGTTGAACTACTGAACTTCCATGAGGTTCACACAGGCCCACCTCTCAAGCCTGTCCAGGTCCCTCTGGATGGCATCCCTTCCCTCCAGTGTGTCAGCTGCACCACAGAGCTTGGTGTGGTTGGCAAAACTGCTGAGGGTTCCCTCAGCACCCTCATCCAGTGAACAGTAAATCCACTGTTCACATCAAGAAAAAAGACATTAAAGAGCACCAGTCCCAATAATATTTCCCAAGGAATTCCACTTGTCACTAATGTCCACTTGGACATCAAGTTATTAAACACAACTCTCTGAGTGTGATTTGTCCTCAGAGAAAGCTGTGTGTTTCTTGCTGTTCCAGTTCAGGAAAGGGTTCTTCTATTCAAAACAAAATTATGCATTGTGTCAGTCTTCCAGACCCAGATCCCCAACCATAATGGGAAAGTGACACTACCATCCATGCACACTTAAAAAGGCACAAAATAAGCCACCTCATACTGACTAAACCAGCACAAGGTAAAGAAAGGGAGGTGTACTGATGGGCAAGAGGGAATTAAGAGCAAAGAATGGGAAAAAAACCCTAGGATTACAACTTGCAGCAAAGGGAAATGGGATATATACTCTGTAAGAAAAGCTGTATCAATATTGGTCAGTGAAAGACCCTCAAGTCACTTTGAGAGTCATGTCTCTTTTATCCTTAACTAAGAAATAATTCCTCTAGTGTCTCTTCTATTTTCTATGTGTTCAACAGTCCTTTTGAAACCTGCCTTGGAAGGCAGCCAACAAGTCTCTGCCACTGTGCAGAGGAACTGCAGCTGAATACCAATTGATTTCACTGTGTAATACACTGAGGCTTGATCTATGCACCCAATGCAGAAGAGGAGGACTGAACTCTTAGTAACTTGCTTTGATAAAGATAAAGAATATCATGAAGTAGAAGACTGGGACTAGTTGATATGAATTATCTTTGCCATCCAAAATGGCCTAACACAGACATCCTGAGAGAGCTCTGGTAGCTCTGCTGTTGTCCTGATAGTTATAGTGTAGCTCAAACCAGTAAAAAATTTGGTCTTTCACAATCA
The DNA here is from genome assembly GCA_039654755.1 of Calcarius lapponicus. NCBI lineage: Eukaryota > Metazoa > Chordata > Aves > Passeriformes > Fringillidae > Calcarius > Calcarius lapponicus. The sequence continues at coordinate 63,771,575 of CM077462.1, read as the reverse complement.
GAGGGCTGCAATACATAGTAGTTTGTAGAAAAGATCTTATAAAACATAGGAAATGGTGGACTGTAGATAAGGGACAGAGTAGAAAGTCCTTTAGCCACCTTTGCTTCTTCGGTTTATCATGACAATTTTCTTGCCTGAATAGCAAACTCACCTTCTAATAACACTAACTGTCAGGTAAGATATAAATGTGCCATGCTGAGACCACTAAACATCTTCTCCTTTTGTAATATCAAGGCTTTCTGAAAGACTTCTGCCAGTTCATAGAGAGCCAGGTATCACTCAGCCATATTCAACACAGAGCAAGGGGAAACACAACAGAGCATTCTTTTTCCTCTCTATATTCAATCTACCCGTGAGCTACATAATGCGTTGCAGCCAGGGGTTGTCTGTGAATAAAAATCCAAATGAAAAAGAGAACATAGGGAAGCAGGAGGTCACTCTTGGGTCAGCAGGCCCAGTCTAAGGTCATAGACTTTTTGAACCCTCATTTTGGATATCTAAGCATAGTATTTCTCTACCTCAGAAGGGTACTAGAGTGAAGAGCACAGAGAAGGATGCAGCTGGAGCAAGGTGCACATAGACATGCCCTGTTATCTTGAGGAAGTCTTAAACAGGAGTTTGACCACTCATTAATCATCATTAGTCTTCATCAGGGACTTTATAGTCTCTCAGATTTTGTTGAATGTTCTGCTAGTATTTCCTCCAAAATCACTAACATACAATTTTCAATTATAGAATTGGTTGAGCCACATTCTCTTATTTGCAATTATTTAAGAGTCAACAATATCTGTTCATCCTGGAATGTGTTCAGATAATAATTATCATTCTTGATTCATTTAAAATCTGACATGCAATTCTAAATGAAAACCATAATTCATTTAATCCATAATAAATGTGAGATGTAATAAAGAAAAGAAGTTTGCAGAAATGCACACAGACAATTTCAAACTTCAACCCCAAATATCTTGCATTCTGTTCTGGCAGGAGAAAAAGAAGACCAAAAATAAAAATCAGAAACTTTTAAAAACAAAATGGCAGACACAAGTTTCCAAGGAATAGTAAAGAACATTCTATCTTATTGTAGATCACTTACAGAAATTCATAAAGTGAGACTCATATTTCTCATATTTATGCAACTCTAAGAGTTTCCCTGCTCTCCATCATTCCAGTATGTCAGAACGTTAGGGCATTTTATAAAAGTGACAGGCTGACTTGTGCTTTCCTTTGGGTTTATCAGCAACAGGATTTCTTCTTCTTTTTGAGGTTGCCTAGGGTAATTCCCAAGTGACACAGGGAATTCCCAGTGGCTCATCTCAGTTTGCATGCTACAGATCTGCTTGGAAGAATCCCAAACAATACAGTCCCAGAGAAAAGAATGGTAGAGAGCAGATTCATATTGAAGCCTTCTCCAAGCTCAAGAGTGGTGCAACCCAACATGCAAAAACCTAGTAAAAACTGTAATAGGAGGCCTGCATGCATGAACAAGGAGCTCCTGGCTAAAGTTAAACATAGAAAGGGAGCATACAAGCAGCATCAGATCAACCAGGAGGAGTATGCAAATACTGCCCAAACACACAGGTAAGGATTGAGAAAAGATAAAGCTGGAGCTGAATCTGGCAAAGGACAAGAAGAACAGTGAGAAAAAGTTTCTACATCTCTATAAACTGCAGAAGAAAGATTATGGAAAATTTGTGCTTCAGTATTTACTGGTAGAAGTGGACTTTGAGAATCTCAGACCCTGAGACAGGATAAGTAATCTAGATAAGGCAAGACACTCAATGGAGGGGAAACAGATCAGGGTAACACTTAAACTGGACATGGGAACTAGTGTCCATTGGAACTAATGATAGCTGAGAAGCCCTTTCATGACATTGTGAGGCTACTCTTGCTGTGGTAGTCCAGGCAACCTGGGGGAATTTCCTAAGGACTGGCAAGAAAGCAAATATCACTCCTATCTTCAGGAACAGCAAGAAGGAGGATCCAGAGAAGTCAGCCTCAATTTGATCCTTGGGAAAGTGATGGAGCACTTCCAAATTTGTTTATCATGAGTAGGGGACTGTGAGTTGTCAGGACAAATTTATGAAGGAAAAAATCATGCCTGAACAAAAAGAGCCTTCCAGAAGAAGATGAGTATCTTAGTGGATAACGGGAGGAGCAGTGTATGTTCTTCATTTTGATTCTAGCAAAACCAAGCCTCCCATAACTTAATCACAAACAGATGAAGCATAGACTAGACAAATGGACAGGAAGGTGGCAGAAAACTGTTATCAAGTGCCAGGCTGAAAATGTTATGGTCATCAGGACAGTGTCCACTGGAGGCCACACATTATTGGCGCACCTCAGGGCTGGTACTGAAGCCAAAACTGCTCACCATCTTCACAAATGACCCATAAAATGGGACAGACTGCATCCTCGGCAGGTTTTTAGGGGATTCAAAAATGGAAGGAGCATTTGATGCACTGGGAGGTTGTGCTTCCATACAGAGAGACTTCAAAAAGCTGGAGAAATTGCCCAACATGTAACAGGTTGCAATGCAGCATTGCAGAGGCAAGACATTGAATATGAACCAGAATTGGGCAGTGGTGGCAAAGAAAATCAAAAGCATAATGTGATGCTTTAGGTAGAGCATTGTCAGAAGGTGGAGGAAGGGGATCTTCCCCTGCTACTCAGCACTGGTGAGACATCTGGAGTGCTGGATCCAGTGCTGGGGTCCTCAACACAAAAAAGACTGGAGTGAGTCTAGTAAAAGTCATTCAGGAATTGGAGCACCTGCATGCAAGGAGAGCTCAAGAGAGCTGGGACTGTTCAGCATGTAAAACAGAAGGCTCTGAGGCATCTTTTCAGTGTCTATAAATACCTGATGGAGTGGAATAATGAAGATGCAATCAACCTCTTCTCAGTGATGACCAGTTACAGGAGAAGAGGCAATGGGTACAAATTAAAAATAAAGAAAATTCAATCTAAGGTGTTTTTTTGTTTGTTTTGTTTTTGTTTTTGAGGAGAGTAAAGCACTAGTGCATGTTGCCCAGACAGTCTGTGTTTGAATAATACTTTGGGAGATCCTTTGTTTCTTACTGTACATGGTTCTGTCCAGCCTGTTCTGGTTGACCTTACTTTGAGCAGAGGGTAGGACAAGGCTATCTGCAGGAGTCCCTTCTGACATCAGCAATTGCTTAATTCTGTAATTCTATACGAAGTCATATTCACACCACTAGCTTTTCAAGGCATTTACATGGCTGTCCCTAACAACTCAAGGCCAAGCAGTTTTCACAAGTACCAGTACAATACAAAACCTGCTATGCCCTTGGAAAAAATCAGGCTCATATCTCCCCAGACAGGAGGAATCTGAACCCAGCTTTTCCACATTCTATGTGGTTTCCCAACAGATGGGCCAGAAGGTTAGTGCCAATGCAGGAAATTGAACTTAACAATGTTTATTCCCAAAGGCCTATTTCTTTGTGTCCTTCTAAGTGGAAAGAGCTGGACTCTGGAGGGTGATGGAGAACCATGGTAAACAAGCTGTTGCTGTGTATTGCCCTCTGAACAAAAGTGTATTTTTAAGAGTAGTTCTGCTCTGTCCCCAGTAGTACATGAAGTACTCTAATGAGGTTTTCCAAGAGCTATTGTTTCTGCCAAGCTTCATGTCCTACATTTGCATACCCTGGCATTTACAATGCTTTGAAAATTAAGAAATAAAAAGTACTGCCCTTTGCAAATCTTAAATCTGGCTATACACTAACAGCTTTCAGCCTGCAGGCTCACAGCACTTTCATGGACAGAAATAGCCAAGACAAGTAGCACCCTGATCATTTAGAGAAGAGGCAAATCTGATGGGCTGCAAGGAAGAATCAGCTTGATGGGCTTTTGGGTGCTGTTTGAGCTGATGGATGGACAAACTCTACAGCAGAGGCATTAATGGAGGTGCAGTAAGGAGAAAAGGGAGGAAAGTCTGCAGCATAAGACTGTAACCATATTGGTAACTATGGAAAAAATGTTGGTAGAGATTTCTATAACCTTTTTCTCTTCTCTGGCCATAGAAGTTAGAGGAAGGGCAAAAGGAAATGAATTCTTCAGTTATAAATAAAAACAGAAAGGTAGCATGAAGATTACATTACTCCAATGTAAAATTAAATTATCTACCCTGTTCTTACTGAATAGGGTGTTCTAATATAGAGCCCTGACTCAGATTTTAAAAGCAGCTTGTACCAAAAAAAAAAGGAAGATAGCAGTCAATGATTTTACAAGGTCATTATGGAAAGACTTGGAAATACCATTAAGCTCCAAATGAAAACAAAGTAATTTAGAAGATTGCTTTCTTTCTTTCTTGCTGTTCTTTTAAATGCATGTTGTTGAGAAACCTCATCATGCACTGGCAGTGTTATAAAGCTGAGAAGCAGGCCAGGTTACCCTGAGGCTTCTGCTGGATTTCACAGGTACCAAAGAAAAATTCCTTCACTTTCCACAGACCTAGTAACACTTTACCTAAGCTTCAAATGGACTTTTGAGCACTGCTTTTCCAAAAGAATTTGGATGAGCTGAAGAATTTTAAAGGAGCTCAGTGAGAATGATCTGTTGGATTGGTCAGTTGTCCCTCAAATACATGTGAAAGAACTACAAATCAGATGAATTGTTGAATTATAGAATGAATCACAGAATAGTTTGAGTCAGAAGGACCCTTAAAGATCATCTAGGTGCATCCCTCTATGGCATGGGCAGGGGGCACATTCCATTAGATCAGGTTCCTCAAAGCCCCATCCAACCCAGCTGAACACTGACAGTGGTGGGGGCAGACTCAATTTCTCTAAGCAACCTATTCCATTATTTTCATGGCAAAGAATTTTTTCCTAATATCTATTCCAAATCTACACTCTTTCAGTTTAAGCCTTTCTTACATGGTTTTCAGGTATTTCAGTCTTCTTCATGTCCCCTATGGATATAACAAAACAATTTTTTCCCCCTCCCCCTGCAGGCATTTTCACATGCTACAAAATTTAAAAGTAGCATTTAGTTCACAGACCAGAGAGAAAACTTCAAAATGCAATTCTGTAAACCAGACCTTAATTTCCCTGTAACATCTTGTTCTACATGTTACCTGAATATGAACCCTGAAAGCAGTCTGATGTTCACCATTACTAAACCAAGCAGCTGATACCAACAGAGTCAGCTCAATGCCACCAAATCCAGTGAACTCAGATAATATACACAGGAAATATTTCTCCATTTTAAAATTATGATACAAAAGTTATTCAGATTGTTTTATCCAGTTCTCTGGCAGCCTATTTTGATCTTTTCCACCTCCTCTAATGCACCAAGATTTATATGACTACAAGGAGATTTAAGCTGTTACCAGACCCACAAGACAAATGTTCATTAAGCTGTGGAAGCTTTAAGGCATGGCTATCTTCCATGGATAAAAATGTAACAGGATGATGAATTATCCTGCTCAGGGGGTTTGCGTTTGTTTTCCCACTGAATACACTTTAAATTGCTGGTAGGAGAAGGTTTTCCTGGAAACGGATGGGTGACATTAACACAACAGAGCACAACTGTCGGTGGTGGAAATTTTTGTGTTTATCTTTGTACTCTATTCCTGCATATATGTATAGGGGGCTTTTCCTCTTTAAGAAGCTTTAAACTTTAAGAATTTTTAAAAACTCTTTAAGTTTTAACTTAAATAAGTGTTGTAATTAATAAGTATTTTCAACAGGTTGCGGAGAAGTAACATTAAGAAATTGTTACAGTAGTTTTGGTTTTATCTTCACTGCATAAAAAATTTTGCCATGGCATCATTTTCCTTATCTAAAATTTTAAATTAACTTTTCCACCATAAAGTGGAAAGGCTCTGCATTTTCAGGAATAAAAAAGGGCTTTGTTCATTTATTCCAACCAGTTAATTAGATGGGGTTTTTTTCTTAATTCCTCTTCACCTTCTTACAATCCCTTCATTGGCTATGTTGGACACAGTTCATCCTCACTTCTCAGCCAAATCCTGGCCTGATGCCTCAGGTGCAGCTCACTGCCACCCTCAAAGAGCCTCCCAACATTCCACACAGGTTCACACCAAGGCAATGTGAAGCAACTTCTGCCTCATTAAAAAGGCTGCTGCAAATAAAAAATGATGCATTTATTCTAACACAAAATTCCATAATTATAAATTTGCATGGTGTGTCTACTGAAGAATACATGAAACCTTAAAAAAATTGTCTTCTCACCAGAAATGCTCTTTACTACCTGCCACAAGCTGGGTGTCTTTAGAAAACTGTTTTGAACTTTTAGAAACTGTTTGCACTTTTTTTGGAACTGTTTGAAACTTCTAGAAAACTACATCTCTCTTGCCTGGATTATTTGAACTATACTCTCTTATAGGAAAGGTTGTCTGCTACTGTGCTATTGTTCAGTGGCTAGCAAAACAGGCACCTCTGTGTGCCACTGGGTTGAACTCTGTATTCAGCTGCTCCTTGTCAAGGCACAGTCTACATGTTGAACTGCTACAGCACTGAAACAGGCTCTTTGGTACCACAGGCACACAGAAAAACAAACAGAGGCTGAACTGTCCCCCACAGGGTTTGTGCTTTATGGCTCTGTGCATCATTTTGGCTAAACTGTTGACTGGAAAATATCTCTGAGCCTTCAAGATTCCCTTGACAAGCTTTTTAAAAAATAAACTAACTAGAACTCATGATCTTTCCTCACAGTGCAAGGCTCTTCACTTTAAAGTACAGCTTACAAACAATACCAAAAGCTACTTTTTTCAGGTGAGATGAGCAATCACCTAGGAGTTGTCAATTTATTTGATTTGCATCCACCACTTGGTACATTCAGGTGCAAGCCTGAGGTAGGCCATCTTTAGGATCTTATTTTAAAAATGCTTGAATTTTACTCAGAATTTTTGACAGATGTAGTTTTGATAGAATCCCAGGAAAATATCCTGTAGTTTGCTGAGTGAGAGCTCGTCCATGCCATGGCTTGTGCCTCTACTAACCCCTATTCTCCATCCCACCTTTTTGTTATTCCTTTAAATTGGAAAAGACTCTCAGCTTCCGTTGTCCAGTGGAGCAGGACCTGATAGGGATATTACTTCAAGAAGAAAGTGACTCCAAGAAGGTCTCTCCAGTCTTCAATGGGGGAAGGAGGGGACCCTAGCTCCATGAAACCCATAGCTCCAAGAAACTCCCTACAGAATTTCACTCCTGAGGTGTGGTGCGGTGATAGACAATACTTCAAAAGGAAGTTGGGCTAACTGCATTCAAAGGCTCCATTTACTAAATTGGGTAGAACTTATCTCAAGATTTGATTAGAAAGAAGGATAAATAGGCCTTCTTCCCCTAATCATATCAATTTGAGAGTCACAACACTCTCCATTACTGTTTGTGTGTAGAGTTTGCCCTTACACTTTGTCATAATTTTAACTATTTGCAGTTCATTCTCAAATGAGAGGAAAAAGAAGAAGTAATGTTACATATTTGGACACAAAGTGGATTTTTATAGTTCCCAGGTAGCTTGAGCCTTACTCAGAGCAAAGGCAATTGCTTATGGTTTTATAGCCCAAACAAACCTTTAAATAAGACCAAAACAAGAAGACACTTTTATTGTATGTCCTCTGTCGATTCCTAACAGTAGCATTTTCAAAAGGACCTACTTTTGTTCAGCAGCTCTGAGAACACAGGAGACTCATTCACATTTCTTCTGATCCTCAGTCATAATACAGCATCTCCAATATTACAGAATACTTTCTATTCAGGCCTTCCTCACCTTTTAGATCACTATTTCAAAACAGTAATGTCAGGGTGAATTTTTCCAGATCAAAACCTGTTGCTGTGTCCTTACAGCCACAAAAAAAGGCCTGGATATGCATATACCATGATTAGAGTGTCAGCCCCAAACTGCAAGGAATCTTGTTAGCAAAGTAAAAGGTATGCTCTCAACCCCTGAAATGCTGTTCTGTGGGTGAGAAGCACTCTCCAAACTATTTGGAGGGCTCTCAGTTTCTCCCTGCTCCTGGGGAATGGAAATATGGGCACTGCTTCATATACACAAAATAAAATGCTACTCAATTCCAGCAAGGACAAGAGAAAATACAAAGCTGCAAAATACAGGCAAGGAAACAAAGGTAAAATGAGAAACCTTAGGAGGTACCACCCATTGTTGAGGTGTTCTTCAGACAGCTGAATGAAGAAAGTTCTGCTCACCAACAACCCTTCTGTACGTAGCTCCCTGGAAGAGACCAGGGAGGGTGGCCAGTGACCACAGACATGGTTGTTGCTCACCTGATTCACAGAGCATTTCTCTGTCCTCTATGTATGTCTTTCTTAAGGTCCTACTCTCTTTTAATCAGCTGTGTCCCTGGGATATCGGAAGCAATAGTAGGCACATTGATAAAACTTAGTGGAGACTTGCCTTCCGTTCCCTTCCCAGTTAAATCCAGTAGTAAACATCTCTTGTATATCCAGGCTGCTAATCCAATCCTTTACCTGGACTGAACAGCTGCATAACAGTGACTTGGGAAGTCAAATGTCATAACTCTGAATGTCTCCCCCTTCCTTTTATTCTTTCCCCAGCTCTATATGCTGAGCATGGAGTATCTATATGGAGTATCCCTGTAGTCAGTTTGGGTCAGCTGTCCCAGCTTTGTCCCCTCCCAACTCCTTGTGCACACCCAGCTTCCTCACTGGTGGGGTGGGGTGAGGAGCAGAAAAGGCTTTGTCTCCGTGTAAGAACTGCTCAGTAGCAATGTAAATATTCCTGTGTTATCAACAGTTTCCACAGCAGCAGAGCAGCTATGGAAAAAAAATAGCCCTATCCTAGCCAAACTAGTACACTAAATAGCACTGTTTGTTTTAGTTTGTCATATGTATATCTTCTCTAGTGCTCAGATAGGCACAGGAACAGAGTAAAATGCACACATACATCCTAACAGCTAAGTAAACTCAGAGACAAGCCAGAAGAACATAAGACCTTAAGAACCATAAGACAAAAGGCAGATAATCTAAGACAAATAAAGTTTTGGGGATCATCTCCTAAAATCAACCTTATCCTTTAAATCTGCTTACAAAAGCGAAGAGAACAAGACTTTTCATGCCTAGATGCACTGAAATTACACAGTGCCCAGCAACTTAAAGAAAAACAGTTGCGTCTGAATTCTGGTCCCTTTACAAGGCTAAGCCCTGAAAAATTCAGTGACAAAATGCTGCCAAATATCTGTGGGGGTTTTAGACTTACCCCAGTCACTGCAGGCTGTTTCAAAGTAGCACATGTTAAAAACTGCAAGTAGGGGATGGAGGATTAGGTCTTCCCTCAGCTCATGCCTACTGAGATGCCCTGGACAGGCAAGCAAAAAGAAATGAACAGTCTCAGAAATATACAGCTCCAAATCCATTGAAGATGTTACACCAGTCAACAGTACATGGCACTGGTTCAGTCTTTCAAGTTTCTTCACCGTCTCCCTTCAACACAAAAGCAAAATCCTTCCCATGACTCACTGGGCTGCTACCTTGGTATGTGAGGGTTTCTTTGTGTATATCAAGCCTGACCCAAGGAGTAGTGCAAGTAGAAATGTTACTTTGCTTTCTTTGGAATTTGGATTTTCTCTTGTAGCTCACTTTTTCCAGTCACAGAACTTGGCCTCAGGCTGACAACCAAACAGGTTTCCTTGACAGCTTCTATATGTTTTGGATGTATATATATAAAATAGAATCTATTTTTTCTTCCTCACTGAAGCATGAAATGCCTGTTTTAATTACTAAAGAGGTCTGGTAGGCCAAAATACATTAAAATGAATGATGGACTTTACACCAGAATATTCCAACTGTGTCCTGCAGGTCCATGGTGCATTGCACCAGCGTTACAGGCAGAGTTTTGACAATGGCTATTGGAGTAGTCACATTTCTGCCAGTCCATTTAACTGATCATTCTGCCACTTGCTCTCACCCTTGTCTCTTCCAGGCACAGAGCAGGAGTCTCACTTTTTTTTTTTAGGTCAAAACTCATTCCCCAAAGTAGAAAATACAAAAACTCTCTCCTAGAGTGAGGGTCTGGAAAATTGCAGAATTTCAGTTTGTCACTAAGTATCTTTGTAGAAACTTTGATCAAGAGCTGTTATCAGTCACTTTTTAGAATCACAGAGTCGCAGAATACTTTGGGTTGGAAGGGATCTTAAAGGCCATCTAGTTCCGAACCTCCTGCTATGGACCGGGATGCCAATCACTCAGTGCTCCATCCAGCCTGGGCCTTGAACACTTCCAGGGACGAGGCACTCAAAACCTTTCTTTTAGACATGGACACAAATCTTTCTGCCCTAAAATCCCACCATAGTCAGACCAACAGCATTCAGATTTTACCTCTCTACTTTAAAGGAAATACTAACATAGGGTGCCCTCCAGCAAGGCAGAGCCATCCATGGGATCAATTTTCCATGCTCCAACCATGTGCTGAGAAAATTGATTCAGTTCACTGTAAAACCACCCTGCAAAATTAGGATTGAAAACTCATGTCAAGACTCTCTACACATTCCCAGGCATCTGAGAAATCATAGGTACTCACAAACTCTGGATCATTGGAGCAACTGTGTTGTTAGCACACCATTTGATAGGCTGCTTTTACGGAGCTACACAGCAATTTCCACAATAACTGCACCAGCAAGGCTCCTGCTGTGTCTCTGCTGTGACTTTCTGTGACTCTGTGACTACACACTCTCCTCAGCTGTTAGCCTTGGCTTGTTGGCCAACCAACATTCTTCCAGACATATGCAGGATGTAGTTTGGGGAATAGCACAGAACAGGGACTGTACCAGTGGGGAGTAGGTAGATTTTTATCCTGCTCTGTACAAAAGAGAAAAGAGGACATGCCATAACTCTTGTTTTCAGGACCTGAGACAGGATCCTGGTCCATTTTATTTTAAGCACAAGACCATGTGTACATGGACCAAGCATAAAGCTTGGTACAAATTGTTCCAAGTTTACTCAGAAAGAAAACAGCTATGCAGTCCAATCTCAATACTTCTCTTGTAGCCAAAGAAGGCCATGTCATAAACTATCTAGAAAAGGAGATTTTTATTTTTCTCAAAAGCAGAACAGCAAAACACACCTAACAACCCTTTAGCCCAATCACACATTTCTGTTCATATCAGCTGAGGCTTTGCCTTTTTTAACAAATCACATTTAAAAAATTAGAACTTCAAGCATTTTTTCACTTGTGACTGGCCATGTTTTATGGTCACTTTACCTTCTTTGTTCCAGAAGTGTTGTCTACAGTGTTTGGTAGGCTCCTCTCTCTCTCAGTATGCAAAATATCCAATACTGGACCTACTCTGGTTATTGACACATCTATATTGACAAAGAGGCCTTTTTTTTCCCAGACAGTCCGTTTTTGAATCAAAACTGAAGTTTTATCAGCCACTGTCCAGGCCCATTTATTGAAAAATTTCATTAACACAATACTTTCTTGAAAGTGCCCTTTCATGTCTCCACACAGAATTATAGAATAGGCCACACTGAAAGGGACCTTGAAAGATAATTTCATCCAATTCTTTGTGGGAAAGGAAGCCTAGTTGAGATTATCTCCTCCTTTGTCCAATCATGTCTTGAAAATGTCCCGTGAAATACATGGGATAAGACCATGCTAAATGATCAAAATCTTTCCCCTATCCTTAAAAATAATCTAAATTCCATGAAGGTGCCTAGGGGACATTTTCCCACAGAAAAGCCCAAGAAATCTGTTGAAACACAACGCAGGATCTCCCAAAGAACTGCACTGCAATTCAAAGCTGTACTAAGCCAGGCCCTCATAGCCTGTCTCTGGAACTGTTTTTTCCACCACAGCAGCCCAGAACCATGGAAAAACAAAATTACCACCTTTGTTGTCTTTAAACAGCAACATAGATTCTACCTAAATATCTGCTTACACCCAAACCTCCAGAAAAAGAACAGCAGCAAAATACTCATGACTCTCCGGTATAAAGTTAATTAGCCATTTGTCTGCCATTTTATAACTCTCTGTTTTAACACAATTTAACACAATTTCTTTGGGTGATGATTTCGGACAATATTAGCTGGAGAGGCCATAAGCCTTTTGTGAATTATCTGGTGCAAGCACTTAGCTAATATGCTTTACCTCTAACTCAGTTATGTCTCCATAGTAATTGCTGTTTACACAGTGTGTTTGCTAACTCAGGATAATATTCTTTTCATGTGATTCTTCAAAATTAAGCTAATATGACTCCAAGATTATTAATTTTCATTTAAATGCTATGAAAAGCCTATTAAAGCACTGGACATCAGCCTAATAGCAATAATATATATTCCCTTGCTCTCTCAGGATCTGAAGTGGACAAAATGGCCATTGATAATAGATATTCTATTCAGATGAATAACTGAATGGGGCATACTTTTAAATACAAGAGAAATCTGAAGTGATACAAGTGTTTTATTCATTACCATAAGGGCTGGATTTCTATCCAAGTGGCATTACTGAAAAGAAAACAGAAAACACAATAGACTGCCTCCAGCAATGTGATATCCACCTGGATCTGACCTCTGTGGACAAGGAGCTGCACCATCTGACTGCTGCTGAGGTCTGAGGTTCTGAGCTCTCATTTAAGATAAAATATTATCTACTACACAGAGGTTCAGCTGTGGCCTGACCCTACTACTCAAGACCCTCTACCAGCTCAGAGCTGGAATAACTCTTGTCCAGAGGCCAAGACTGCGAAGGTATAAATAGCTTGGACCTCCATCTGCTGTTAACTGGTTCAAGTTCAATGAATGAAGTTAATGGTAAAAGGATTTATATCTGAGGATGACCTGGCCCTGAGTGTCTTAGAAAGTCACACACATTCTATCCAGACACAATGAATTATCTGGTTTTCTCAGATATTTTGTTTGGTATGGATAGCCACTGTTGTGTTCACTCTGCCTTTAGATTGAAAGTTGTTCGGGCAAGGACACAAGGACTTTGCCATCAGTTCAGGCCCATTGAGAGGAAATAAAACAGCTTATATTGCTAAAGAACAAAATAAAGCTGCAAGGGACAAGGCCAAAGTGACTCTATTGTGAGTCTGGACGATGCCTCAAGGGAGAGTTCCGGGATGGGACAAAGGAAGCCCCAGGGAGGGGACTGGTGTCACTTTCCTTAATTTTCTAGTGCCTCAACCACTCCTGAAACCAGAATGAGAGGAGGCTCCCAAAGCTGCTGTTTTCAACAACCCACATATTTTAATGGAACCTCCTGAAATAATTTTATATTTCAAGAAGGCTGTTTATTTTGATCTTTGAAACAAGAGATTAGTCAACGGGATTTACTGCTGGGTAAGTTAACTTCATCAGATAATGCTACCTTTATTTCCAGCCTTCACAAACAAGCAAGCAATAGTTTAATTTATGCATATAGATATATGTATTTTATCCTTTGAATCTTACCTAGAATTTCTGAAAGGATTGCCTACAGTCATGAAAGCTTGAAAAACAGCCCTTTTTGCATAGGTATGTAGTATAAGAGTAAAAACTGAGTGCCTCAGTAAAAAACATGGATCATTTTTATAGATTTTGAAAATGGAAAAACCTCAAAAACTGTCTGCATAGGGCTTGTTATATGTAAAGATATACAATAAAAATATTTGATTCGTTATTACTATTTATTATTACATACTCATTACTTATATTCATAACAAATGTTTTTCCAAGTTGTCCACTCTCTTTAATGTGCTTTTTCAAAACAGTTTTGTATACACTTAGTCAGCTATTCCCTTTTTTTAATCATTTACTTTTAAATGTGTCAATTTATTTTTAAATAGAGGATTACGGTTTATAGTAGAGTCTGAAAGATGTGGTTTCACTGGGGCTGTGGGACAGCTAAAGCAATAGATTCAATAAGGGTAGAGTGGTGAGATACCTACAAGAGTTCCCTCAGGGATCTCTAGGTACAGACCTGGTGCATGTTGAAGAAAAAGATCAGTCCATTTCATTTTATGACCACTTTCCAGCTTCATTCTGTTTCCATAGGTGCATAGTTAAATAGAAAAGGAATGTTGCGTGACTTAATTTAAGGAAATCATCAGGCATTTGTCTCTAACCTCAGCAAGAATGGAATGAGTATAGAGCTCCTGGTGCGCACCTCTCCTCCAAACACCCAAACTTTCTACAGATTTTCCTTCTCAAGGTCTTTTCACATAAGTAGATTTTCAAATTGTTTCTTTCCTCTTGTGACTTGCCTTAGGCAAAGAGCATTCTCAGGTACTCAGAGGCCTCAACAACAGCAGAGATTTCCTATTTATTTATTACCCTTATAAGCACAGATACATAATCTCAGCTCCCCTATCTTAACATCTTGCTTAACCTCTTTTTCTTATTTTAGGGGCTCTAATCCACAATCTGAGAAATAATTAGTCCATCCAGGAACCACTTTCTAAGAGGCTGCACTTTGGAGTTCTATCTTGTGTTTCATCCTCCTTCTGGCTCTGCCCTGTAGAGTCCTAACATCAGCTTGTGTGCTTTGGACACACATACATTTCTACACTATTGGATTTTCTTTCTCAAGAGAGTCACAACAAAAGAAAGCCTGTTTTCAGACAGGAATTTCTCAAAATTTAGGGAAAACTATAAAAATCAACTTCTTAATTTCTAGGAATCCAAAGCAGAGGTTAGAATAAAGCCTAGTTTTTCAAATTTGCATTTTAAAAAGGAGAAAAAAAATCACAACAAATAATTCCCTTGTCACATTAGATGCTAGTTAAAATGCAGAGTGTGCAGTTCCAAAGTGTTGGCATTATTTGTATTTTTTTTTTCCTGTATAAATTCCCCTCAGGCAATTCATTACAAGGTTTGGTATTCACTTTTTTAAAATGCTGTGCAAGTTTATGCTGCCATTATACTAAATGTTGCTATGCAGCTTGAAAAGCATACCTTAAAAGCATGAGGAGTTCTGTCCTACCAGATGGAAGCTAGCAGAAAATGCTACATCATCTCCCCAAACATCAGTTATGCACTAGGCTGCCCCTGGAGACTGCAGCTGAGATGGGCTGTGTGATCCCCAAGGCTTCCACCTCATGGGCAATTTCTTCAGTCAACAAGCCATTTGTAAAATATTTGGGGGAAAGAGTCTGTCCTTACCTCTTGAGGAAGCTGTATTTTTTTAATCTGAATTTCAGTTCTAGAGGGTCTGTGCTTGCTGATAGGTACTTGGCACTTGCTGAGGAAGTGACTGGACCCAGCTGCAAGGGAGTGACAAAGGCCAAAGGAGCTTAGGTAAGCTTAGGGAAATCTCTAACACTTCCAGAGTGAGAAACTCTGTTTAAGCTTAGGGGAGGACACAAGCCACATAGAAAATTTTCTGATTAGGTTGGGAAGTGTGCAGTGATTTTAGAGTACAAAAATCACAAAATTAAGTAGGAGTTGAGAGGTCTTTCTGTTTCTTTAGCATCAGTTCGGTCATAGACACCTACTCTGTGTTCCGAAATCAGTCCAGCCCTCTGCAGTGCAGTCTCAAAGCATCCCTTTGCTTTGAAGTCAAACCCTGAGGGGAAGGGGGGCTAAAAAGCCTGCAGAAAGAGGAGGTCATCTCCCTCCTTTTTTAGTAGCTCAGCAGTAAGGGAACTTGCCGAGATAAGGAGTGTGGTTATTATCCTAGTCTGTCTTCAAGGATTTGAAATTTTCACCTTCTAGGCAACTGTTCTTATCTCTGGGATAAACCTTACCTGCAGAATTTGCCAAAACCCTCTAGCAGATTGTTTCACTTTGATGATTCTGTAAATGCACATTAAAGAGAGAAACTGTGTGACATAAATTACACATTTGCTAAATAAAACTTCTCTTCCCCCCATCCCACCTCCAGGTGACACTTCTCCACAAGGCAATAGCCTTGTTCATGCTTCTCTAGCTTAAATATCAAACTACCCTACTAAAGTAAAATAGTTTTTATAGACTGGATAGGAAAAAAATCCCCCTTTGGTGCACAAGGCTGTGGTTCAGGTTGCTGGTGATACTAGTTCCTATCCTCTGAGGCCAGAAAATATCAAAATCACACATCATCATTACTAAGCACCGTGAGGAAATTCCACAACCACCTCCTCTTGCCTGACCCAGTCTCCCAGTATGCATCCAAATCCTTATGGGTGAAATGGATTCATAGGTTCATTCCCCCAGCATGTGGTAGGCTCAGACATTTTCCTCTTTACAGGTCTCTGGTGAGGTACCATATCCTCTCATGCAGCTTCCACTAGATTAAAAGGCTGATGAAAGCAGCAGAATAGTGCTTACCAAGCTGCAGTGTAATTCCTCTTGCAGATGTAACTTCTGCCAGGATCCCTTCTGCATTTTGGTCTTACCAATGAAATCTGCAATCTGTTCCAAAAACACCTCAGGTTTTACCAGACCGAATCAGTGGTCTGTGTCTGGTATCTAATGTATCTGGTTCATTCCCTTTCCTCTTATCAGGATGCTGCTCTGAATGCTTTCAAGACCATAAATTTCATGGAGGATACAGATGATTGCATAAAACCATCTGGACTTGCCAGGTGGTACAGTATACACTAATCAGCTAAAGACAGCAGTTTCTTTATGACCATTGCCACTTATCAGCAAACTTCAGATTCATATTTTATCAAATAAAATGTCTGTAATTATGTTCCTTAATCCTAATGCTTAGTTTGAAAGGTCTACAGACATATTCACAAAAAACAACATGAAACACCAGGATTAAAATTGACTGTGAAATTAAAATTCATCTCCTTATGACTTTTTTGAGTCTCTAACACAAAACTTACATTATTTTTTTTTCACCTATATCTTATCTGCTATCTACTATGTACAGCACTTCTTGATCAGATATTTAATGGTCTATTTTTTCTCTCCTCTGGAAGGCAAGCAGCCCCATGAATGCTTTGTTTTCAGATCACAGAGCACTTTAAACTAAAGAAAACTCTACTTCTCAGCTGAGCTTGAGCAGCTGGCAGATAGAAGAGATGGAGACAGCAGCAGTTTTCCTGGAGGGCAGTGTCAATAAAAAACAGAGCAAGATATTGTTTCCCAATAAACAAGCCCACAAAGAAAGACGAGTTAAGTTCCCATTTCAGCCTTACTCATACCTTCTTCTGCTTCAACCACTGCTTTGACCAGCAAAAGTCAAGAGCATGGGCACTACTGGTAGATAAATCTGGGAAAATACTGGGAATGATGCAAATCCAAAACAGGACATTTGTTATGGAAATCATGAAGCTACAAAGCTACTTGTACATTGGAGTGCTGCTACCATTCAGGCAAAAAGGTAAAACTTCTTGATTAGATAGATCTCTTGATTGCTGTTCTTGATTAGATAGCTGGGGGGAGAAGGGGAAGGAAACAGCAAACCTTTTTGCTCAACTGAGGGCTATCTGAATTCTCCTTATACCAGTGTTTATGAACAGCTGTTGCCTAACTATATCCCACAATGCCTTACCTAATGCAAGGCAGTCATTTATTAAATTGGGGGATATTTTCCTATAGACCATAATGTCTTTCTGCCATTTGTCTCAGAGAGCAAAATCTCAGAACCAAGAAGGCAAGGCACCACCTTCCCAGCTCCCAGTACAGCTTGATCAAGGATTGCACGCACCCAGCTTCTGCCTGTTTTGTTCCTGTCAGTATTCTGGGGTACATGCACCAAAAACAGACACACAGAAGCCTGCAGAAAAGGTTATGTACGCCAGGATAGTATGGCTAGGAGCATGAAAGCTGATATTCCTTGGTGGCCAGCTTCACACAGGCTTCAATTACTACTGATGATCTGCATGCGCTGTTTGCTCCAGCAGGGATCTGTTTACAAAATAATGGTGTTCAGGTTGCCTTAGGAGGCAACCCAGAGTAAGGATATGGCACACTGAGAACCCAGACCTCAATTTGTTCTCCACAAGATCATCCTTGAAGGTATGTGCTATCCCTTATAAATCCTTTAGAAACTTCCCTGTGTTTCCTTGCCCTGAAAGTGGGTTTTCTCCCAGAAAGGAATATGGAAGCATTATTCTTTTGAGAACTGGTTCTGTTTGAAGAAGTCCACAATTCTCACAATTTGAGCTGTATGTAATAGGCTGGAAATATGAGAAATGGGAACTTAAGATGACTTTGGCCATTAGAACCCGCTGACTTCCAAGGCCACATGCTACTGAGAATAAAATTTCTGCTTTGGGTGCTGAGTGTACCTATTCTCTTGTGTGTGCCATGGGTTTATTGCATGCTTTGATAGCCTTGAATAAGACAACTTCTTTCATCCTATTTCACATCTAACTGAAACACCATCAGTCCAGAGGTGCAGCGAGAACTGAAATGTTCTGAACTCCTCTCCTGCTGAGAACAGAAAAGGTTTGATGAAGGTCTTCACAAATTCCAAAAGGTAAGACAGTCTGCCTGAAAAGAAGCATTTGCTTGAGATATTGGTTTTGTTTTGAGTTTGTGTTTTTTGGACTTTTTTTTCTGCAGCAGACTACAAAGAGACAAGTTTTTCCAGAAGGAAAGTTTTGTCAACAGAAACAATATATTTTATTAAGTCAAATGTTATAGCTAGAAAAAAAAGCCAAGCACATTTCAGGAGTGCAAAGAACTGAAGAAAGTTTATGTACCTTAAAGCTTGCCATCTGCTCTAATACAAGATATTTCATCTCCCTACAATCCTTCTCTTGTTTGAAATGTTGCAGCATCATAAGCATGCAAGAATTTATGATTTTTTGATAGGAAAAATCTCTGTGTAATAGAATAGCCAGTAGGCCTCTGGGAAATAAGCTGAATTGATTTATAGAGAAAAAGTTAATGCTTTTTTTATTATTATTTACAGAACTAACTTGAGCTCAGGATCTAGCTATTTGCTTGCTTGGTTGGTATTTTGCAGTGGAATGCTTGCTTTTTCTATGATATTAGAGTCAAATCTACTCAAGGTTGGAATTATCACCCATTAAAACCCTGCCACAAGAGTTGCTTTCTCACAAATAGACGATTTTCTAAAATCAACATTTTTCTGACTAAAAGGAATCTCTCTCAAAAAATTTTCATCCAACTCTTTGTCTGTCTGTGGAGGCAGACAAAAATTATTAATAACATAAAAAATAACAGAAAGTTGGAGAAAAAATAATGCTAGAAACAAAACATTGTGATGTACATAATAGTTTCTGTCAGCCTGGACTGAGGAGTGGGAAGAAAGATTTAATAAAAAGTAGAAAAACAGCTCTCATTACTGAGTAGGCAATTTCCAGAATGAAGGGCTCCTGAAAACAGCTGTGAAGGGTTGACCCTGGCTGGACACCATGTGCCCACCAACATTGCTCTGTCCCTCCTCAGCATGGTGGGGGAAAAAATGTAACTAAATTCTCAAGGATGAAGATAAGGACAGGGAGAGGTCACTCACCAATTACCATCGTGGGCAAAACAGACTCGACTTTAACTCAATTTATTGCCAATAAAACCAGAGTAAGATAACGAAAAATAACAGCTAAATCTTAAAAACATCTCTCCTAAAAGCTCCTCCCCTGCAGCAGCTCAGGAGCACAGGGAGGGGAGGCTGTGGTCAGTCCATCACACATTGCTGCTCCTCCCTCCTCAGGAGAGGATTCCTCCCACTCCTCCCCTGCTCCGGCTTCAGCTCCCCCCCGCAGGAGACAGTCCTCGACAAACTGCTCCAATGTGAGTCTCACAAGGGCTCACAACCTCCTCTGAGTTTCCACTTGCCCCAGCGTGCGATGCTCCAGGGGCTGCGGGTGAATCCCTGCTCCGCCCTGCACCTCCATAGGCGGCAGGGGATCTCAGCTCTGGTGCCTGGAGCACCTCCTGCCCCTCCTTCTGCACTGACTTCGGGGTCTGCACGGCTGCTCCTGTGATATATTCTCATTCCTCTCCTCTGGCTGCTGTTGCCCAGAAGTTTTTCCCCTTCTTAAGTCCGTTACCTCAGGGGTGCTTCCACGATTGGTGCTGGGCTCAGCCTTGGCCTCTGGTGGGTCTGTCCTGGATCTGGCTGGCATCAGACAAGAGGGAAGCTTCCAGCAGCTCCTCACAGAAGACACTAGTGCAGTCCCACACTACCAAAATCCAATATAATGCCTGGCTTGAATCAAAAGGGGAAAAGGGGGATTTAAATCAGATCATGACTATAGAGTTCTCTCAAAAATGATGTAATTGCATAAGGTTATTGTAAGGTGATGAGAAGCATAAGAGAATATTGGTGTTATTTTTTAAATAGAGGAAAAAAACCACACCAAACAGAAAAAGCGGGGTTTAGCCCTTCAACAGACATCTTAAAGAGACTCCAAGTTAACTCTTATAATCTCCTTTTCTCCATGGCTCTGAAGTACAATTTCACTTTCTTTTCAAGAATCAAGAATATAAAAACTGCACTGTCACACATTGTTTCAATACCTGTAAGGACTCTTCCCATCTGCAGCCAAGTTTTCCCTGATGAGTCGCCTTCATAAATCAGCCTCATTTTTCATTTAACTTTTCACCTGTCTGATGGTGACAATAAGCTGCATCTGTTTTTACAGCTGCTTCCAGGTGCCACAGAGGTAGCACTCTACCTCTGACTGGGTGGGGAGTCCTTTAGGGGTCAGTTGATGTGACTAAGCTTTCAGGTCCAGGCCATTTGTTTTGAAATTCCTGTCATTAAAATGAGAATAAGGAATGACAAAAAGGAGGGGAGAGGACGGGAAGCTGCAGAAGTAGAAGGGATGTGACAATGACACAAAATTTCCTGAGAATGACAAAGGGAGGGATTAGAAGTGTCAGCCTCAGCTAAGAGGAAAGGAGGTGCTCAGGCACCCCAAAGACTGCAGTCCTAGCATGCAGCCATGCTGAAAACATGACTTTTGCCAGGTATCACTTCTTTTCTTTAGCTTTGAGTACTGAGATGTTTTAAGCAGCATGATTCCCTATGGTCAGAGCGATAAAAAAAAAAATTAACTTCTTACCTTTGACTTTGAACTAGGACAATTTTCCTGCATTATCAAAGTCACTATGAAGCTTCCCCATGTATTCTGTCTCTCTCTTTAAGTGACTCTAGATGCAAAGTCTCTTGGATGAGGTTCACACAGATAAAATTCTTTTATTTAGTTTCATTTAGCAATAACAAAAGGCTGGTTTTATCCCAATATTTGCCCTTAGCAGACATCAAGCCCAGTACACTTAGCCTTGATTCCAGAGCCAGTTTCAGGAAGTGAAGCTGCAGCTGGCTGTTTCCACATGCCCCATGCTGCTGCTGTGTAGAGTGCAAGGTGGCAGCTATGGAGAAATGTGTGGGTCAGGAAGTGTCACTTCTCCATGTCTTCTCTGTCCACTGGACCCCTTTTCCTTTACAGTGGCAATTTCCTCTCCAGCAGGTCAGTTGCGGGGAGTTTTGAATGCCAGCAGGAGCTCTATGGAATCCTGCACGTTTTGATACATCCATGCAGTGCACGGAGCCTCTTCCCATCTGAGGTCAGGCTCATTCCCTTACACATTTCACAAGAAATTCTCCTAATTACTGAAATTCCTTTGGTCTGTTTTTTTTGTGGTTTTTTTTTTTTCTGGTTTTTTTTTTTTTTTTTTTGGTGGTGGTGGTGGTGGTTTTTTGGTGGTTTTTTGTTTTTTGTTTTTTGTTTTTTTTGTTTTGATTTTTTTTGTTTTCCAAGTCAATAATCTGCATTTTAATTGATTGGAAAACATTCCAGAAGTTTTTTTAGTGGGCACATAGTTGCCCTCCCCCTCCTTTTATTGCTGCCTGAAATGTAAATGGCAAGAAACACCAGCCTGTCATATAAAACAAGATATCCCAGCCTATGTCTGCTCTTGAGTCCTTATTATCTGGCACCCCGCAGGTTGGAAGCCTTTTCTGTTATTCCAGTCTTATTGTAGAGGATGTATCTTCATTATTATTTTGACTTTTTGTCTGCAGTTTCCCCCTACAAGCTCAAACTGACAAGTTCTTTCTGAATATATATATATATGGCATATGCATATGCTTATTTTAATACATAGATTTCTTTAACTATTTATTTTCTCTTTTCCTATTTTTTTATTTCATAGGATTCATCCTACCTTGCATTAGCTGGCAAGATACTTCTATAAATTGTCTTTACAGATAAGAGAAGGAGATGACATTTTTTTCCATTCAAGCACAGACTCCTGTTCAGCCCTCACTTATTCTGTATGGATTACAGGGAGAGCTGAGACAGCCAGCTCTGTCTACATGTCTGAATCTCAGACTGCTAATGTTAAATGCATCTCACTCTCTTCCTGGTAAAGCTAATCTCAAAAACTGAAAAATCAACTCTTACTATTTTTTTAAGCTAAATTTTATCTCCACTGTTGTTTTTTTTTTTTTTTTTTTCTTTAGTGCAAGTCTAGGGATGCATGTGGATAAGGATTCAGTTTGGACAAGTGCTTTGCTTAAGCAGGAGCTTAGGTACTATTCCAACAGAGCCACATGTACTTGCATAGCTGCAATAGGATGAATATTGTCTCTTTAGCTGCTGCTGATAGAGATCAAGAACACCACTGTCTGATTGATTGTTTTTAAAAACAGGCTGCAACCAAAAAAGT
Source organism: Calcarius lapponicus (assembly GCA_039654755.1). Taxonomy (NCBI): domain Eukaryota; kingdom Metazoa; phylum Chordata; class Aves; order Passeriformes; family Fringillidae; genus Calcarius; species Calcarius lapponicus. The sequence goes on along the minus strand of CM077462.1, from coordinate 63,749,055 downwards.
AAAGCAGAATAGGCTTTACAAATGTTCCTATTAACAATACCTAATTCTAACCATCTTCAAAATAATCATCAAGGTTGAAACAGCAGTTTAAGTTCCTTCTACACTTGACAGAGAGATACAGGTATTACCATACAACATTTTTCCAGCACTAGTCTTGGGAAGAGATGACATGGCAGCCATCATACACATTTGCTTTTCCACCTTAACTGCAGAAGGAGGCACAACATCTTCTTCAGACAAACTATCCAATTTTTAAGTAGCTAAAGTTAGATAAGACAAATTTTAGTTTTTTTAACTAGTAGGCATAGTCCATCAGTTATCTTTTAATTTTAAAAGTATTTACTTAATTCCCTTAGTCAACTGGAATCCATTTAACCATTTTGGACAGACATTTGAGCAGCAACAAAAGGAGACCTCAGACATCAGATCGTGACTGAATGGCAAATAAGCTCAGAAAATGCCTCTGTGCAATAAGCAGCCTGAGACAGTGACACAGTCTAGGGTGTTCAGCATCACAGCAATGTCTCCCTTATATTTCAGCGAGTAAAATTGGGATATTTTCATATCACTGCATTCAGCTTTAAAGTGAGAGTACATAAAAGAGCTGATGGTTGGAGCATGTTGCTCAACAATAATTTGTCTCACACAGAATTATTACTGTGTGGAATACTGCACAAAAATACCCAAGAAGTTGCTGCGGTTTCAAAAGACTGGAGAGAAATCTGCTCTTTTTGGGGAAATTGCGACATCTGCTGGTTTTTAACGACAAACCCAGAAATGCTTCATCATTACCGGTTTCAGAAGAGGCACACTGTGTCAGGGCACAGAGGTGACTTTGGAGACACAAACGGTGGTGACAGCGCTGCAAGGCATCAAGACAGGAGTTGAGGTTTTGGAAACAAAGTAAAATCATCAAGGGTTAAAAAAAATTTGAAGATCGGCTTCACAAAAATGTTTCACAAAACATCACATATCACTGGAGTCTGACAGAATTACTCTCAAGACATCAGAAGTCAATATTCAGAAAGAAAGTTTGAGTTCAATTTTGTGTATTTCCTGTTGCTCTCCTACAATTACACACATAAATATAATTTAACACTGCGTTCTCAACATAAACTCTTCAGTTCTGCAGTGAGAAGAAAAACCTTGCAGGGAGAAGTCATATAAACCAACCAATTGTTAACAAATTTTGCTAGTAGATATTTACTAATTAGAAAAACAATATCACAATGCACTAGGAGTGCTGGCCTGTTCTCAGGTGCCTGTTTTTAAATAAATGGTAAAAAACAGAACAGTTGTGAACATGATCTTTAAAGATATGTTACTTTTCACAAGCAAGGGACTATGAGTTTGACAGGCTCTGAATTGTTCTGCAGAACTCTATTCACAGCTAAACACTTGCACATCTCCCAGCAACTGCTGCTTTATTTCAAACGTGTGTGGAGTGATCTATTCATAAACTGCGTGCACAATCATAATCATACACCACTTTTGAACATTTACAATGTGAGAGGGCCCATAAAGACAAGAGGAAGTTGTATTTTTAAGTATGGAAATTATTACTGGATATAAAAGTTTTCCCTTCCTCTTGAAGACCAAAAGTCTGGACCCATTCTTCTAAGCTTAGAATTAAACTTAAATAGCGTTCAGTGCTTTTTATGTTGACCTCCAGTTTGCTTTATTATTGAAGTATAATATATCCAACATGGCAAAGAGAAGTCAGGTACAGGCATGGTTGCAGGAAAATAGATTCTTTTCTCATCCATTCAGGGTATAATGAACAAAATAAGTACATTTGTCGCTCTCAGCAATGTGCTTAGAGCTGGGGTCCTTAAGGAACAGAGGGCTTTTGCAAAATCTGCTACTGTTTAACAGATGTCAGCAGCACTGATTTCTAAACCAGAAAATTAACAGAAGGCTGCAAAGAATGAAATGTCTCCAATTGTATCCTTCAAGCACTCCAATAAATTTGTCAGCATATTCTTGACATAGACCAGATAAAACATAAAGTTGACAGTGACAGAGTGCCACCACCTGAGACACCAAAACGGGGGGGGTTTCTGCCTTCTTGTCAACAACTTGTTTTAAAAATTCCCTACAACAGGAGGAGAAAATGAGAAAGACTAGAGAAAAAAAAACTTTTCAAAATGTCAGTACCCAGAATTATGCCCAGATGTTCAACAGGAAACCAGTCACTGAAAATGTGGAACTGGCATCATTGTATTTTGATGCACAGCAGAGAAACACTTCCAAGGCAGAACTGGCAAAGGACCAGCATCTGCTACCTGCTAATTAACACTTTAAACACAGCATTGCAGGTGGCTGAACAGAACAATGCAAACCTGGGGCATACAGCAAGCTGAGCCCCGCTCCGCTGGGAGGGATCTTGCTCCCTCCCTCCTCTCTGCAGAATCCATTCCAGAGCTGCCTGCAGTCTTTTGCATTTGTCTGCTTCTTCACTGCCTTGACAGCCAGTATTATAGTTATTTAGATGTTGTGTAACTGTATTACTTAATGTTTGCACAGTGCTTTGAATATGTGAATTGCTATCCAGCTATTCAGTGTTATTATTTCCATTAGGATGAACCATAAAAGCATACTGAAAAAGACAGTGCTTAAGTTGAATAACCTCCTTTAAAAAGGAATAGCAAATCCATCAGGTCTTGTCAAGATGTTCCACTACCTAAATATTTGAAATTGTACCTGCATTTGCATTACACACACACACACTTGGACATGCATATGATTTTATTTCAAAGATCATATACTGATTTAACTAGTCCTTTGGTTTATTACTATCAAAGAGAAAATATAAAACCCTACACCATTAATGTAATAAAGATTTGGTTAAGTTAAAATTTAATAGCATGTCTTAATTACAGTATTAAGAAAACTAACCTTGGAAATCAAAATTAATTACATTCTTTGATGTTGCTCTGTCTCAACTTTGTATCTTGCACAGGTCAGACTAGTTTTATCGATTCAGGGAAATAAGGCAGAAAGGTTGTACAAATGTAATTATATTATTAACATTTTGAAGACAAAAATTTTAATGTGTATACTGTAACCAAGGTAAAATTACTTTCCTAATTCCAGGATAACTGTTAAAAAGAGTCATGCCTCTCAGTTTAAAACTAAGCATGTGATGAATTGCATCAGTAGGACTACAATAGTATAGACTAATACTTCATGGCAGCTTGACTTGCTATATCAAGAATTCTGTGGGTTTGAAAAGCTGCATAGTCAATCAATTAAAAAAAAAAAACCACCACAAACAACTGTTTTCTGGCCATATGGCATAGATAATTCCAGTCCTCCCAGAGATTTATCTCAGAAATAAACACTAGCTTGAATAAAGTTTCCTAATTCCTAATTTCCTAATTAAAAGTAATTAGGATGGAATTAATTGAAAAGACATTACAAAGAAGACTGGTAATAGTTGTGGTGAATATAGAAGCATCTATGTTTGCACAGAGAGTTTTTTATATTGAATGGGAAAAAAGAACAAACCTACTTGTTAGAAGCCAGTCCGTTTCTCCCAGCTGTAGCTTTTAATTTAATGAGTTATCCTTCTCTTTACAATGCACATCTCATTTAAAAAGATTGATAGATTAATATTACTAAAGTGATAGCTTCAAAGAACATGTCACATCTGATGACAAGGTATGTTTTCTTTAAAGATGAAATTAAATGGAACATTTGCTTTTTAACACACAATCTGAGGGTTTCTGTTCACATTTGTTGGTTCAGAGGAAGTCTGGAAGTACCCATGGGTTGAGCATTCTAACAAACTGTCAGGCAAGCTAGAGGTTGTAAAAAAAGGTTGGGTTTCATTAGTGTATAGTCCACATTTTTTGGACCATAGGCTTAGAGAATTAATCAATGTTTGGAAAAAGGATTAATTTGAGACTCATGTTGATATCTCCATCCTGCTGAACCAGTCCCTAGAGTCTCTGTTATGGCTGATAAAGGAAAATGGGCACTCTTAGAGATATTTTATCCCAATGTAGATTGCAAAATGAAAGAGACAGACCTCCATATGGAGCGACTGGAATGAATAGTAAAATTATGAGACAAACAGATTCCACATTGGCTCCAATACTGTTATTAGTAATTAATTGTCATGGTAGTGTGTCTAGAAGAGAAAACAAAATGTCTTGAACATTTCTGTGTTGCATTCCTCCCACCACCTCAGTTAATAGAAAGAACAGTCTTAGAAGAGGAAAGGCAAGGACCTTAAATCCCTACATGAGGCTGTCTTGATGGCTGCAGATTTATTCAGGAAATAGAAGCTGCAGTTTAACATCCCATCCCTGGTTCTCCCAGCTGCCCTTGCTTAGCTACTTGGCATTTCCCTAGGCCAAGAATCCTTGGGAAACTGCCCTGGCTAAGGGAAGACATCCAGGAGAACAGAACGGCTTCTCCTCTTTCATCATTTTGAAAGAAAATAGGGAAAAAATTCCCCTAAAGGTCAAAGCAAAAATAGTTTATAAAAACCCAAACCCAAACACACAAAAAAGAGCTCTGTAGTGAGCAGAATCTTCAGATTTGCTCCTCCAGTCTCACCTCTGAAGCTTCCCTTCATGAGACTAATGAGATGGTTGATACATAACACTATTGCTGCCTCTATCCTAGCATCCTTTCAGCCTCCATTTGGAACTTCTCTGCAGATTCTCCTTCTGTTATCTCTGTTTGTTAGATTTGTTCATTAAACACATCCAGAAGGAAACACAGAGTGAATCAAGCCTGTGCCATTATGAGGCTGTTTCCAGCCACCCTCTTCACTCAGCGTGTTAGCTCTGCTTTCTGGACATGCCCATGTGTTTCTTCCCTAAGCACTCTGCTGGCCTTTTGGTGTGGACTGGCTCTCACAAGTGATACCCATATTGTTGGACAAATGGGTAGAATGGGGAAAACTCAAACCCTAAACCTGCAAGCATCCACATCACCTACTATTTATTCCTGATTCTTATCTTCCTTTCAGTAGCAGTGTAGATGTAAGCACAATGTCCGTGAAATCCTTGGTATGACAATGTAGATGGCTTCATAAGCTCTGCCTGAACAAATATTCAATGATGCTTCTCCATGCAGGGAGCTCTGAAGAGCTTGTCCTTCCTTGCAGAGCCTTACACTTTCATTTCTAAATTAAACCCTTGGCAGCCTTGCACATCTGCCAGAGGACCTCTGCACAGCACATTGTGGTTTCTCCCATGGCTGAAGGTCACATCTCAACTGGTTAAAGAAGAGCATGTATGTTCTTCCAGATGCTTTTCATACACAGTTTCAATATGGGCTGAGGTAACCTCTGTCTTTTTCTTAGACTAAATACTCTGAAACAGCATTATGCTGTTGAAATTCAAGTCATAACTTCTATCAAAGATATGACTTCACTGCGCTCGGAAACGCTGTCTGGGGACAGCCAAAAAGGACAAGTATTTTGCTGCTCTTCTGGCACCTCCAGGAAGACTAATGAATCCATCATGGGAAGGTCAGAAAAGGCAGCACCACATCACTTCCAAGTCACTGCCACAGGAACACAGGAATTATTTTAATCTCAAAATTTCTCCTTCAGCTTTTCAATTGACCGAGCAGCTGCCTTTGGCAGGAACCATGCAAGAGAGGTTTGGGCTGAAATAATTTAGCAATGTGGAAGGATGGACCAAAGCAAGTGGAGGGAGAGATGGAGGAGGAAGCGGTAGTATAAAGTATTTAAAGTTACACGCTTTATTTCCTCCACACCCTTGATGGGAGGAAGTTAGAAAGAACATCCTTGTTGCACAGAGGGTTCCTCTGAGAACAGATAATCAGAGAAAGCTGTCATTTATCAAGTCACTCTGGCTGTCACAGTGCTGCTATTAACTCTGACTCAGTTCCAGCATTTCTTCATCGAATGATATTAACACCAGCCTTGTGGAAATTATAATTTCACTGTTATATCAAAAAAATGATCAAATACATGTTATTTCTTCTTTCTAAATAGTTTCTGCTATTTGGTTTAAAAGCAAGCAGGAAATGAAGCAGGAGGAAGACAGTTCTGAGAGCACTGAAAACACAAATGTTTGTTGTAGAGAGGTGCTCATGTAGGGTGGGCAGGTATGAAGAAAAAGTGACATTTATAAAAAAGTACTGATGGTCAACTTGAAGATGCCCATTACAGAGGGGTTGGACTAGATGATCTTTAAAGGTTCCTTCCAACCCAAGCCATGCAAGTATTCTGTGATTAGTCAGGTGGTTCTGAGGTAGCCCTGAGGCAGCACATTTTGCAACGCCCATTTTATTTTGAAGGCAAAATGAAGAAATGGTGTCCATTTACCCCTTTCTATAAACTGTCACTAAGGAGAGTTGTACATCTGCTTTCAGAGTAGGGAAATATTCTTGACAGTAACATAATCTCCAACATTTTGGGGCTTAGTAAAGTGAAATGCATTTTTCACTAGGTAACAGTAGGATTGGAATAAATATACCTGTTTCGTCTCGGCATGCCTGTATGAGTTGAAGCATAACACAGATTCTGCCTAGATTCCTAATCTGGAATGTATATTAAAACTGTTTAGATGTCATCAGTAACTAATATAAATTATAAATCAATGATTGGCATAGAGAGCTTTAAAATCTTAACTCATAAAACAGATTATTGCAGCAATTAACCTACAAACAAATTTTGTAGTGAAGCATCAGCCAGGTATTCTTTCAACTACTGAAAAGGTTAAGGTCCAAAGGACATGATGAAGGGCTTCCTGGTGAGGCAAAGTTCAGCTTGTTGAATGACAGCTGTGCAAACTGGTTTTTACACTAGCTCTGCAGAGGAAAGTACTAGACAAGTGCAATGCCAAAATTTGGAAGGTATGTATCAGCCAGTCTCCTACCTTTGTAGATTGCTGCTCAAAACATCTCGCTGAAATTACTGTTCTTCACATATTTCCTGTTCTTATTGCTGCAGCCTAGTACCTCTACTTCAACCTGTCTATGAGCTACAAGAACCAGAGATTTTAAAATTCCAAAGTGCATCAGAAAGCTGCAATTGTGCAGTGATGCCTAGGACTTCTGCCAGTGCAAAAGAAATTGTATTCTCTTTGAATGGCTGCTGAAGGAGAAATACAGCCCTTAATCACATAGAAATGCACTAAGCTCTCTCCTGGCAGCCCACTGCTTTACATTGTGTGTTGCATCATTAGTCTTGTCATCCCAAAACACTCAGAAAGCAGCAAGAGTGAATTCCACAGTAACCAAAGGAATTTTACAGACAAACAATTGACCTGTTATTAGTGTAGATGGCGTGGAACTTCACATCCCACCGGACATGTGGTTCTCAGTAGGTCTTAGCAGGAGAGCAGCTGCATCTCCTTCTTCGGAGCTGGCACACCAGGTCCTCTCTGGGAGCCCAGAATACTCCTTTGCCCCTGAAGGAAATCATTTCTTCTGATCTCTTCATCATCACTTCTGTTAGATAGTTAGGATGAGAAAATAATTAGGAATATTGTGGGTGTTTCACCACATATTTGGTTTTTGTGAGATATTTCCGTATAGAGGGAAAAAACATGGCTTAATATAGAATTTGTAAAAGAAGGTTATATAACCTTCCCACAGATATAACAGTTCATTTTATCTATTTTCAGGCTTAAGAGAAATACTTTTGTTCTTTATCATTCATGTCTCTCTATAAATTTATCAGTGGGAATGTGACAGTGTCACTCACTCAAAGGCAGCACTATTCCAAGGAATATTTTGCAAATGTTACATCACAGGAAAAATAAGTACCTGACAGACACCATCCTTAGAGAGGTCACTTGCTGTGTAGAAGCAGAGACAGCTTCCAATGCAATCGGTTGTCTAAGGACTTTTCCAGAAATAAGTCTCACAGAGCCCTGATAATATTTGGTGCTGTACAGCTGAGGCCTAAGGTGTGGTCTGTGTGTAAAAACATTAAAGAACTTTGAGATAAAAGTTGTGTTCCACACTTAATGCTTCATAGTTCTGGACAATCTTGAGCTCTATGGTATATTTTCCTATTTCATTTTGAATGTATTTAATTTATTTAAATAATAATGCTGCTACTTAGTATATGTGTGTATACACATATTGATATCTATGCATATATATGAGTATATATATAGGGTGTGTTGGTACTGACTAATTACTTGCTGAGAATCCTTCCTCAGCATGTTATGATTTTAGCAAAGCCTGTGAAAGAAAGACAAAAAGATAGAGAGACAAAATCTCATGTCAAAGAATTTTCTTTCGTAGGATGAAAGGACAGGGAGTGGATTATTATGAAGACTGGAAACAGAATTTAAAATAAAATAGAAAGAAAGGAATGGGAAATTAGATTTTTTTGAGCTAAATATGCTGCCTCCTTTTCTTTAAAGGCTACCAGAAAAGTTCACAAAATGGATGGTTTATATTTCAGACAGAAATACTTTTTACAGTTTCTCCAAAACACGCCCCAAAGTGTGCCTTTTTTCTCTCTATTATCCAAATATGAAACAAAATTTATTCTGACTGCATGACTAGAAGATGACTGTAGTGAAAAACTCCAGTGACAGTAAAACAGCAACCTTTAAGTGCCTCAACATATTAGTGAACTCAACACTTTCATTTTCTCAAAGATTTGAATTGGTCTCTTTGCTATTAGTTGTGTTGAAAGAGCTTCTTGGTCATTTTTCAAGGCAAAAAATGGGTCCTGAGTAATGTTAGTCCATAACACAAACATCAAAACAATAAAAGAGATTTCTGAATCAGCCAAGTGCCTTTTCAAGGAACTAGGAGATTAACACCATAATCCAGGGTGCAGATGGTTCTTAATTCTGATAAAGCTGTAATTTCCATGTTCCTTTCTCCTCTGGTGATCTTAGAGCATTTTTGAGGGGGGAGTGTCATCCCCCTCTCCACCTTTTGTACACCTGGCTACAGTTTAGGGCAGTTTTGCAGAAAGCCTATCTGCCTGTTTCTAAGTAAAAACATATTTCCATGTCCCTTCATGATAATTTAAGGATGGTGAGCAACACTCCCTTTATCTTATCCCTGCCTACCTTTCCAGTTACAACACAAGTATCCAGAAAGAGACAGCTGTTAGCATAGTTAACATGCTAACAGCAGACTGGAACTAGCTCTACTAGAAAGATACTTCAGGGAAATTCCTTATTCCTGCCCCAAATTGCTCCTTTGTCCAGAATTAATTTACATAAAATTGGAAAATAATCTGGGGAGAGACTTCATAAAAATTTTGGTTAATAACCTTTATCTTCACTGATGGCATATTCAAATTTCCAGTAATGTTTGGCTTACAAGAACTTAAATGGAAAGACCTTTCACATAATGTATTTGAGTAACAAAGAGAGAAATGAAGCATTTACAGGGCAAACAATAATACATATTTTTCACTGTACTTACTGTATATTTAACATTTTCTGTCATTGTTTGCAAAACTCACAGTACCAGGGCTGTTTCAACAGTTGAACTTTACTCAATGACTTTGTCAACTTCATTGTCTTTCAGCATTAGTCAAATATTCTCAATTAATTTTAGAGTAATGAGAATTTTGGAAAGCAAAGATTGTGGTGAATATTTGATGAAGTAATGGTATGTCAACAGTCTAAGCATGGCTTGATTATGGAAATGAAATTTCGGCAGGGAATTAAACTATTAAAGCAGAAAATGTCTAATTAAATGGAAACCATGCATTACCTTCACTTATTCTTTACACAAGAATTATTTTTCAAGTTCTATTTAAGTAGTATTATACAGCAACATATAATTAAAAATCTAATACAACCTTCAAATTACAAAAGGCATCCCACTTTTAACAGGAAATAGCAGCCCACTTTTAACAGGAAAAAACAACCTATGTGAATGATTTCTGTTAACTGAAACAAATATTTTCACTTTCAAAATATATTTGATGTTTTATGTTCAGCATACAGAATACAGAACGGATTTCAAGGAAAAAGTAAAAGCAATAAGAAAATGCATTCACAAGTGTATGAAGTATTTACACATCTTCCAGATAGTAGAGGAAATGCCCTCAGCTCCTGAATGTTTCATAAACGTTTGCATGAATATTCTGTAAAGTTTATACCCAAAAGCTCATCATCTGCATCATCATTGAGTTATTTACTGAACGTCACTCTCCCAGTTAACACATTTCAATAATTCAGTCCCAAGTCAGGAGCAATTGGACAATATTTGCATTTACAAAAGATCATGAATAGAAGAAAGTCAGTCTGCAGATAGGGCAGGCACTGATGGCAATGCTTGCCAGCCTGAATGCCAGTGACAGGCATGACAGATTGGTCACCTTATTTTCCAGCAGAAGATCATAGAACCACAGAATTGTAGAATCATAGAAGCCGAGAATGGTTTGGGCTGGAAGGGACCTTAAAGATCATCTCATTCCAACACCCCTGCCTAGAGCAGGTTGCTCAGAGCCCCATCCAGCCTGCCCAGCCAGGGATGGGACATCCACAGCTTCTCTGGGCAACCTGTGCCAGTGCCTCACCACCCTCTGATGGATTCCTCATGATATACATTGCACCCTCATGTATTTAGGATGCTTTATCCTGATGCCCAGCTTTGTCCTGAAATGAGACAAACAATTCAAATATTGTATCAGCAGTCCTTGTGTCACTGTAACGTCTCAGAGGCCAAATGACAGTGCAGGATGGTGGTGAGGCTGATTAAACAAAGAACAGAGACAGGTTCCCTGTCTCATCCTCATAACTGAATGTATGATCACTGAAAGAAAAATATAGGGATAGTTCATTTCGTCAGGAATAATTTTTCCAAGGAGAACGAACCTTTGTTCACATTTGATAAGTGATTTCAGGTGTAAAAAGATCCAGATCCTTGAAAAAAAGGAAATTATTTATTTCTTCATTTTTAGATAAAGAAATGTGATGTTTTCAATTTAAAACCCTTTTTAAAAATTCTATTTTTGTTTTTGTATGTAATTTTATTCCCAAGTGGAAAGCTTGATTGCTTGAATATCAAAGCGAAAATTCTGTTAGAATTACATCTTTGTAGTCTACTTACAATCTTACCACCACACAGGCCACTCAAACTAGCTAAAGACATGAGACATAGGTAGTCATCAATAACAGTTTCCTAGCAGTTTAGATTTGCCCAAGCTATTTCCTAACATGCACAGGAGTGATTGAAGAGATCTTAAGAGTGAGACCTCTGACCATGTCATGAAGATGTTCCACCCAAACCTGACATGTCTGACGGACACCTCAGAAGAATTTGCTTGAAAAGTTAGCGCTTGCTGCAAAAAGCTTTTATATTTTTAAGTTCAATTAATTTCTCATGGGTTGTTTAGTAATTTCATGCACCATCCTAAATAGCCTGACAATACTATATTCTTGTTAAAACTACCTGGAACTCATCCCACAGCACACACAGAGACAAAACTGATAGCAAATTCTTCTCCGAGCACCTGTAAAATCAGGAACATGAATAACTAAACATCAGAACAGCATATTTATTTTAAAAATTGGTCTAGCTGGCTAGTATAATTACCCATGTCACCACAAACCAATTTTTCCAGTGGAGTTTGCATCTCCAGATCAGCACTAAAGTGCTGAGTATAGCTAGCACATTTGGGGCATCAGGGAATTTAAAGACTGAGAAAAGCTGTTGAGGAGAGAAAGTAATGGTGTTTAATACCAAATGAGATCAAAAGAAGCCCATCAGTATGAAATGGGCTGTGTAGAATATCTCCCAGTATGGCAATTGCATTAATGAGCATGCAGTTTCATGAAGCCAAGTTGTTACAGACACTGGACTGTGATACTAATTACATCCTGTGAAATATAAACAACTCAGAAATGTAGAAAAGCTGCTTTAAATCCTGTAGCCAGCTAACACCTAAATGCAGATTCACTAGGAAGGTAATGGTGTGAATTCCCTTGCTCCCCAGGTTCTGACATGGGAGGGTTAACATGCATGGATCAACAAGAAAAGGGTCAGCGAAATACCTTTGCTAATGTGGGGAAGAGTTCTTCAGCTCTGGAGCAGAAATCCAAGTCAATCATGCACGATTCAGGACATCCTATGATGGTAAAAGGACCTGAACACCAGAAATTCTGACCAGGGATTCAGCAAGATACAGGTAGGAACTGCAATTCACTCTCTGCAAGCTGTAAGAGACTTTCTGACTCTAACACCTCTGTACATGGCCCGGCCAACATCTGCAAAACAAACCAAATCTATCCAAAAACTTCTTCTGTGAGCATAACACACTTCTATCAGCACATGGGTGGAAGCTGTTACAGCTGCATGGTCCAGCAGACGCAGAGCCAGTCAGAGCTCAGAGCTCATGGTCCCATAGCCAGACTCAGAACTCTTCTTAGAGCACTGAAGAAAGGTTGTTACTCCCTTAGACCCTTCTTTAGTGATGCTTTGAGGTCCCAATAGACCTTTGCTTTTGCCCCTTAGAGACTTACATGTGGTTTCTGAGACCTACAGGATAGGATAATTGTTTTAAACTAAAAGAGAGTGAATTTAGATTAGAAATGAGGAAAAGGTCTTTTACAATGAGGCCAGCACACATTGCCCAGGGAATTCTGGATGTCCCATCCCTGAAAACATTCAAGGTCAAATTGGACTAAGTCTAGAGTAACCTGTTCTAGCTGAAGATGTCTCTGCTCCTGACAGGGAAGTTGAACTCCATGGTCTTTAAAGGTCCTGTCCAACCCAAACTATTGTATGATTCTACGGTTCTACATTGCTGCAGATCTGTTTTCAGCTGTTTGAGCTCACCAAGTACACAACAACATCACCAGCAGAACTAAAAAATATTCATCACAAGGAGTCGAGACAGAGGAGATCAGGCAGAAAGAAGACAAGGATTTCTCTAGAATTACTCTGTCACAGTTCATTCTGACTTAAGGCCACAATTTTCTCCCTTTCTCATCATTATATTAGTTTTGCTCATTATTTTTGTGGACCAAATTTCTTCCTTGCCCATTGAAATGATTGGCAAAGTATATGTAGTCTATAAGTAGACTCCATCTCCATTCACTTCCCCTTTTTAGAAAGGAGCACATCACCTGCTTTATCTTTGCATTGAAACAAAAATGCTGCAGGAATATGCAAAGGGAAAAGAAGAATCTTCTCTGGATAAATGTCCATATTGCATCCTTAATATGACATATTAGATGCCATGTATGTAATTGATGGTTCTAAAAGCTATCCCTACATTTCACTGTTGTCTTGCTGTTGCCAAGGAGTCTTTTTGTAAATACTTGCTTTTGGAAAAACGTTGTGACAAAACACTTCCCAGGTTTCCATGACTGCTGCAGTGTTTAATTTTTTTTGATTAATTCTGTGTTTACATCTGCTTTCAGTCTTCGTGTCCCCTCCTTTGAGAATCCACCTAGCCTATGCTGACCTCCAAAAAACTGATTGGGTATTTCATGTTACAGTATTTGTCTAAAGAAAAAAAAAAAGCAGGGGCAGAGGGCATTTGATTTTGTCATTCTTCCCCCTGAAAGATTTGTGAAGTACAGGATATACCTATAGCATATGTGAATAAGAAACAGAACTCCCAAGCCATCTATGTTGTACAGTTATTTCACTGGAATAAGAGGAGCTCTTCCTTTCATTGCCTCATCGTAGCTTGTTCCAGCTCTTGGCTAGTAGTATTTCCTGTAAACCTCATAGACACCCATACGAACCACAGAAGAAAAGACACACAGTTTTGACCTCTATTCAGTAAAACACAGAGTGCCCTTACTGCTAACAAAACTAAAACACATGATTCAATTCCTTAGAACAACTTTCTCAAAGTTATCTTCTCACTTCATGTCTCCCCTTCCACATTTGACATCCTTTTAGTAGCAGATCTGATTTCAACTGCATGGCTGAAACATGGGTGTGTCATTGTAATCATCCTTAGTCATGAAGCAGCTGAAAAGATTCCTACAATGGGTGAACCACACAAAACTTACACCTGCAAAAATGCATGTTTATTGCAGATTTCCTCTCTGGTCAAGTTGTGAATACAAATCCATATTAGTAGATTTTGTCCCTGACAGCCACACAGTTTGAAAGCTGCTTGAGGTTTCCTAAGAGCATTTTCTTCAAAGGAAAAAAGAAAAGTAGAAGCAAAGAGAAGTCTGTTGTCTTCCTCTCCAGTCTGTTTTCAAAGGCAGTGATACTCAACTATTCCTGCACTGAAGCATAGTAATGGGGAGACTTCTCCCATCTGGCCTTAGCTGACTCAGACATATCTTTCAGTCTTCTGGCTTTTCACCCCAGTTCATTCCGTGAGGAGAAGTTGTGCATGTTACTAACATTCCAGTCTGATTTTTGTGTGAATTCTGGATAAGGATCTGCCTAGGCTTTAAAATTGGCTGGAAAAATCCTTTCTCCTCTGAAGAGAACAAGCCTTTGCCCCTTCTATACATTTTTACAATGACTTTTGGAGACATATAATTCTGAAGGAATCAATTCACTGATTTTTACAAAATCTAACACATTCCAAAATTTTTGCTGTTTTAAATAAAAGCTCATTTGAAAGGCAAAATATGCATGGCTGCAGTGATTTCTGGTTTTCCTCTTTACTACTTCTGGGTTTCTTCCTTTACTGCTGTGTCTCCTCCATTTCCTATGTCCTTTTGTTTAAATATGAAGTTAAATAGTTTCCAGATGCAATTTTACTGCTCCCTTACCCACATAATGAAAACTAAAAGATGCTGTAGAATCCCTGTTGAGGCACCACTATCAATAAGTTTGGCAAATAACTGCCATAAAGCTTTTTTATTGCTCTGCTGATTTAAAAAGTAAGTCATGGAGAACCGCATGACGTGCAATAATGGTTTAATAGTAACAGATTCACTTTGGGGGTGTCATGATATGACTTGAGAACTTGTGTTTAAAATATTCATAAAAATACACATGATACAGTTTGGCAAGAGAAACCTTTCATGGGCAATAAAGTCTGTGGCTTAATCCAGTTCTATTCGTGATAAACAAGGCTGCTGAGAAAAATCACACCATGTTTATTCCTAAAGCAAAATACTTATACAAATTTACTTTGATTTTCTTTAACCTTTCAATAAAGTCAGTTTGCACCTTTTTGGTTTGTAATAACAAGATTAAAAAAAGTCCAGATTTTACATTTTGTGTTGAAGCTAATTTGATGCTTCTGTCAGGGATTATTCACACCTAGAACTCAGAGTAAAATGACAGATTCTGGAAGGCTAAATGAAGGAGTTTATCTTTCTAATCCTAAATTTTAAATGCAGGAAAAGTTTAAGATTCAAGTCACCTATGTTAATCTAACAAATTGTTAGTATCACTCATAGTTTTTTTCCATGAGGACTTTATTCCTCCCTTTAAACAAAATAGAAAAAAATTTGGGTTTTATGGTCCAGACACACTATATTTTTACTAAATATCAAATATTCTTGAAGCTTACCTTGGACCAGGTAATGCTTTTGGAAACAGAGAATGAACCATAATACCCAAATGGATAGAAAATATTAATTTCTGTATGCAAAATTTTTCATGTAAACCCCATATTTCTGCATGTATTTTTAGAATGGTAACAAGTACACCTGAACAGTGTAAATGAGGCCAGAACTCAGGTCAGGGAGTAAACCAGTTCCCTTCAAAACCATGCAGTTCATCAGGATTTAAATAGATGAAGAAGATTATATTGGGTAAGTAATTTTCAAAACCGGGGAGAGTAGGAATGACCTAAACATGAGACTTTAAAAGGAAAAAAAAAAATTTAGTAGAAATTAGTAAACTGGTAAAAAACCATTTGGTAACAACTTCAGCCCTCCTAAAAACCCCATCTGTGTGCACAAGGAAGCGGGGAGGAAGCCAGTTTCCTGCCCACAGCTCCTCCTCAGGAAGGCTGCTCTCTAGACCTGCACTCCAGACCTCTTGCCTTGCAAAGTTTTGCCCCAGTCAGGACACAGCAGCCCCTTGGCCTCCAGCTTCGCTCATACAAGAGCAGATAACCTGAAAAATCCAGATTTCTGCCTTTCCCTTTTATCGGTTCTTCAATTTACTTTCTTCCACACTCAACCCAATCTCAGGTCACTGCAGCTGTTGAGCTATTCCTTATTCTCCAGATGGACACCAGCTCTTGCTGTATGACACCAGCTGGATTCTCCCTTAACAAGACCATGTGACAGCATCCACTTACTTTGAGGTGCAAGTTCAATCAGCACTGGCTTGACCCAAGGTGAAACATAGCAAAAGCCTGTAGCTGCTGCCAGAGAAGTATTTCTGTTATATCAATGATGCTTTTGCTACTTGCTTTCAGGAAGGATCAAAAAAACCCTTCTCTTCAGTTTGAAACCCTTCACTTCTGCAGCTTTTGCCTTCCCTTTTGCTATTGCACTCAAAAATGCTCGTTTGTTAAAGAAAGGACTCCTTTTCCTTGGAAACACATTCCTAGCCTCCACAAACACTCCTGATTTTTTCATTTGCAGTCATTTGAATGAAATTAGCCACTGCTACAGGAATCTTTCAACATCTGGCATCTAAGAAAAATAGCATAGCAGGAGACAGAAAACACTTTTAAAATTTCTTTAAGAGTAGAAAACTCTGGTCTTTGAAAGAAGTGCTTACCATGTTGAAGATCAGATGAGGTCTCAGCTTCCAGTAAAAGCCTATATCTTTTTCACTGGGATTATAGAGACCTGTCTTAAAATCTAAATGCTGCCATGGAAACTGTCTACATTCTTTTACTCAGTGGGAAAAGTATTCTGAAAAAATTTCTATTCCAAACATATTTTTATTCTATACCAACCCTTTGAGGCTGTAAACTGGAATGGGCACAGCTCCTTGAGAGTTGCAGTAACAGAATGCAACCTACTTAGGCGACGTCCCATACTGAGATGTGGAGACGCTTGCATTTGATGGCATCATTTTGCATATAGATGTCTATATGAATAAGTCACTAAAAATGATGTAATGAGAGAAGCAGGATCACAAAATACGTGGTTTGTAATAAATTACAAAATTCTTATGTAGGGCCCTACCAGGTGGAGATTTCCCAATTAGACTGTTAAACATGTTTGTCCTTATAGTCCCAAGTCAGAGCACAGTAGAACATAGGTGAGAACAACACCTTCTCATTTCTCATCCATCAAGGCCCATGAAATTAGAGGAAATAACAGAGTGCAATAGATAAAGAAGCTATTAATAGTCCTCAAGAGAGAAACTCACATTGCTGAGTGGACAGTTTGGCATAAATATTCTTTTCCATCTCTAATTCCTGGGAGCCTGTGAAAAAAATTATTGACTAGATAGAGATGAAGTATGAGTAATTTCATTATGTCACAATTTTATGCTTAGCATCTGGAGATTATTCCGTCTCCAAAGTAAGAAATTCATATATGACAAAAATGAACAATTAATCTGATTCTCATCTTCATTAAATTATGTCTTCATTGGTATAATTTCAGTCTATTTTTCTCCTAATATTCAGTCATACTAATATCAGCTGATTAAGGATGTGAACAGCTAATTAGATTTGCATGATTTCATGCATCTTAAAGAGGAAGCTGAAATTTGCCTGAATTTCTCTTAAAAAAAAAAAAAAGTAATGCTAAAAGAGTCGAGATGTACTGCTCTGTAAATAAAATTTATTTTCATATTCTAATCAAGAGGTATAGACAGTTTGTGCCTCCTGAGTAACTGTATGATTTAGGTTACTGACTGGTTTCATTAAAGGTCAAGAGACAACTTTCTTTTGTGACACTGAAATATTAGAGAAGCTAATTTGTGAGTCACACAGGCTTTGGTGTGATAGCCTCCATCACCAGACATGTGGAGCAGCTAGAGGTGTTATCTTCTACAGATACTTGTCCAGCTATCCCACCATTCCATTGTATAAAATCTCTTGCTTACCTTGCTGATCAGGGTCTATTAAAAGTACTGAGTGACAGCAATTCAAATCAGAATTAAGCGTTTGGACAAGGCAAAGTTGGTTTGGACCTCAAGGCATACTGTGAATGTTGAATATCACTGCCAGTCAGACAAAGAGAAGCTTTAATCTGCTAACTCAAGATATGTCAGTGAACAGGTCAGGTCATACACAGAGTTTCATTCTGTTTCTGTCTCCCTCTCTAAAGTTTCACAGGTACTTGTTTCCTTTTCCAGCCAACTCACCTCAAAGCTTGTAGTCAAAGCAAGTACAGAGCTCCCAGAAGACTGCACTAATTTGCCTTGAAGTGTGGTGTAAATTTATTTGAAAACAAGGACTTTTTGGAAACATTTCTCATAGAATCATAGATCTGTTAAATTTGGGAAAGACGTCCAAGATCATAGAGTCCAACTTGTATTTTCTGAAAACATTGTCTTTCCTTGAGATGGGATAAGGATTTCCCATTAATTCTCTTCAACACAGACCTTAAGATATGTATCATTGCTAATTGTGTGGACATAAGACCTTCTTCAATTGTATCAGCATCATATTTTAGCTGCTTTGTTCTCACACTGACAAGAATCTAATTTTAAGAACAGTGGTTCCTATTATAGTATAATTTATGTGATGATACTTCAATATTTTTTTGGATTATAGCAATTAAATTACAATCCTAGTCCTTCCAGTGGTCACAGTATTAATACCACTGACATCAACAGAAGTCAGATGAGATGCAAAGGGAATGGCAGAGCCTGGTTCACCTGGGCATCACTTCTACCAAGTGAAATTTTCATTCTCATGCCGGATTAATTTCCTGTTAACAGTCAAACACTAAGTACATAGGCAAAATGGAAAAGTTCCTGATTCCATTTACTGGTGTGGTGAATAGACTGCATTTAAACTGGTGTAAGATCCATCCAGGACCCATTTTTTCTTTACCTGGACTGTTCCCCCTCCACAAGCCTGGCACCCTCTACAGTACACTGTTCCTTTTTTTGAGATGCAGTGACAAGGGACACCATGTTGTGTCAACTCAGCTATCCTGCTGCCCAGGACCATAGGCTGAGCTGTGGCTGAATGTCTCAGCCTTCCCATTTCTGATTTACAGTGCATCCCCTAGGTCTGCAACTTGACAGTCATAAATAAGAAGTCAAAAATAAATAAGTCAATATCAGTCAAAACATATTTCAGTTTCTAATCACATACATCTTTCTCTCAGCCATCTTCTTCCCCACATTTCCCCTGCTTGTTCCTTCCCTGTCAAGGTTGACATTACACAAAAATGGTAGGCCTGAATTAGACTGAAGGTTCATCTCTTTGACACTCTTACAGGTACGTGGCCTCCAACAATTTCTGAGATTTTCTTTGAGACACACTGGGATGGCATTCAGGTTCCTAAATCTGAGTGCCTGCTGCTACTTCAGATCCCTGTGTGTGTTCTTGGCAGCCAGCTGTTTCTTCAGGAGGTTACTGGTCTTCCACAGATCCTGTGGCATATTTTTCAACTCCAGGCAGATGTGTCATGTATTTTAAGGTATCTATTTCTCACAATAAATCCCAGAAGTCATGTCTCTATGTTCAATACTCTTTGACAAATTTCTGGTCTCTGCATTAGTCTACTGTTTTTAATTACACAGTTTGAGCTCTTATCTCATGACAAGGAAGTTCAGAAGTTTTAAGAAAAATTGCATGTTTTTGTTGGTTATGAATTTGCTATTGCAGTTAACCTAAGCTGAAGCAAAGTTCTCTTGCAGCCGTAGGACAGATGCACACAGGTATAGTTAATGCTTGCTTGCCTTAAACCCATACCTAAGCACACTAAAATACCATCACCATCCTCAACAAAGCATATTGTCACATAGCAGTGTATTATAAGGCAAGTTAAAATTTAAATAATAGCTATAACTGCAAAAAACCAATGGTGACTTGAGATATGGCTTCAACAATGGGATGCACAAAAAAAACGTGCAAGTACTAAAATCTGCAAGAGGAGAACTAAGTGGGCAGGAAGGGCACTGCAGTGGGCAGAAAGGGCACTGCAGTGGGCAGAAAGGGCATCCAATAGAACTTGAATTCCTGTACAATAAGCAAAACCCCAACAAGACCTGATCCCAAAACCAAAATATCAAGATGAGAATATCTCCCTTTTTGTTTTGGGACAGAAAAACCTAAAATGTCAAGGATGGATGAGAAAAACAGGGAACACAGCCCACTTCAGTTCTGGCTTCCCACATCAGAGAGCTTTGAGGACCATCAGAAACTGTAGCCATCAATCTGGACTGAAACAGCATCAGTTCTGCAGGTACGCTCACAGCTATAGCTCAGGATAAGCTAATAAAAGGCAATTTTGTTCAAGATGTGGTGATAATGAAATTCTTTTCAATGCCATTGGTGATTATACGGACGTCCATCAATTCCCACTCTTACCTATGTGTTTAAAGAGCTCCTGCCTATTTATCCGTTCAAAATATGGAAGAAAAATTTTAACTTTAAACATCTGTAACCTTTTCCTCAGCATTTTTCAGTTCTGCTACAGCCTTTTAAGGTGGAGGAAATAGAATTGCTAAAATTTCAACTCCCCATGGCTCAAGTAGAGACATAACATCCATAGCTGCCCATTCTGTTCTTTCTTCCCTAATTCCTAGCAGCTGACTCGCTGTTTTGGCAGCTTACAGCATTTCTTGTGGCTAAGGCAGAACAGGCCTTTCTGTGTGGCATTGTGAGGTGTTGGTTAATTGCTGCTGTTTCACAGGGTTTGTATATCATATTGCATGGACTTCTCCAATACACAGATGAAGTTAAGATCATATTTATTTTTTTAGTGTAGGATTAACACCTTCAGTTGCAAGTAACTCAAAACAGGATTTGTGCCTAATTAAATCACTAGCTCAGTTATTCTCCCTGAACTTGACTATAATGGAGGGAGAAAGAAAAGAGATATCCAGAAAGGACCATAACTTTTTGAGAGAGTGTATATAACATTACAGAGAAAAAGGAGCTTGGGCTTTTTAAATATCATTCTGGCTGTACACTAGGATACAAACAGTACCATATCCTCTTACAATGAAAAAGCAATTCATGTGAGACCAAGAGGTGTATTTATGTTCCTTTTCACTGCTGGTTTTAATACACAGTTCCTTTTGGGGTTTGCTTGGTTTCTTTGAGTCTCAGTCCTCCACAGACTTCCCAGGACTCACACTCTGCTATAGCCTATTTTATTCTTCCCACTGCTCTGCTGGCTGTAGGAGCTCAATACTGTTAAGTTCCAAATTATTGTTCATTATGGAAAATGTGTGAAGAAAAAAAAAAAGAAGACTGGTCACAACAGTGATTGTAGAATACTGTACGCACAATCCATTAATTCCATTAATAGAAAATACTTGCCCTTGACAGCCACCATGATATCAAGTTACTCTGGATTTCCTTTTGCTCTGGTGTCTTTGCAGTGTTACAGATTTAGAGTTTCAGGTATCTAGAATTAGGAATTTTTTCCTATCTTTATGTTTCTGCAGGACTAAAAAATATTGGTACCTTGTGCTTAACTTAATTTTAGATATTCTGAAGGTTTATTTAGCAACAGCAATAAAAAGGTATACATAGATATGTCAAGATTGTAATCAAACATTAGGAATATTCATGAGTGTCAAGATTTTATGGATCAAGTGATATAAATATATATATTTATTATCTCATTATATATAATGAGAGGATTCTGTGGAAATTGAGTTTAAACAGCCTGTTTCTCCTAGAGCATGAATTGCTACTATTCAAGCTAAGTAAAAAAGAAGATATCTATCCCTAATGAAAAAATTCATCAGTTCTTCAGGATCTTATTAGCACAATTTAGGTTTCAATTCTATGAGACTTCAGGAAGATTTAGATAAAAATATCACATGGTAAGTCCCCTGAAATTTAAATATTTCTACAGTATTTGTTTTGCTTCCCTTTACCAGAGATGGAAATCAGTTTATCTGCAATGTCTGAGTGGAGTAGTTTATCACCTTGCTCCCTGAGCCAGACAGTCACTGACATTCTCATTTTCATTTTCCCATAGCTGACAATAATTTACCACATTTGTCACCTCATTGATTTTACTAGCCGTGGATCCAATATTTCCACCTTGATACAAGCAGAACTCCTCCAGGTCACCCAAGTAATGGCTGATAAACAGAGTCCTACATAACTTCAGGCATAAACAGGTTTTTCTTCTATAAATAGTCATATATAAACATACCAAATATTAAATATATACACGTCCCAGTATTTTACTGAAAATAGGCATTTTTCTCTTATGTATCTATTTCACTACCAATCAGCCTCCTAGCCACAGAAAACCAATTCCCTTTGCCTTCTAGCATTTGTTTTCAGGGGCACAGAACAGCTCTGTGCTGCTGAGAGTACACTGATGTGTTGGCAATGTGCATATTTAGCTCAGTTCAGCACAATCATTGTAGCTCAGCTGGGTGTCCTGTGCCTTGAGCAGCCATGAGAACACAGCAAGAACTTCAGCCATTATCTCAGAGTTTGATTATTTTATTGAATTTCTTTTTGGTGCCTAGAAGAAGGCTCTTTGATGTGGGAGATCAGTGGAATGCTTGGACTGCTGCTGAGGGATGGGCCATGAGCCAGTTTTTATTCTGTCAGAATGCCCTGGTGAAAGTTGCCCAGAGAGTCTCCATCCTTGGAGATACTCAGAACCTGTCAAAACACAGCTCTATATGACCCTACTTTGAGCAGAGGGTTTGGACTAAACAATCTGAAGAAGTAATGCGACAACAATTCTGTGATTCTATTAAATGCTCTACAAAAGCCATCCCCAAAAGAGCTACTGCACCACAGAGTGCACTCTGGAGTAGGGTTTTACACCTACCCTTACTCACATGAAGGGAAAACACCTGATGGACCTGGATGGAAGAAGTACCACTACACTACACCAGGCACTGTTGAAGACAGCTCACTTTTGTAACTCAGACTACAGTAATTTTCTGCAGGGGAATGAGATTTTTCAAACAATTCAGGATCTGACTCTGACTGAAAGCAACAGGAAGAAAGTTCTTTCCTCCTCTTTGGTCATCAATTCTTACCGTATAACACGGTGAGTGGAAACATTTCAGATCAGGTTGTAAACACCTAGCAGGTCTTATTCTCACCTTTTGTGTTTATCCCGTGTCTTTATCCTTACATCTAAGTTCCTTGTGTTCTAAGACAGAAGGAGCTCTGAATAATGTAGTCTTTTCCAGATGACAGAAGAACAGTGGAGTTTTCTGCCTTCAAGTGCTGCAGTCCCATTCTGCAGCCTCACACAACATCCATCTCATGTCTGAACAGCACCTCGCCCAACCCAAAATTGTCAGGTTAAAACCCCTGATTTTTGAACAATCAACATCTACCCAACATCTCTTCACAACCTCTTCTCCTCTCCAAACTGGACTTCTTCATGTTAACACAGGAGCAGGACACCTAGAACTACCAGCATCCACTGCTGTTACCCTAGAGATGGTGTCTTATGATAGCAACATAAATGTGTCACAACACTGATGGAACTGCTGTCCTTCAGTCATGTCTTTATAGATATGCAGCAGCCACTGACCCAATTTCCACAGCTTTGGCTTTGTCTTGGGCACTCTGTCTGTACACAAGAAGGTCATTTCAGTAATGACAATGAAATGTCTTCAGTAAGCTGGGAGGATTTGGAGAACTCTGTGCTTTCTCTTGCTTCTGCATTTGGGGTTGATTGGTACAGGTAAAGAGAGGAACTCCTTCATAATTTCATTATTTCCTTCATTATTTCATCATTCCTTCATTTCCTTCATCATTCCTTCATTATTTCCCCTTCATGCTACTGGGAACTGAGATACTGAGTGAAGGAAAAATTGTCTCTCTCGTTCACAGATGAACAACACATGCACGTCCCATGTTTGAGTACTTTCAAGCTCTTTATAAAAATAAGTGATAAAACAAAACAGCTTGCTTGCTTCCCTTAAGATTAAACACAGGCACAGCCAGAATTTCACAAAAAATTATTCATACCATCAATTTTTAACTGAGATTAATTGACCTTTCAGTACTGTGAACTAATAAGGCTTTCAAAGAACGGTACAGTATTAATTAGAAAGGGGAGCTCTCAATGGTTGCTAAGAAACAAGTTATATATTTGTAATCACTTTTTTACCCTTGGCAGCAATGCCTTGTCATAGATTCAAGAATGTTTCTCTCAGAACAAATCCCTGTCATTTTCAATTAGCAGGCTAAGAATTTAAAATCTAGTTGCTGATTAGTATAACAAGACAGGAGGAGGTATGTCTGCTGAAGTAAAGATAGAGAATCACAAATTATATCTATAGTAAAGCCCTAAACATCACATGCAGGTCCAGGCATGCTGAATTAGCAGGTCCACAGCATTGTTTTCATCGAGGTCAACTAACAATCTCACAGGGAAAAGCAAGACATGGATATGGGGTACCATGACCAGGCAGCTCTTCCAGCATGCAGCTCAGACTCAATCACCCTCCCTTAGGACATCCAAGACAGCTTTGTCCTGCTGACTGACTAGCTTCTGGGCTAGCAATGGTCTCCAGCCTGCTTTATCTGCAGCTACAGATAGCCATAGAAATCTGAAAAAGTTAAAGAATAGATAACAATCAAAACCCAAATAAACTATTGAAAGATGGGACACTTTAACACCTTTGCAACTTTCCCTCAAAAATGACTCTTTAATTTTTTTCAAATGACGTCTCAGATATGATTGGCTTTGCGATGCGTAATTGCACTTCTTTATTTTAAATATTCCCTAGTCCATTGCAATGTGTGCCTTGGAAAACAACCCCTTAAAATCCTGCATAGCATTCTGTTTATGTGTGCCTTTACTGCCATGTAGCCACTTCCCATGGGTGAAGTTAGGAATGTGCTGAAGCATTTACAGAACTTAATGGACTACATAGCAATATGGGAATCAACTGCATCCAGAGCACTTCCAAAACATAAAGACTAATAAAACCAGAAAACCCTAGAGATCTCTTTTTATTTTCCTTGGAAAGGCTTACTAGTAACAAAAGAGCAAGATTTTTAAACAAAAACATGGCATTCATAACAATGTTCCTTTTAAAACAGCGTCTGCATGTAAAGAATGACCTTCAGCTTTTATGAAAGATGTTTTTTCAGGGCCCTGCACAGATTGGTTTTTGATACAGAACCAAAAAATCCAAAGTTTGAAGCTAAACTGAAAATAAGCAAGTTATAAATCACAGGAAGGTGGTGAGAGGGAAGTACCTGAATCATTTGGAAAGCTGGTCTTCAAGAATCACAGGAGTTTGAGAACAATCTTAAAGACAGTGATTCAGGACCTCGCCCGGGTTAACTTAGTGATAAAAATACCAGAGAGATTCCTTAATCAGAGGCTGGGAAAGTTTGTATTTTTAAATTAATGGAATTTCTAAAGGGGATGGAAGAAGTTTTGTTATTGTCTACTGATTGCATCTGGGTTTGCCATATTTACATAATGGATTTATTTTTGTCTCAATGCACAAATTATTTTCGGGAATAGAAGAGAGGTGTTGCCTTCCTATGAGGCAACAGAAGAAGTAGCATAATTAGTTATGCTGAGATGGATCACAGCTAGGAACAAGGTATTGTGCCTCAGCAGATCTCATCCCAAGGTTAAACACTCTATCAGATCTGACAGGATTGAAATTTTGCTTGAATAAGTCTGGCAGTTTGTTTTTCTAAGATTTCTTCTAAAGCATAGGATCTAGGTCATCTTGAAGACTCTATTTATTTGTTTTACATAAATGCCATTGAGGGAGGATTACTGGTCTTCCTCTTTCTTGCTGCCTTCCTCTTCAATTTACAGAAACAGATGCTCTATGTGCTCTGTGGGATGTCCATCTATGATACCGTTCCCAAAGATCATGGAGATCTGAATTTGCTAGTCCAGGAATAATTTCCCATCCCATACTTTCTTTTTCTTAAGTACTTGGGAATAAGAAATTGACTCTTCAATATAACAGAAAAATTATTCTTCAGAGGGTAAAATGGAAAGTAAATTATTTCAGACTAGAATTAAGATAATGTTTTTCCTAATATAAGAACACTTAACTTATTGGAACAGCTTTCCCCGAGCTGCTATAGGTACCCTTTTATAGCCACCTTTTTGCATATAATCTTTTAAAACTTCAAAAGGAGGGAACTTAGGGTGGCTGGACTGGCCGTGCATGGCAAGCAAAACTAGCAAGAGCCACCTGTTCTCACTTTATAACACCTTGCATTTTTATCTTGTGAAACTACAGACATAACAAACCCAGCCTAGGGGGAGGTATAAAATAAACACCTTTTTTTGGCATTCTCTTATGTCTTTTGATATATTCTTATAAAACCAGGTAATGCCAAGGCATAACTATAGCTTTTCTGGGCTAGTCAGATTTTCAAAGATAGAAAAATATCCTCGCCACCTACATGGAGATTTATCATGGCTTGGAAGAACAGTCTGGCACCTGATCTGTAGAGCAGCATCTTCCTGCAGCAGCAGTCACTTCCCAACTACAGTACAACTCCAATGTCATACACTTTGTACTTCTGCATAAAAGTCTAGATAATTTTTCTGTTATCCTATGCAATTTGTTTCTTTGAAGATAAATATTAGCAATTATTTCTACAACAAAATTTCTGAAGATGTATTTTTTTTGTGGTTAATTATTGGAGACAAATATTAACGACCATCTATTATTATCTCAGACTATGACTCCTCTTTCAAAAATAAGAACTTGGAAACAGGTCTGTAGTCCTTAATTAGCCCTCCTTTATTATCCTACCAGCATACAGACATGGCATTGATCTGAGCAGAGGCAACTATTATCTACAACCTCAACTGATTAATCTTTGCTTGTGAAAGAGACGCTTAAAGGAAACATCTTGCTAATTTTGGAGAAAAACTGACTAGGTAACATATTTTGTCCTTTGAAAGGGAAGTTTCTATTAAACACAGTCATTCCTCATCTATCTCATTATTTCACACTCCCTGTGAAGATCATCTTGACCAGATAAAGAAAATGTGAGCCTATTGAAGTCAGTATGCTTATTGATGGTATACCTAACTTACCTGTATATAAATGTTAATACCAGGCATTTTTTTTTTACCTTCTAATGTAATTCAGAAAAGCATCCTCAAAATTTCTCAAAAAAAAAAAATAGCAGATGGCAACTTTGTCCTTTACGTAAGCCTTTCATTTTCTATTTAAGCTCTGAACCTTCTCCAAGCATTTCTTCTGGCTCCTTCCCATTTCTATCTCAGTGAAAATCCTCAAAAGAAAAATCTTTAACTACTGGGATACTAGACACCTTTTTTTTTTTACTAACTTCTATTTCCTAGTGGAAAGAGAACTTTTTTCCTCACTACTCTCCTCAGCCACCTTCTTGAGTCACAGGGTAGCTGCCACTCAAGGATGCAGAGATGCCAGGGATATGCAGGGAGTAGAGCATCTGCTCAGATGCAGCAAATCACTCCTGAGCATGCACATCAGAGGGAGCCCTGAGAGCAGCAGTGGAAAGCCAGCATCAAGGTTACACTTGAGTTCAAGAGAACGGTGATAATTGCTAGTCTCTCAACACCCAAAGCAGAAGTTGATCAAATACAGCCTTGGCCTGGACAGCGAGGCATGTCCCATCCACAGTCTGTGGGATGCTGCTGGCACACTGGGCAGACCCTGCAGCAGACCCTGCACCTGCTCCTGCCAGTCCAGAGCAGGAGTTGTGAGTCTATCCTTTGGTCCTGCTGTGAGTACATGCTTGTCCAAGTTGTGAGTGCATCCTTTTCCCCTCTGCTGGGCATTCATGCGTCTCACAATCTCATGAAGGAAAGCAAACAGTGTGTGGGCAACTCTTTCTTGCCACAGCTTCTGCTGCACTCCAGAACAGTTGTCTAGCACCTGGAGCTGCTAAAGAGATACTTCTGGTCATTTTTTTTCGTTCTTTTTGTTTATTTTGCCAAAGACCTAACAGCCCAAATCAGACCCTACTACACATTGAGAGCCAGGTGGGTCTGTGTTCTTCCGAGGAACTTTCTGGCCCTAATTATGGGGACCATATCCTTCTCTCAGAAAGTCCCTAGACACACTCAAGATACACTCAATTATGCACATGAGGTTTTTTCTCCAGGATGCCCCTGTTCTGATGGCACTCAATGAACAGTTATTGGCAAGAAAAGCCTGTAGTGAGAGGTTTGCCATGCCATGACAGCCACATCACATTTACACCACTGCTTTATGGGAGCAGATATAAAAGACCAAGACAGTTGTGATATCCTTATGACATCACAAGTAAGGTGGTCTATGAATTTCTGTCTTGGCTTTCCTACCCTCTCTTCCTGAGTCTGTTCAAAAGCAGTTCTTGAAATACATGTTTTTTGCAAGAATCAAAGGATAGCCTTTCCCAAAGACATAGTGTATAGCTTTTATATGAATGTCAGAGTGGCTCAGGTCACCCTAAAAAAGGTTACAGCAAATCATGCTCTGATGTTGGTATTCAATCTACTATGTTCCACAGATGTCATATTAAAAATTTAGAAACTCTGCTAGATTAATATTCAGTTATCTTAAAGCAGAAGCATACTGAAACCAATACTAAAACACAGAGACATTTTTTAAAAGTGTCCTATTTCTTATTACATTTTATTACACCCTTTTCAGCTTTGTGGAATTTACTGTCAATACTAATGCAGAGTATTGTCTTTTTTCTAAAGCTCTGTCATGGTTCAGGAATAGCACTCCCCAACTCAGTGCCCCTGCCAAGACTCTCACCAACCAGATGTCACTTGCTCACTCCCTCCTCCTTTCCTGCCCCTTTCCCACTCCAGGGATGGGGTTGAGATTTGGAGGCACAAGGATGAAAATTACAGTTGAAATAAGAACAATTTGCTGGAAAAAACAACGAGGTAAGAAAAGGAACAGCAACAGCTACAATAATAATAACAAAATGCATAAGACAAAGAAACTATTTACATGGAAATAAAACAATCTCCTTCACCCCCCAGCCTCCCATGATTTCTCCAGAGAAGACATCTTTACTCACAACTCTGGTAAGTGATGAGATGGTATCAAATAACAGCAGAATCTGGCCATGTCCCCTTCCCAGTTACTGTAAAAATCTAACCCTGTTCTGGCCAAAACCAGGACACTCTCACTAAATGTGCTGACAAAATTGTTATTAACCAGCACAACAGGAGAAAAAACAGGTACAACAAGCAATACTTTTAAAAATGGCTGTCATCTTCTCTCTTCTATCCAATCTTTTCCATGCCCTTACCAACCCAGCAGCAAATTCAGCAGAGAGGGTGAAATAGATAGGGATAGGCAGGTATTAAAATCTGTGTAAACCATCTACAAAGCTGCTGTAAAATACTGTGACTACAGCTATTATTTTGTTGTTTTAGCAGTAACTGAGTGGAAAAGTCATTTCCTAGCAATCAATGAACATAACTTTGCCAGAACAATCAATCACTGCCCCAGAATCCATTATTTAGAAGGGGAAGTGTTTACAAGAAAAACCCTGTAAGTGGTTTGGAAGGTAAAATGAGAAAAGGAGTTGCCGAGGGCCATCTTCTCAATGGATATGTATCATCCACTTCAGAAGCCCATGGCTCAGCATCACCTTATAGCTGAGATGCATAGGCTGAAAACCTGTCCCTGCCACAGGCACAATGGTCCATCACATTTGTTAGGCATTTAACCTAACAAGCCATAACTTCTCCATAAAATGTGGATATCACTCGGAGTAATTCACCAAGTTTCTAACATTTTCACATTACCTCACATATAAATCTGCATTCCTGTCAAAGTGAATTGTACTTCAAAGGCCAGAATTAGATTTCTTGTTATTGAAACATGAACATTCCTATCCAAGTAGGTTTCTTATTGTCACAGGGCAGCATTTTGATTCCCAAAAAAGCACATTGAATGGACTTCTACCAAAAAAAGTAGATGTGAAAAAGGACCCACAGGTGATGGGAGATTCCACAATTCCATATTTAGAAGTCAAGCATTGAACTCAGAAGTCAGGTGTTCAGTTTTAGAGTTAGCCAGGTTAGGCACCCTGAACGGTGCCTACATTGGAAGGAAAGGCCCTGACTCCCCCCCAGCAGCACTGGGATGCCCTCGTGCCTGAGAGAAAACATCACAGAAACACAAACCATCAGTGGGACACACATCTTCAAACTGAGCCTAGGCACCTCTGCAAAATAGGGATTTAGAGCCTCCAATTATGCTTACCTTTTTATCAGTACCTTAGTGGTACAATACTTGCCAGGAAAAGAGAGTTTAAAGTAGGATTCAGAGTACTAAATTCCTCCATTAACATATTCCACTGTCTTCAGCAGTGGAGGGCAGCAGAGTGGAGTCTCTTGTAATAGTGTGCACAATACAGCTTTATAAATGTTCAGTGAAATACTAAAGTGGCTTTCCTGGATCAGCTATCCCTGGAATATCACAGGCAGCCACAAGGTACAATCTTTCACATACAGTCATAGAACTTGCACGAATTAAACAAAGTCTGTCCTTGACAGAGTATCGTTTTCTCTTTACTACCTAAAACCTTAAACCTTATTCTAACTAAACCAAAAACCAAATTCATGGAAAATTAGGTTATACTCATTTGTTCTTGTGCCAAGATTGGCCTTTAACTGAAACATCTAAACTCACTAGGACATGCTTTTAC
Organism: Calcarius lapponicus; assembly: GCA_039654755.1. Taxonomy (NCBI): domain Eukaryota; kingdom Metazoa; phylum Chordata; class Aves; order Passeriformes; family Fringillidae; genus Calcarius; species Calcarius lapponicus. The sequence goes on along the minus strand of CM077462.1, from coordinate 63,718,469 downwards.
TCCTGCAGTGCTTGTTGAGAGAAATATATCTTCTCTTAATCATGGTTATGCTCAAGTGATTAAGTCAAAATCTGCTGTGTGAGGAGACATGAATGCTTCCTTCCTTTCTGTGGAACTTAGAGTTACTCTCTTTGTAAGACTTTTGGTTTCAAAGCTCTTTTTTCTTGGTGGTAACTATTTTAACTGTATCCCCCATGCAAGCTCCTCAGGACCTTATGCACTTTCTGCCTGAAGTCCCTCAATTCACATGCCCCAAACTCACATTTACCTTTTTCACAATGTATTTTTATTCATGCCATAGCCATTCTGTTACAGGGAGATTTTTTTTTCCTTTCCACTATTTCTTTCAGCTGCTAAGTTCCCATTTTTGGTTTGTAACGATTTCATTACCTCAGCCCAGGTCTCCTATTCTTACCCTGCTCACCATACACCTTTTCTTGTATGACAGTCCAGATTCCATGTATGTCCAACAGCTCTGTGACAGATTTACTACTGAATTCTAACAAGATTTGAGGCATTGTATTTCCACTAACTTCATGCTCCTACTGTACCTGTGTAGAAGGGTACAAAATCATGACGTATTTGATAATGATAGAGGGGGCACATAGTGCTTATTAGTAGTGTTAAGCTTCTTTTTTCCTTTCTTTGTTTTCTGTAGTTCCTATAGCAATTTATTAGTTTTACATTATTTCAATTTCTGTCTCTTCACCTATCTGTGGGATTATTGAGCCCACTTCAGCCATTCACAGTTGTGGGGCAAACTGGGGTGACTCATAGAACAGCTGCACCAAGGGGAGAAAATCACACAAGAAAAAATAGAGAAATCAATAAAAGGAAAACATGAGTAAAACCTTGGTAAGTGGTGCATCATGACACAGAAAATGGAAAAGTATTAATGATATATTTTCTTAATTCCTTGTCGCCCGTGCCTGTCTCACTCAAGAATTTCAAATAAGGCCTATCACCACCTGAGCTGAATTGAAAGGGAACAGCTTAGCATTCAAAGGTTCTTTATCATTTAGGACTGAGAGCAAAGGGCTCACCTTGATAGAAAAACTCCTATACTCCAAAACATGCTGGCTATGTTCATGCTTCCTTCTGCAGGACAGTCACAGGCCCAGATGATCCCTCACTTTCTCATGGGCTGGAACTATGCCAAAAACCATGCTAGTGAATAAACCACTGCCTGCCCGTCTTTTATCTGCATTTTTTTTACTGACACAATCTAAGGCTCTGTCCCTGGCTCTGTTTTGTATTCCTGCAAATTCAGAGTCAAATTTCTCCAGAGCTGACTCTGCTCCATTAAAAAACCTAAGATTTTAGTTGGGGATGAGCTCTCTATATCTCAGTTCTGGAGCTGTAAAATGGTAAGTGTTGGGAGGAACAGATTAGAGGTGGAAGACTGGCAAGGAGGACTGTAAATCACTTGAGTGACTCTTGATAAGCCTGTGTGAACTGCAGGCCAGTCATGGACCAGGTTTAACGTTATCTGTGTCTCCACTTGAGTACTCCTGCCCGTATGCTGCCTTGGTAGTCTCCTGCTTCACATGGCATTGGAAATAAATTTACTCCATGTTCTAGACACAAGTTTGTGGTTGTCCCAGGTGTCTGCCTGTATCAACTCACACAGCACCTACTACTCTAGTGTTTGAGATGAAAAAATAGAAAACCTTGAAAACATTAGATGTCCCTTTTCCTAGAGGATGGGAGGGATGGGGAAGGTGAATTTCTTTCTTCTGCACTTCAAATTCTGTTTCTAAACAAGTCATGAACATACCTGAGTTAAAGATTCCCTTCTGGTAGACCTATGAGCATAAGAATAATTTAGGTATAAGCCAGTGAATAAATCTGTATCACATTTGTTTCTTTTTGCTTTTTGTCCTACTTCTCTCAATTCCTATTTTTGAGGATCTTATTTTTCACCTGAGACTTGAAAAAGCCATTTCCACTCTGAAATGCGGATAGGAGGTGACACTCATACTTGTGTTAGCTCTAGTTTTCATTTGCAGGTACTGACCATCTGTCCAAACATGCTGGAGTTAGAATAGAGAATGAAAACTTGCAAATTAAAGTCATCCCAATGTCAAAATATTATCAAATTTTGAAGAGTCAGGAATATTGTAAAGCACTAACAATTTTTTTAGAGATATTGTACTCTGCAGACTAATCTTTTATGAAGCAGTTTGGTGCCTGGATGAACACATCTCTGATATTCACTCCCTCCCCCAACTGGTTTCCACACTTTGCAAGCAATAAGCCATGACAGATGGAACTTTGAGTAACCGAGTCTCTTTTTCATAGCATGTAATTCCACCATGCTCATAGGTTTTCTATTAAAAAAAAAAGTAACAAAACTGAGAAAAATAGTTTTTCAAAATTAAGAAAAAAAAAAAAAGAAAAGAAATTTGTAGTACCTGAGGAAAAGAAGTCAAACATTCTATACCACTTTTTCCCCTACTGTCTATACCCTCACAGGTGGGTGGTCTCCTCCTACACTTGGTTGCAGCCAGTTAAGTTTGCATCTGGCAGCAAACTCTAATCAGTCCCCATTGGTACTAAGAAATTCCCTGATCACATTTGTATCCTGGTTTCTTACTCTCCATTTTTGGCTGGGTTTTGGTTGTGTCCACATCAGCTCCACCCTGCCACCTCTTCCCCACTCATTTCATAACCTCTGAAACTTGTTCAGCCTCAGCAGCTCCCTTAAGCATGACAGAAGCACCCCTCCAAATGTTCTCCTCTTGGCCCAGACACCTAAGGGAAGACATGCATTTTTGGGAGGAAAGGAGCAAGATCAATCTGTTACGGACACGTGGCTGTGTTTTACCTTCCCTGGACAGTGAGTAGTTGTGCCTGTGCTGTTCCACCTGCACCCACCCTGGTGCTACAAATAAATATCACAGAATGTCACAGAACAATGAGTTGGAAGGGACCTGCAGGGATCTTCGAGTACAACTCTTCAGTGAATGGCCCATATGGGGACTGGACCCACAACTTTGGTGATATTAGCACCAAGCTCTAACCAACTGAGCTATAAAATTTCACTAACCAGCCCAGAAACTGGCTGATGGGATGGTTTGCATAGGAATTTCTGCAGAGAACATGTTTTCTCGAAGTCCAGAACATTTCTTTGGTGTGCTGCAATTCTGAGCTCCCCCTCTGCCTAATTCCCTGAGGAAAGAAGGGGAGCTCTTCAGCCCTGACACATCCCCAAAACTGCCCTTTGATACTACCCCAGCCCTTGACCAAGGTTTGTTTCCATTCCAGCCTGCCTCCAAGCAGTGCACAAAGCTATCTGCTGTGGTGGCTGGCAGCCACAGGACCCCACTAAACAGCAGAAGGGAAGAAATTCCTCCAGAGGACAATTTGCAGAAGGGACATGCCTTGCATGCACAAATTGCCTGTTGGACGATATTTTCTCTCTCTGCTGACTATGTGAGGAGCCTGGGGAGATCAGCCTTCTGACTCAAATACTGCATTTAGGTGCTTGAAGTTCAGTAATATAATTCACAGGATTGCTAAGCGTATATAAGTTTCTAGGTTTACAACAGACAAGAGATGTAACTACATTTTGAAGCTTATGATAAAAGGCTGGAGGTAGAGGGAGGTCCTAATCAGTCATCAAGTACATCCATCACCAAAACTGGATTTTCATTTAATCGGCAAACTTTATTACATTTTACAGTTTGATTTTTGCAACTCATATAAACCCTCCTACTGATAAAGGAACTAGAGCAGACAGTGGTTTTGTGTCTGCTACAGACCAGCAGGACAAATTCTGGAGCTGTGTATAGAATCACAACAAATTATTTGCATATGTCTGTTCAAGAAGCCAGATTGTGCCAAGGACCTTAGGGAAAGCCTTTACAGAGACTGAAGGGACAGACAGCTACCAAATGTTCCCAATCCAGTGTTTGATTAGAGCAGTCATACAGCACTGAACACAGAGCTGAGCATTAAAATCTCCTCAGGAAAAGACAGAAATGGAGTCCTCCTGTACCCAAATGAAAATTCTCACCTATCAGTCACATCAAACACCTTTCTCCTTCTCAGCCCTGGAAAGGCTTCAGTTGCCTGTGAAAACCTGCTGCTGCTTTGCTGTGTCAAGTCACTGCCCAGTGCAGCAGTGCCCAGAGCCCTGTGTCCCAGAGCAGTGGCACTCTGGAGCAAAAGAGCCAGTTCAGCTCTTCAATCTTATCCCCACTTGACAGGAGTGGAAGGCAGAAAGAAAAGGCTCTGACAGCTCCCAGTCAAGTACAAACCATAAAAGAATTTCCCTGCATACTCAGTTCTTCATAGGTTAGCTAATAAAGATGGTGAGCACTATGCTGTCAGTAAAAGCAACGATTTTCAGCTACGCAAAGCAGAAAAAATGCACGTGTTTCTGCTCAGCCACAGAAGTCTTTAACATGATGATGGCTTGTTTTCACCTTTTTTTTTCACAGCTCAATGCTATAATTCCTCAAGGACCTTATGACAATCGAGGTGTGTTTTGCAGTGACTAGAGTCGTTGCATAATTGTGAACAAAATGACACATATTTCTTTTATCTCATTATCTTAATCTGAGTAGACCAAGTGAGTCACAGAGACAAGAATACATGCTAACATCTGAGAGAAAAAAAAAAAAAAAGATAATTTTAGCTGTGATATAAAAGAAATAGATGACTCTTAACTGTTACATAACATGGACCTTTATATCCTCCTGTGTCCCAGATACAGGTACAGACCTGAAATACCACAAATTCCCCCACAACAGACCAGGTTAAAGAACGTGCCACCCTCTGTCCCATGCAGGCCCACAAAAAAATAAAAGTAAGAAGACATCAGGGAAGCTTAGCATACATGCTGGCTCTCAGTGAAATTAACAACTGTCAGGAGGGAGCAAACAGCAAACTCACTGAATACTTCATTACCCATTTCAATTCTTTTGTTCCCTAAGGGAGTTAGTAGAGCAAAAGCACTCTCACACTCTCTAATCCAGTCCTCAAACTTATAATCACTTTGAGATAGGAAAGGCAATTTGCAGGGAGTTCATGGTAACTGACTTGCATTTCCCAGTGATTTTATGCACTTGGCCACTGTGCTTCTGCTGAAGGCAGGAAACCTACATGGGTTCATGTGGCACAAGGATCTGCCTCCATTAGCGACCTGTCTCCAAGGGTGGTATCAGTCACCAGGAACCACACGCTTGAGAAGGCCTCATTAGACAGCTGAGACCAAATCAGTAGTGCTAAGCAGAAAGAAAAAAGGGCCAGCTTCTTCTCCTTGCATAAGTGGAGTGAAAGGCAACTTCCCTAAGACCTGTATCTCAGCCCCAAGCAAAGGACTTTGGTTCCCTTCAGTCTATCCTCTGTGGTTCCCTTGAGTCTATCTTCTGTGCCAGCCCATGGCTTCTCTTGTCCTGGAAAGCTGCTCTCAGCATTTTCACACCTCAACTAACAGCCACAACCTGCCAGCAGAATAACTCTGATGCTCTGCTACTATATTCAGGGAAGTTACTCAAGATGAAAATAATCCAACTCAAGTCATCAGCCACCCAGGGGATAGGAGTGTGCAGATGGCCCTGCTCCTCTCCTTCTCATCCCTGAGGGAACCACTGGAGAGATTAAAACCACAGATGTATCCTGTCCCAGAGGAAAACAAGTGTTCACCGCTCTTCTCCAAGCAGTCCTTCTTCAGTCTGGGGGATATTCAGCTGGCAGGAGATGATATTCATGATTCTCTATGACAAATAAAGAGGAATCCTCAGCTGCATCTGGTTCCAACAGTGTGTCTGCTTCTAAAGAGGGAATCCAATTCTCAAAAGGCTGTGCCAGAAGTAGGGATGCTGCCTGGGTGGGAATGAGCCTCATGGGCAGAAGGCAAGCAGGGAACAAAGACACATAGGAGTGGACTCATGGGTTTCTTCCAAGAAGATCTTGTGAGAAAAGGAAAAATAATAATATTGATAAGGAAGAGAAACAAATAAAACTAACAGAAAGGAATGTGGTAAATGTGAGAAAGATGCTGTACAAACATTCAAGCTGTGGGTGGGGTGTCATGAGTCCAGAGAAAAATACACAAGAGGTTCAGTGGGAAGGTGGAGCCTCAGTCTCTGAGGACATCTGCAAGCCAAGCTTAGCAGCTGGGAATGCCCTCTAGGACTGAGAGAGAAACATCAATGCTATGTCTCTCCTGATCATGAAGTAAGGGGGGAAAGGACCCAAACTACAACATTTTGAAGATCAAAATAAAGGTGTGCAGGCTGACCGTACAGCAGAGAAGTAAATATCTGTGATACAGCAAACGTTTGAGGACAGGATTATTCCATTTAAAACAGAGCTCTATTCCCTGACTTTGGGTTACATCAAGATAAGCCCTCACATGATGTATAGATGCTCCTCTTTCCTGGTTTTATTGCCAACTTTTTTGCCTCACTTTAAATAAAAAGGGAATGTAACCATTGGAATTTTATGGACCCTCCAGGGGATGCCCTTGTCAGAACAGAATTTACTGCAAGCATCCTTAGCTTCCACAAGACATAAATACTTATTAGATCAGTATGGATGAGAGAATTTTCAAATCTAACACCAGGGTATAAAAATTTTGTGCATAAAAAAGGCAAATTAGGTTTTTGCTCTGGAGAAAACATTTATAAATCAATCAGTGGATGGTATAATGCAGGAGGCGATGTGAGGCAAGAGGCTCAAGAAAAAAGAGAAATTAAGACAACCATTTCAAAAAATTGAAATAGAAGTCGCAATTTTGATTATTAAGTTTAAAATCCAATAACTCATGTTGCATAAAAAGTGGGGGTGGTGTGGGGAGGGGAGAATTTTTAATACTCAGAGAGGCCACTGGTTTTCAGGAGAAGCGACAGCTGTTTTGAATACCCAGAAGAAACCAAGTGGGAGAATAGAAAGTTCAGCTTCACTCCTGGAAATCTGCTTGTTTGATGTTAATATGAAATATAAAGAAATGTCATAGAGGCTGGTTTTCTGCAAAATTCTATTATTCCATATAATTTAAAAACAAACAAAATAGTCTTTAAGATGTTTGTTTAGAGTTGACATTTAAAAGTAGGATTTATTATTTATATGGCTCTTCAGACAGCTTGTCCTTTAGCTATGCTTGAGGGATATGGCTTCAAAACATAAGTCATGGTTAAATAAGATTGCTGTGGAAAAGAAAGAGATAAGACAGGAGATAATTCAGGCGTGTCTCTTCAAGAGCAACTCTTGGTCATGGTACAAGCTTGAAAACAATCTGACTTTAAAACATCAACAAGCAGGAACTCTGTGCCTTATGGTACTAACCATCTTTTACATCCATACCATTGCCTTTACCTGAAGGTATTTATAAATTTTCAAAATAAATCCTGTAAATTACTAGCCACTTGTAATGTATGAAAAAAATTAAGTCATAATTTAATATTTACTCTAAGCCAGGAAAATCCTGTGATTTCTTTCAAGGTAGATTTCATCATTCTATTCAAATTTTGTAAAACAATTACCATGTTTCCTCAAAAAAACAAGCATAATGGATTTTCCCCAATTTTCTTTTAGATGGCCAAGCTGCTGGATTTAATTTCCAGTCAGTCTCTCCTAAAACTTTACATCGAAGGCAGGGTTATATCAAAAAAAGTGGAAATGCTGTTTGAACAAGGATTCGAGGAGTAGGCTGTACATTGGGCTAATTTAAGGAGTTCTTCTTCCAAGGAGACAAATTGATAGACTCCGTGAATATCAGTGTTAGTTTTTCAAACCAGTGAATTGATTCAGGCCAATTAAACAATGTGCATAGCTGGCATTTGTGATTGTAAGCAATATTGTACCCATCCTGCCAGATCATGGGACCATAAAGGAAAGGAGCTGGAAATTTAGATCACTTAGGTCTTAAAAAGAAAAGCCTCCCTATCTCCTCATAGTACAAATCATTATTCTGGCTGATTAGCCACCAAGTTTTTCCCAATCTACTGCAATGCCATTGCTTCAGACCACAAATTCCATTCTTGAAGACAGCCCATTGCTGATGGGAATTGAGCACAGCATAATAAAAAAACGAATAATTCCACAACATTTGTCTTTTGCTAACTTGCTCACAAACTATTAATCTTCATTTGGAACAGTGAGATCAATGTTCAAAGGATCATGTGCTCTAAGAACAAATTCATTCCAAGACTTCATAATCTGCTCTAGTATATTCCAAAAGGAAAAAAAAAATGCCTGAAACAGATTATTCTTTCTGTTTTTTCCAAGGATTTAGAACAAATTCTTTACAAGTACCAAACCATTCAGTACTGTCATTCCACTCTTGTCCTACAAGGTGTTTGTGGCTGGTCTAATTCCACCACGAAGGTCCCACATTACTTTGTTCTGAGACCCACAGGGATCACTTCAAATGATGGAATAAAAGAACATACATTCATAATGAATGCTGTTACAGGGATATAATTTTGATAAGCTTCAGACAGATTCCCCCCCTCCTAAGGCATGGCTGAGTGCCCTGCTCTCAAGGCACCTGAAAACACAAATAAAGGGTCTGGTTTTCAGGCGTCAGTGGTCACATACATTTTCATGAATGATCTTTACAAATTTGGTGAGAGTTTTTTGTGTTGCAGTTCAGCAGTGCCGCTGTCAGGCCCCGGGAAACTGAGCTCTGCAACAGGAGCCAGGGCCTCACTCTGGCTCTTAGGCCAGCCAGGAGAGCTGTGAGAGGTGTGCGGTGTGAGCTGAGTGCTTCCTGCTGCTCAGCATGGCGTTTGGCATGTGTCCCACCCTTGTAGCCATCTTCTACCCACACAGCCATGAGTGCTTCCTCTGAACACTGATGTTGGGGTCCTGAGTCCTCATTTCAGAGCGACCACCCAATACCCAGGGTTTACACTTCAAGACTGAGTACCTGGCTTTAGCCTGGACCCACGGTTCCCTCCAGTTTTCCATGTTGTTCTGGCCGCCTAGACTTTGATCATTCATCTTTCCCATGGCCATCAATTTAAAAACAGCATTGATTTTTCTGACATCAAGCCCTGGCTTGTATTTCTTACAATGCCTGACCGCCATCCTCATCCTGGAGTCCATCCAGTAGTCACTGTTGTGTGGGATTTCCCATGTCTGTGGTGTGTCCCTAGTGGCTACAGCTATAGAACATCCTAAACTTCCCTGACTGTTAAAGATTTTGTTTACTTAAAGCTTGACAAGGTACAGTGCAAGCAACCTCTCAGGTATTTAAATATTAAGAGCAAGAGCCCAGGCATGAGTATTCTGACAGCTTTTCTGACTAACAACAGCATTATTTTTTTGCTCAGTGATTCTGCTTTTTCTACCACTAGTACCTTTCCTTTTGATTGGCTTGAAAGAACATTCAGTCTGAGGAAAAGCAGATGCCAATGCTCCCTGAGTGTTCTCTAGTGTGTCCCTGTGGGCCAACATTATCAACACTTCAACCAACACATGAAAGCAGTCCTCAGCCCTCCTCCTTTCCATTACTTATTAATAGGCAAGTCTTTCCTTCAAACTAGTCTTTCCTCTGTTATTAAAGTGTTTTTTTTTTTTATTGTGAGCATGTCTGGAAGTAAAGTTGAGACTCCCCTGACTTGGTTGTATCTGCGAAGTAGAAGTGTGTACCTGAGATCATCATGTATTCCTTCTGATAAACAGGCTCTTCCAAACCTGGATATCTACCTAAGGATTAGAACTCTGGAACTTAAACTATACTCATGTCTACTCTATAGCATCTAACACTAAGAGAGATGAAGATTGCCTGAAGCCTGTCCAAAAAAATTAACAGAGTAATGTCAGGTCCCTCACAATCAGTAAACCTCACTTTTGGCAATACATAAACTCACAAACTGTTGTGAGTTAACGGTCACTATCTGAAGACCTTAATGCTCCTTGTTGCCAGAAGCATCTGGGGATGTTAATATGGTTCACATAGATCATGCATTAAACTAATGGCAATGCATGTTATGGCTGATTGAGACCACAGGTACAAGAGATTTCCCTATAAACTCCATGGCAGAGGGCAACATCAGAACATGGTCTGAACTGAGTCTACCATTAGCATGTGCAGGCTTATGGAACAAGACTTCTTGTCCAAGATGGAAAAAAACAGCAACTGCCAGCTGTGGTTAATTGTTTTAGAGACCTAGCTGACACCTGAAGATTTGCCAACAGAATTTAGCCTTCTCCATGACCTCAGGCAATCTGCCTTCTTCTTGTGCTAAATTGAGTGAAGGCACTTCTTTTGGACCATATTCACAATGTGATCAAAGGTGCTGGAAAAACTGAGGAATGATAGGAAACAAAACAATGCAAAACACCTCTGAGCTATGAGGTTTGCCATCCTAATATCTGAAAGCTGTTATCTGTGCAAAATTAGTGTAAAATGCAACAAACATAGGTTTTGAACAAAGTATGAGTGCATATCCATCAGAAAGGGTGAAGAAAGATGAGATGGGGGAAAATATCTTTCACAAAGTCTGTTTACATCTGCTTAAATCTCCTGTTGAAAGCCATTCTAAAGTCTCTTACATCACTTGCTTCCTCTGGACAGAAGAGAATATGTATTCACTACAGATGCTCTACTTCATCACTTAGAAGTATTTCTTATCTTTAACTTTAGAAGGTTGATTCTATTAATCAGAACAGAAGAGAGTGTGACAGCTAGAAGGGAAACTAGTGTAAAGCTAGGAATATTTATTGCAGCCTTTTGGGGCTGAGGGTATCTGATTCTTATTTAATATTTTGACACATTGAACACTAAGCAATTTTTTTATCATCACCACTCAGCTCTGATACATAAATACAGGCATCTATTAATTATACTGGCAGATAATATATATGAAAATGCCTACTTAGCTTCCCCTTATAAGAAAATGCATTGCACTCATCAGGGCTGCCCCAAGGGCACGAGTGACTTGTCCTTGTGAAGACATGCTTGGCCCCCCAATTAAAATCCTGAGCAGAAAGAATCCACCTTTCTCATGAGACAGCTAACTTCTGACAGGCATCAAAAAGTACCTTTCCTTAGCCTCAAGGTATAGGGGTCAGAATTAGCAATGAATTAAAACATTGTAATGAGAGAGGATTTTCACTGCTTACGAAGATATTTCCTGCATAGTACATATAGCTGTTACTTGATATGCAGCAGCCAGAGCTCAAATTGTGTTTTAAGACAGAATTTAAAATGGCAGCACAGTAGCAAACACCCTCCTTTTCAAGCCCAGGGGCCCAGTACATCAGGAACAAACAGGGACGTACTTGAATCACAACTTGATGCCTAGCTACAAAATAGTGTCCTGGAACTGAGCAGGGTGGGGATCCAGTAGAATTCCCTAAGATTTACTGGGGGACCAAAATGAACTTCATGTGTATGAAGTTGTCTTTGTTTCTTTTCTTTTCTTTTTCCTGACCATCTGCTAGCTACAGGTTTCTCAAAGTGAGAAATCTGGCCCTGAGTAAGACTCATCTCATGGTCCAAAACTGAAGTCCCTGACTGATTATTGCTACCACAGTTAAGAGTTAGACTGGTGCAATGAGCTGACCCACAGCAGCTCAGTGCTTCCTGCGTCCTGGCTACTGCCATGGACTCTGCTCTGCCCAAATCTGGACTGCAGGGAGCTACCTGGCCTTTTCCCATGGAAGGTGAGTTATAGTAACCACTTATCTAACAGGGGGCTGAACCTATTTCCAAGCCTGAAAGAAGCAAATCAGATCCCTCAGTGGTTTAAATCAGTATGTGTTGTCTGGCTTCACACTAAGTTAGCCACATCCTGGTTGTAACTTTTCTTTCTATGAAGACTGTTCTAAGACTTCCTAGAGGCAATTCCAGCTTTAAGTAGACAGTGATTTCATTTTGGAAAAAAACTTCGAAGTACCACCCCTCCTCCACCCAAAAAAATCCCAAAAAACCAGCAGTGAAATGAAACTCATCCATGCCTAACTGTTCTCATAGTTAATACAGTCCCATTATTAATTTTAATGCAATTTCTCAAGAGTAAAAATTGGAACTCAGGTTCTGGATCTCAGAATAATATTTTCTGCTAGTTTGGTAGTCATCTGTTACCAACTTTTTTTTCCCTGAGCAACTTCTTTTCACAGTATTGTATTCACAATTTGGCCATATTCTGTTCTTAACATGATATAATAGGAAATACATAAGCACAAAGTGTGTTTTTCAAGTGTTCACAAATTAATTTTGGGAGTGAATTCTTTCTGCAAGACTCTACAATACTCTGGGTATCAGATACAAGAAAATCTATCAATAGGTTAGTCCTGTTCATCTATTCTGCTGCATACTAAGTTTCTTTTTTATGGGAAATAGAACTTTTGAATTGGTGGTTACAACTTTGAATAGACTTTTCAAGGTCAAATACTACCTGGCTTTACAGTCTTAATATCAGAAGAGATGATAAGCAGCAATGATATTAATAATAAATATTCTCAAAATTGAGATGCAGAACCTGAGTGCAGAATGAGATACAGCTTTCCTCAATACACATATCTGTGGAAATCTAATCAAGGCTGATCTTATATTCAGAGCCTGAGTGTCTCAGGTGGACTGGAGGCAGGAAAATGGCAACAAGCTGTTACTTCTTGTAATCCTGGGCAAGGATAAGAGAATGAATAATTAAAGTCCCCTTGCTCAACAAGGAACCAAAGAAAATGTCAAAAAATCAATGCAGAAGACCTCTTTGAGAAGAAAAAAAATTCTAACTATTTCTGAAGTCACCATTCTTTTATGTACAATATAAAATATTTAGATGCTGAAGAATTGAAAACTGAATTCTGATGGAGCTCATTGTTGACTCACTTGCCCTAAGAACTTCATCCTCATATTTTCCACAAGTACCTGCCTATAACCAGGACAACACTTGCCGTAGACATCATCTCTTTCTACCCATCTTTTATAGAGCCATGAAATAGGAGCTGCATCTGTGCCTCCCTGACTCTGCATCACAGGATACAGAACACCATGAGAATCCTTACATGGGACTTCTGGAAGTTCACTGAAGTTTTAAGAAAAGAGAAATAAAGAGAGAGAGAGAGAGAGATGATGTTTTTACAATACTGAAGATTCCCAGAAGTTAGAACAGTAAGTTTTACTCTGTACACCTACGATTATGCTCCCCCACTTTGATCATCATCTGAGAATAACTGAATATAGGAGGAGATTTTGTAACCCATAGTGATTGAATGACTTTTCTTCTGGTTTTGCCTTCTCCAGAAATGATTATTTCACTGTTTTGCTATGAACTCAGTTTGGCACCCAAGCAAACACTCACAGTTCCTTGGTTCAGGCAGACTGGCCACAAGCAAAGCAGCAAAATCCTGTCCAACAGCAGCCAGTGGGGCAGTCAGCCAAATTTACCACCTCTCCTTTCTGCATACCTCATGCTCTAATACATTATGTTGTATATATTCGTCACATGTCACAAACAATTTCTGCATGGATGTGTGTCTATACACACACACTTTTCCCCACCTGTTCCTTTTCATCCTGTACAACAATTGCCATCCATTCCAGGAGGGGCCTGACAAGGGCATTCTTGGTGTTGGGGACTAATTAGTGTATCTGTCATTATGACCAAGTCCAGCTCAGTTTGGAGGAATTAGAGGTTTCTGTCAACTGCTACGAGCCTTCAGTATTAGATGTGGCCAGTAGTATTTATCAGTCCCCACCTCAGCACAGGTTTCCTATAATAGCTGACATCTTCTTTCACTAGCTGTCACTCAAAAATTTGCTGAACCTGCCCCAGGCCTGCCCCATTACCTGTATTTTCAAAGAATAACATCTCATACAAAATGCAAGCAAAGCCATCTCACTGTGCAGAAGGTATCAACTTTCAGTAGCCATTTGTTATGTACACAGTCAAATGCCCTTCCACAGTCTCCCACGTCACCTTTCACTGACAGGAGCTTCTCATAGCCCCCCAAACCTGCTCAGGCTGAATTCCTCCAAAATCCACTATGCTTACACATTCTGGGACTCTGTTGTGTGAGTGACAAGTGCCATCATTTCACTGCTGCTTTGCTCTCCTCACAGCTTCCTGCCTCTAGGCTTACACTGAGCTTTCTGTGGTGGTCACAGTACCAACTGGAGTCTCACATTTGCAAATGCAAGAAGGGGCACTCTCAAGGTCTATTTGGGATTTTCTTTCTATTGAATTTGACATCTTTGACCAATAATAATAAATATCTCCAAGTGGATTGTAAGTAAAGAAATTATACACACCACCAACAATTTTGTTAAAATGTGGAACATTGCCAGACTCAGGAAGATCTGCAGCACTTGGCAGCAGACTGAAATATATAAGCGCAACCAGGGAAATATTGTGAGTTTACTATACTCAAAAAGTTTACTGTCCCAGAAAATTGTTATTGCACAGAACACATGCCAAGTTAATATTGTAATGGGTTTTATGGCTTGGAACAGTTAGCTAGTGCTTGTAGCCAGAGGGCTATATCCTCAGATGGTGTAAAATAAGTGAATGTGGAGGCAATCACATGAGGAGATTTATCAGGAACAGACTTTTAAATGTGGTACAGCTGGCCTAAGAATAAACCTGTGGTTGCAAACCTTCTCTTACAGAAATTGATTCTGTGATTTTGTGTGATTGTGAACATAAGAAATGTACAGCTTCTAATAAATTTAGAGGAAGAGAGACATGTAGTCGTGAAGACGGATTAAATCTAATAAAGCAGTATGAGAATTTCTGTTTAATAATAGAAGACAATTATTCCTTGCTGATGCACATGGGACTATTGTGCCTATGGTTATGATCACCTGAACCCGGAGAAAAACCTTTGTTGGTCCTACCTGCTTCTTGCAGAGGTGCTGCAGGGTGTAAGAACACAGCTGAAGTGGAGAGAGAAGAGCAGACACCAAGCTGTTACAGAATGGCTTCATCTTGTATTGCTCAGGTCCTTTGCTTTGCAGTTCTGTAGTCTGTCTTCTCCTTGCAGCCCTGTTAACTTTCACCAAAGCTTCTTCGTGATTTTTAAGCTTTCTCCTGCTGTTGGTTTTGTGCTGTTGTTATTCACATGGTGTTGCACCTGCAAACCTTGACATTAGTCTTATCTCTGGTTTCTCATGGGAAGAAACCATCACCAGAGTAAGAATGACTCCTTCCTTCCTCTTGCTCTTCCCCACCCTTTCTTTTATAGATTGAAATTTGCATTATAGGAAAAACTTAAATAAGTCAATAACATAGTGGCTAACAGAGACTTGAACCTCCAGTTGGACTTACATACCCAAGCTCACTGTGAAACACTTGGGCTCATACAGAGCAAACTGTTTTAAGCAGGAATATCCAGAAGGGAATTTGAATAGGTCACATTGAAAGGCATATGGTCACTATGGAAAAACATGGAGGAAAATCATCATCATTTGCATCACATGGAGAGGTTCACCAGAAGATACCTTCATTGGAGATTCTGCTGCACCTCTTTTTGACCATCCACGGGTGAAAGCTTCTGTTTTCCCTGTTCTCTTTCTTTCTCTCCTTTGTATTTTTCCCAACAGTAACTTTAGAGTGGGTGTGTGCCATCAGACTCCATGAATAAAACTTTAAATATTTAAGTCTGTCTCAGCATCCTTTGTGTGATCCGTTGTATCTATCTCAACATCATATGACCAACCTTATCTTGCCTAGGGCTGAAAAAACTTCCTTTTGTGCCAGGCTTGACATGACTTAGCATGTAACTTTTTGCAAGTTATCCCAGCCTAGCTGCTGTCTCCCACAGCAGTGATGTGCCTGTAGCAACTAAGCCAGGAGTTCTGTCCCATCTCATGAGTGGAGAAACTCACAGTGCAACCCAGCCACAGCCTGAGTGGACTTCAGTCTCCCTCTACAAACATCTCTATCTTGGTATATATAAACTCTCCCCTGGACTCTTCTATAGCTTTATCTAATACAAAGGCAATCTGAAAATTGCTTTCTTAGTTAAAGCTTAAAATAGCTTTATTTCTCCCATATCTCAGTTCCTCAGCTGTAAAGCACCCTGTGGTGTGGACTCCATATCCCACAACACAAAATCCTTTTTCAGAGGCTTGCGTGCAATTATGGCACAAATTGCAGCAATGAAGTCAGTGATGGCATGTCTGGGCACTACAGCTGTGTCTACATTTGTAAGTTAAAGAGTTGCACAGAAGGCTGAGCAATGGAAATGAACTGTCTGCACTGTAAATTTGCACTATTAAATTATTCCAGTGCAGTATGGGCCATGGCAGATGGCTTTGGCCCTCTCCAAAAGACTCTCTGTAAGAGCTTGAGAGCTAGAATGGGCCGGGGACAGTCACAGGAAGTTCATATGCAACTTCTATTTTGGAGGGTCAGAAAGTATAATAATACACTTTGGGACAGTTCTGCAAGAGCTGGTCCCTCTGCTCCTGGGTGAAAAAAAACCCTGGAGAACTAAGTGACAGTATGTAGTCCAATTAATCCTGCTTATGCAACGCATTTAATCCCCAAGATGCCATTCCCCATTCTGAAGGGTAAAACCACTTTCAAAAAGATCATTATTGCATAAAAAAAAAATCTGTCCAGTATTATTACTTTGAAATGTCAAAGCCTTCCTGCTTACAGTTTCAAAATCAGTATTTAGTCCCTTTAGCAGATGTGGTTTAAGCTCTCATTGTTGTTAAGCACCTGTTACCCTTTAACACTGGACTCTGAAAGAGCTCAACACTTCTGAAAAGGGGAAATTTTAGTCAGCTCCTGGATAATGGAGCTGAAGCAGAAGAGACCAATTCTCTTCAATTTTCTAAGCATGGTAATGAAGGAAGCTCTTCTTCTAAGCAATGACCTAATTTGAAGGCAAACTTAACTGCTGTGCATTCAGAACAGATGTTCATTCACTAAGGTTGCTTAGATTTTTGCATGGAAATACAAAATTGAAACATTGCATTCTCATTATTGAAGGAACAATGAAGTCATGAAAAGAAGCAAAAATGTTACAAAATCAATTCTTCCTGCCAGGTCTGGAATAATCTGAAATGTCTAGAAGTGATATGCTTGTATGATTTTCAGTATCATGCAAGGCTGATTAAATGAGTTAATCAAATAGAAAGATAGAATCATAAAACGGTTTAGGTAGGAAAATATCTCTAAGATCATCGAGTCCTACCTTTAATCCAGCACTGTCGGGTCCACCACTAAACCATGTCTATAAGCCCCTATCTGCACATCCTTTAAACACCTTCAGGGATGGTAACTCCACCACTTTCCTTGGAGAGCCTATTCCATGCTTGACAGTCCTTGCAGGGAAGAAATTTTTCTGAATGTCCAATCTAAACCTCCTCTGGCACAACTTGAAACCATTTTTTCTTGTCTATTTTTTGTTACTTGGGATAAGAGACCTCTCCCCATCTCAATACCCCTTCCTTTCAAGTATTTGTAGAGAGCAAGAGCAAATCATCACAGACCCAAGAGAAATTTTCCTATATAAGCTTGAAAACTTCAAAATTAACATGACTGCAAAGGAATTAAATGGAATCAAAGAGAAAGTTTAGCCTTCAGAGGAACCAGGGCTTTCATGATGCCAGAAAAAGTTCATGCAACAAACACTGAATGGAAAATTAGTGCAGAAAATATTCAAAGACTGTTCAGCAGTGTGCATTCTGGGGCAGCTGAAAACATGCAAAACCACAAGTAACCATGTGGGTGAGCTATGTGCTATGGACTTGCATGTGAATTGAGCTTCCTATTTGTTCTATATTTACTTGCTCAGACTCTGTATAGCATCATAACCATTTATAGCTTCCAACAATTACCTTTAGTTGTGTTTAGAATAATGGAGACTATGAATGTCATATTCAGCTTTCAATTCTGTAGCTAAGCACCAGAATTCATGTAATCTGTGAATGGACCAGCAAAGGAAATACACAAATATATACCTATATAATATAAACAACACCATTTTTCTACTGTCTCTGCTTTAACGTCCTCTTTCTTGTATTCCTATTCACACGGAGTAGTACCTTTCTCTTCAAGCAGCCTCGCTGATTTTAAGTTGCTGTGAGGGAGAGTCAAACTCTATTCAGCATATGTAAGAGACCCTCGTGGGCACAGTGGCAGAACAGGGTTTCCACAAGATTTGTGAAGGAGGAAGAAGTTTAATGCAAAACACTTGGTCAGTTCTCATCTGAAACGTGAAGAGCATTTTAATAAATGCTTAGCAATAGCCTTTGTCCCTCTCTTGTGTCTATTAAAATGAGAACCCAGGCTCAATAAATATATTCCAAGGAATATTGGAAGATAAAGAACACTGTTTTTTTGGGTTTAAGGTTTTTTTGGGGGGAAGGGGTTTTTTGGGGGTTCACTTGTAGGGGTTTTTCACAGTTAATCTCAGTGACAATTTTTAACAGAATATATACAATTATTCTTAATGTGGACTAAAGATTTAATTTTGCACAAGTTTATATTGCAGATGCCATTAAAAAAAAAATCTCAGGATTATATATATTTTAACTACATTTCTTGCCTTCCCACTTTAGAGCAAAATTTGATACTAAACTGAATTTCATCTGTGATAATATTAGAATCATAACTTGCTACCAGGGACATTAAACAGTAGTAGATTTGTAAGTGAGCCATATTTTGCTAGTTAATATTCAACTAAATCCTAATGACATCCTAAAATTTATATTAATTCTCTGGTTTATATTGGGCATCCTTGGCTTATGGGCTTGATCTTCTTCATATTGCAGTACCCTGCAAGACTGACTCCATTTAGCTAAATGTTATTATACTGTGTTATGAGGCCCTGTGAGAATCCATGCCTTTTTGAAACATCTTGCAATGACAATTGACTTCCTTTGTTGTTCCCTGATATATTAGTTATGAAGCTCCACAGTGGCACAGTTAACCATTGGGCTTCTTTCCATTTTACTTCACAGAACTGAGCATTATCAGAGAAGGATTGAGGACAAAGAATTGAATGAAAAGTCATCCATCAGTACAGGGTCTTTTTCCTTTATTTAATTTGATGAAACATGCACTGCTGTCAATTCTGCAGCCTTTCTGCAAGCAGGACTCTCCTGATCAACAGATGTGGATATTGACTGATTGCAAGATTATACCAGCCAAATGAAAAATGTACTCGGTCCCTGAACTGTGTATTTATTCTACAATAGAAAAGTTATTCTTGCTCTGCAGCTAACAGCCATTCACCAGGCCCAGTTTCCCTTTAATTATGCATTTCTACAGTTTTCCAGGACCTTGGAGCTTTTTTTTGTTGCTTGTTTTCTCTTTTAAAAGATCTTTACTATCCCTCCCAGTGTCAATAACTCGATAGCACTCACCTGAGCCAGAACAAAAGTTTGCTAAGCATCTGTTTGAAGCATGGCTGGGCAGGGCACAGCACTGAACTTCATGAGAGCAGCAGGAGCTAGTTGCTCCACCCTTGGTAACAAGTCAGACCCTCTGCTTGAACTTTCCTGAACTTGCACTCTGAGATCTGCTTGTAGAGGTCCTGAGCCTTAGTTGAAGTCATCTCTACTTACTCCCATGAATTTACATAAAAATTCTACAGAAAGGAGAGCCCTAAAGATTCAAACGTTATTTTAGTAAAAGCATGTCTGTTAGATGGTTTAGCCCCAGAGAAAATTTCAACTAGAGAAGTACTAGAGCTGGATAAGGTAAGTACCATTATTTTTCAGGCTATAAAATTTCACTCTAAAAACTTCAGTTATACTGAAAAGGCACAGAATTAACATCCTTCTGTAATACAATGCCTGAACTTAACAAAATTGAGAAGTTAGGACATTTTTGTGTTCAGCCCAGTTTTAATTTTCTAGATTGTCAGTTCTACAGCCCTGACATAGCCTTAAAGAGATATAGAGACAAAGACAGAGGAACCAGAGGCAGTTTCTCCATACTGACCTTCCAAAAGACTGAATTGGTAGAGATGGGAAAAGCATGAAGAGAAAGGGAAGGACTCCTGCTGTTTTAGGACTAGTTGAGCAATCAGGGACTCTTGGCTACTACAGCTGGCTATGAGGAGCAATTGCTGAGCCAGGTGATAATGTCTAGGGAAGACCACTGGCTTCATTCAGTGGCCCTCTGAAACAGCTAACATCTGGCAGACACCTGAACCCTGACAGCAGGGGGGCTTCCCTCCCTCCCTTCATTGCTCTCGCAGAAAAGTCAGTCAGGCTGGCTGAAGTGTGCTCTGGAGCATGTCTCCACCCCTGGGGTGCCGTGCTCAATGCAGCAGGATGAGCTGAAGGAATTCAGGAACTGGCTCAATTGTGTATGGGAGGGAAAGTGTCACCACCACCCCTGGGTTTGGGAAACAACCAGGACTTCTGGAGTGGTGATGATGGTTTCACTCCCTCCCGTGGGGTGCAAGGAAGATGGCTTCAACACTTCTTTTGTCATGAGCATGCCTCAGAGAAAAAACAGTGTGGTAGGAATCTTCCTATTTCCCTTTCTTCTGTCAGTGCTCAAATGAAAGGTCAAGGAGTCTTACTTAAAAAACAAATCATGCTTATCTTGTATTCTTATTGTGCCAGGAAAGGGGACACAGTCTGTCTGTAAGGGCATCAGACTTATTCTGTCCCCAAACCTCTGTTTACTTAAGGAACTAATGTTGCTCAGTCCCACTGACCTTCACTGGTTCCACTGTGATCTCAGAAGATCTCAAGATTTCAGATAATAGCTTCAGAGTCTCACCAATAAGTAGTGCTCATGTGAAGCCAAGCAACACCACATTAATATTTATGTTGACAGATATATTCCATCCATAAAGCTTATTTTTTTCTGATAAAATGTATTACACCCACTTGGGAACAGTGTACAGCCTCATGGGAATTTTTTCCAGGTGTGGGACAGATTTTTGATTATACAAGGAAAGACCCTATCAGTTGCAAAACACTGGTGCTATTCCCAGCACTGGGAATACTGTCCTTTGCATCACAGGCTTATGCTCCAGAACCCACCTATAAGCAGATGCTGAAACACTCTTATTTTCATTACTTCAAATATACCTCAGTTTGCCTGTAAATCAGACCACAATGAAAAGAGATGTAATGTCAACAGGCAGTTTGGCAACCATTAAGAACACCCAGGAGGAACAAAATTTGTTGTTGAAGCTTTAATAGACCCCACAAACCTGCAACAGCCTGAACTAAACTTTTTTCCTGTATTTCATTTTGTTCTCTTCAGCTATCAAACACAGATCCTTCAATAATTACTGTTGCATCATCCAAGCAAGCCTCCTGTAAGTCCTGCTCTATTAAGTTTACCTGGTTGTATCTGCTCTTGGAATGAGTACCTTGTATTTAACAAGAAGGTTGTTCATGTTTGGCTAAGCCAGGCTTCCTGGGAGGACAGTGAAAGGCATATCATGTGCTGGTTAATCTGCCATCACTGAAACACTGATTTTATATTTTGTCGCTTGAATTATCTTGCTTCCATTTCTGATGTTTATATTCTTCTTTTCCTCCTGAAGAGCTCTTTTAGTGCCTGTTGTCTCTTTCCACAGAGGCACTTGACCACTGTAACAAAGCCACCCTTCAGCCTTTCTTTTCAAACAGATTGAACTGAGTGCAATCCACTCACCCTGGAGTATTTTCCTCAGCTTTCATGTAATTCACAGATTCACAGGCTAGCTGAGGTGGGAAGGTATCTCTGGAGACCATCTGCTCAAAACAGGGTCACCCAGAGAAGGCTGCTCAGGACTCTGTCTAAACAGGTTTGGAATAAGGATCAAATAATAATATAAATAATAATTATTCAAGTTGCATGGATCTATGTTCATCATTCCGTTCAGAGGGTGGAATGGTAAAACAAAGTTGGTTGAAAGGGATCTGCAGTGATCTCTATTCCCCCACACTCAATGCAGATGCAGCACCCAAGTGGGATCATATTGCTCCAATCAGGTTTAGAAAATTTCTAAAAACATCCCCATAAGTTCAGTGGGGTGCTGCTGCAAATCTTCAGCACCCTTATGGTGAAGATTAACTCTTGTTTCTAGGTGTAATTTACCTGGCCTCATGTCTCTCTGGTGCTTACTGTCTATGCATTGGGCACCACTGTGTTCAAATACTCCACACAGACCCCTGGAATTTTTAAGTTCACTATAGTCCTATGCATTCTTGCTTTTTAAAGAAAATAAAAATATTTAAAAAGTAGTTTGATTTATGTGTTCATCCAAGCTAGCCATAATCACCTAGGAGACAAATAAAGTTTCCACACTTGGATGCTCTAGACTAAAAACCACAGAACTCACACTAAAATGTTAGACAAGAGCTTCATAAATAACAGGAAAATGTGACTTTTTTTTTAATTATGTTCTAATCAGCTTTTAACCAAGGCTGAATCTTTCCAACACAATATGCAAGCCATGTGGAATAAAACTTCAGATCAACAATTCATTTTGGTACAGAACTGGAATTCTGTATAGGAATAGTCTACGAACAACTAGAATAAAGAACTTGAGATCAAAATTAATTAAGTGCTTTGGTTTCACCGTGTTTTGCTATTCTTGACTCCAGTATGTGTTTGGGGCATTGCAGTAAGAGCCTGTCCTGACAGGGTTGTTACCTACAGCTGTAGAGTGGCGATGAAGAACCTGTATGTCCATGCTATATATTTTCTTCTTTTAGATCCTCCCCTCCACCTGAACATCTCTACCCAGGTCCCATCCATGTGCTCAGGTGATGCCCTGTGGCTACAGACCCACAGAATGTCCTTCCCAAAAGCAATTCAGGTGCAGCAGCTGAGCCAGCACACACCCAGACACAGGGAGCTGACGAGTCCTCAAAATTTCCAGGCAGGGAAGGCCATGAGGCAGAAGAGGATTTGAGGGTGTATAAGATGTCCATAAGATTTATAGGTGTACCTTCATATAACCTGTAACATTTAAGGTCCCTATAATGGATTTGGGAGGGATATTTACAAAAGTATTTTCCCTACCATCATCATTTAGGGAGCAAAGTATTAAACACTTTCCTACAGCATACAAATCACTGTGCATGGGGAATTTCAGTATCTGGCATCTGTTAGGAGCATGTAACATACATTGAGTAAGAAATATGATCCCTGGATAGCTCATTTACTTACTAAGCACAGGCAAAGTCTTTACTCATTTTCTCCTGCTATGGCACTAAGGTGGCAGCCTCACTACACAGCTACCCAAGCAAAGCTTTTAACCCTTAGCCCCAAGGCCAGCACGTAGGCATTGAATTTGCTGCTCAGCCGCCCCTGTAATAGTTCAGCCTCATTGTGGAGTGTACTGTGCCCGTGTTGTGACAGGTTATCTCTGAGCACTGTGCTTATGTTCAGAGAACAAACTCATTAATAATGTCATATTATTCAGAAGTCACCCTTGTGCATCATGTCATTCACTGTGTGTTTTGGTAACAGAAAAATAGCCTGTCTGAAGATGCATTCATTCTTGAAACAGAGAAGAAGAATGTATAATTCTAGCACAATTCATTCCAGACGTGCAGAAGTAACCACTGAAGCTTGATTATTTAAACAGAAATGTATGGAATTGAAGAAACGTAGAATCAAAGAATGGTTGACTTGGAAGAGATCTTAAAAATCATCTAGTTCCAACTCCCCTGCCATGGGCAGGGACACCTTCCACTAAAACAGGGTGCTCAAAGCCCTGTTCAAGCCCAGCCTCGAACATTTCCAGGGATGGGACATCCACAGTTTCTCTGGGCAACTTGTTCCAGTGCCTCATCACTCTCACAGTAAATAATTTCTTTCTAGTATCCCACCTAAACCCACCCTCTTTCAGTTTATATGTGTGTGTGCATGTATATATTTGCACATCATATGTAAACAGTCCTGCTTTGGAAGCAATCCCACTCATCTGAATCGCTGCACTTAGCCATTAGCCACTCCAGCCCACAGCTGAACAATATGCCCTGGAAAAGCAATTATCCAGTCCTTACAGGTTGTGTGCACCCCTTTTAAAAGGAATAGGTTTTAAAATTAGAGCAAAATGTTCCCCAGAACCGACTTGGATCCAGCAATGCAGTTATATGCATATTCAACTTCCAAATTGCACACTGTAGTGCAGCCACTTATTAACTGTACCTCTGCAGAGCTACCAGCAAGCCACCAATGTATTTCTCTCTGGGTAATTTAGCTATGTAAGACTCATCTATACTCTATTAAACAAATCAAGAAAGTATATTGAGAAATCTCATATGGATAAACAGATGCCAGAGCCTGAACTGCAGTAACTTTACTGCAGAACTACTTGGAGGCGATCTCTGTTAGGCAGTCACTTATATCTCCCGAGCATGTTGGAAATATAAAACAAAATGAACTAATTTATTTCAGGGAAGTAAAGTAACTCTGTTTCTCAGCAGTAAGCCACGGAGCCGCACTTACTCATTTTCTTGCAGACATATGTACATGCTATTAAACTGCAAATCTTTGAGAGTTAGAAGAATATAAAACTATCTCCACAAAATAAAAGCAATAAAATATATGTTGAAAATGAAGTCTCCAAGATGTGCCATCAGTAATCGATAATAAATAAAACAGCATTTTGGAATTAACATGAAATAATAATAATAGTAATAATAATAATAATATAAAGTAAAACACCACTATAAATAAAACAAAGGCGAAATTTTGACCAAGAAAATAATCACCAGTAAGAAGGAAATTTTTGTGTTTCTGTAGAAATTATTGCTGTAGATGGAAAAGCTTCATATTACCAAAGACCTGGCTTTAGAAGAAAAAAGTGTTGTCTGGCTTTTCTCATTCCAAGACTGACACTCTCATGGCAAACACTCTGATGAGATTTCCTGTGGAGGTGGGTGGAGAGGGAGGAAGGTAAACAATCAAAGGATGAAGTGTTATCCCACAGCACACAGCTGGACATTGCAAGCTAAGGAAAGATGACAAGCATTGGAACATATAAATTCTATCCCAGACATCTGCAGGAAGCCACAAGGGACAACAGAAAGCCTTAGAAGGAGCCTTTTTTTACATAATGCTTTGCATGGAGGAGGAAGAATTAAGTAATGGAGCCAAGTATAATTAATTGGGATCATGGCAAAAGTTCTAGTGGAAGGCTGAAAAAGCATTTACACAGGGAGAGGGAGGAACAAGTGCCACGGTAAAGAGGTTACCTCAAACTTACTTGTGATCCTTAGCCCTTAGAGGGAGGCATTCATGCCTTGAGTTTCTTGAGCAACAATGGCCTGAAGTAGAGAATGTGTAGTTATAAATAAAAAGCTCCATTACCCAAATGGCTGTCCCTGCTGAAGTTGTGCATTTCAGTTCTCTGGTCAGCAACACACAGAGGGGCCCTGAGCAGGCAGGGGCACAGAAGCAAGACCTCTGGGATGGTGACAGTGACAATCAGTTGCAACACCAAGCTTCAGATGCTGCTCTGTCTGGAAAGTTCATAATCTAGAATGAGGTTTGCAGGAGAGCCTGAGGTAGACCACCATGGTGTGGGGGACTAGGCTGGAGGAAGAGACAGACTCCCCTCTTTTGGCAAGCCCATGCATCGTGTCAAGATGTCAGATATCAGTCTGGAGAAGACAAGGCTCCAGGAAGACCTTTTAGCAGCCTTCCAGAACCTAAAGAGGTCTACAAATAAGTTAGAGATGCACTTTTTGCAAGGGCATGAAGTGAGAGGACGAGGGATAATGGTTTCACACAGAAAGAGGGTAGCTTTATATTGGATTAGGAATAAATTCTTATCTGTGAAGATGCTAAGACACTGGAGCAGGTTGCCTAGAGAAGTTGTGGATGCTCTTTCTCTGGAAGTGCTCAAGGTCAGCCTGGATAGGGCTTGGAGCAACATGGTTTAGTGGAAGGTGTCCCTGCCCATAGGCAGGGGGTGGAACTAAATGATCTATAAGGTCCCTTCCAACACCTTCTATGATTCTGAATTTTGGGTTCAAAGACACATGGAGTGAAGAACAAGGTTTTGACAGAAGAGGACATTTTTTGGCAAGCTGGAAAAGAGGACAGGATTAAGAATATCCTTAAGGTCACCATCAGGGTCTGCAATGATGTTGAGAGGCAACCAAGCCCTCATTGAGATGAGGCACAGATGCCTGGGGAATAATGCACTGCTGATAACACCAATATTCCTAAAGTCCCATACAGAACTGCCTTTTGCAATTTACATGGGAAAAGCGTGCTCAACATTTGGCAGAAATTGAGCCCTCAAGGAATTATTGCTCTGGTCTCCACATGTCCTCTGGCTGCCCCCAGCATGACACACAGCAAATCTGACAGAGCAACGGAGACAAATGGTGATGACTGTGAGGATAAATACCCTATACCACGTGTGGACACTGCAAGACTTCCCAGACAATGCAGCCCAGCCCAGACCCAGCTAATTTAAGAATTTATTCATCATTCATTGCTCTCTCTGAAATAATTTTGTGAGCTAAAAAGGGACATCGTTTCAAAACACAGCAATTACATTTGTTTGGGACAGGTTTTTTACGTTTCTATTTCTTCTTTATTTTTAGCTAAATGTGCATCTAGTTTTTGTCTGAGCATTGCCCAAATCCCTTGTAATGAAACTTTCTTAGTGCAGGTCACAAGCCAGATTTTAGCAATTTCTGTAATCAAAATTCTAGCTAAGTGCATGCTGAAGGGCAGCCAGTATAAAAATGGTCTTAATATTTTCATTTTAAATTGAATTAAGAGTGCACAGACCTTACTTTGCCAGAACAGCTACTATTTTCTCCTGAGAAAACCTATGTACATTATTTTTGTAAGGTTAGAGATATTTTTTGCTCAGCTCCAGGAAGGTAAGTGAAAACAGTTGGACTGAAACAAAAGAAAACATCTACAGGATCTTGGAAAACTCTGGTGTTTATGCCTCTGGGCTCCCATCTTCTAACATATACATGTGCCTTGTCAATCATAGTGGATTCAATGCCAAATTTTACAGGGCAAGGCCAGTTTTGCAAAAAGAAATTTTTAGGTTTAAATATCTAAAATTTTCACAAAGGTCAGGACAAGCAATAAGCACTCCTAAATGATCTGCTGAACTGATACTCTGCCTGCTGCTCTTAAAATCAAGCTGGTTTATTCTAATTGTCCTCAGAATACCAAAAAGCACTCAGCAGCCATCTATTCTGCTCAGGCCAGCAGCAGTGAAATCCCAGCTCCCTTCGAATATCATTTTTCATCTTGTTTATAAAGTCTGCCAAGTTCCTGAAGAATTGTCTTACTCAGCTTTGCCCTGATTGTAAACAGATAGGGAAGAACACAGGCAGAAAGGAGTCCATATCTGTTTGCATCAAAAGTTTTTGTGTGGGCACAGAATATCAAGAGGCTCCTTCACTCATCCATCCAATCACATGGGTCTGAAAGATTTATTCTGTCCATGCTGCAAGGGCAGAGAAGGAGAATTTTTTAGCAGTGACCATCTCCACTGACTTGCTTCTACTAGTGTGACACTGGAATAAATTTCTTTAGTGAGTGAATTCAATGAATCTAAATAACTGGCAGGGATGCCTAAAAATACTTTGGGATATATATTTCATACACACACACACACACACACATATATATACATATATATATATATGCACACACATATATACTCACGCACATGTACACATATATAGATATATGTAAATGTATATGTATGTATACACATATATAGATATATATGTACGTGTATATATACATATATAGATATATGTAAGTGCATATGTATCTATATATGTATAGGTATGTGTGTGTGTATATATATATATATATATATATATATATATATATCAGAATGTCATTTGGATCTTGAATTTTGAGGAAAAATTTTTAAGCAACCGTCAACTGCCTGAAGCCACAGAAGAGTGAGTTACTGTAATAATCAATTGTTCTCCATTATTAGTTAAAACTCATCTTAAACTGTATCTTGCCAGACACCACGGCAGATCATTAAGAGCCTTCTTATCTGTGAAATCTCCTTTCATACACAGCAGCCTGACAGAAACAGAATAATAACTGTGTTGGTTCCTCCAACTCCTTCTGTCATTTTAGACTGTATTTATCAAAAGGAAACAGTGTTTCTGCCAAAGGTAATATTAACATAACTTAACATGAATTCCTGCAATTAAATCTCCCTGAGAAACAGGGTTTCCTTCAGTGGTTTAAATCCAAAACACAGACATCTGAAAGCAAATCTGACTGCAAAGAAAGGTGACAAACAACTTGGTTTCCATTCTCTGAAGAGGGAAAATAGCATTAAATAATTATGAAATTCATCCAGCCCAAGAGACTGGAAAAAGAAAAAAACTTATATACTTATTTCATATATATTATACTTATATATACTTACTTCAGTGAGTAAGTATATAAGGGAGGGAGAGGTTTCTACCTGGAGACAGCAAGGGCAGGTTGCTTATCAATCTGCAGGTGTGGCTGAGGCTTACCAACTTACACCAGCTTCCTAGAACACATATTTTTTATTTGGGAAGAAGACAATTGAGATCCCATCTCCCAGCCAAGACAGTTGTTTTCACTTGTATTAAAATCAAATGAGAAAATAAAGCCCCATCCAAAACCACAAAAGTCTCCTGGTTTTGTGTTACAACTGGATGTAACTTTACGTGGTTTCTATACAAAAATATAAATTATACACATGTTTGGCAATAGGAAGAACCATTTCCCATTCAGGGTTAAAATAAAATGAAATAAAATTAAATTAATGAAAGCTGCATGTTTATGGGCTTCTCCTTAAAGCTTTTTCACAGCTGTATCTGTTTTAGAAATAGAACCAGTCAAATTAATTGTACAGTAATATCCATTACAAAAGTGGTTCTACTGTATTTTCCACCGGTTCATCTTTTTTTTTTTCTTCTTTTTTTTTTTTTTTTTTTTTTTTTTTAATAAAGATTGACTCTTTGTTTGGAAGGTTTTTGTCAATATCTTGTTTGAGCACTTGTACAGAAAAAACCCAGATTATTTCCAAATGGCCAATGTGATTAATCATTGTTTTTTGCATGTCAGTCACTACAAAATCATAGAGTATTGTCTCCACTCAGTGAGTGGCAACGGAAGTACCAGAAGCTAAAGGACACTGGGCTATGAACACTTTTCTGGGGGGTTACATTCTGGATTAATTATTCATACAAAAAAACACAAAACTGTCAGGATTTTTAAATGTTTTCTACTACACAAAGCAGTTTTTCCAGTATTCACAAATACAAATGATTTTTTAAAGCCAATCTCAGTATCATTGTTTGGAAGATATAAGCTATTTTTTCTACTATCAAATTAATCCTCCACACAATTGTGTTTATTCCTTAAGCCTTAAAAAATATTGCATAGTATTCTCTGACAGTTACAGTACTATAAAATCTATTTTAAAGTTTTTATTATACTCCTTCAAACTGTAATTGTAAATAGAGAAAAGGAGGGAGCAGGGGGATAGCACTTCTTAGCTAAAAATAGCAGGAATAGGGGGAATAGTAAGAGATTCAGCAGTTGACCTAGAAATGAAGAAACTACACTGCATTAAAGTTGAATAATGTAACTACACAGAGCTGAGGTTTGAGGTGAGGATCTCAGCACTGCATTGGCCTTGAGCTCACCCATTTCTCTCTCTGAGCGACGAGCAAGGTGGAGAAAACAGCTCCTACTCAAAGGGGACCAGCCAAAAGGCCACATGGATGCCTCCAGATCTCACAGTGCTGCCAGAGCAAGGACCTGCTCGGTTCAGATGAGATACCAGACCCTGAGGTCCCTTGATTGCAGGCCACCTGAGAAATGTGTCAGTGTCAAGGAGAGAAGCCAGCATTTACTGAGAATGTGTAGAGACGCGGGTGGGAGCGCACCTTCTGAGAGCTGGCATAACTTCTTTCTTTTCAGGGAATAGGTGCAATTTTTTTCTTTTTTTTTCAAGGAAGAGGTGAAATTTAGTCTCCAGGTGCAAAGATCAAAGGATTTGCCCAAGAGAAGCCACAGAGGAAGGACACTCCAAGTGACCCAAAATGCCTTGCTCACTCACAAGCAATGAGACAGGGAAGGGATTAAACCTGGGGGAAAAAAAAAATTAAAAAAAAAAATTAAAAAAAATAAAAAGAGAGCAGAAGAAATAGGTCCTCTAATAGGTCCTTTCTGTTTACTGTAATAACAAAATAACAATGCTTGCTGAGCCATGATTTGATTTGCTCTCCATACAGCCACAGCTATTTAGGAGCCCAGGCTGTTGCACTGCAAATTCCACAGATGCAGAGTAGTGGAGTGTTCATAGGCCTCTATGCACAGAGCTGATTAAATGCTCAAGAAATTAATAATGACTGAGAGAACAACCATAACCTTCCAGGGCAGCAACAGCTGTGGAAATGACATTTATGTTACATGCTCCCCACACAACTATTTGATGGGAAAGTTAAAACATTCCCATATGTATTTTTTCCCCCAAAAAAGGCTTCTCTGAGGTCAAAGGTCCTACACAAGAGTTTGATAACCTTAAAGGTCAGCACAACAGGTCTGTAAATAAACAGAGAGGAACTTCTCTCTGGATCATATTCTATGCATAGTGTTGTCTCTGGAGTCTGCTACAAGATAAAAACTCCACCAGAGAGAGATCAGTGCTCAGGAGCACCAAGGAAAGGTGGCTCCTGGCAGGAACAGCTCCCATCAGTAAAGCATTGTGAATGCCCCCATGGTGAGATGAAGGATCACCAAACCAGCAGAGCAGGGATGGCCATAAATGAGGCAAGAACCAAGTCAGAGAAAAGGGTTTGGTGAGACACCACCAGCCCATGCCAGAGGTGGATGAAAAAGGACACACACCAGTGGGTAGCACTCACACAGGTGTTGTGGGGTGCACACAGAGGGCACAGCAGAGCAGTTGTTCATAATGGGCTATGACTAATTATTTTCATTCACCAGCACATTTGGAACCATATTTCTCAAACAGTAACTTCATGAATGGTAATGAGACCCCAGGGTATTCACCACACCACTTATCTGCTATTAGAGCACACTACTAATGTGTCTGTGGGAAGCTGAACATTAGCTGAGGGGCTGGAATAAAAGGGCATTCAAATGCCAAGAAAAATTAATTCTATAAAAGCACAAAACGGTGATGAATTAATCGAACACCAGCACACTAACAGAGAAAAGATGGGCAGGTCAGCTGCAGAAGGCATCCGCCCTTCAAACATTGTCTGGATCTAGGGATCAGAATTAAACTCCTGCTCCCTTGGGTCCTCTCTGTCTGAGTCCTCCCACTCACACGATGCAGTGGCATGGCCAGACATGCTGTGCTGCCGTGGCTTAAGAGATTACAGTCCCAGCATGTCCCTGGCCTCCTGCCCCCACCTTTCCCTCCCACTACATTTGATGCCAGTTATTATCCTTCTGTAACCCCTAGCAAAAACTGTGCTCGTATCCAGGTTTGCATCCAAGACGTTTTAGTGCATTCTGCTTGTTCAGATCTTTCAAGAGGACATTTTGGCAGCCTGAATCTTGGAAAAACTACATCAGCAGAACTTAGGGGGAGGTGAGGAGGACTGGTCATCAGGGTGGTGGGCTGAGCACTTCTACACCAGCTGAGCGATGGCCAAATCAGCCTGGCAGACTGCAGGTGAAAACAGGGAAACTCTACTTACAGCATTGGCCAAAGGAGGTGACATTGCACTTTTTTTCAAGATTTGGGCCAAATTCTGCCCAACCAGGGACACAGATCTCTGTTACTGTATTGGGCAACCCAGAATGTCAACACTCTTCTTCTTCCATTCCTCCCAACAAAAGGAAGGCATGGAATTCGGGGGATTTTGAGCAGACCTACAAGCAGTGAGATATCTTGCACAGAAATGCAGGAGAAGAGGCAGTTTTAAGATGTGGTATACACAGGTGGCACTTGTGACATGGAGACTGTGCAGTACAGAAGAGGATCTCCTCTATAGCCACCAATGTCCTTCACTGATCAAATCACCCACAGAAGATCCCACGTAGGAAGCACATGTCAAAGGCATGACAGTGTGACAGTGCTGTCAAAGCTGCTGCTACACAAGGCTTGACAGCCCTTGAGCTACAGCTGAATGCTTTGAGACACTCTCTTGTACTCCACTCCACTCCAGCACTTGAAAAATAAATCCAGAAGCAGAACTAGCTATGAGCAGAGGGCATACAACATCAGAAACTATTTTTTGGGATCTACCATGCAGATCTGGGGGAGAGCAAACTGTGACAGTGCCAGCCTGCTGGGAGGACTAATATGACCCAGAAATCAGGACAAATGTGCTGGCAGAACCCAAGCAGAGCATGAACCTGCTGCAATGCACCACGTGTCCAGGACTGCTGCAGGGAGCTCAGCACTGTACACAGATTTCTGTGGGCACTTGCATATCATACAACCCCTTCTCAGGAGGGTCCTGAGAAGGCTCTATTTTGCATTGTAAAAGTATCAAACATGTTTTCACTGCATGTTAAAGAGGACTTGATGTTTGATTTGAAGAATGGTATTTTCAGTGACTAAAATGTTACTACTCTTTATCCAATCACACACATACTCACAAATGCTGGCACAACTGACAATTGGTGATTTGATTCAAAACTCAAAGTGTCAAAATGAAAATATCCCCCAGATCATCAGCAACTTTGATTTTATCTGATGAACTTCATGGGAAATATCTTTTCTGGTATGTTAAAGCCAGGAGGAAACATGACACTTAGAGATCTGGGGCCATGAGGACTACTCAAAAGGCCCAGATCCCCTCTTTAGAAATTGTGTGAAAAATTCCATCATCAATCCTGAAAACAAGGCTGGTAAATTTGTCTTCTCTGTGCCAAAGGAAATTAATTTCAAATTAGCAGCTTAAAAAATGTAATCTAGCATCCCCACTTTCCTTGCCAGAGTTTCTACCCCTTGCACCAGGAACAGCTTCAGTATTTGACTCTGTTCAGGAGGTAAAATATTTCCTGGGGAGCAGAGATAGAATAAATGACCAATGCTAGGAAGAAGGCGGGGAAATGATGGCTGGTCTGCATACTCCTGCAAGGGCCCTGTTCCTCAAGTTGCAACTGTGATTTGGGAGGTTTCTGCCCTGCACCTTTCCTTCTCTGCTCTTCAGTCATACCAAGGGCCAGAAAAGCTGTTTCTGTGCCCTCGCAGCAATGTGACAGTTGCAAGAGGAAAAGCAACCTCTTGAACATTACTGACAAGCTATTTCAGCTATGAATTCTGAATTTTTTTAAAAAAAGTACTAAGCTGGTTACCATGTAACATCCCCATTTCAAAGTAAACCAAGGAAAAGGAAAATACATTCATGAACATCCATGAATTATTATTTTGCTTAATGAGCAGGCAATATGTAGATGTTTGCTCAAAACAGCCCCAGGAAGTTCTGTATCCTTTTCTAAGAAAGGAATCAGTTATTGCAGTTAAAGACAGCTTAAGACCCTCAAAAAAGACAGGAAGAATATCCCACAGGCAGAAAGGAATCCAAATTTGCCATATAAATGAGTTATTGTGAGTTTTTGGCTCAGCTCTGCAAGGCAGATTAGCATTCGACCGAGCAGCCACCTTCCACATGTCTGAAACCGTGTGACATCGGTCCTTGTCAGGGCAGTGCAGCAACCCTGACAAGCAACCTGCTGATTGCAGGTTGAACAAACACTTTCCACAGTTGCAAAGAGCAGATGCTGCACCATTCACTCTGGCTATGAAAGATTGAAATAATTGGTCATTGTGCTAATATACTTTTATGACTTCTATTGCCCCATGATCTCAACACTCTTTCATATCCCTACTGTCTCCTATGAAATGGGAACAATAACCCATTAACCCAACCAA
This sequence comes from Calcarius lapponicus, assembly GCA_039654755.1. Lineage (NCBI taxonomy): Eukaryota > Metazoa > Chordata > Aves > Passeriformes > Fringillidae > Calcarius > Calcarius lapponicus. The sequence goes on along the minus strand of CM077462.1, from coordinate 63,684,731 downwards.
ACAGGCTGTATTGGTCAAAAATGCATCAGGGGAAGACAGGCAAGCGCAGGAAACTTTTCCTTGGCCAGTTCAATTGCTAATGTCTGTTAGTTCTTGCAGCATTTAATTTTCCTCCAGAGAGCATGACTGAATTAGGCTTTTAAAGTAAAACAATAAAAAGTAATTAGACTGTTCTACAGGGTTCAGCTTAACTAGATTTTTTTTTTAATATTTTGGTTTCTTTATTTTCATCTTGTGAAAAACATACTGTAAATCACCGCCTATCAGAGCCACTCTTCTAAAACCATTGAATTGCTTTAAAGAGTTTGCTTTGTTTAAAACTTAACTGAAATAAACAATCTCACACAACTGTGAGCCACAAGACTGATACAGATCACCATTTCTTTTTTGAATTTCTTTTTTCATTTTGGAACATGTATTTAAAAGATAACAAAATTGACCATGAGAAAAATAACCCTTATTTTAAAAGAAATAGCTTCAACCAGCCCTATTCCCTAAAAATTTCTAGAACATCACTTTTGGTTTTGCACTGTCCATGTGAACCTCCTCCCATGTGAGCAGGACCATCAGGATAGCTTGATCTGCTTCTGTAGGTCCCTCAGAGTAAGCAAGGATGGTTTTCTTCTAACACATTGCAAATTTTTAGCCACAATCCCCACACTTGTTTGTTTAAGTTGCATAGATGTGCAGTGGGGTGAGTCCCAGGAAGGCTGCTGCGTTAAGTGTGCAAAGACAAATTAAATTTCCCATGTTTAGCAGCAGTACTACTAACATGGCATGGCAGTTCAGTTATCAGTCATATCATTTTCTTAGCCACAAAACCTTAAAATATTTCTTGTGTGAAATCACTGCAGTATAAGAAATTTCAGCCTAAGTATCAGAAGTGTATTAAATGCCTAAAGCCATTTTTGACTCTTACACACTCCAGCATTTCCAAGTATTTATATGTCAGCCTATGGCTATAAACACAGCTCTGACCATAACCAGAATGAGACTTCTCCTTTTCCCCAGGCTGCACACATCTGCCACTTGTCTCCCTGAGTAACAGGACAACAGTTTGGAGGCCCTCTTGCAGGGCACAGAGCACTGTGTCCTGTCCAAAACCTTTACAGATTCTTATGAAACTGGAGGTTTGAGCTACAGGCTCAACCCTAAGTGAGGCCAGCAGAGAAGGTGCTGTTCACAAAATCACAGAATATTTGAGATAGGAAGGGATGTCTTGGAGATTGTTCAATCCAAGCCCCTGCACAAAGCAAGGATCATCAGGAGCAGGTTGCTAGGGGCCAAGTACAGCTGGATTGTTAATATCTCCATGGTCCTCATGCTGGTGTCACAATGCTTTTACCTCCGCAGTTCAGTCAGTTTTCAGTCCACCTCCCTGTCTATTTATCTGCCCTATATTTCATCAGTTTGCCTATGAGGGTGCTACAGAACAGTGTCAAAAGCCATATGGTCTCTCTTCATCCACTGAGCTCATCATTTCTTTCTAGACAGCTCTTGGTTTGGCCTGGAAAGACTCTCCTTTCTTTGACCTGTGCTGACTGCTCCCAATCACCTTCTTGAACTTAATGTGTTTGGAAATGGTTTTCAGGGGTATTGCCTTCTAAAGGTGAGGCTGAGCAGCCTGCACTTCTCAAATCCAACTTCTTGCTCATCTGAAGTGACATTCATCTGGGTGACCGGTGTGACGCTGGGTGAAAGAAATGCAAAAACTTAACTGAGAGAGCATGATCACCCAAGGCAACCATCCAGTTTTGCTCATCACCAAGGTTTGCTGCTGACCTTCCTCATTACTGTGAAAATAAGAGCTGTCCCAGATAAGCAAGGTAAAGTATATTTCTGCTTTCCCCCCCCCCCCCCCCCCCCCCCGCCCTGCTCTGGACACAGTTGGACACTGATGTCTATTTAGGACACTCACAACTCATTTATCTGCTGATTGTCCCTCCAGGAGACATCAAGGTACTTAAAGTTCCAATGAAGATCAGGATGAAGATCTCAACTAGTTTTACTTCATCAGGTGGTCTGTAGCAGAAATCTGCAACAACAACAACAACAACAACTTCCAATCCTGACCCACAAGGTCTCAGTTTATGGCTTATCCCTCACACCAAGGCAGAGCTCGACATGTTCCCAATGCTCTCTCTCACACAGTGCAGCTCCCTCTCCTTACCTCCTTCTTTTGGAGCCTCTAGCCAACCTTTAGGGCACTCCAGTTGTGTGAAATATCTCACCATGATCCTAAAGAGGTTGTGACCCTGAGACCTCTAATTCCTTCTGTTTGTTGTGCTGCACTGTTGGAGTGCCAGCACTTCAGGGAGGTGTCTTGTCATAATGATTTCCCAGAAGAGGCATGAGAACTTTCCTAGTTTTTGACCAGGTTGTTGAGGTCTCCAGTGTGTTGACTCCAGTCAGTTTTGCATGGGTTCATTTGAGCCCCATTTCTCCTGTAGCAGTCAAGCTGATGAAGTTCCCCAAGTCCTGAATCTGCCCAGAAGGGCTGAGAAATGCAGAGGATTTGTTTTCCTGCCCTGTACCCTTTATTCATCACTAGTCCAAGTTCAGAACAAATGTGAAATTTTGCCAATTCCAAAAAAAAATTTCACCTGATGCCTTTAAAGAATTGCATCTTTCTGCACCCTCCAGTTTTACCAAGGTGGACATGATCCTACTGAGAAACTTCACACTGCAGATACCCAAAAATCTCCCACCGTTTACAAAGCAGGTTCATTTCCCCCTGTTACTTGCGTGACCTATCAACACCCTCTTGTTTGGTATCATCAGTATTTCAATCCCTTTTACACAAAGGGGGAGTATTCATGCAGTCCTGATGTGATCCTTCAGAGGGACAGCCTGCCTCACAAGTGCTCATGAAAACAAGTAGGCAAAATTTATCTCAGAAGAGGAATGCTGAGGGGAGATCCACAGAGCCTCATTGACCACCTTGGAACTAAACCAGTCATACTCTAATCTGCTCACAGAAGATAAGTAGCCATGAGGCTTGAATTTATTCTCTTTTATATTGTAGAAGACACTGTTGGTCAGGAATAAATATCAAATGTAAATAAAAGGTTGTGAGCTGTAGATTTTCAGTAGCAGATAAAACCATAAAACTTAGCTTATCACTAGACTCCATGCATTCCAGTAATGCTAAATATCAGACTGCAATTACCAGAGAACAAAAATTAGTGAACAAATCCCACACATTTCAATGAGTTTCATAGCTTATAGCTCCTTTGAAACAGAAAAGATTTTATATGTATCTATACAATGCCACCTAGTGTCGTATTCACCAACACTTTATAATCCAGAGATCTCCCAGTATTTTTTTAAAAATCAGTGTTTGCTGGCACATTGTCACCAAAATGCTTTTCAAATACTGAAAACCAGCAGTCAGATTACATGGCCAGACTTCATTCTTTATCTCCATTTTTTCCTGTGTTGTTCTTTACAGTGCATGCAGGAATGTGACTTGATTCTTACTATTCCTAATTTGCAGCTATTTTATAAGCCCTGATGTCACACACCACCAAAAAAAAATTTTTTTTATAACACTCCTGTATCTAGACCAGCTTTGTAGCCACTGGGTAAAACCAGGCACTTTGAGGGACTATGTGATTTAACCCTAAAACCAATATATAAGATAGGACAGAAGAATTACACCCCCAAAGTTTGTCTTTCTCTCTGTTGTCTCTACTATTCTGCAGTAGAGAAGCAGGCAGTGTCTACCTCCCACTAGTAAAGCAAACAAAATTTCTGGAGAAGGGGAAGAGTGGAAGCCAGTGAATTCTGCCATCAGAGTGAAGACTTCTGCCTCACCTAAGGGCTTGGCACTGCAAAATGGATTCACCACTATCAAAGATGAAGGGGGAACAGATGTGAATACAAGTAGAAGGCAGAAAACACTGCAGGTGAGATAATCCCCTCCCTTGCCCGTCTGGCCATGCTGTGCCTGATGCCCCCTAGGGCACACTTGGCTCTCCTGGTGCCAGGGCACTGCTGACACATGTTCAGCTTGCCATTAATCAGGAACCACATGTCCCTTTTTAGGCACTGCTTTCCAACCTCTCATTTCCCTGTACACTCACCAAGGGTTGCCCCATCCCAAGTGCAGGGTCCAGCTCTTTCCCTGTGTGAGTGACAGGGGTTTGGGTTCTGTGGCCGTGGGACACTGACTGCAGAGTAGCATCTGCTTGGAAGATGCTTCCTAAGCAGAGAGAAGTCATTTTCATCATGACAGCTGACCTCATAAGGAGGCTTTACATTCAGGAAAATGAAGGGTAGGGAAACTAGCAGTCTTGCGAAGGAGAGATGGACAGAATCACCGAGCAAAGGGCATGAGGAGTGATGTCATGGAAGGGACCACAAACTCAGCAAAATGAGGCTTAAGATCTCCAGCATGTGGGCAAGGAAGTGCCTGCAAGGCTCAATTAAGCAGAAATCTTCCAAACCCTCTCCAGAAACTCTGGGTTCTGGGGAGGCTCTCCGAAGTGCCTGTACTGTCCTGCTGTAGTATGGGGCAGACACAGAACCACAAGAAATACTGCCTGAACATCAGGAGACACTTTGTTCATGTGAGGGAGCACCAGCACAGGTTGCCTAGAGGCCCCGATCCTCTAGGATATTCCAAAGCCATCTGGACAACTGGCTCAAGGTAGCCCTGTGTGAGCAGAGGGGCTGGATGAGAGAACCTCCAGACAACCCTTCCAACCCTAACCATTCTGTGATTCTCTAAAGAGAGCCAGAGTCCCTTGATCAGACTTCCACACTGCACAATTCCAAGGTTCTGTACAGGAAAGAAAAATATTGACCCCAAAACCATTATATTTTTAAAGAGGGGATAAAAGATATTGATGGCAACCAGCTCACTGTTTGGGCTTATGTATTTAATATTTTGGAACAGACTTGGAAGGAAAGGATAATTAAATTCAAGGGCTAAAACTGTCTTATCTAAGGTGCATAGCATTCAGGGAATTGGACTTCTATGGACACCTATGCTGTCTCTTTTTAAACAAATAGTGGATATAGTGCTTCATGTCCTAAAATAGGGTCTCCTGAAAGAGGAATCACAAGGCTAACAAAAGGTTGTTAGTGCTGTTTCGCAATATTCAACTGGGGCACCAAGCCAGTTTAATGCTTTTATTTCACTGTTGCCCTGTATCCCATTAAATTCAGGATTGCCACTACTATAAAAGACCATTCTTTCTTTTCTTTCTTTCTTTCTTTCTTTCTTTCTTTCTTTCTTTCTTTCTTTCTTTCTTTCTTTCTTTCTTTCTTTCTTTCTTCCTTTCTTCCTTTCTTCCTTTCTTCCTTTCTTCCTTTCTTCCTTTCTTCCTTTCTTCCTTTCTTCCTTTCTTCCTTTCTTTCTTCCTTCCTTTCTTCCTTTCTTCCTTTCTTCCTTTCTCTCTGCAAGGCCTCAGGACTTGCCAGGCTTTGTTAACACATGTCTTGGCTTGCCTAAAGTTTTGCTTCAGCTTGCTCAGCTCTAACAGCAGTTTTTCTAGAGACCACGGCCATTATTGCCTCATTTGTTTTCTTTGTTATAATAACATGGTAAAACCGATTTTTTTTATATAGACAATACTTACTCTGCACTAAATGAAACATTTAGGACCCGGGGATAATGATACATTGTATGGGGAAAGCAAGGCTGATATGATAGCAGAGGCCTTGAGAATGGAGGCATGGGATGCAGTGCAAGCAGGCAGAGGGTGGTAGAGACATTCACTAGCACTGGAAACTCCCCCAAGGCTATAAACAACCCACCAAAACGTGCTCTTAAAGAAGTGCACACCTGTAGCTGAGCAAAACAGCTTCAGGGGCAACACGAAGACCAAAGATGCTGTCTTTGCACTGGAGTCTCACTGATAGCTGGAATTCTCACCAGCTGTCCTGGGCGTTGATCTAGTAAAGCTGTTAAGCCCATGCTTAACTTGAAAGAGCACTAATGGAACTCAAAGCTTGAAGCAAACAGGACTTGGGCTGAAGTTAAAGGAGCTGTCTGGACTGAATGGCTTGTTTATATTAAAGTATTACAGCTCTGTGAAGCTAAGCAAAGTTTTCCAGTTTCCTCATGATGAAGTAATATTACAAATACAAGAAGAATTACATTCTCAAAATGTATGTATATTTGTGAGCACAAACTTATAAATGCTTTCTTATCTACTCAGAGAATGATCTGTCTTCAATGTTACACTGTTTGCTATATACCTACTCAAAATTTTACGGTCTTAATCTAAATTTTTATGATATAAAAATCACATAGTTTAAACATTAGTGACAAGGGCAAGCTAGTATCTTAGAGAAACTTGGTCTCAAACCAGCTTTTTTCTCTCCTGAGGATTTATTGATTTCTACATTTTGGGGTTTTCTTCTTTGGAAAAGGGGCTGTTCTCTCCCCCACCCTTATCAGCTGTGTAACTTCGCTAATATGAATCATGCTCTTGCACCAGGCACTGCCTCACTGAAATGCTGCTGAAGTCAATATTTATGGGTGTGAATTGCATAGAAATGAGGTGGGAATCTGACTGATTTCAGTAGCTCTGATCTACTGAAAACTGGAGGGAGTCCAGGGCTTCAGTTTTCTAAGCCTTCGTGTCAAGATAAGCAGCATCAAGTTGTCTTCTGTGCTCAAACAGAGAGTATTCAACTCAAAAAATTATGATTTTTACCTGCTGAGAGCTGGGTCCAGAAGCACCAATGTCCTGTGATGAAAAAAGAGACCACAGATCCATTAGATGTTGGTTGTCTTAGCTGTAAATTCATGGAATCATACAATAGTTTGGATGAGAAGGGACCTTTTAAAGTCATCTAGTCCAGTTCTCTCTGCTGTGAGCAGGCACATCTACAAAAAGACCAGGTTGCTCAAAACTCAATCTAACCTGACCTTGAACACTTGCAGGAACAGGGTGTCCCCAACTTCCCTGGTCAACATGTTCCAGTGTTTCATCTCTCTCATTGTAAAAAAAAAAAAATTAGTTCTTATAAGCGTTCTAAATCATCTCTCCTTCAGTTTAAAGCCATTACTCTTTCTCCTACCACAACAGGCCCTGCTAGAAAGTCAGTCTCCATCTTTCTTATAGGTCCCCTTCAAGTGAGGGAAGGTCCACAAATTCAGCTCTTATAGGATTGGAGTGGTGGTGGGTGGGGAGGGAATTGGGCACTAGGACAGCCTGTGGGGCTTTTTCCCATGTGGGTGCTAATTATGCAGTACCTACCTTTGAGCTCTTTCTGGTAATCCTCTACCAACAGGAGAAGACATCTTGCTCTTCTGCCTCTCTGGATGATGTAATTTCAGTGCACCAACCAGCAGCGGGCTGGCAATGGTCAGGAAACCTGAGAACTCATCTCTCACAGGCCAAGAATGAATTCTGTGTAGCTTACCAAGCCGAGAAAAGTGGATGAATTCTGTCTAGGCTGTATTAAGAACAGGTTAACCCTCATTAACTATGTTTGGCCTTCACCACACTGTTACTTGTACTACCATTCTTCTCCCAGCCTCAAAAATATCTATTTCAACCTGCATAAAGTAAAGGAGACTAAATCCCAGAAAAGACTAACCAGAAAGAGAGCAGAGCATTTATTGCCACTGGCAAAATCTCATGGTCATCCAATGACCAGATCTGGGCAGGGAGCAGGGCCAGACAACATCTTGCAGTCCCTTCAGAACTACATCACTCTGTAATGCCCTGACAGTAGAACCTTCTCCTGTGGTACAGCTGCAGATTGAGAGATCATCTTGATCCAAAACCCACAAGTTTACAGTTAAATTGTTCTTTTTTTCCATTCAAAACAGTCCCAGACAGGACATGATGGACACAGAATGAAAAAGGAAACAAAAGACAGACATTGAACTGCTTTGCCCAATGTCATAGAATAGACTGAAAGCAGAAATGGAAATAAAACACTGTGTGCAAGTCCAAATAAAGAAGGAAATGGGAGTTTTGAATCCCTAAATCAAGGAAGATCAAGGAACATGACTGCTGAGGAGGGAAGGTTCCCAGAAATAGCGTGCTGCATGCAACAATTATTCCCTAATGCTGCCTTCCAGACATGTGTACAAAATCCCCTCAAAATCCCCATCTCCCCTGAGACAAGGACTGTGCCCTCGTGGCTAATGGTGGCTTAAGACCTCAGCACATGGTGCAGAGCTCACAGACAGCCCTGGCTGAGGGGAAAGCCCACCCGACACCCAGCAGGCCGAAAGCAGAGAAAGGGGCCCACATGTTGCTAAATTGAATGAATTTCTCTGCTGTCTGCTTAAGCCAGGATACTCTGGAGAGTTGATCTGGGAACCCCAGTGACCTCAGCAAACAGAGGAGGAGCTATGCCTGCTCCAGGCGGCTCCTCTTCCAGCAGCTGCATTTCCATACTAGCCAAGAGCAGCCTGCCCAAAGGTGCCCGTGCCCACCACAGCCCTGGGGGAGCCCAGTGCCCCCCAGCAGCAGCCAGCAGCACAGGGCAGGCTGGAGTCTAAGCCAACATGCACTATGAATGTTTCAAATCCACTGTGGCAGGCCTGCGTCACTGGCTTCCCACGACTCCACGGAGAGGTGTGAAGATGTTCCCGTGGGAAGGTGTTTGGTGTTGCTGCTTGCCCAGGTACCTGTAATAAATATCTCATTGAACCTGATATTTTTTATTTAAAAAAAGGTAATTACCCAAAAACTTTTCCATTTCCAAGCTTTGCCACTTCTGTGACAAAAGAGAAAAAAGGTGCAAAATGATGTCTTTTAAGAAAAATGTTTTCAGCAAAAATAATGAAAGGAGAGCTGGAGCTCTTCCTAAGAAGAAGAGGAGACAGGAACTGTCAGGAAGCCTTGTGCAGCTTCACATGGTCCTGTGACTCAGAGGGCTGCTGTCCCAGTGATCTGAGAGGATGTTCTCAGCTGTCATCCATGACCCCCTCACCTGCTACAGTGCGAGAACATTATTCCATAAACCTTTACAGATAGCAATGCGTCAAACACTTCAAAACAAAATCAATGCATCAAACAGCAACACCCACGAAGGAAAACATGGCTACATCAGCTCTGCAAGTGGAGGTGTTCTGCTTTCTGACAGAGCACAGCATTTCTCAGATGCAGCAGGGTGTAACTTGGGTTTCCCCTGGTTCACCCAAATCCTAAGGAGGAGGGAAAGGATGCCTGGAACAGGCTAAAATAGACAAGTCAGCTCAGCTGCTCTTCCAGCCCAGGCCTGGACTGTAACCTGGCACTCAGGGTCTTCTCAGAATAGATGCTACTGACAGCAACTGGCACAAAGTATCCCAGCTAACATTCCTATGGGAACCAAGAAATAATATCTTTCCAATTCTTTCCAGGCTGTATTGACTTTTTATTTAGTGAGTTAAAAAAATGTTGCTCGGCAGGGTTTGGTTTGTCACAGTGTTAGAGCTGCTGAACATCTTTTTCTCCCCTCTCTGTCAGCAGCAGGCTTGCTCACATCTGGCCTGTCTGGTCTTGCTCTCCAAAGACAGAGAGCAAAGAAGTTCTCCATTTCTATTTCATTTCTGCCAGTTATTTCTTTCTTTATTTCCTTCCTCCTTTACTGCAGTCAGCTGAACATGATCCAGCAGTGCCCAGCTGGCCAAGAAGGCCAATGGCATCCTGGCCTGGATCAGCAATGGTGTGGCCAGCAGGACCAGGGCAGGGATTGTCCCCTGTACTGGGCACTGGTGAGGTCTCACCTCAAATCCTGTGTTCATTTCTGGGCCCCTCACTGCAAGAAGAACATTGAGGGACTGGAGTGTGTCCAGAGAAGGGCAACAGAGCTGGAGCACGAGTCTGATGAGGAGTGGCTGAGAGAGCTGGGGTTATTTGGCCTGGAAAAGGAGGCTCAGGGAGACCTTCCCACTTTCTTCAACTACCTGAAAGGAGGGTGTAGCCAGGTGGGATTGGTTTCTTCTCCCAAGTGACAAAATGATAGGACAAGAAGAAAAGGCCTCAAGCTAAGGGGAGGTTTAGATTGGATATTAGGAAGTTAAGTCCACTGAAAGTGTGGTCATGCATTGTAACAGGCTGACCAGAAAAGAGGTGGAGTTACCATCCCTGGAAATGCTCAAAATCATGAGGATATGGCACTTGTGGATGTGGTTTGGTGGTGCTGGACTGATGGTTGGATTTGATGATCTTAGAAGTCTTTTTGAGCCTAAACAATTCAATGATTCAGTGATATCATAAAGAACCTTATAAGCATTTCCAGCTGTGCATAATGGTCCATGGTATTTCATTGATTGATTCTTGACTTGAGATCTTCTTGAGGAGCCTGATCTTTATGCTGGGAGGAATCAGCACTGCTTCCTCCATCAGTATGATAAGAGGTCACCCTTAGAAAAAAGAAACCATACAGAAACCTTCCAGAGCTTTGGGGTGGGATGTTTTGTATCTTGCCTATTGTTTTTTCCTCAATATAAGTTCAGCTCTGTGAATAACTTTTGCTCATCAGCTGCCTAATTTGAAGGAGCTGTAGGCAGCACAAATCGCAAAAGACTCTTTCCATTGACTTCTCCCACCTCAGCTCCAGGTACATTCTTGGAGGATGCAGACAGTTCTTCAGGATGGGTGTAACTATTGATGCTCCTGGAAAAAGTTGGAAAAGATCCTCTGCCTTCTGGGTCATTATCACTGCTGTGTCCCCATCAGGCTCTGTGCACTGCTCAGCAAGCCGAGGCACTTTGGGCCAGCTGCATCCCTGCAGGGATGGACCAGAGCCCAGCTGTGTCCCTCAGAGGACCCAGCTTATTCAGAATGCAGGAGAGGCAGCTCTGGGCAGCTCAGGCTCAGCATGGGGGTGAGAGCCCATGGCTGCACCCTGTGTGGAGCAGTCCCCCTGTCAGGGCTTGGGTTTGCCTTAGCACTCTGTTCTGATGAAGTAAGAGAAGCTCATCTTGTACAAAACATCCCAAATGAAGTGCAGCATAGCAGACACAGGCCTCAGAAGCATTTCTTGGGTGCTTTTGTTCTCATATGAACTCCAGCTCAGGGGTGGGTTCCACAAAAACAAGAAGCTCCTCTCCCTCCTCCAGGGATGACACTACACTTTTGGATCACTGCATCCCTGCCATGGGCAACCCAGGGCTTATCAACCCAGGTTGTGGTGGCTCACTTCCATCTGGGGGTTCAGGGAGACAAAATGTGGCACTCACTGCACTGAAAAATGCCCCAAGATCAAATCCACCATTACCCACCTGCACCCCAGTAACTTCTGGTGAGAAACCATCTGGGGAGAGCCTCTGTCCTGTCCCCAACAGCACTCACTGACAAACTGCATCCAGGCAAGTCACCTGACAATGAGCACAGGCATCAAATGAGAGCTCTGTTTTCTGGTGTGCTCCCAACAGCTGCAAATCATGAGTTTGTTACAGTCATCACAGAGTGAGAGTGAAGATTTCTGAAGTGACCTGTGGGCCCCAGGTGCAGCTCATGCACTTGATAGATTTGAGCTCCCACTGGAGTGAAGACTTCTGCAGCTGCATCAGGCAAAGCTGCATCCAGAGCAAACCCTGTTTCAGACTTCTTTGTTCATCTAGAGACAACCCAAAAATCAGAAGGTAGAAGTTTGGCCCCAGGGAATTCAAATACTTCAGTAGGATGGGATTTTGTACAAAAAATCTGTTTACAGAGGAGGGACAAGGAACCAACCATGTATTGATGGAAAAAATTAATTTGACCACCATATATTTATTAGATATAATTTAGCTCAATAGTTTTGTTTTCTATGGTTCATTTGTAATAAAAGTACCATTACCAGGAAAAGACTGGCATTGACCCTCAGCAACAGGGACTTTATAAAGCATTTATAGGAGAGCAATAAATACACACTTCATCTCTATTAAAATGTTTCTTTTCAATTCTCCTTTGATTAAAAAAGAAAATAAAATGTCTGTTCTCACTGTAGCATCAAATTAAACCACATGAAACAGAACTAAGCAAAGTGCCAAAGCTTTTGTACCCTGCGCTGTGTTCATCTGCACGTGTGTGCTCCTGTGGGTGTATTTTTATATCAGCCTAAGCCACCTCATGGCATCAGGGCACTTAGGGATGTGAGGGATTCCTGGGTGCTGAGGTTTGGAAACATGTTTATTGATAGGGAGGTATTTCTCGCCTTGGCATCTGAGCACAGTGAGGACTCCTCATCTTCCTTGGGGGAAGCTCAAGAAGGAACCAGGGCTGGATCTGAGTGTTCGTGACGGTCACGTAGGCAAGGGCCGTGTGGCTGGAGAGTACAAGCAACTGCTGTCTGTAAGAAGAAACAGTATTTTCTTCAGTTCTTTAAAACCTCTAAAAGGAGATGAGAGCAGAGGACAAACCCCACGGCATGGTACAGGCATGTTGCAGGTTTGATGGGCAAACTTCTCCCATAGGCTCTAGATGAGAGACAAGGGATTTCCTCTAAAAAGGGGCAATTTCTCAGGCACAGGAATAGCAGGAGAGTAGGAACCTGCCTACCAGTCTGCTGAGGCCCCCTGATCTGCTCAAAAGGTGCCATCTTCATGTGCTGATCCTACAGGAACAGAGCTGCTTGGTTCCACACTCACTGCCTACCCCATAAAACCGATCCACTTTTTCATTCACAGTGTCAGAGATTATCAGACAAACTAAAATTAAACCTGAGGAACAGCATTTCATCTGCTTCATGTGCCCCTGCAAAAGTAGGAACTTAGAAATGCCAAATGCCTACAAACAACATGCAGTTGGACTCCTCTCCTCTCCTCTCCTCTCCTCTCCTCTCCTCTCCTCTCCTCTCCTCTCCTCTCCTCTCCTCTCCTCTCCTCTCCTCTCCTCTCCTCTCCTCTCCTCTCCTCTCCTCTCCTCTCCCCTCTCCTCCCCACATAATTTTTATGGCCTCATGGTTTTGTTGGCACAAAGTGTACTATCTTCCCTGTGGAGTTTGGCACAGATTCACATAGCTTTTCAGAAATTTTGTATATCTCATGAGGGGCTGCTTTTCCTCACATGGCAGTTACTTGTTTTCCTCCTTCATTTCTTGACTTCAAAGGCAAAAAAAGGTATTTTGTTTAAAGAAGCAGTAAAAGGATGTTGATGAGAGCAGAGTGTGTCCTCTCAGCAAGGTTTTTCCCCGGAACATGAAAATGCTCCTTCTGTGCTGTAGGATATCATCCCTAGGAAGGTTTCTCTGGCCAAGGAGGGAGGATGGAGATGCCCCTCCTGCTCCCAGGCACCCACCACAGCAGTCCCTGGGGATGGGCCTGCCTGGGACATGCTGGCTGCTCTGCCCTGGAGCCTGGCTGCAGCGGGGACCACAGGCAGCATGGGCCTGTTGGCAACACACGTGAAAGTCTGCGCACTTCCTAGTGAATTCACAGTGATTTCCAGGGAAGGACAAAGGGGGGAGTGAGAGGAAACAGGCACATCCATCTCTGGTTTCCTCTCCTGCTTTGTCCATGCAGTAAATTTTGGAGGTTAAAGCTATAAAATGCACATCACCCTGTCTGACCCTGGCCCTTGGCAAAGCAGCACCGCTCCCTCCCACAATGACTGCCCACAGGAGAAATGTGTTTATGTGCATTACTGCTTCAGGCAATTAATTTGCAGCCACGATAATGAATCTGCCCTCGCTGCCAGGCTGTCTGGGCAGTCCCTAGTAAGTCATTTCCCTGCCTATCTCCTCAGGCCAATAGGAAACTCCATGAGTCACTTTCCTCCCTTTTAACAGCAGTAAGCGACAACTGGGAATCAGAAATTTCCTGTGAAAACAAAGGCGCAGAGCCTTGCCTTGACAAGTCTAAATCACAACTAAATCTTTGTCAATCCTCCAGCTAAGGCTGCCGGGCTTCTCCTCCCACTGCTCTGCTCTGTGCAGCAGCAGCCCTTGGCAGGGCTGGAGGAGTGGGAAGCCCTGTCCCTCCTCAAAGAATCATGTCATGATTAAGGTTGGAAAAGACCACCAGGATCACTGAGTTAACCCAGCACTGCCAGGTCCACCACTAAACCATGTCCCTAAGCAGCACACCAACATGCTTTCTGAACACTTTCAGGGACAGTGATTCATTCCACCACTTTCTTCCGCAGCCTGTGCCAATGCTTGGCCACCCTTTCTGCGAAGAAATTTTTACTAATATCCAATCCCAACCTCCCTTTATACAGCTTGAGGCCTTCTTGTTCTATTGCTTTTTACCTGTGAGAAGAGACTGCCTCCCCCCTGGTTACAGGCAATTGTGGAATGTGAGAAGGTCCCCCTGAGCCTCTCTTCCTCCAGGAAAACACTCCCACCTTTCTCAGCCACTCCTCTTCAGTTTTGTGCTCCAGACCCTTCCCCAGCTCCACTGCCCTTCTCTGGACATGCTTCAGCCCCTCAATGTCCCTCTCGCAGTGAGGGGCCCAGAACTGAACACAGGATTTGAGCTGTGGCCTCACCAGTGCTGAGTGCAGGGGACAATCCCTGCCCTGCTCCTGCTGGCCCCACCATTGCTGATCCAGGCCAGGATGCCATTGGCCTTCTTGGCCACCTGGGCACTGCTGGATCATGTTCAGCTGCTGCTGACCAGCACCCCCAGGGCCTTTTCCAATGGGCAGCTTTCCAGCCATGCATCAATGCTGCATCCATACCTCTAGACTGACGGGTGCCAGGGGATGTTGCTAGGACAGAAAAGGCGAGCTCTCAGAGCTAATTTGTTTGTAAGCTCAACAAATTGACATTTGGTGGCCAGGACCAACCAGTACACAGCCAGCAGGTCTTGGGACATATCCAGGAGTTTACATGGGCCAGACCTCATTCCCTCTGGTCAGTGGTTGCCCTAGGAGACTGGCCTTGGCAAAGGGACCCTTGCACCCCTGTGGTCCTGTGGGAGGCAGAAGGCTTGCCAGCATTATCACAGCTTACAAAATCCACGAAGAAGTGGCAGCACAGAAGGTTCTTGGAGGTTTTCACAACTGAAAGGAGCACACTACTGTCAAGTTAAACTGAACTTCAGGCGGATTTTGAGAATCATGATTGGAAGCTGAACCTCCAAAAATGGAGACTGATACTCCTAAGTCAGTTAGGAATCTAATCCGTGCTCTCAACTACTGCAGGAGGGAGTGTACATGAAAGGAGGAAGATCTTGCATAAGACAGCATAAGTGCTTTTATTGTCAAGTCTTGGGCAACATTGCCCAACGCAGCAAGCAAAAGGTCACTCATCCCTTATCAAACAGAAAACTTAAGAATGAGAGCTCAAACAAAGATTTGTTCCAAGGTTCTGAGCTAACGTCTGAAAACATGGCCTCAGCCCCCCCAGATTCCCAGGAAAACACTTTGCATTGCTACACACGCTGTTTTATTTGGACTCAGTCTCATCTTTGTGAGAATATTCTCCTCCCACTCCAGCTTATTACCACAAAATAATTTAAAACTAACTCATGGAATCAAAAATTAATCCCATGCTGAGTGGTATTATGATTGCTGGAGCAAGCAATAATTCCAGCCCAGCATCCTTGTCTGTGTACAGATCAAAGCCAGCATTAAAGCCAAACACATCCTCAGCTAAGAAGGGCAGCCCCACTACTGCTGTTCCCAGCTGAGCAAAAAGGCTGAGCTCACCCTCTTGGATCATCTTTGGAGTTTACATGCCCTGGAGCGGGGATGCAGGTAATCTTCAACAGCTGTGGGTTACCGTGGAGTTGAATGAGGACCATGCAGCTGAAGGGGGACAGACAGGTGAGCAGAAACTCCAGCTGAGGTGAGCAAGACTTCAGCATTCAGCTTCCCACAGGAGCACTGTGAAGGCCGCTATCCAAGGCTCCCTCTTTCCCAGAGACACATGAAGCCTGAAGTCACGCTCACAAACAGCTGACCATTGGAGACTGCACGGAGCTCAGCTCCCAGGCAGGCCAGCGTGTGAAGGGCACCATCAAAGGGGAGGTTTTCCATCAGAGCAGCTTTGTTCCGTGCGTTGCACATGGCAGGGAGCTGCTGGGCACAGCTCTGATGGCAGCAGCCAGTCTGGCTCAGCCCCCTTTGCTGGGACTGCTCTAATCCGCCCAGTCCTGGCTGACTCCAGCAGGGACTTGAGAAACAGGCTCCAAGGCATCAGAGGAAGCCTGTGGTGGTGAGTGGCCTTGGGCTTAACAATCCCCAGTTTGTTCTTGTGGCCACTGGTTTCCTGCCTGGCTTCCAGCTGGCTGTGCCTGGGCAGATGAAGCTAGTTCCATACAGAAAAACCCATATGGCAGGTGATGTCTTTGATCCTTGTAAGCCTGCAAGCATGAAGTAGTACATACCAGCTTTTTCATTTCCTGACATCCTCTGCATAAGCAACACCGTTTTGTTTTTGTATCCACAGCAGTTTGTGCTCTACTGACAGTTGTGGGACAAATCACCTGATTGAACAGGACACCTGTTGATTTCCAGGACACCTCCTTGCTGCCCCTGTGACCTTGCAGAGGATTAAGCTGTACTCTTTTAGAAACCAACTGGATTTTTTCATCACCTTGGTACGTGAGCTGGGAAATCAAGGGCACCATGACTTTTGTCCTCGTTGCACACTACCCACAACTCCTCTAGGTGAACATAATGCACAGATAATACTGTCTCAAACCCACGTGGCAGTGATGGTAATGGGTTAAGTACTGCACCATGAGCCAATGTCTTTTTTAAGCCTTTGGTATAGTTAGAGCTGACATTTTGGTCACTTTTTCAACTAACGTAAATGGTCAAAGGAAAGGAGTTTCCCAGTTGAGTTACATGTCATGGTGAGGGGGAAAACTTCTTTTATTTTTCATTTGTTTTACAGCCAATAGATAAAGAGGAAACCAACACTTCTGGGTTCTTTAGAACTAGGATTTTTATGTTTGTATCAATGCAGCGCAATGAGCAGCACTTTAAGATGGGACTCACACCAGATCTGTTCATCTCAACCCAATTTGTCCTTTCTTGCAAGTTTTTACTGTCTGTAGTGGGAAAGCAGGCTTTCACTCTAAAATACTAGGAAAATACAGAAAAAAAGCCTTGCCTTTGTTCCTGACCTTGTGTGATCAGGTCTTCTGTAAACTTCAAGCAGGTCTGGGAACAGTCTCATCAATTACTGCTCCAACAGGCAGCAGCATTTTTTCTGTCTCCATTGTGGCAGCTGAAGGGAAAAAACATCCATTGGATTCCACCAGCATGAGGAAATCAATCATTCACCTGGATTTCCAACCAGACTCCTCTACCCTGTGTAAAATTTTGGCATTAATGTTCAAAATTCTTCTGACTGTTCTCCATTTTAATTAGCGAGTGGAAATCTCTTTGGCCTGTGCCAGGGAAAAGAAAATAGTCCTTGAGATTAAAGTGGGCTCTAATTCACATTTCTGCTTGCCACATTCAAAGTAGCATGTTGGTAAAGCAAGTGTCCTCTTTGATGGAAATGGAAGGACACAATCCATCTGCAGCAAAAAGTGAGTGCTGTGTCCTGAGTGAAGGGATCCCATTTCAGTGTGGCTAAAGGCAAGGAAGAGCACTGGGTGATTTTGCCAGTATATCCACAACAGCAATTTTAGGCTTCTTATGGGGAAAAAAATAATGCCTTAAATCTTATTGTTAATGTATGTACAGAATAAATAAAACATCCAGGATCTGCAACTAAATAGTAAGAAAACCCAAGTAACTGTGTAGCTCAAGGAAAACTGTCATATTTTTCTGTTGCATTCTCAATGGTGTGAGAGAAAATTTATTTGTTTTGTCAAAGGAGTTTACTTGTGAGGCACCCTCCCCCTCTTTTGAGAGAAAAACCAATCTGGAAATGGAAACCTCCAGACCAATATTTAGGCACAAAGCTACAGCCACCAAAATGACTTTGCTGACCCAAACTGCATTTTGCTACATCCCCCTAGTCCTGTGCTTTTGCACCACAGCAAGGACTCATAACACTAGTGTAGAATCACATAAGTTGATAAAGACCTCTAAAACCATTGAGTCCAGACACAGAGAGCCTGGGCCCTGCCTCCTCCTCCATGTTAAATGTAGCTGTATAAAAAAAAAAAAATCCTCAAAATAGTAAAACCTCAGTATAATCCTCACTGATTTTCTAGCTACCTTTTTGTGCCTTGTCAGTGCATGCACACTGAAGGACCACTTGTCCAGAAATATTTTCCTCTGACAGAGTTGGCAATTGAAGTTGCACACAAGCTGTTCTGAATCTGAGCATAAGGCTGGGCTCAGACCACAGCAGACTCTTCTACCTGGGATATCATCAGGAATCTGGAAAAAAACCTTTCCCATGTCCTCAAACATAGGCAAAAGCACAGTGGATTGGAAAAAAGGGAAACTTGCAAAAGGGAATGACCCAACACTGGGATGAGCAAAGGTGAGGGAGGGATGCAGAACTAAGCCATAAGCCATGCTTGTTTCTGGGAGCCATGGGTGAAGAAGCAGCAGCCTCCTGAGATGCCTGCAGGGAGCCAAGCACTGTTGCCCTGAGCAGACTCCCTAAGGACACCCAAACTGCCGCTGCAGAACTGTGACATTTCAGCTTGACCCACCACTTCCCACCTACCCCTGTATTCCTCTCTGCAAAATAAACTTTTGCAGGAAGTTTGGCATCGTCAGAGAGCCACCATCCTGTGATGATGAACATCAGGAGGCAGAAAGGGCTGGCCTTTCAGCCACATGTGGCCTGACCATCCTGCCACGTGGCAGGCAGAGCTCAGGGTGTGTGGCTCTTCCCGGCCAGCACATCAGGACAGGTGGTTTGCTCTGTGTGAAAAAGAAACAGTAACATCAACTCACCTCACCTCATTACCCACCCAAGTGCAGAGATGAAGTTGCCAGCTGAACAGCTCTCTTCACTGACATTGCATTAAGACTTTATTTTGCAACAAATTTAAATGCTTGGTCACATTCCCAGCATTCCTTCACCACCAGGAATCACTTCCAGGGCTAATGCCTGCAAACTGAAGGAGACTCCACTTAGATTAGATACGGAAAGAAGCTTTTTACAAGGGGGGTGGTGAGGCACTGGCACAGGTTGCCCAGAGAGATGGTGCTTGCCCCACCCCTGGAAACATGCAAGGCCGGGTTGGATGGGCTCGGAGCAACCTGGTCTAGTGGAAGGTGTCCCTGCCCATGGCAGGGAGCTTTGGAACTAGATGGCCTTTCCTTCCAACCCAAACCACTGTACAATCCTATGACTTCATTTCACTTACAACTCCAGAGAGCTTATTAACAACACGGTCAAAAAAGTCACTTTTTAAAGCAGCAACTGTTTATTATTGGGAAGAACATCAGGACTTTATTTTTTTTTTCCTCTTACATATATTCAATTTGAATAAAAATAATTTAAAAATTTTTAATTTCTCTTTATATTACATGAAAAAAACTTGAAACAACTGCGAATTTTGGAAGCAAGAAACATAGACAAAACTGTTATTTAGCTGCTGAGATGTAGTTCTTGGATTTTTTTCCCAAAAAAACCCCTCAAATAGAGAAACAATCACAATTGTCATTCCAGTGGAGAAACTTAATTCATCTATAAAATATCTTTAAGTTTGAGAACGGTATATTGTTACACTAGAAAGTATTCATAATATATTGTGTAAGTTCTAATATACCACCTAAAATATATAACTTCTTAGACTTTACAAGGTCAAATACTTTAGACCATATTCCAGTGGAAAACCACTACAAATCTCTTACAATCCTTTTAAAGTTCTTGTTCAATTCACTTTTATTTCCTTTTGAGGAATTCTAATATAATTCCAAGCAACAAAATATTGGATACAAACTAGCTTGCAGAACTTTATTCACACTAAATTGGACAACCCCTGTTTAAAAGGATGAAGCACCTTTAGTAACAGTGACGAAACATCACTGTTAGTGCAGCTGATGAAGAAGCAGATTTTGTGCACAAATTTGTAAAATTATCATGACAATAAATTTGATAAAAACGACTGTATATTCAATATTAAGAAATTCAGCTAATTGGAATTAAAATATGGTTATGGCTGGGGTAGGATTACAGTGTTACAAGACAAAGTCTACTAATTAGTCCAGTTCATATTATCTGATAAAGATTTCCAAAATACACTGATTGCTTTTTTTTTTTTGTTTGTTTGTTTTTAAAATACATGCAACCTACTGCAATTTCCCTGGCTCATCTTGCTTCTTTTCAGTTTTTTCAGTTGAACGTGAATATAGTTCATCTTCTCATTAACTTCTAGGGTAATGAACACCATTCAGCACCACCTGAATGGGTTATAATTAAAAAAGCTCAAAAAAGCAAAGGAAAAAGAAAGCAATTAGCATGTCAAGGTTTCACTTTGGAACACAAATCTGCAGAAATATGTACAGTAAAAATGAGATGGACTTTGTGTAGGTAGTTATTTGCATTGAGTACCATACAAAATTTAATGTAACTGTGCCAGTCGTGAGCCTGATAGCCCGGTGGAAAACCACTCTTCACCAATAACAAGGAAAAAAGACTATTAATCTGATTGTCAAAACTTTTCTGCAACAGCCTAACCTCAGGGGTCAGCTCTCTTCCAAAGAAATGCTTGAAATGCTGGCTGGTGCTGCAGCCCAACAAACAACCCAATGCCATCTGGGGTGACAATGTCAGACCCTTTCAAAAATAAACATTTTGCTTCAGTATATTTTATCTGGGGAGGGGGGAGGTTGGGTGTGTGTTTTGCTTTGTTTTGTTTTGTTCTTGGCTTTTTTATTTTTGTAACTGTCTGCTGTTTCCAGCACCATCTCAGAGGCTGGAATGTTTCATTCCCTCCTCTGCCAGCTGTGTCCTTTTCCACTTGGCAGATGCTAACCACCACACCTGCCGCTCCTCGGCGCACAGCAGCCACCAGAACCACCTTCTTGTTTTCCTTGCCTGTTATCTGTGTCATCAGAGGAATTTACAGCCCTGAAATGTGATTTCTGAATCAATATGCATTTTCTTTTCCTAAGGAATGCCTTATTTTGCAACCATAGCTGTGAAAAAATACCCTAATTTTAACTAATGAGGGGGTGGTGGCTCTTTTGTGACAAATCAGTGATGCAATTTGAAAAACCAGGGAGGCATTTTCACCAGATTGCATTTTTAAGATCAGATAAAATTCTGGACCTAAACTATGCCAATTGTCTTCGTTTCTAAATTAAGAATTACTTTTAGTTTTATCAAGAAATATTCTACTGGTATGAACTATTGATTTTTTGAAATTATGAAGCATATTTATGTTTTATTTCTCTTCTCTAAATATATTATTCATTTGTTTAATTCATTCAGGATTCTACCATACTGTCAACCAACTATAGCAATCCAGAAATGTTTTCTGCTTATGGAAGGGGCTTAATCACTAAGCCACACCTCCCTGCAAACCTTCAGTATTTCTGATTGGTAAAAAGCTTTTCTCATTGAAGTAATACTGAAGTGGAGCCCTAGTCCTCCTCCATATATACGACTGTCAAGTTAATTAACTTTTCAGGACAAAATGCTGATCACATTCAATGTCGAGCCACACTGTCATGCTCAAGACAGCTCCAGTGGTAGCTCTGGTGGCACAACTGTGTATCTTGGGTCAAGTTTAGGTGTGAAATCCTTGAAGTTCTTAGATGCTTCAGTACCAAACACATCTAAAACTTTCCTATTCATGAGAGCAAACCTGAAAAAGAAAAGACAAGAAAGCATGAATGCACGACTCACTTACTTATGAAAAATTAAAATTATTTCATGTCATGAAAGTTGACCAAAATCTCTGACATGTAGGCTTCAACCTGCACTGTTCAGATATTGAAAGTTTTTCATGGCAGGCAATAAAGACTTTTTTAAAAGCTGCATTTGAAAAATGTGGCTAATAGTGTTTGTGTTAGTGTACTTCAAAAATGCAACTTATGAGAAAGGGGAAGGATCCCTTCTACTTTTAATTCCACAAAAAAAAAAAAGGTCAAACCAAAATATACTACTGCTCTCTCTCACTCCAGAGCAAACTGTGGCCCTGCCTGCCCAAGTCTGGATGCCAATTTTATGGGTGTTACAACCCATTTTCATTTTGTTGTTCTTCACAACTATGGAATGAAAAGTGTATGAAATGTCCAAAGACACTGCCTTTATGGAGAGAGTGTCAAAATTACTATTAGAGAGATTTGCTTCAGATAAAATAAATGCGCAGAATAGAATTTGTATTCCTTCCTCTCCTTCAATTAAGGCAAGCTTAGGATTAGTAAAAAATGAAAAAAATGCAGCCAAAATTGGACATCTGCACTGAGATCATTCCCTGTGTCATGTTTGTATGGCCTCAGAAGTTGCCTGAGGACTGCCTCCAGGCATACTAAGAAAAGCTTCCCACCAAATCTTGCAATGTATTCAATCACCTCGTGTGTACTGTGCCACGGGGAGTGTAGGTTCAGCATATTCCACAGACTGGCCTCTGATTTCACTTCTATTTTTACAGCCTGGAGAGCTCGTTGTCACGAGAATCATTACCTTTTATAACCTCATTCATAAACTGATCAAGATTTGGATACCTTGTTCCTGCCACACACTGCACCAGTATAACAGTGTACACTTCACTAAACTGTACTTTTCTAAGTCAATTACAGCAAGATCTATTTTTAAAGTATAGTTTTTTAGATTCCTGCAGCAAATAGGAAAAACATCCAGTATGATATTACAGTGTATATTTATGATTATGATCAGTGAAAATTTTTCATTAGCTTTCCAAGAAAAAAAAAACCCTTTCCCATCTGAAACAGTTATAAAAAAAGTACTGAAACTTTCAAGAATTCTTAGGAGAATTCTAACATTTCCATTAATGCTTTTAAATCCATAGTAATACTATGTTCAATCACTGTACATACTGGATCCAGTCGTTTACCGGATTCTTCATGTTCCAATAGAACTTGAAAGCATCCCACCCTCCAAGTGAACTAAAAAGGCTTCAAGTAAAACACTCATTTGCTTCACGAGAGTAGTCTGCTCCTGTTATTACACTAAACCCAGCAATGTCACTTCAGCAGCAAAGAACTTCAAGAGTACTGGAAACTGTTTGAAAAGCAAAGTAAATCCACAGGAAATCAGCCCTCACGTACTTGTAGCGCTCTGCTGCTGGCAGTGAATGACACAGAAAGCTGAGTGTGATCAATGACAGGTTTAGACAAGCCAGAACACACCCCTGAGTACATACCTGCCCTTTGTTAGTCGTAAAAGAAATTTCCAGTATGAAGGTCTCAGGTTCTGAACTTCCATGACAGCCTGCAAGGAGAGGATTCTGTCAGAGCCAGCTGACAGTGTCAGGCAAAAGCTTCACCTGCTACATTAGGTTGCCAAAATCAGAAAAAGGATTGTTATGGAACTCATTTTTACTGCTCTCTGCTGAATTCAATGCTTGTATGACCACCACCAGCACAGACTGATGTTCCCAGAATACAGTATTTTACCAGTGGTGACAATTAACTTACATCTCATTGCAGAGAAAGCAACAACAATCATTATTCCTGTGTACGTGACTTTGGACCAGTGGATGCCAAATGTGCCTCCTACTTAATCCCCTATCCATTCTGTATTTTGCCATCCACCATTTCTTGTAGCCATATTTATATTTCATGCTACATTATCTTTAATAATGTCATACATTCAAAATCCATGTTTTCTCTCTATTCTATTACTTTTCTGGGTCACTTAGAAATACAGAGAATAACAAACATCTCAGCATAGATCCTTTTTCTAATTTCTCCTTCCTTCTTCCTGCTAAACCTAGCAATTTGTTTCTAGTCTGAGATTCGTCTTCCAATTAGTTATTAAGTAACCAAAAATCCCTTCTTTTCTCATATGAACTTTTTGTCTGTTAGTCTCACACAATTGTCCCTGACAGGAGTATTTTGGAGACCTTCAAGCACATCCCAAGCACCAAAATATCAATTCACTTTGATACTAGACTTAGAGCCATTCCCAAGTACATGGGAAGAATGAGGAGGAGGAGCGTCTCTTAAATGTCCTGTTAAGCACAAGACTGCAGAAGATTGCTTTAGGGTCATTTTATATTCTCTTTATTGGGGAGCACAAAAAATATAAATAGTTATGGAGGTCCAGAGAATATGCAGTTCATGCAGGGATGTTTCAGCAGAAGGTCTAGAAATGGTGAGATGTAGTAGAATAGTAGAGCTATTTGGGTAGCACTGAAAAGTTGATTTTCTAGCTGATGCAGACAATAAAAGGACTGAGGTTAAAGGCATGTAGCTAACTTGAGAAGTACAAAAAATGGTACTACTGCTTCTGTCAAATGTAACACTTCAGGGTTTTTACTATTTTTTGCAGATTTTTTCAATTAGGCAATATTAATTTAAGGGAGTGGAAACTTTTAGTTGATTTACAAAAACATAAAATACTGTATTATACTGTTTGCCTCCTTGAAAAACTGTCCTTTCACATGCTCATGGAAGTTCATACATTAATGTTCATCAGCTGGGTGAGTGCATTTTAAGATTATTTCCAAATAATTCAATGGTTATATAATGTATCCAGCTACGAGCACAGGAGAAACCGAGTCCTAGAAATGACCTTCCCCCAGTGACACTCAAAACCAGGATGCAGGAGTCCCAGGATGCAGGAACATGATGCTGTGAATCACTACATCTCATCATCTTTTCTACAGAACTATCTCTCTGTGCTCCTCTTTTCATTCAACATTTGATGTAAAGAGCTTCATGCCCTCTTAGAGAACATACTTACTGCCTGAAAGCATATCGATGTAGAAATGGCATAGATGATGCTGTCTGCATGAGGAAAATAGGGAACCTTCCCTGTTTCAATGCCTTTGAAGTATATAGTCTATAAAAAAAAAACGTTGAATGCAACAAAATCAAAGTATCTTTTTACTTTTTTAAATTTAGCTTTTAAGAAAACCACAACAGCTTTATATTTTTTATATGCCCACAAATGTGATGTTGATTAAAATAGATTATAGATATTGCACAAGATCAATCTAATAAGAGGCTATTACTGCAGAGAACAGGACTACCAACAGCTTGGGTGTTACAGAACCTAAAGATAAAAAGGGGAAAGTTTGCTCTGTTAAATTCTTCATTTTAAAAAAGCAAAAGAACAATGCAATAACTATTCCAACAAAGTGAATATTCACTGTTCTTAAACAGCTTGAAATCACATATTTTACTTTCAGAGAAAACATGTACAGTTTATTTTCCTGAGCACAGCCTGACCTTGCAAAGCAGCACACGCCTCTTTGGTCAGTTACCCTTGGCTTGCGTAAATGATAAAAGTAGTAAAAAAAAAAAAAAAAAGAACACACAGAACTTTTCTTATTTCACTGCAGCCAAGATGTCTCAAAGTCCAGAGAAAACCATCAGCAATACAAGATAATACCGTTTTTTTACAACTGGAGTTCTAGAAGTCATTATGGAGAACTGAGATTTGCCTTTTTTTGACCAACTGCCTTCAGAGCTTGGTCTGGGATAACCAGGAGGAGAAACAGAGAGTATCTTCCCTTTTTATGTTTCATTCTATGTGTAACAAAAAAAACCAAAGTTTCTTCTTTTTATGTTCTTTAAAATTAGTTCTGCTCTGGTAAGGGAGGTGGATAAATATCACTAGAGAACAAGGCCTTCAAGTCTGCAGGATAAATATGTGATTCAGGTATGATGCATAGTGAGAGAACCTTATCATCTCATTCCAGTGGTGGTGTTGGGGAATTAACCATGACTAAGTCTCAATTTCCTGGAAAAATCACAGTAAGAAATCAGATGATGGTTAGAAAAGTATAATCAACATACCCAAACTCTGTAACTATTATTTTTCCTGGGCTCCTAATTTTAACAAGTTCAGAGAAATAATTCAAGCCTGAAGAATACTAATTGGAACAAAGTTCATTCCAAAGCTGGGAATTCAATCAGCTGGAGTACAGTGACAAACAACTTCAGCTATAGACCAAAACCTAAGCTATTTTGAGTTATCTTTGACTGTTGAATGCCAAAATAAGGGAACAAAGGCAGGAAGTTAAGCTGCAGCTTTTGGCAATAAATCTGCAATTAAAGATTAAACTAGATTTATGTTTCTGGCAGAATAGACATTCTTGGAACTTTCTGATTTAAAAAATCTGCAAAAGCTACAAAGCAAAGGGTTGTCAGGAGATTTAAAAAATTCATGGAGAATATACATGAAGACCAGTGGAAAAAAGACATTTAAAATTAGTCAAAGACAAGAAAGTAAGAAAGACACGAGACCACATGGCAGCACTGCCTCTTGGCATACATGTACTGAAACACCATCACCATACAACTTAGCATTTTACTGGAATTGCCTGATAAAACCCCTGATGTTCATTTTCTTTTTTTCTGCCTTGAAAAAACAGATGAAATGAAGACGTCCTTTAGGAGGATAATAACTTACCTCTACTAATTTAGACACCAGATACATAGAGATAGTTGTACTTTTGTAAAACATCATAGAAATTCCTGCTAGACACCCTGTAAGAATTAGAAAAGCATTGTTAAGGTTGTGATTTGTGTAGTTAAAGTCACTGTTGTGTGTCGGCCCAAAAAACATTGCACAGGACTTTATTTCTGCAGCTACAAACAGCACAGTTCAGTGATGTTCTTTTGCTGCCCATCCAAATATGGTTTGTATCACAAAAAGGAAAGTCTCAGAAAGCTGAAACAAATCTGTACTTCAGTGCTCAGGAGCATACTATCAAATTTCTCTGGTTTTTGTGGGATGAGAGATCTCTGCGGCTCCAGCATGTGACAGATGCACGTGAGGGAAGCGCCTCACTACCACATAAATTTCATGGTAAAAGCATCTTTCTTTCGACCCAGTGGAGCTCAATGCGTATTCTGATACATATGGAAGAGTGACTATTTTCCTCTCACATATCTACAGCTGCAAATTAAAGGACAAGTTTATATTTATGCACACTGTCCTTGGAGCTGACCATAAACTCCACATTTTACTGAATTTACCTTACAATTTTAATTGCAACTCTTTCCTTGACACTACTTGAAACATCACTGTCACTTTGACACAACCTTGATGTACACAGGAATAGGAACAAAGTCCTATTTTCATCACAGAAGTCTGAAAATGGAATGAGAGGACAGACAAGAGGAATACTTGCAGAGTCCCAACAGACAGAACACAAACTTTCCATGGACTCACCAGCTACAAGTGCATGAAGCTCATCATCAAGGTTTCGGACCCAGCGCAGGAAGCAACTTGTACCCTGCAGGAGAACAGAATGCAGGCTTAGCTCTACTTATTTCTTATAACACACAGACTGCAGGTATTCCTTATAAGCTACTCATATAGCACATGGTATGAATTAAGAATGTAGTGTGATAATACCCATAATCACAGAATCATACAATGGTTTGGGTTGGAAGGGACCTTAAAGATCACCTCCTTCCACCTCCCCTGCCATGGGCTGGGACACCTTCCACTACGCTAGGTTGCTCAGAGCCCCTTCCAGCCTGGCCTTGAACACTTCCAGGGATAATGTATTCTTCTTCTTGGTCAGGTTGTTACAATAAAAAGCAATTTAATTGATAAGTGAGCAGGCAGACTTTCCCATTTTAAGAGTCTTGTAAAGGAAATGTAAAATCACATTGTAATTTCTTAAGACCTGTGGAAACTTTCATTATGGAGACATGTTATGTCTGATTAGGTAATCTTTACCACATCAAGAAACACTAAATTACATCAATAAAAACACAAGAAATCAACAAAACTAAAGAACAAGCTTGTTAAAAGCACTGGTGATGCTAAAATCTAAAGAGTTGGACATAGTACCCATAACATTTCAGTGTCTTAAATTTTCAATTTACTGCTGCCATTTCTTTCAAAATTAGAGAGCAGATTAATTTGAATTCCAATTTAATAGCAAAGCTAATCTTGAATTAATGTCATCCTCATTTGCTGCACCTGCTAGACTCTTTCCCATGATAAAGGTTTTTTTCAACTACACACCAGAGATTTTTTCATGCATCCAATAAATTCTGGAACTAGGAAAACACATTAATTTAAAAAAGCAGAACTGCATATCACTTGGATACAAAATGCACCAAGCATTTAATTTTTTTTTTGCCATGATCCAATTTTTTTGAGTGACTAGAATTTTTGCTGCACTACTTGCCTATTTAGACTGAAGGAAAAATAAAATGCAACCCAAATTTGTGTAAGTTATGAAATGCAAACAATAACATATAGTAGATCATAGAATTGGTGGGTCATTTGGCCTGGAAAGGGCATTTAAGATCAATTCCAACTGTTAACCTAGTGTCCACCAAGTCTACCACTACACCACATCCCCAAGCACCACATCCACACACCTTTTGAACACGTCCAGAGATGGCAATTCCACCACTTCTCTGGACATCCTGCTGCAGTGCCTGACATCCCTTTAAGTGAAGGAAGATTTCCTACTATCCAATCTAAACCTCCCCGAGCAGCTTGAGGCCAATTCCTCTTGTCCTGTCCCTTGCTACATGGGAGAAGAGACTGACCTACACCGGGCTGCAGCCTCCTTCCAGGCAGCTGTAGAGAGTGATAAGGTCCTCCCTGAGTCTCCTTTTCTCCAGGCTAAACACCCCCAGCTCCCTCAGCCACTCCTCATCAGGCTTGTGCTCCAGACCCTTCCCCAGCTCCATTTCCCTTCTCTGGACATGCTCCAGCCCCTCAGTGTCCTTCTTGCAGTGAGGGGCCCAGAACTGAATATAGGACTCAAGGTGTGGCCTCACCAGTGCTGAGTACATACTTAAAAAATAGTAAATAAAGGTCAGAATATGTCACTCTCATTTTACAAGTATCCGCTGGGCTGAATTGCACCTCTCAATTGAAGCTCTTAAACACATCAAAATCATTTTAGCTTTTGCAATTTAAATTATTTTCTTCTCTAAAGGCTTTTTTCTTAAAGAAAAAAATTAATTTTCAAGCAAACTCTGAACAGCTCATTTGCACTTTGCTACCAAAAATTTTAGACTCTATAACCTACAAATTATTGTCTCTCAATTTAATTATTAATCAAGTGAAGTGCTGTTTTACTTACATTTAAGATCTCCTGTTTTATTTTTCAGTAAATAACATTTACCCCAAATAATACAGCATGATCTTGAATTTGCAGAGCAAATAAAGTGGCAGTTGAAAAATGCCATGTGATTAAGAATACAAAAGTGCAAAACACACTTCAGCACTGCACTGTGCTGAAGTGCTATTGTACATTAGGGCAGGTGCTTTGCCACATTCTCTTTTGGCATAAATAAACATAATTTTATTAATTCCAAGACTGCTGTATGAATGCATATCAGTTCACAATCTGTCATCTTATAATGGGGTAGAAAGGATACACTTCCAAGCAGTAAGTGTATGTCTCCTCAGCTACATGCTGTATGTTCTGCAGTCTCCTGCTATTCAGTGTCAAGTAAGAATTCCAGGTATGTGAGCCAACAAAATTTGCACATGACTTCTCTCTGGCAACACAGACACTACTGCAGTCACTACTTGTGCCTGCATGAAAATGATTTTGTGTAGCAGCAAATCCCTCTGAAATCTGAATTCACTATCTCTGAAGTACTCTCTGCCTCCTGCTCTTGAAAACAAGCTGCAAAATCCATCAGGTTTATTTAGAAATTACAGAAAAAACACACAGAATGGAAGAATAGCTTTCTATTTACAATTTGATTACTGCAATAGTATAAAATTTGTCAGTAACACCCTGTAGGAAACCACCAGTACCATTAAGCAGCCTGACTTTTTAGCTATTTGTGACATTCTGAAAAGTGAAATAAAAAACAGAGCATTTGTCATTTCTGTATGCTATGAACTTACTTTGTATATACTGACAAAAGATCCCAGAAAAGCTCCAAGCTGGAAATTTTCCTTGTTGTAGAAGAGGGAAAGTAGCCGTGATGGCTGTGTAAGCAGATGCCGGAAGGTGGAAGGAATCCGAAGGCAACACTGGATCAGGTAACCAATGCTAAACATCCTAATGAAGCCCTAGAGAAAAGAAATAGAGATCTTGTGGTAAGAAACAACAAATTCTGGAAAAGGAAAAGCAAAAGCTTCTACAGAAGGTTTTATTTTTGACATCAAATAGTTTAAAATCCACTCTGAAGGTAATATGTAAAACACATAAATGTATCCTATCCCCACCTTCTAACTCAAGAGTTTTCTTTTTCCCAGTTACCCTGTAAAATAGCAAAAGCAGTAAAATCACAGACAATTGACTCTCCTTTAATTTCTATGAATTTCTGAAAGGTCTCAAGAAAGAGCCTTCTATTGTACTCCAAAATTCTGTCCTTTGAAATAATCCTGATGACTTCATTTCTAGGTTACTGACCAGCTTTTAACCACAAATGGGTTTATAGAGAAAAGCAATACAGTGGAAAAAAATGAACACTTCTGTACTCAAATGTCTCGAGAAAACAGTAAGGAGAAAAAAGTCCACCAAAAATAAATTTCAGAAAGTGTGAGAATTAGAAGTTAACCCTGGTGGCTTGGCACATGCTCACGGACTTTTTCTCAGCCAAACATGAGGTTGTGGGATGCCTGCAGCAAGGGAGAGGGAGAAACTGGAAGGGACTTCATGTGCAGAGCTACTGAGAAGGGATAAAATGGGTTCCAAAGAATTTACTTACTATTCCACCTTGGATAGAGATGTTGTTTTTTTTAACATGACACAAAACCACACTCACTTTTTTTTCCAAATTATTCTCCCCAGTTTCTTCTAACTTCCTCCAATGCTTCCTACCATTATTCTTATCCTAAGGTGAACCTTTCTAAATAATTCTGAATAAATTTTACCCAGTTTTTGTCTGGAAGATTCTTTACGTGAAAACTATTTCTGCACTCACCTGCAAATAAGGCAGGCACCTTATTTAATTACAGGGACACAATTCCAGTGACAAGGAAATCTGGAAGACGGTTTGATTGAGCAACCTTTCAGACTCAGAAACTCAAATCATTTTTGCCTCCTAAAGAACTTTATAATGCATCATAAAGCTCATAAAATTTTATTGTGGTTAAACATCCAGTAATAAACTCTTCCTGAAGCAATTACTCTTCCTGCTACTCAAGAAGTGGTTTATGAGAATCAAGTGGAAGAAAATAAGTCATTCAACAATACAACAGCATTTTTTTTGATTGAAAAAATTTCATTCCTTCATGCCATTAAAAAAAAAAAGAAGAAAATGTCCTAAACCCAGCAGTTATGAACAAAGCCCAAAACAAGAAACAACAGAATGGTGTGTTTGATGTTTTTACTGAGCAAAGGTGACTTCAGTGGGGTGAAGAAACATCTGAATTACAACTGGTTAAACACTCAAACACATCCCTGACTTTATTCCTATTAGTAGCCAAATCAGAAGCTCTGAACCACAGGACTGAGGTTTAGTGTTGATGCCCATGAAATACCAAGGATTCTGCAAAATCCCTCTATTTGGCTCACTACTTCAACCACATGAAATCATATCACACCTACAGGTGCTTTTTCACAGTCACAGGAAGCATTATATCTTATAATCCATGTACAGTATTGTAACTTTTATCTGCCATAAAAAGACATCCAATAAGAACGGATGTAGTACACAGCAGAGCATATGCAGGGCACTGTAATAAACACAAGTGACCAAAGAAAACTTTGCCAAGAGCCATTTCTCCACAGAGATTTTGAACTGGAGCACAGATCAGCCAGAAGTAGTAGCAGTGTAATGACATATCTCCAGAATTTGTTGAATAAACCTTTCTTTCTGCTTTTGAGAAACAAATTTCTTAATACATTCAAGATACTCGCTATAACTCAAATTCAGAAAAGCACATGTGCACATAAAGAGTTCATAAGCATACCATAAACTCAGCCAACCTGAGTTGACTCAGGAATATATATATATAATATATATTATAATATATATATTAGGAATTAGTTAAGATAGTTAAAATCAATTAATTAAGATATTTAATATTTATTCTGGGTATATGGTAGCCCACGTTCCTTCAAGAGACAGAACTTTGAGACTACAATCACAGAACATAATCTCAGAGACATCATGGATACTCCATTCCTGAAACTGCTCAAGGTCAGGTTGGATGGGGCTTTGAGTAACCTGGTCTAGTTGAAGGTGTCCCTGCCCATGGCAGGGGGCTGCAAAGAGATGGTCTTTGAGGTCCCTTCCAATTCAAACCACTGTATGATCCTATGACCTTCTTTGAGATCACTCTAGTCACCAGTAAATTTGGAGAGTTATCTGGTCCTGTCTGCAGCACCAGCAGAAGAAACAGACAACTGGACTTCTACTGCTGGCTAATGGCTCCTCATTGTCAACAAGTGGAATCCTAAAGAGGAAAAATATTGTTCCACTGCTTCTGTCACAGCTCTTTTCTTACAAGAACAAAGCCTTTTGAGTATTTAAAGTTTGAAGGGAAGTCAATGAACTCAGGTGGTATGGCACTACTGAATGTTACATCATGTAAAAGCCATGATGTTGTCAATGAGCTAATGTGCATTTAAACGTGAAGCAGGAGAAGAAAAGCATGCAAATAGCAGTTAAAGCAGAGATGTATTAATGAGAAGAAAACTTGTTCAAGGGTAAGGGAAAACAGCACGGAGGGGAAGTTTTGGCAATAAGCAGCTCATCACATTGTTAACAGATTTGAAAGCTCCATTACAGAAAAGAAATTGTAAAAACATGCTCAAATTATGTCAGCTGACAGTTGTTACGGATCAACTCCAGGAACAGTCATAGAACTGAACTTTGAGAATTTTGGATCTTTAAAAATATAAATACATAAATAATTTTTTTCAATCATGCTTTAATTTAAATAAAAAGTCACAGAACAGACAGGAAATTAGAGGATCTGACTGCCACTTCAGCAATATCTTCCTCACTTGGTTATTGTAGTCAAGAATAATTTACACCAAAATACTTCAGCGGACAGGTCCAAGAATGAAATATATTTCAAATGCACAACTGTCTTCTCTAAAGAGAGAACAGCCTTATAAACATTTCTTTTTAAAATTTACTTCTTGTCAGGTCAAGTCTTTATTCAGCTTTATTATCAGTTAGGTTTTTTCCTTCCCTCATTCCATTTAAGGATATATAAAACAAAACAAAATTATGCTGAACCAATAAGTGAAAAGGATGCGTATTCTTGATTATCTACCTTCTTCCCCATCCTTGGGTTCCTTTAACATTTAAAAAAGTTATTTTTGAAAGTAATATACATTAAAAGCATCTGATACATTTTTGCTGCTCCATATATAAAACCAGGTCAACTGTTGAGGGATTGGGATCTTCTGGAGCCTTACCAACTCCCAAAACAGGCACAGCAGGTGGTACCACCTGTGCCAACCCAATGCCAGCTAATACAAATTTCTGCAAAGTAATTCTCTGAAAAAAAAAAAGCACTGATCACATTAATAATGGAGGATGAATTTTACCACCAGAGATAAACAGCTCTTCCTGGGTGTAGCAACTGTGACCAATCTCTCATTACCCCGAGCCCTTAAAATAAACAACTGAAGGAGTGCACCCAGTGCCCAGCAGCGACGTTCCAGAGCCGTGCAGCTGCACGGGGACCAGGGCTGCCTGCCACAGCAGCACATTCCAGGTGCTTTATTTAGGGGGGACTCACAAGTGGGCTCAGCCGTGAAGTGCATCACATAGTTAAACAAGTTCCTTGCTTGTTAGGCCATTTTTTCCCACACATTTTATGTTACTCATTCACTGCAGCTAATCTGAAAGACCAGAGAACTTTAACCCCACCACTGCCCCGTCCTAAATTGAGAAAATCTGTTTTCTGGCTTGTCACATTTTCAATAGAAAAGAATGAGTAACAGGCTCATTTCTCATTTCCTAAGCATATGCTTTTCCTGACTTTTACCCCTTCTTTGCCAGAGTTTGTCAATCCAACTTTTTCTGCACTTACTTTAATACAGTATGAGATGCAATTATCTCCATAGTGTTTACAGCATCTATGCCTTGGGCCATGTTTGCACCTGCAAAAAGCATAATGAAACACGTATTAACTCATAGCTGTTTTCAGCGACAGGAGACTTCATAAATTTTTCTTGCCTAAAACTACATAAAGTGCTATTTGCCCAGCACTCATTCTCCCCATTACCCACTGAAGGGCACTGTGAACTTTTACAATGCCATAAAAGGACAATAAAAACTAACAATACTTTAGTTGTACACCAAGAAAAAGGTGTCTGCACACTTTTTTGGATCCAACCTCTTGCCATGCTACACATAAAATGCTAAATTAAAGAACAAATTTTTTGCCGTGGTCAACAAGAAGAAGTGATGTGACCTCTCCTGGTTTGTCTCTGCTCCATGGTTCTGGAAGGATATTTGAGCAAGCATCTGTTTGCCTGTGCCCTTTCATCTTTCACACCACTCTAAGGGTCACTGAAAGGCAATACAGATCATACTAATGCACACCCTGTGAGACTTCTCTCAATTACAAGCCTCTCACTTTTGGGCTATTTCTTCTGCAGTGTAGATTTTTATGTAGCTCTTCCTTTGGACTGAGAATTTGACCTTGAGTATTTAAAAAAGACTGGCTTGGGCTGGTGGGATGTGTGGATTGTACAGTTTCTAGACCTGCATTATGTAGAATTAAAATAAGTAATTCATACCGGGTCTGAACATTATATTTTGCTATATCCAAGTATTTAAGATTTAATGTAAAATAAATTACACAATTTATATACTATGTCAAATATCTTGGAAGTTTTGAATCATGTACTATAAAGTCTAATGGCCATAAATCATCTGTGAGGTCAGTTTATGTAGCAAAATTGTAATGAGAATGTGCTCAGGTTACAGGCATTTAGACTCAATTATATTGAAAAGAACCATATGGAAGAGAAACCAGTGGGAGCATAAAAACTCCATATTGAAAGTTTGCTGAATGTCTGAGTTGGGAGTTTCAAAACCTTAAAAAAATTGTTCTTCTCCATCTTCAATCCTTGTATTTAACCAACAACAAGAAGAGCAATGAAGTATCTCTAGCAAACGGAGTCACAGGGATTTAAGACAAAATAGGCATAAGCAATTCAGGTAAAAGCATTTGAGTATGGCTGGACTTGTCTTTTCCTTGTAGGTCTTTTGCTGTCTTATATAGTCATGCCTGAAAAACCACTGATTACTTCCCTCATCTTTTTCAACTAAAACCCCACAGCAAATCATAGGAAGTTACTATGTGATGGGGATCAATTCATGTTTTTTCATCATCTGAGCAAGTAAAATAAGCCACTACTTTGAGTACACAATGCACTTGGAAGACTCCCTCCTGCATGAGAGCAGGCAGAGATTTGGTCATAAAACTGCTCTAGAAGAGGTGAGCAGAAGTGAAGATTCATAGGTGCCATGTGACTATACCCCCAACCCATTTTTTACTCCATCTTCCCTATAAATGAATGACTCCTCGTGGTATCCAGTGTGCCTGAAGCAGAGGAACCAGTCATAGCAGAAGTAAGTCATCTGAACAGATGAGACTGAAAAGCTCACTGCTCTCTCTCCTTTAAGCTCATAAAAGACAGTGAATTGGATCCTGTCGATAGGGGGACACCCACCTTGCCTAACTTCAGATGTCTAGATCTGACCTGGTGTAAAACAGTTTTAGACTCACTCTTTCCTTTGCAATTTCCTATCTCCAGACAGCAGAGGCAGCCCACATGTCATCAATCGTCTTTTAGGTAGTTCTCCTTCATGCAATACAGGGATGCAGGTCCCCCAAAAGACTGTTACAGTCGCTTATGGCAACACAAGTTAGATCTACTGCTGCGCAATTTTTCTCCTTAATAGTACCACTAGTTCCAGCAGAACTGTGCCATGAACTGATTTTGCTAAAAACTGCAGAAAAAGCAACACCATCCTGCACTCATCATGGGCTGAATTTGCTCTCCCTTGTTAGACAACTGCATGTTGCAAGTCACAGCTATGACATTCGGGTCTTCAAGTTTTACTTTCATCAGAGTTCATCATTTGCCCCTATTAACTACCTAGTAAAAATGAAATAGAAAAATGCTGAAATGCAAAGCAGAAGTATTACAAAACATTGTCAAATACAACAAAATAGACATTAAAGTGCTCTATATAACAATGATTCAAATTATTTTTGTTTTTCTTTTGGATTTTTTTACTCACACTTTGTCCATGAGCTTTTTTGTTAGTGCCAGTATGTTCATTGGCTGTGATACTTTTTCACTATGCTTGATTTTTCTATCTGTTTTTGAAAACGCTGTTTCAGGTGAAAAAGAATGGGTGGGGATTTCTTCTTTCCCTACAATGAACCTGAAAGAAAAAAGCAAAACAGAACAAAGCAATTACAAAAATAACTCAAAGAAATACATTAAGTCCTGCATAAGCCTCTAAGTCTTAGATCAGATTGAAGATACTCCCAGGTCTGTAAAAACCCATCTTATACAGCTGCCAAACCTCATTCTTCTTTGGAGAAGATCAATCCACTGACATATATTTAAATATATACTTCAGCTAGAGGATAAAATTGATGCTGGGAATTTTTTAAAATTAAAACCAAAAACATTAATAGGGAAGTCCACCTCTCAGACAAAGAGCACTAAGTAGGAATATAAAAAGGCACTTGAAATATCTCAATTTTCTCCAGCAAAATGGGGTTACATAAAGGTTGATAATTACTACAATATTTTAATAAACTATCTCTTTTGCAGAATCTTCAAAATGTTTTTGCTGCCACCGAAAGCACCAACTTTGTTTTGCTTGGCCTCATCTTCAGCATTCTTTCTTCACCCAGAAATTGATATTGTCAATATATTGGCTCATCTTAGATGTAGAATTCCTGTGTACCAAACGCAAGGGAGGACACAATGGCAAAATGTTTCCTAACACCATGCACTATAATCCAAGTTACACTGACCTGGGCAGTCTTGCCTAGGGTAAAGAAGACATAAAAACTTTGTCATTCTGTAATGCGGCAAATAAGATCCAGGTAAAAACACAACAGCCATTTACTTCCAGAAAAATATGGGTTATCATGAATCCCAGTTTTAGAAAGAGAGAAGATAAGTGCTCCTTCCAAAACATACAATCATAAGTCTGAGTTTCCTTTAATAACACTCCCAAATATGAAGGGATTTCTCTCTTGCTAGCACACAAAGAAGAAACTACCTCAAGCTACACCAGAGGAGGTTTATATTGGATGTTAGAAAAATTTTTCACTGAAACGATTGTCCAGCGCTGGAACAGGCTGTCAAGAAAGTGGTGGAGCCACTGTCCCTGGAAGTATCTAAAAGATGTGTAGATGTGGCATTTGGGGACATGGTTTAGTGGTGGACCTGGCAGTGTTGGGTTAAAGGTTGGACTGGATGATCTTAGAAGTCTTTTCTAACCCAAATGATTCTATGATTATGCCTTCTTCAAAATATGTTGTATATCCAAAAGTTGGACAAATTTTAGAGCAGCATGATTTTTTTTAGGAATAATCTTTTCTTATAATGCAGCTGCCACTGCGCATGATTCCTCAAAATCTTGTCTTACATAGTCACAGAAACTTCACTTACTTTAGTGCAGAGTATGTAAATCCTTTCAAGCCATCTTTGCACCTGAAAGACAAAACCAAAAGATTTCTCTATAAGGAGCTGCTGGCAAGATAAAGTGTTACAGATTACATATGGCGTAGAAGGGCTGTGGAGGAACACCAGCTTTTCATTAACAAAAAACAGCACGTTTGCAACAACTCTGTGGTTATCCTTGATTCCCAGTTGTCACCACAGCCTTGGGACATCTCTGAAACAAAGGACACACAGCATCAAATGCCAATGCTTCTCTTTTTTATCCAAACCAAGAGTGGAGAAAATTTTAAAGGATGGTAACAGAACCACTGGAGCAACAATGCAAGATGACAAAGAACTGTTGCTTTATGGAAAAGTAGTCATGATGAGTTTAGGAAAACAGAAGTTTTACTGCAAGGAGAGAAAGGAGGGTTGGATCTCAATGAAACACCCACCCTTCTTGTGAAAAGCTGCAGGGAATAGTTTCTTTGACTTTGAGATAAACTGTTGTACTTTGCAAAGTGCTGATCTCTGCAGCTTCTTACTTTAAGAAGATTCTTAAAGTCCCAGTTTTTTAATTATACAGTCAGTGGTTGCTCTGATTCTGAGCTTGATAGTACATATATACATAATATATATCTGTTCTTACCAACTATAGGGTTCCTTTTTTGAAGAATGACCACAGCAAGGAGCCCATATGTGGCTGTAGAAGATTTGGGTTATTGACTTTTTTTTCTGTCCAGGATACAATGAAAGGAACTGAAGCTTGCAGCTGCTACTGATTCCTCCTGAAAAACCATGTTGATAGCATAGGAGAGAGGAGATATTTGTGTTTTCTCTCCTTTTCTTTTTGTAGAATTGTATGAGGAATACGTGATGGTAAAAATGCATTCCTGACGCAGTTCACAAAGCACAAACTAGTAACTTATCAACACTACCATTTCAAGAGCGTACATACTCTAAGGGAAGGCAAGACAGCAGTCACAAAAGCTTTGTCAACAGAAGCAGCTGATGACAACCCTTTGCCTTCCACCTGCAGAGACCACATTGTCCCTGGAAGTGCTGTGCCTGTACCCTTCAAGAGCAGGTGACACCATCTCCCAAAAGGCTCCATGCATGGGTCAACAAATACTACCAATGGCTGGATATATGCAAACAGCAGGAAAAACATCAAATCAAAGAAGTTCACAAATGAAGAAAGTCTTGCTTTGTCCTGGCAAGGGCATGCCTGGTGCAGAGCTGGTAAGACGTTACAGCACTAAACACTCCTGGGAAATTCCTTCCAAGGTTATGACCTTCAACACATATGTTTCCAAGGACTTGGTTTTGTCAGCATGTGCACAGTTACACACAGCACCAAAAAAATCATTGCAAAGACTTTGTCTTTTAAAATGACTGCAGTTAAAATATTGGTCACATATTTATAATGTATAGGGGTTCAAGGTAAATACGTAAAACTAAAATTGCTCATTGTATCTTTAATTAACAGAGAACTTTGAAACCAAAGACATGCAGCAATTTTACTTGTGATTCTTTACCCATACATACAATTCAGAAGCTGAAACACTATCACAGCACTTTTACAGAACGATGGACTCAAAGATGGGTTGAAAATTAAATGATGGACTGAAAAAATCAGCTTAGCCCAGAGATAACAGTGAATCACTGGCAGAAGTCCAGAGTCCAAATGCACAAGTTTAATATATACCCCGCTTGATCCACAGTACCATGGTCCAGTTTCCTAAGTTTGACTTTAAACCTGCAGCTGACTGTAAGTTAAATGCCCTTTGAGTGAAGGGTGTCCAATACATTATGCCTGCAAGCTGCCAGCTCATGAATAGGGCTTTAGTTTCTACTTTTCCAGTAAATTAAAGCCATACACAAACTGCAATCTAAACATGCACATAAGTGTTTCTAGAATAATATCAGAACAGAAAAGTAACCATAGTATGGTCATAATTACACTTTCTCCTTAATCATTCCAATGTAACTGCACTTCCAGTTGCAAGCGTTCGATGATTCCTTTACTGCACCACCAGATGTCCCTGCCCAGCTGTGCTCGAAGCACCCTGATGGATGATCCTACAACTCATTTCCTTTAAGCTGACCTCAAAGAAAATGCCAAATCCTTTCTTCACTAATAGTGAAAATCAGAAGACATCTCAATCACCAAAAGAGAAAACAGCACTCCAACCCCCTATTTTTTTCCTCCAAGAAACAAAAAATATTTCTAATTCCTATTCTAATTACACAAAAAAGTCAATTCTAGTCAGAAAGTATTTAGTGTATAGGAATTTTATTAGCTATGCTTACTTTTCTTATTTTTTTTTAGTTGTTCTGTGTATTTGGAGCTACAGCTATGAGTCTCCCTGAAAAATACATCAAAGTTAAATATGTAGTTCAGTAAGGAAGTGACACTAAAGACAATCAGAATTTTTCCCCCTTAACTTCCTATTTAATTTTTAAAAAGTAAAAAGTGCAATTAAGCTTTTAAATAAAATTTTATTAATGTTGCTTGCTGTCTAAACTGTCTCCTATGAAACCATTCTGCAAAACTAATGGGTGTGTGGAAAAATTGTTTATTAAGGGTTTTATAAATAGGTGTCCTAGAGAAACAATGCTTGCAGTCAAGAGTAATTTGTACTGTAACTCCCCTTCTTTAGCATGGCCATTTTGCTCTTATGAATGAAGAAGCAACCAACAACAAAACTGTAATTCTAATTTTTTGTTTTACATCATGGATTATAAATTCACTATATTTAAGGCTTCAGAATGATGGTCAAGAGATTGAAATGACCTTTTTTATTCACTCACTAGCTGCACACCACTGGCAGCAACCAAAAAAAGCCCTACACACTGACTTCAAGCACACTTTTTTTTTTTTTTTTGGTGGGTGTTGG
Source organism: Calcarius lapponicus (assembly GCA_039654755.1). Lineage (NCBI taxonomy): Eukaryota > Metazoa > Chordata > Aves > Passeriformes > Fringillidae > Calcarius > Calcarius lapponicus. Next base: position 63,644,390 of record CM077462.1, on the reverse strand, counting down.
GGGGAGGTTGTGACAACCCCCTTGCAGAGACATCACAAATTCAGCGACTGGCCTCAACAGTGACTGCTGAGGTACAACACTGGCTGCACATGGCACATTTCACAAACACCTGGCTGCTAATAACTGAACTAAGAGTAATGATTTGCTTCATGCAGCCACTAATTGGTAATAATAATGCCCCCACTAATTGGTTATAATAACTTTTACTCAATGCTTCATTGCTCAAGGGGTGAAACAGCCTGCACTCTGCAGCTGACCCCCACGAACTACTCAAGCTTCAAATGAGCCTAATACAATACATTACATGTGCCCAGCACTGCAGACACCCTTGAGAGAGGAAAAATCTAAATAGTGAATTGTAAGGGGTTTTTTATGTGTACTATTCAACTTGCAGAGTTGTACGGCATCAGAGGGACTCGGTGTAGCTCACCTACCCTTCTGCAAGGGCATGTAGAAATAGGAGGACAGGCTTTAAACTGAGGGGGCAGGTTTAGATTAGCTATTAGGAAGAAACTCTTCACTGTGGGGGTGATGAGGCACAGGCTGCCCAGAGAAACTGTGGATGCCCCATCCCTGGCAGCGTTCAAGGCCAGCTTGAACAGGTCTTTGAACAACCTCATCAAGTGGAAAGTGTCCCAGCCCATGAAAATCATTAAGGTTCCTTCCAAACCAAAACATTCTAGCACTCTATGTTTCCCACCACCCTGAATGTCCCAGGGAACAAATCCCATTCTGCAGGAGGGCAACACTGTTTCCTGCCCAGCAAGCAGTAATTTAAATGGTGAATAATTTGGCTACATTCTCCCATCAGATGGGAACTGTCCCTGGTACAAAGCCAAGAGTGGCAGTGACTTTGCCAGCTGTCCCTGCTGGCACCATGTACCTGATCACACAGCAGAAATGCTCTACTCCATTCCAGCTTTTGTTTGGCCAGAGCTTGTGTTTGGTTGGAGCCAAAGGAGCAGAAGAATCAAGGAGCCAAAGCAATAAATTTGGATTCTCAAAATTCCCCTGCTGGGACTATTCTGGCACATGAGCAAATAGGGTTGATTTTAATCGTGCATATTTATAAGATAAATTTAACTTACGGCCACACACATTTATTTTTTCATAAAGAAAACAGCAAAAGTGGAATAGAGCCAAGGCTTGATACAAACTATACTTCCAACAAGACATGAACTAACTGTAATTATGTTTGTATATGTAAAGAGGTGCTGTACACGAGTTAACTGTACTCTCCCTCCATCCTGCGGGAAGAATTTCCCACACTGAACTGCAAGCTTGGATGCCAGCAATTATATTTTGGGGTTTTTTATTAGTATGTTCTGTTTTGGGGTTTTTTACTAGTATGTCTTGTCCTAGCTCTTTTCAAGATTTCTTCTGTGACCAATAAATATACACTGCACAAGAAACCTTCTGAGGGAACGTCACTTTTCACTTTTCACCCACGGAACTGGTAAGCAGAAAGCAGCTCACAGTAGTAACAACATGACATGTTCAACAACATCCCCACAGTGCTTACAGTATCCTTCAGGGTAAGAGTAAATTAGAAACTCCTACATGCAGAGCTCTCATTATGGCCACGTGGGAAGGAAGCACTTCAAGCACAGGACGTGTTAGCATTTCACTGCAGCACCTCTGCCTGTGAAGGTTGGTCGGGGGGACCATGATTCCACATTCAGGTGTCTTCTTTATGGAGAAGGGAAGATCATACTCATAAAATGTGACTGTCTGAACATGCCAGCTATACCTCTTGCTATTAAATCCCTTGCTTATAGGAATTAAAGGCTATCTACAGTATTTTGTGACCTATGCTGATCTCTAGAGGATAATCCATTTTCTGGTTTAAGTTGCTTAGAGAGGTTACTATATATGTCTCCTTCTGCTTTTCAGCTGGACTCCATGATGTTAAATGATTCATTCCTCATCCTCTCCCCAGTGTTAAAAGTCAACAGCAACAGGTGCCATTTTTCTGAGATGTCTTCTGTATCTATTTCTCTTCCTCCTTTTCCACCTTCTCTGTTGCCTTTTCTTCCTACAAGCTGAGCTGCCCTTCCACATTTCTCCCCAACTGTCCTTTAAATGTTATTCTTGAAAGCTCATTTCTCTTTCTTAAGAAAAATTGCACTGAGGAAATCCAGACGTAAATTTATGGGAAAAAAATATTCATACCCAGATTCTCTCTTATGTGAATTTCCGCTTTTACAGATTAAACATATATTTTCTTTCTATTTTTACACACAGATCTTACCTATTCAAGCCAGAACTGTGAAAAAAATATAAGGTGCAATTATAAGCCAAAAATCTAATCTCCTACCCCATGGACAACATGCAGCTTTTGAAAAACATGTCAGAAATCCTATTAAAAACAATTGAAATCAGAGGAGTTGCAGTTTATAAAAATTATACTTTAAACTTTTAAATGTGCAAATGTAACCAGGATCAAAATTCAGTCAGAAGTCTCATAACTTGTGCTTCCAAATCAGATAGCTAACTTCTGCATGTATAACTAAAACATTAAAAAATGTATCCATGGCATTTCCTTTAGTTGTGCCTGAAGTATAAAATGATCTTTTGAAAAGGCCATGGTTTTGCAAAAATTACACGCAGCGAATATAAAATCATATTTTATAAAAAAGTAAATGAACAAAGAAACAGTAAATAGGGACAACATTCAATGAGAAGGATGAGATTAGCACCATGAAGGATGTACATTATTTTTTTCTTGACCCAAGCTGAATGCATCATTTCCAATACTTGGAAAGAAAAGGTGCATGGAAATGACAAACTACGTAGTCAACAGTGACCTATAGTCCCATTAAGCTCTAATTTAAATCCAGGGAATTACATTTTAGAACAAAAATACTGCAATTCTGTGAAGAATATGCCACTGCAATTAAAAAGAAAGCTGTTTATATTAAAGTTAAATTCCAATACTGGATTCAGAGTTGTAAACCAAAGTTGCTATCAATCAACTTCACATCTGATTGTTAATCAAGTTTTCTGTGTTATCGTCAAATTGAAATCAGATTTCTAGTGATGCTAATTATCCTACTACTTACAACACTCATTTCTTCAGAGGTTAGCACTTTCTGAAATGTGCAAGTAACTGCAATTTCAGTAGATCGAATTTCTCTTAAAAGATCTTGTAAATGACAAAAAAATTTTGTTATTTTAGCTGGATGCAGATGTTCCATATCCTTTTGCACCAACAGTGCTGCTCTGTGGGCTTAGGAGCAACAACGGAATCATTCAGGTGGCCACATTCTCATCTCAAAATCCTTCACCAAAGCCCCTGCCTCACACAGCTAATAGAAGAAGCCAACATAGAACCACAGAACAGTATGGGCCGAAGGTACCTTTAACGATCCTCTAGTCCAACACCCTTGCCAAGGGTAAGGACACCCTCCACTGGATCAGGTTCCTCAGAGCCCCATTCAGGCTGGCTTTCAATGTTTTCAGTGATGGGACACCTACCATCTCCCTGGGAAACTTCTGCCAGTGTCTCACCACCCTTACAATAAAACATTTATTTCTTATATCCAGTCTAAATCTACCCTTTTAGTTTAAAACCATTAACTCTTACCCTGTCACTACAGGTTATATTAAAAAGTCTGTCCCCACCTTTCTTATAAATCCCCTTTAGATACTGGAAGGTGCTCTAAGGTCTCCCAGGAGCCCTCTCTTCTCCAGGGTGAACAACCCTACTCAGCTTGTCACAGGAAAGGTGTCCCAGCCCTCTGATCATCTTTGTGGCCTCTTCTGAATCTGCTCCAACAGGTACATGTCTTTCCTGTGCTGAGGACTTCAGAGCTGAATACAGTTCTCTAAGCAACTAAAAAAGCTGACTAAACAACGAAGTTAAGGATTTAGCTGCTTAGTTTAATTGATTTGTTGAATTTTGTGAAGTGATGCAATTTTTCCACTATTCAATTTTGACCTTTTATTTACAAGTGTTTTAACAAAATACAGCAATCTTCTGTTAAAGCAAAACCCAAACACTCTCTCCAAATCGGGCACAGAACAAAAATAGGAAATGGAAAAAATCCCTGGAGACATGAAGATGGGAAGTCAAATTGTCTCTAGAGGCAAGAGGACACAGAGAAATGTACCTCGACACGTGTTCAAAGCCACGTCCACCTCTGGAGCCAGGGCTGCACTGATGCCTTCTTATTGTTGTTAGAACAATGAGTCAGTCACTAAAGGGACACGCTGTTACAGGATTACAAAACAAATAATCCTTAAACCCACAACGGGTTTTGCTCATTATTAAATAATAGCGGCACCTGCAGTGATTCTATCTTAGAAGGAGACTTGTGCTAAATTTATCTACTGCCAAATTTTCCTCTGGCTTTTTCCTATGGCTCTTTGCAAATGGAAAAAAAAAAAAGAAAAAGAGAGAAAGGAAAAAATAAGAGGCTAAATTTGCTGGAACTGTTTTTTGTAAACATACTTAATGTTCTCTGCAAATGATTCAAAATTTCAGCAAGCTAAAATCTCTCTCACTGATTGATTAAGTCACGCATTCAAGAGAAATGGATACATCATTTGATTTTCCCAAATGATCCCATAATAGGATTTGAGGGAAAGGTTTGGCTGTTTGCTTTGCTTCAATTTGGGGAAAATGTGATTAAAAGAAGAAAATCCATTTATATTTTTACATTTATTAATCCTATCTCTGACATTTAATAACATATATGATCAGGAGAAATTTATAATGAAATGAAAAGCTATACAAATATTTTAAAGAAATTAGCAGTCATTCTGAATGCACCCAGGCCATTGGTGAGCTAGAATAGAGAGTAAAGATCAGTGAGTTATTTTTAGTACATTAACTTGAATTGAGATCTTCACTTCATTATTCAGAAATTTTTTTAATTCCATATAATGCAGAATGCTGCCAAAATCATCGAGATTATTACAAGTATTTAGCCATAAGCATTAGGACAACATCAGCTGGTTGTTACACACAAACTAAATGCTATGTTGCAAAGTTTGTTGAAATTCAACTTCTATTTCTTTGTGATGATGACTGCCCCTTGCAGATTTACCCACTGACCCAGAGTTCACACCTGCATCTCCAAGAAGAATGCTGTGGTATTTGCCTCTGATGCTTGTAAGTACCATTGGAAGTCTTGAAATGAAATTAAAATGTAAAATCTGTTCTGGAAGAACCACATAGTGAATAAAGTGTTTGTGCACAGCCTCAAGAAAACACGATTTTGAAAACCAAATTTCCCTGCAACCACAGAAATCCACTCCTGAGTAACTCCCTTGCTGGCTTATAACTTCAGCAAGAGACCACATTTTAATCTAACATAACAGTTTTATTTTAAATTACTACAGTGCTGGTCAATTAGATCGTATTTTTAGTGCTGGACATCCAGGTGCAGTATTTGGAATAGAAAGTTGCATCACCAAAAAAAACCAAAAAAAACCCAAAAAGACCAACTTGAGAGACTGGTCATGAACCTGGAGTGAACTGACACAAAGCCCAAGCCTACAGGTCACAGTCAGAGGGAGGATGGGTCACTTCTGTGATGGCCAATGCTTGTTCTTTCTTCTTCTAATAATCACATAAATGTGGCTTCTGAACATCTGTAATTGCTTCCAATTTTGATTTTTTTGAAAAAACAGTTTTTAAGAAAAAATTAACTCTATACCAAGAATGTATATAATAATCTAGATGAAACACAAGATTTCCCCCAAAATATGAAGAAAAATAAAATTAATTGGTTTACACTGAATACTTGCTGCAGTTAACTAATTTAAGCAAGAACATGGTATTTATGAAAATAATCTACCAAAAATAATTGCTGGGAAGTTAAATGCTGTTGGTATCCTTTAGGAGATCAGTCAAATCTCCCACAATTATTTCACTTTGTAAATATACCACATCTGCTTTTGTCAGCTACAAAGTATGTAGCATAATCTGAATTTTCCTGGCATTCCTAGAGAAGGCCAGGTACAGACTGATTGTGAGCCACTAAAGTGACCTCAATAGTGAGAAAGCTACATAACTCTGGGATGTTTAGTTATTTTTAGAAAAGACAGTGCTAAACACTAACTATGGTACTGTCTGGGAAAGGAGGAATTAGACAAAACTGCAATTGAGCTGGCTTCCTAAGGAGGAAGGCTGTACATAAACAGACCCTGTAAGCACCTGGAAGACAATCATGAGGACATGACTAACAATGAATACACGCTTATCAAAAAAAAATCCTTATAACACGGGGTCTCATTTTATGACTAGGAATGCAAAGCAATGTGTGTCATATGCTCTTGACTTAATTCAGGCTTTGGACCTAAAGCATGTGACATTCTCTTACAATAACAACCACAGAAACATAATCTAACGGAAGATAGCTAGAATGAATACAAAAGTGGTTAGTCAAGAGTAGTGAGAGAACAGTTGTCAATGGCTTCCTGAAAAACTGGAAGGACAGACCAAGTGGTATTCTACAAGGACCAATTCTGGATGTCTGCTAAGTAATTTCAGTAGTGAGAGTTGTGACAGAGAAAAAAGTGCATGCCTATTACATCTGCAGATAATACTGAGCAGAAAAGGGCTACAAGGGCTGCTAAAAGAGGCTGGGAGAGTAGGGGTTGTTCAGCCTGGAGAAGACTTTGGGGAGACCTTATGTCACCTTCTAATCCCTAAAGGAGTTACAAGAGAACCAGAGTAGGACTTTTCAGAAAGACATTTAGTCTTAGGATAAGAGGCAGTAAATCTAAACTGAGAGCAGGTTTAGATTAAATATTAGGAAAAAAATTTCCTGTGAGCATGGTGAGACACTGTTACAGGTTGCCCAGAGAAGCTGTGGATGCCTCATCCCTGGAAATGTTCTAAGTCAAGTTGCATGGGGCTCTGAGCAACCTGATTTAGTGGAAAGTGTCCCTGCCTATGGCAGGGAGGCAGGGACTAGATGATCTTTAAGGCTCTTTCCAACCCAAACCATTCTGAGATTCTATTATTTTATGAAGTGGAAGCCATTGGCTCAGAAAAAAAACCAGGATGCGATTCATCAACTGCATGTGCATTATATGTATGGAGAAACAATCAACTACACAAATACAGGATAAGAACTGTGAAGCACTAAAAAGCAAAAGCTGATTTGGGGTGCAAAAGAAAGGCTACAACTTGCAAAACACTGAACTGTCTTGCTCTGTTGTATTTATCAAGCTTTATCAGATGAAATAAATTATCTTGTGCGTCACAAAAGAGAATAGGGTAGAGGGAGACAAGGGGGAGAAAAATACAGCAGGTATTTGATAAATCTTTGCTACTTAAGTTTGCATCCAAAGTAAAGCAAATAATCTGTTTCACTTATGTTTGTGGATGAGAGAAGAAGGAATAGACCAGAATTGTATAAAGATATATTCAATTAGACTCTGTAAAACTCTTATCCAAAATAATGGCTAAGAATAGATTGCTTAAGGACACCATGGACTCTCCATTATCAAACACCTTAAAGAAAAATAAGTCAGATATTTGACATGAATGGGGAGAAAATAAGACAATCTCTCATGAATTCAAGTATTTTTATTCTACATTAAAAGACTGAAGAATAGAGCCAACAGTTAATATAAATGTCCTCACATATCCAAAATTTAAATGAATGGCATAACCTTATTAAGGGGGGAATAGAAAGTGCAGATTCTCTAAAGCTGCTCTGAAGGTTTCTTTGTCCCTGATAACAAAGTAACACTGCAGTGAATGAAAAACCAGAAGGGATCAGCCCATGATCAACCCTTGGTTCCTCCTGCTGAAAAAACCCTCAAAAATAGTAAACAAGAACTAGAAAATCTGATTTTAACTTTGAATTCACCTGTTTCATATTGGAATTTTCATTCACTTTTAATGTTCAAGTCACAAATGTAACCATTTGTCCTCCTAGAATAAAACTAATCTTGCCCTCATTTTACATTTAGCCAGCAAGCTCAACGCACTTTGTTGTTGTTGAAAATATAAAGCCATATAAAAATGGTTTTGCAAACAAACCTCCATATGGCTGCAGTCCCAGCAGGCCTGGGAATGGAAGGTGTTGTATTATATTTACTATCCAAAAATAAAGGTCAGTTTTGGAGCTTAATTTCATGAGGAAAAGCAGTGCTAGTCAGTTATCAGCCCAAAGAAGAGGCCCAGCCAGGTAAATAAATCTGCATGGACAAAATCCACATCTGGAGAAGCGACACAACTGGCTTGGCTGTGGAACACAACTGTGAGACAGCTGCAGGAAGGCCAGAAAGCACATCTGCCACTATTTCTGTGTTTGATACTAATGTGCAGCCAACTGGAATTAACTGTTCTACTGGTCTGGGCCAGGCTCTTTTTTCAAAGTCAATATTTTGTAAGAAACAACATCAAGTGTGACTGGTAGACCAAAGAGTCAGTATGAAACTGTGGGCTGTGCCTGTACCCATCCAGTTAAGCTGACCATCCTTCTCTCTTCTCCTGTGAGTTCCCTTGTACAGAGTGCTTCAGGAGAGATCTTATGTTTCTGTCTTGCTTCTAAGATGTGTACCCTTTATAAAGGTTTAGTAAAAATAAAACAGTGATTGCTGATGACAAGTCTCCTTAATTCCAAGAAAAGCACCAACCTAAATATAGAAAAGTAAAGAAAGAGTGTAATACGCAAAGGAAATTTTTGGCCCACTTGACCTGCTAATACTCCACCATTTTAACAGGAAAGGAAGAAAATCAGCAGACAAAAGATTTGCACCATGTTCCTTCAGCTCTGACAGCTTTCCAGTGAAAAAGTTTAGAGTAATAGCCAGGACACTTGGACTGTTTTCCTTTAGGGGATTACATTCCTCCATCTATCTCTTCCCAAGCCAGAACGTGTCTTTTTTCTAACTGCACCTGATGCTGACTCATGGACTGCTCTGGACACTGCCAACCCATGAAAGCAGATTAGACAAGGCTGCTTAATTTTTAATTTGCAGTGATTAGGTGGAGAGGAATCCAAGTTCTAGTGGCATATTCTTGGTGATTCTTTACTACTTTAATATACTCATCAATGTTACGTGAACAGTGTTCCTAACTTCATATGGCAGATGTTAATTCTTGGACCTATATAACTTTAATTGCTTACAATAAAGTTATAAAACCTAGCCAGCTGTGGAAGACATCATTATGGTTTCAGAATTCTACTTGTAATCCAGCAAGAAACTACAGCAAAAGTTTTACTTTCATGTGGCAACCGCAGTTCAACAAAACTACACTGAAGTCAAGTTATTAACAAGTATGTAAACCAGGAAGTACATAGCAGCTGCATGGTCTTTCATTTTACCCATTACTTGCTAAAGTTTAATTAAATTCATTATTTTCCACTGGCTACGAGAAATTCAACATTTTTTAAAATCAGAATTATTTTATATGTTTCACCCAAAATACACTGATAGTTGAAGGCAAAAAATATAAGCACTAGAAAAAGTGGAAGAAATGGAAGGCTTATGAAATTAAGTAGTCGCATGAATGTGCAGATTCGCGGTTCAAATTTTACTATATGCACAAAAAATGAGTTTTGAAATAACTGAAAATGAACTACTCTTCAACAGGATTTAGGAAACCCCCAGCACTTGTGAAAAGAGATGATTAGCACTGTATTCAACCAATAGCTGACGTTTAAAAAAAAATGTGAAGAAGCCATGTTTTGAATCGATGTGTTTCAGTCTACGATGCTAAGAATAAGGAAAGGATTCATAGCAAGGATTAGGATGCTACAAATCATATGGAACATATGAATAGGAGTCTGTTTCCATGTATCAATAGGGGTTTAATTTCTGAATGAGAAGCTTAAGCAAGGGCACATTCTTTTGTAAAATATCCCACGGGTTTCCTAGAATACACAGATGTAGTGACATCCTCACTTCTAACTTTACTCAATAGGTTACTATAAATCCTTGATGAATGTTTAATTTAATTCCTAAAAAAGTAGCATATTGGAAATTGTTTTTTGAGAAGGATAATAAAAATAGAAATAAAGTCCATGACAGAGAGAAAACTAAATTTCCTGAACCTAAGAAGGTATATTTATTAAGGAGAATTGCTTATAACTTCTCCAAGTTTGCTACTCTGACTGCTATCTGAAACCATGATTTCCCGGGGGGGGAAAAAAAAACTCAAACCAAACCAAAACAGCTGGAACACATCCTAGAGATAAAAAATAAATCACTTGCAAGTGAATTCCACACTCAGAAGCCCCAGTCAGTACCCTATACAAACAACAAAACAAACAAAGCCCAGAAGGAGCATTAACATCCCTGGTAACTGGTGTCTACTAATTGCAGAGCATCAGGATAGCTTCAGTGGAAAAGCAGAGCCTGAATAGGATTGTCTGATAAATCTACTACCCTCAAACACTACACATAGTATTCTTGACCCTGTAGGTCGCAACCCTTTGCTCCCAAGTCACTCATGCCAAAGGGAATAAAGAGATTCATCCCATTCTGTTGAGTCCCTGTAATTATTTGTTACAGTTTTAAGTCATCTAGCATTATGTATATAGCAGTTTGGTGAATCACACATGCTCTTTTCAAACAAAAATTCAACAGACAAAATGGATGTAATTTAAAAACCTGTAAAGTAGCCCAAAACTTTACAAGTTTAATTATTTTTATATTTAGCTTGTAAGAATTCTATGTAGTAAACAATTTATAGCAGACAAACTAGATGCAATAGCCTCCAATTATGTCTAAACCAAAAAACATGAACTAATTCACAATAGAAGGAGGTTAGAAATTAATCTAAAGCTTAAATTCACAAAGATGGGAAAAACACATAATGACCACGACTGGATAAGAAAAACAGGGTACCATCAGAGAGCAGTATAGTCATAAGTAAGTCTTCAGATAGTTTTCATTCTCAAATTTCACATCGCTAACAGTTTGCTGTCAAATATAATATTTCTTTTATGGTGTAATTTAGCTGGAGTCTGCCAAATGCACTGTATAAAAATGATTACTTCACCTTATGAATCACTTTTCATCAGCATACTTTTAAATACAGCTGTGAACTTTTGTTCTAGAGAAAAACAACAATTTTACACTGTTGATTTATCTGTGATGGAGCAAAGGGTGGAGCTCGGGGATTTAGGATGTTTTGAGTTTTTTTATATTCACTTATTTCTTCTGTATTTTAAGTATAGCTGCTTTTATAAATACATTTCAAAATGCTTAAAAATATGTGCATTGTTATCTTGCAAAACAACATTATATGGCATTCAGAGATTAATGTGTTTCATAACATGCTTGTGAAAAATTGACCTGAGGAATGCAGCCAAGAGAGTTTTGGGGGTCACACTGCAGTCTGGAATATCACTTTGGACTCCATTAGGAAGAATATTTTAGCCATATTGCTAATCCTACTAGTAATGGTAAGGTCTAAATGCCCTAGAGCAATGTCCTCTTTAAGGGCCACATCTTGCAAAACATGCAGATATATCTAAAACTGGCAGTTTGAAAGGACAAAGTAATCAATGCCTGTCTTACTCATGTCAAATCCCAGTAAGAGTACTTCATTAATTCTTTTCTCACTTCTGGATTCATGATCCATCCCTATGGGCCAGAAGAAAACACATGCATGAAAGTTTAATATATAAGGAACAAAGGAAAGTTGATTACAAGCAATCTGCACCAGGAATAGCATTAGTGTTTTCAACAGTGTTTCAGAAAAAGTTTCCATAGAGTTTTTTTGGTGTTTGCTTATAATGTGCACAGAATTACATTATTAAATTAATCTCTGGAAGGTTATCCTCCAAAATGTTGTGTATTCCTATTATCAGTGCAAATATTCCAGAATTAAGACTTCTTGATAGAGGCAAGCCACACTGATGTCCAGACAACTAATGAACCCTGTAGCTACAACCTTGACAAATCAGCATGTGCCTTGACACTTCAGAACATTGATGTAGTCAAGTCACAGAGGCTCCACAGAGCACTTGGTGACACACATTTTAGCTCTCAATTGATAAATTGATACAGTTTGATCTAGACTCGGTTCCAGACCTTCTTATGCCTTGCAAAAGGGTAATAGGGGTTGCAGAACACCTTTCCTCACATGGAAGGCTCGTGAAGATGCAAGAGGCTGTGTAGTGGTGGTGTCAAATAAAAAGACAGAGTAATGCTGCACCTCTTCATTAAACCTACTAGTTTGCCAGGAGAGATTTCCACAGAGGAGGGGCATAAATACAAATCTGCTGGTTTTGTATATTGAAGCCAGAGAGAGAGGTCATGGAGAAAAGACATCTTTTATCTTAGATTTATCTTGCCCTCCTGGAGGATTCAGACTCTCTTACCTCTCTCTGTCTTTTGAGGTTTGTACATGTTTTGCTTTTTTTCTGGTTGTTTTATCAATACAGAATTTGCATGGTTACAAACGGTAACAACTTTAAAAGTTATACTGAAATTGTGTCTCAAACTAAAAATTAACAATCACAGAATTAAAGAATCCAAAGGTACCTTATAGATCTATCTAGTTCATACTCCTCTATTATAGACAGGGTCACCTTCCCCGAAACAGGTTGCTGAGAGCCCCATTCAACTGGCCTTGAACATTTCCAGTGGTGGGGCATCCACAGCTTTTCTGGGAAACCTGTGTCAGTGCCTCACCACTCTCATAATAAAGAATTTCTTCCTTGTATCTAACTAAATCCATTTGCTTTCAGTGTAAAGCCATTCCCCTTGTCCTATCATTACATCCCCTTGTAAGAAGTCCCTGGAAAGCGCTATAAGCTCTCCCTGGAGCCTTCTCTTCTCCAGGCTGAACATTCCCCATCTCTCTCAGCCTGTCTTCACAGGAGAGGTGCTCCAGCTCTCTGATCATCTCCATGACTCCTCTCTGGATTCTCTCCAACAGGTTCACATCTTTCCTGTGCTGGGACCCCAGAGCTGGACACAGCCTTGCAGGTGGGGTCTCACCATAGCACAGCTGAGGGCAGAATCCCCTGTCTTGCCCTGCTGCCCACACTGCTTTGGATGGTTGGCTTTCTGGGCTGTAAGGGCACATTGCCAGGACATGTTGAACTTCTTGGCAAACAATATTCATCAACTTTTTGTTCTGATACATCAAAGCCATGTCTTACACAACTCAGATTTTGAGTATCTGCACACAGTAAGCATTTTTATTGGTACTTTATCTAACTTGCCAGCACATCAAACCATAACTTGATGAACTTCTCTGCCTTCCAGGGTTTTTTTTTCCAAAAATGTAGTTTCCCTTTTTTTTTGCTACGAAAAGTTTTTAAAAAATAATCTATACTGAGAAGAGTGCACATAAACAGTTACCCTTTTAGGGACAAGAAAAATACCAGACTTTTAAATGCCCTTTATTATTGATTAGACAGGGTTTTTTTTTTGATCATCCCTGTTCAACTTCAACAGGACAGTGGCAAAGTTGTTTAAAACCTGTTAGGCTAAATCAATTTTGTTTTTTTCATGAACAGTTAAAGCAACAATTTCTTCCAGGAGCAAAGGAATTCAAAGAGCCTGATTTCTGGGGAACGTGCAGAGCAAGCATATTCCCTGAGTGCAACACTCTCGCTCACTTCTCTGAGGTCTACAAAGGACCAGGTTCATCCAGGAGCATGCGATAACCAGCACAGCTGTCTTGTCTGCACAACTGCTTATATTCATGAAAAAAGCAGGATTTTCTGCTTGTACGTTTGGGACCTTAATGATTTTACAAATATGACCGAAACTGCCTCTAGGGTTCAAAGCTTCCTTAGGAAAGAGACTGGCGGAAATACAAGGGAGTGCTGTGGGTAACATCCTTCCTCCTTTAAAAACCAGGTGAAACACAGGATTTCATTACTAATACATGAGGTCCTACAGTTATCTCCCCTGACAGAAATGATGTCTGTTAAAAGGCTAACCTGAAAAAGATACACTTAAGAAAAACAAAGTTTCCCCAACTCTTATCTTTTTCACATCTTGTCATCTGTTTTCGTGGGAAGTTCCTATTAACATATGTTCACAATATGAATTTCAAAAGTCACATATTAAATTCAATCCATTATATTTTGAAATGGAGATTCTCATATATCACTTTTTTACCTTTTTTTGCCCTCAGATTGCCTCATTCTACCAGCATAAAGCAGCTCAAATTTAAATCCACAAAGAATTTTGAAAATCACACCATTTGTTGCCTAAAATCTCCTTAAACAAGCACCAGGCCTTTTAAAATTTACCTGTTTTTCTAAACAGATATACCACAACTACAGTTCTTTTGCAAAACATTCAAGGAAACACCACACAATTATATATGGACCACAAGAAAGTGCCGTAGTTTGTTTGCCACAGATTGCCTTAATCAATGCTTTAATGAATTGTGATTGAGTTGTAAGTGCACACACCATAATACATTCATGCAAAAATCTAACTGTGGATGTTTATATAAATATAATGTACATTATAAATTACTCCTCAGATCCCAGTGTTAGTTGAAAAACTGAAATATTGCACCAGCTTGCACATCGATGTCTATAAGAATAAATTCATATGTGTATGTCAAAATAATTATTCACGTTACTGGAAAAACCTGACTTATTTCTCCAAGATGGGTCTCAATAAAATTTCAGAAAATGTAACAATGGAAAATTTGCTGTTGGATGCTGGTTCTTTGGTATCATTTGGATAAAGGATTTTTCTCAAGGTTAGCTGAGAAAGAGCCTGTCAGTGACTGCAGCCCTCACAACATAAAAGCAAACATTATGAAGACCATATTTCATTTGCAGATAAGAGCAGAATGAAACAGTAAAGATTACAATTTGGGACATTCACATTTTTCTCATTCCTAAATGAGGTTCTCAATATCAGAGAAACCTACCTTTTTTCCCCATTGATATTTTTTTAAATGGCCCTTTTTAAACTGGAGAACATCTGGTGGGCCACCTTACCATTCAACAGGGCATACCAGAAAGGCATGGGATTTCATTGCATTTTGTCAAATTCTTTTATGAAACAAAGTCACCAATGATACACATATATAATATACACACACTTTTTTTTTTTGTCATGTCCTCTAGTAGATGTACCTGTACTCAGGGATACAATTTGTTAGATGCTGTGCCCATACTGTGGCAACACAGAGACATAGCTGGAAGGAGACTGTACTGCAGGGTCACACCCATTATCCAGAGTAAGCAAACTTAATTCTCAGCAAGGAACCACGCTTCTAATAAGCCAATCTTCTTATTCCTTATTTCCAAAAACTCATCAGACTTATTTGTTGTGAAGCCTTTCACTAAGGAAGATGTGAAAAGAAAGGGAAATTAAAAGGTGGATTTTCCTTCCCTAAGCATTCTGCTGGCCTCAGCAGGCAGCTCAATGCTCAGTTGAATCTATTTAGATTTAAGGGACATAAAACATGGCTTCAGATCTGGGTGGTCTGTGCAATGTCCAAGAGTGTATGAATTGGCTCACCTTCAAAATAATATTTTGCTGCTTTCTTTTCCTCAAACAATAAATTATATCCACTTTTGCAATAAAATCACGGGGTCATGTCTAACAATACTGTTCCTCCACATCTACTGCTGGGTGTGTACCACTGACATCCACCTGCCTCTTCCATTTAAGACAGCAGATCACTTCAGTAAAACTATTATTATAACTGGATGAGCAGATATAAAGTCAGAAGGCGCTGGTTTTATACAGTTTCATAAACAGATCAAAACTCTTTCTTTTCATCATGCCCTAAGGGAAAAAAAAAGGCAGCTTTCCCTCTGTAAAATTAGCTATGTGCAAGGTGTAGCCAGAACTCTGCTGAAGCCAGGAAAAATCTGACAAGGAAGAAAAGAGCCATGAAACTAAGTCGTGCCATAAATTGCTGAAGAAGTCAACATATCAAGCTACTACTTTCTGTAAGACATTTTCTGTTATAAAAATCATATTTTTAATAACATGAACATCTGTGTAGTGCTTCAATCATCTTCACAGCACCTCAGGCTTATTTAACACTACATGAGTTCCTAAGTGTAATCCAAAATTAACATTCCATCCAATCCAATCTTGTAAAGTCATACCTCACCTCTAATTATGTGTTTTATAAATACACTGGTGTTAATTTTTATTTTATATTTCATAGTTCCCAATTATAACTGATTTTTACACAGGAAACAATTCTGAAGTCCTAGTAAGTTTTAAGAGAATATTTTATCCTTCTGTATTACTGACATTTCAAAAGTAAATCTGCTAAATAGAGTATTTAATTTTCTGAGACCAAAACCCACATTATGTCACCCTTAACTGTGCGGTAAGTATCCGTATTAAACCATTAAAATCCCATGCTACCTGACAACCACCAGTCAAACATTTTATTTAAAAATCACGGTCATGGACATACAGTTTAAAAACAGTATTTGGTTTAAGAATGGGGAATTTACCTAAAATCTGGTATTTTCTGCAAGTATGTCAACAACATTTAAATTTACTGGCACTGGCATCCACTAACATGTTAATTTCACCCTATGCTTTTCAAACAGCTTTGAAACCCAAAAAACTTAAATTTAAATGCACCAGAACAGTGCCTGCTCTGAGATCCCAACCACACACACGCAGCAATAGCACCGCTGGGTATTCACCACACATGCTACTGCCAGCGACCGCAGCAGGACATGTGCTGCTCATGAGGGACTCCAGTTGAGCCTAACAGAGGCTCTGTGGATGCCGGGACCTCCACCCAGGTCATCACCAACACTCACTTCTTCAATACAGAGGAATTTCCTGGCCCTGAAAGGGATAGGGTAGCCCTGCAGGAAGGCTTCTACATGGCTTCCCCTCTATTTCCTCAACCTACAGCAGTCGGGCTTTAAATAAGTCAGTCATGTTTTCTCCTGATTGCTTCCAAGATGGAAAGGGAAATTCCTTCTCTTCCATTTCCCAAAGAAGGATTCAGAACCTTCACACCATGGACTACTCAGGAACCAGCTCTGTCACATCTGAGCAGATGCTACATCGAACTGTAGATCCCACATGTATATCCCTAGGCTCACAACCAACCATACCATACACCCAACCATTATCAGACTGGTTTACACATGACAGGGCCTCATACAAAGGCTGCTCCCGTTTCTTGTGGCTACAGCAGATCCATAGGGGTTGGTTTGCACCTTCACAAGACACGCTTCACCCTGTAAGTGCCATACTCTGCCACTTAGAAGGCACCACTTGAGCATCTTCCTCCAAGGAACGGGGCAAATGCTTGTTTATTAGCAGAACTGAAACACATAATGACCCTAACAAAACAGTGGTTTGACGTACGTTGTCCCCCTGCCCCCCAACTACACAAACTATCATTTTTCCATCTTACAAGACTCTGCAGAGACAGGAGAACAAGGAGCTCTGTCCTTGGCTCTGGGGAAGGAAGGCAGGTCAGTACAGAAGGCCTGCGGCGCAGACCTGGCTCTAACAGGCACCCCAGCCACACAGTCCCACCGTGCAAGTACAGAGCAAGGGCTCACAAGTAGTGGCCTCCCAGAATGAGGGATTTTTCTGCAAGTACCTTCTAGCACTGAGACTTAACTCAATGAAGGAATGAGACCTCCTGTGGGGCAGGAAGATGGAGGTGGGGGGAGATCATTCACCCATGATTTGCACTCTGCTGCCAGGT